>AP018153.1:9620176-10220176 GCA_003052745.1 Caenorhabditis inopinata
AAATCCATCCTAGGAATTCCTTGTTCATTTATCATAGTATTCCACGAAGAAAAGTGCATCTGGGCTTCTGATGCTTCAGAATTTGAGCTCGCACGTGACTGGTGTTTGTCAAATTGCTCATTAGTCAGGGTCTGATCCCATAGATCATTCGACCCTGGCTGATCAACCTGAAAGTCAATGATCTCTGGAAGAGCTCTTCTTTTGGCTGACGGCTCTTCTTCCGATTGCGTTGCTCGCCGTTTATTCAAAATATGCTCATTATTATTATATTTTGTTAGCACGGATACCGCAACAAAGTCCTGACACGATGAATGGAATGATACAGATTCTCCAGTTCGAGAATGTATTATAATCGATAACTGATAAGCGACTTTGGTCTCCAATGCGAATGTGGAATCACCTGCATTTGTAGAGACAAAAATATTCGAAAAATGAATTCCATTATCCATCCACTCTCTTCCAGTCATCCATCCATTTGTGTGAATCATTCCTAATGATGGATTTCTCGGCTTATTTCTTCGAACATGTGCTCTTTGCTGTGCTCCATCTAAATCATGTTTGTATAGTTTGTAGTAGTTATCGTCTTTCTGCGAAATAATCAATTGGACTAAGTATTCATTATCTTGAATAAGTCCAGTTATCGTATACTTCAACTCTGGCTTCAGACGTCTTCGGTTCTTATGAATCATTATCTCGTGTAGTCCGTTTCTCATCCAATCGGCAGAATTTTCAATGCACAATTCAGTATTTGGAAAGGAAGTCATTTCAGCGAAGTTTTCTGGAAAATCGAAGTGTTGAAATTTGTATTAAATATTGAATAAAACAAACTTGAGTTCTCAATTGATTAAAGTAAAGAAACAACTCGGAATACAGGAAAAATAGCAAATGATTCTCCACCGTTCAGCTGCCTAACCGTTCTGCATATGACCCCGCCCACATGTCCAACCAATACGCATGTCTTGTATTGGTCGTAAAACTATAATCTTCTTCACCTAGAGCCATATATATCCATTTCTCATCAAAATTTTGGTGACTTGGTGCACATGCGACCCACTTCCATGTCATCATCATATTCGGAGAAATGTAGTGATGATGAAGTACGGTGCACAGGATATGGAAGTACATCTCTTGTGATCTGATGTATGAGTATTATTGAAAAAAAACTGAAAAATTTTGTTTAAAAATTAAAATTAAATTTAAATATATACAGAGTGGCGAATAAGTATGTGGTTATATGTTTTGATGTGTACTGAAAAGAAAATGGATTCTGACATGTGAACAAAGTTTATTTTTTTGTTGAAATAGGACAAATATAACAATTATTTAAAAAGGTGCACGAAGTTTGACTATACTTTAGCTTGGTGCACGCTTTCAGACGTTTCGCAACTGAGTTCACTGTGCACCGCAGGTAGTCGTGATCAATGCCTTGAGAAGGGCTTACATCAGACAGTCCATAGTTAGGCGAGAGTGAGTCATGACTTTTCTCTCCAAGTACCCCCAAACCAAAACGTCCAAAGGATTGACCGCATGTCTTTCCCCCAGTATCCTGGATTCCTGGAGTGTTTCTCTTAAACTTCTCTTCGTTTCCGTTTTGCAGATGGAAGTTACGGAGCTTTTCAAATTGAATCAACTGATTTTGAAAACGCCTAAAAACTATTTTAAAATTCAGCAATGTTTCGAAATGTCTATTTTGTGCATCTTTGCTTCAAATGTGCATTTCTACGAGCTGAAACAGCGTGGAGAGTGTCACAAGGTCCGGCTACTTTATATCTTCTATTTCAGAACTTCAACTCATCGAGTTATTCAATTTGCAACCTTTTTAAACATTTAATTTTGGAAGAAATGCTCCAATTCGTTAAGTGCAAAAGACGGATGTTCGCCAAATGATTACAAGGATTTCAAAATCATTTAAAGTCAAATAAAATGTTTTTTTTTTCATCAAATCAGAGTTGTCTGATTCTATACTCATTCAAGTTTCGTATCAATAACGGCCACGCGAAAGGAGTAATCCACTTCGACCCTTCCGCCGCCCCAAAGCTGATTTTTCATTCATCATTCGTTTTGAGACCACAGTTTTGGCAAGAATTTTGATTTTTTTTTCAGAATTTAATGAGTTAAGCTTCAGAGTATAGTGAAACAGTGATGTTTCACTACTCAAATTCAATGTTTAACTCAGCAAACTCAAGTTTTTAACCAAAATTCAGTTTCTAATAGCCGAATTTTCTATTTCTCTCTCAATTTTTTAAATATCTGTCTAGAAACTAAGGCTTCTACGAAAGACGAAACATTTTCGTCTCGTCTTGTATTCGTCTTACGTCGTCAATTAAAACATACAGTGTTCCACATAATTTTACGTTCACCCCCAAAAATCTCAAAATTTGGATTTTCTGTAATTCCTAATTATTTATCATATATGATATGAAAATACCTTTGAAAAATACAATTATGGGTCCTGGAGAAAAAATAAAATAAAACTGAGCAATCGAGAAATTCGAGAAGTTGCAGAGTTTTTCAATTTTAATCAACTGATTTTGAAAATGCCTGAAAAATATATTAAAATTCAGCAATGTTTCAAAATTTCTGTTATGTGCATCTTCGCTTCAAATGTGCATTTCTACAAGTTGAAACAGGGCGGAAAGTGTTACAAGGTCCAGCTACTTTATATCTTCTATTTCAGAACTTCAAATCATCGAGCTCTTCAATTTGCCACCTTTTCAAACATTTAATTTTGAAATAAATGCTCCAATTCGTTAAGTACAAAAGACGGATGTTCGCCAAAGGATTACAAGGATTTCAAAATCTTTTAAAATCAAATAAAATGTTTTTTTCCATCAAATCAGAGTTGATTGACTCTATACTCATTCAATTTTCGTATCAATAACGGCCACGCGAAAGGAGTAATCCACTTCGATCCTTCCGCCGCCCCAAAGCTGATTTTTCATTCATCATTCGTTTCGAGACCACAGTTTTAGCAAGAATTTTGATTTTTTTTTCAGAATTTAATGAGTTAAGCTTCAGAGTATAGTGGAACAGTGATGCTTCGCAACTCAAATTCAATGTTTAACTCAGCAAACTCAAGTTTTTAACCAAAATTCAATTTCTAATAGCCGAATTTTCTGTTTCTCCCTCAATTTCTTTAATATCTGTCTAGAAACTAAGGCTTCTACGAAAGACGAAACATTTTCGTCTCGTCTTGTATTCGTCTTACGTCGTCAATGAAAATATATGTGTACCAACACAATGTGCATCTCTGCGTCAGACGAATTCTAGACGATGACGAAGACGAGACGAGACGGTCTTATTTCGTCTTTCGTGGAAGCCTTACTAGAAACAATCCTGGATTTGAACACTTTTTCGGCTGATTCCCAGGGATTTCGCTATGCTGTTCATGCTCACAGCGTCATTTCGCGTGATTTCGTCCTGCGAGTGCTCACGTTATGTTTTGATCTTCTTGTTTTTTGATAATCCTGGACGTGCCCTTTAGTCTTGAATTGTTTCAAAACTTTATTGATCAACGATTGACCGATATCGAGTCTTCGAACTCGATGACCCTCGGCGTATAGCTTGGCGATATTGGCACCGTGGGGAGAAGCTCGCATAATTAGAAAAAAAACGAAAAGTGATAACAAATGCCTCTGGGCTCTCCTTATATAAACCCCGACTTGGTGTTTCATGATAGAAACTTAAAATAGACTTAAAATTCACACATCAGGAAAACACCAAAATTTTATGAAAAAAGGTTTTAAAAAATTTACGCAAAATCATATGTTCACTTGCACAAAACGTAAAAAAACAGAAAATAACAGACGAATGAATATTAATAATCGATGGGACGACCATTCTGTCGAGCAACTTCAACAATTCGGCCATCCATAGACAAATAAAGGATAAATGGTATGAGTTCTCTTCTTTTCACGTATCGATATTGGCAACCGTCCATATTCTTTGGTACAAAGCAAAGTTTGACTTTGCCTTGTGCCCTAATTGCTGCCCAAACCATCACTCCTCCACCTTTGAAGTTTCGACGTGAAAACCGCAGTTTTTCTTTTCTCAAAACATGCCAGTAATCACGGTAGCCATCCGGTCCATCGCAGTTAAATTTCTTCTCATCACTGAAGATAATCTGAAAACAAAATACCAGTTTAAGAAAGCTGCAGTAATCCTTACCTGTTTCCAGTCAGTTTTTTGGTTATTCTTAGCAATTTCAATCCGATTTTCTCGGTGTTTGGCGGTCACATTTGGAGCCTTTCTCATTTTTCGGCGTCTGATGAATTTGCTCTTTGAAAGAACGCGGCGAACAGTCTCCACGGATACGGAAAGTCCAAGTTCGCTCTTGATCTTTGAGCAAATGACATTAGAATTTTACGCCCTGCGGATAATTCTTCGCTTATCTCGTCCAGAAAGAAGAGGTGGACGACCAGAAGACTTATCGATTGATTAAATCTAGGAAACGATTCATTTCTTTACGAAACTTAAATGAGTATAGAATCAGACAACTCTGATTTGATGAAAAAAAAACATTTTATTTGACTTTAAATGATTTTGAAATCCTTGTAATCATTTGGCGAACATCCGTCTTTTGCACTTAACGAATTGGAGCATTTCTTCCAAAATTAAATGTTTAAAAAGGTTGCAAATTGAAGAACTCGATGAGTTGAAGTTCTGAAATAGAAGATATAAAGTAGCCGGACCTTGTGACACTCTCCACGCTGTTTCAGCTCGTAGAAATGCACATTTGAAGCAAAGATGCACAAAATAGAAATTTTGAAACATTGCTGAATTTTAAAATAGTTTTTAGGCGTTTTCAAAATCAGTTGATTCAATTTGAAAAGCTCCGTAACTTCCATCTGCAAAACGGAAACGAAGAGAAGTTTAAGAGAAACACTCCAGGAATCCAGGATACTGGGGGAAAGACATGCGGTCAATCCTTTGGACGTTTTGGTTTGGGGGTACTTGGAGAGAAAAGTCATGACTCACTCTCGCCTAACTATGGACTGTCTGATGTAAGCCCTTCTCAAGGCATTGATCACGACTACCTGCGGTGCACAGTGAACTCAGTTGCGAAACGTCTGAAAGCGTGCACCAAGCTAAAGTATAGTCAAACTTCGTGCACCTTTTTAAATAATTGTTATATTTGTCCTATTTCAACAAAAAAATAAACTTTGTTCACATGTCAGAATCCATTCATTTTTCAGTACACATCAAAACATATAACCACATACTTATTCGCCACTCTGTATATATTTAAATTTAATTTTAATTTTTAAACAAAATTTTTCAGTTTTTTTTCAATAATACTCATACATCAGATCACAAGAGATGTACTTCCATATCCTGTGCACCGTACTTCATCATCACTACATTTCTCCGATGACATGGAAGTGGGTCGCATGTGCACCAAGTCACCAAAATTTTGATGAGAAATGGATATATATGGCTCTAGGTGAAGAAGATTATAGTTTTACGACCAATACAAGACACGCGTATTGGTTGGACATGTGGGCGGGGTCATATGCAGAACGGTTAGGCAGCTGAACGGTGGAGAATCATTTGCTATTTTTCCTATATTCCGAGTTGTTTCTTTTCTTTAATCAATAGAGAATTCAAGTTTGTTTTATTCAATATTTAATAAATATTTTAACATTTCGATTTTACAGAAAACTTCGCTAAAATGACTACCTTTCCAAATACAGAATTGTGCATTGAAAATTCTGCCGATTGGATAAGAAATGGACTTCACGAAATAATGATTCATAAGAACCGAAGACGTCTGAAGTCAGAGTTGAAGTATACGATAACTGGACTAATTCCAGATAATGAATACTTTGTTCAATTGATTGTTTCGCAGAAAGACGATAACTACTACAAACTATACAAACATGATCTAGATGGAGCACAGCAAAGAGCACATGTTCGAAGAAATAAGCCGAGGAATCCACCATTAGGAATGATTCACACAAATGCATGGATGACTGGAAGAGAGTGGATGGATAATGGAATTCATTTTTCGAATATTTTTGTCTCTACAAATGCAGGTGATTCCACATTTGCATTGGAGACCAAAGTCGCTTATCAGTTATCGATTATGATTCAGTCACGAACTGGAGAATCTGTATCATTCCATTCATCGTGTCAGGACTTTGTTGCGGTATCCGTGCTAACAAAATATAATAATAATGAGCATATTTTGAATAAACGGCGAGCGACGCAATCGGAAGAAGAGCCGTCAGCCAAAAGAAGAGCTCTTCCAGAGATCATTGACTTTCAGGTTGATCAGCCAGTGTCGAATGATCTATGGGATCAGACCCTGACTGATGAGCAATTCGTTGAACAGCTGTCAGGTGCGAGCTCGAATTCTGAAGCATCAGGAGCCCAAATGCACTTTTCTTCCTGGAATACTATGATAAATGAACAAGGAATTCCTAGGATGGATTGTTCTGAAATTCAAGTGAATCAGTGTATTCTCCAATCGATCGATTCCCATGTACCCGCTCCGATGGATAATGCCACTGCATACCAATTCCAAATTGAAACACAGGATCTCGAAAACTCGGAATTCGATTATTACAGTCAGGAAATGCCCTCTAATAATTTTAATTATAATTGAATCTCTTTTTCCAGTTTAATATTATTTGTATTCTTTTGCCAATGCCGGTTAATATTTTATTTATTTTAAACGATTATTATTTTGCGTTGTAATACGTTTCCTCCATTTTCCAATTTGAATAATAAATATTTTTTTTACAGTTTTTGTTAGACTTCGAAATATTCAAAAAGAGGAATTAATAACTTTCAAAACATGATTCTATTTGAAATCAGAATTTACAGAATGATTCGAAAAAGCCCAAATCCAGTTTATTGAGGAAGCCGTAGACAACTCATCGATTGACGATCAGTTTTAGCCGGAATCACTGTAATAGTTCCAGATTGTTAAATTAATAAATGTTCTAAACGGTTCCAGTAAAGTATTCGATTGATAAGTAGTTATCAGAAAACGCACAGTTCGGCACTTTGCATCTTGAGAAAGCACACGTGTCGGTTCTTCGAAGTGTTGGCGCAGAAACAACTCAGGTAATTTTTGGCACATGTGCCCCAGGTTGGGGCGCGATTGCCGGTGCTACGCGGTAAGCGAACACGCTGACATTTTTTTTTTTGCTGATCGCTGATTTTTGAAAATTATAAAAGAACGAAAGTAGAAATCCCTAAACTAAGCATACCACATACCCCTGCACATCGACCCAAATAGTCATTCTAAACGGTCAGAAAATATCAGAAAATAAAGATAAACGGTCAGAAAAGAACAGGGAAAAGAAGAAAAAACGAGAGAACGGAGACGCGCTGAAAATTCAAAAAGTATCGAAAGATCAGAAACAGAGCAAGCCAGATGAAAAAGGTGATGTAGTAGCAGGACCTGCGGTATGAAGTTTTTTGATACTTGACATTTGGTCATTCCAATTTTTTTCAGCTTCCGGATCCAAGTGCTATAAAAAAGATGAAAAAAGAAATTCTCGAAAAGCGATTGAGTTTGATTTAGAAGAGTCACCAAGACCATCTTCATCAGCATCGATTCGAAAAGAGCGGAAAGAGGATCGAAAGGATAAAAGAGATGAACTTCCAAAAGCGTCTAGAATAGCCGAGCCAGCACGAGATTCTGGAAAAGGTGGAAGGGACAGAGATCGTGGACATCGAGCATTCAGATAAATGCATATCATTTCCCACCCAATTTTCAGTTCCGTATCTCATCTTCTGTTGCCTACGAGGTGTTCAATTGTAATTTCATTCTATCGAGTTTTTGTTATAAAATAGTATAAGACAAGAACCTACAATATTTTTAAAGCTAATTATCTATAAATTTTCAATATTATTTTTAACCTTTCAGAAGTTCTGATTTTGAGACCGTCTAACCTGGCCGATTCCCAATTAGTTGAAGGAGTTCTGTGACCTTGCAAAATATTTATTCTTTTAAAACTAAATACGGCGGCAGTGGTCGTCCATGTGATTTCACCACAATTAAATTAATCCGAATCCTGACAGCTTTCACAAGATTTGTTCTGCTTTAACTTATTTCTAGGAAAATAAAAAAACAGGTTCGAGAAAAACTGTAAAAACTAGTCGATAGAAATCATTTTGAAAATATTTCCCTTAAAAATTGTTCAAATTCTGTTTTTAGTTATATTTTACCGCAACTGCTACGGATTTTGTGTACTTAAATTTCTAGAATCAATAATCCACATTTATTGTGCACAATCTTGTTTGCTTCGTTAAAAATACGAATATAAATTATTTTGCGAGAAGAGTTTTATCACTAATACAAGTATTTTGGCATAAAACAATACAGGGTGCGCCAAAATTATGGTGACAAAACTTTGGACGTAGCAGGCGGCACGGGCGGCAATTTTTTTGCATCAATTTTTTCAGCATGTTTTCATTATTATTTAGCCAAATTTTCTAATCGCTAGCTCAATTTTTACAGACAATGGTATCCAATTTAGTACACCGAGGCATCATCATTGAAATGGCGAAAAGAGGGCAGAGTTCAAGTACCATCGGCAAAGCTCTTGGGATTGCTCGACAAACCGTTTGGAGGACGATTAAACGGTATAGAGAGCTTGATACACTCAACAACCGTCCCGGAAGCGGAAGAAGAAGCTCTATCACTCCGGATAGGAACAAGACGGTCCGCGAATGTCTACGTTGAAATCCCCACCGAAGCATGCGAAAGTTGAGCACAGAGCTCAGAATCGGTCATTCTTCGATTAGAAGAATTGTAAAAAGAGAGCTCGGGATGACCCCATATCGTGTTCGAAAAGCTGCGATTCTATCGGAAAAAAACAAGATGGCCCGGATGAAGAAGTGCAAAGCTCTCCTTGCTGGCACGCGTCAAAATGAACATTTGAGGATGCTGTTCACTGACGAAAAATGTTCACTATCGAAGCTGAATTCAACTCCAATAATCATAGAGTAGAGCACGATCAACACGATTGAGCCATCAACAGAGCTTCCCATCCCCAGCAAGTAATGGTTTTTGGAGCCATAACCTCTAATGGAAGATGCCGCTCATCTTTGTGGATCGTGCAGTGAAAATCAACAAAGAATATTATTTGGAGGAAATTTTGAAGAAGCATGTGCTTCCATGGACAAAATCCCATATTGGAAACCAGGTTTGGACATTACAACAGGATTCTGCTCTGACTCACAAAGCAAAGATCGTCCAGGCCTGGTGTTCACCCAATTTTCCGCGTTTCATAACCATTTCTGAATGACCAGCCTCATCCCCAGATCTTAATCCGCCGACTATTCGGTATGGGGAGTTATTCAATCGAGAGCCCAAGTACGTCCTCATCGCAATTTGGAGTCGTTGAAGAAAAGTTTGGAAATGGAATGGGCCAAGCTATCACCAGAATACCTTCGTGCCACAGTGGATGCATACCCGAAGAGACTCAAGGATTTCGTGAACAGCAATGGGAACCGCATCGAACAACTTTAATTTTATATGTTTTATAATCGTTTCAATAAACTCTAGCTGAATTTTCAAGTCGATTCGAGTATTTTTGTATAAGGTACAGCACTTTGAATGTGTCACCATAATTTTGGCGCACCCTGTAAATATATATTTATTACGTGAGCCACCACCATAATGTTTAACGTTACACACTCCATTTGTCCCACTTTTCTCCATATAAAAGTGGCTCCAGTGTTCAGTTCCATGCGAATCGGTGTCTCATTGATCACAAATTCTGTGTAGATGCGATTCATGGCTCTAGCAGATGATCCGGAAACAGACACTACGAGATTGGATTGGGAATTCCTATCCAATCTCGGTAACTGTTCTAGCCATTTTGGCGATGCCAGTTTCTTCAAATAAAATTGTTGCTGACTTCCATCGTGATAGATTTGGCGGACCAGTTCCACATAATATTTCTAAATTCGAACCTGAGGAAAACAGGTTTTTTATATCGTTACCGTTAATAGCTGCTACTGTTATAGGTGGAACCGTACTGGGATCCATGCTAGGGAAAAAAGCTTTTGATGATGATGAAAGTACAGTACCGGCCATAAAGGTATCATATTTTGGTTTTTCGACAATATCTCATTCGGTATGAAACGAATCAATCTGATTTTTTCACAGTTTTTTCATGAAGCAACAATGTATCATTTATGAACATTTGGATTTGTGAAACTAATGCATATTGGAGTAATTTGAAAAAGACCGAAAACAACAAAAACCCATATTTCTTCAATGAAACTGCGTGCTCTTAGAAATTGTTCTATCTGCGAGATTGCAATATTTTGTGGGAAAACCATTTGCATCAATTACTGCCTGGCATCTACTGAGCATAGAATCGATCATTGTGTCGATGGTTGATTGGAGAATCTTCTTCCAGTCCTCCTGGAGAAATTTGAACTTCTCGTCGATGTTTGAAGCAGTTTTTGCGATCAATCTCCTCTCCAATTCCTCCCATAGGTGCTCAATGATGTTCTGGTCCGAGCTTTGACTCAGACAATCCAAAAGGGTGACACGGTTGAACCAGTTACGCACTTGATGAGAACGATGCTTGGGAACCTTATCCTGCTGATACACAAAGGCACGGCCTACGCTAGAAACTGCTGAGGGTCTTATGGTGTTCTCCAAAATATCCTCATATCTGTAGCTATCGAGATTACCGACGATGCGCTTTAGAGGACCCATTTCCGTGGCGGAGAAGCAACCCCAAACAACGCAGGAACCGTCACCGTGCTTCATGGCTGGCAGTTGATACTTGGGGACGTAGCGAATGCCGGTAGGACGACGAATCCACTTCACACCGTCACTTCCAAACAAGTTGTACTTTCTTTCGTCCGACCAGACAATATTGGCCCAGTCCTGGCGGGTCCAAAGAAGATGACTTCTGAACCAGATGGTTTGGGGTTGCTTTTCCGCCACGGGAATGGGTTTTCTCAAGCGCACCGTCGGTAATCTCGTCCGCTACGGATATGAGAATATTTTGGAGAACACCATGAGACCCTGGGCACTTTCTAGCGTAGGCCGCGCCTTTGTGTATCAGCAGGATAAGGTTCCCAAGCATCGTTCTCATCACGCGCGCAGCTGGTTCAACCGCCGCCGTGTCACTCTTTTGGACTGGCTGAGTCAAAGCTCGGACCAGAACATCATTGAGCACCTATGGGAGTAATTTGAAAAGAGATTGACCGGTAAAACTGCTTCAAACATTGACAAGAAGTTCAAATTTCTCTCATTATGAATTAGTCTCACAAATCCAAATGTTCTTGAATTTGAATTTATTCATACAGAATTAAAACAATATTGGGTGACAGTAGGATTAGATAGGGCCCCTCACGAGGCTAACCTAATGGATTGGGAGCTTCAATAAGGGAGAGAGAAAAAAATAATAATAATAAACCGGGGATTTTTTTTAACACAGAAACAAAATGACACAGAAAGAAGCATATCACTAAATACATGAAAGAGAGAATGGAGTAAATATTTAATTCAATATCTCAGGATGGACTTATCAATAGTTGTAGAAATTTGTGAGGGGAGTAGATAAATCGGGGTGTTAGCAAAAATAGCATTCCATATTGGCACAACAGTTGAGAAGAAATCATTCGATTTGGGGTTGACAACGATAAGGTTCATGGGCCGCCTAGTGGAAGTGGAAGGTCTAACGTGGGCTGAGATATTAGGGAAATGAGAGGCGCCTGTGACTATGTTATGCAATAGAATAAGCTGGTTCTTGAGACGTCGATGTCTGATGGAGTACATATTAAGTAGTTCAAGACGATTCTCATATGAATTAAACGGAATATTGCATCTCTGGAGAACTAACTTTGTGTACTGGCGGAGTGGTTTTTCAAGACATTGAGATAACCTAGAAGAAGGATGGGGGGAAAATAATACAGAGCTGTATTCTAGAATTGGGAGAACATAACATTTGAACAGGGACATATAGAATTCAGGGGACGAAGATTTAAAGCATTTCAATAGCTGTTTACACTTGAGCACTGCGGAGGCAGAGATTCTAGTGATGTGAAGAGCAAATTTAAGTGTACTATCCGTAAGAAGGCCAAGATCACGCGCATTTTGGACTGGGATAATTGGGATCGAGTTGATGTTATAGGAATAATTAGGATTTTTGGAGCCAATGTGTAGGAGGGACGTTTTATGCTGAGCTAAACACATAGAGTTATTTGAAGCCCATGTGCAGACTAAATCGATACCGGATTGAAGATTTGCTATTTTTCCTATATTCCGAGTTGTTTCTTTTCTTTAATCAATAGAGAATTCAAGTTTGTTTTATTCAATATTTAATAAATATTTTAACATTTCGATTTTACAGAAAACTTCGCTAAAATGACTTCCTTTCCAAATACAGAATTGTGCATTGAAAATTCTGCCGATTGGATAAGAAATGGACTTCACGAAATAATGATTCATAAGAACCGAAGACGTCTGAAGTCAGAGTTGAAGTATACGATAACTGGACTAATTCCAGATAATGAATACTTTGTTCAATTAATTGTTTCGCAGAAAGACGATAACTACTACAAACTATACAAACATGATCTAGATGGAGCACAGCAAAGAGCACATGTTCGAAGAAATAAGCCGAGGAATCCACCATTAGGAATGATTCACACAAATGCATGGATGACTGGAAGAGAGTGGATGGATAATGGAATTCATTTTTCGAATATTTTTGTCTCTACAAATGCAGGTGATTCCACATTTGCATTGGAGACCAAAGTCGCTTATCAGTTATCGATTATGATTCAGTCACGAACTGGAGAATCTGTATCATTCCATTCATCGTGTCAGGACTTTGTTGCGGTATCCGTGCTAACAAAATATAATAATAATGAGCATATTTTGAATAAACGGCGAGCGACGCAATCGGAAGAAGAGCCGTCAGCCAAAAGAAGAGCTCTTCCAGAGATCATTGACTTTCAGGTTGATCAGCCAGTGTCGAATGATCTATGGGATCAGACCCTGACTGATGAGCAATTCGTTGAACAGCTGTCAGGTGCGAGCTCGAATTCTGAAGCATCAGGAGCCCAAATGCACTTTTCTTCCTGGAATACTATGATAAATGAACAAGGAATTCCTAGGATGGATTGTTCTGAAATTCAAGTGAATCAGTGTATTCTCCAATCGATCGATTCCCATGTACCCGCTCCGATGGATAATGCCACTGCATACCAATTCCAAATTGAAACACAGGATCTCGAAAACTCGGAATTCGATTATTACAGTCAGGAAATGCCCTCTAATAATTTTAATTATAATTGAATCTCTTTTTCCAGTTTAATATTATTTGTATTCTTTTGCCAATGCCGGTTAATATTTTATTTATTTTAAACGATTATTATTTTGCGTTGTAATACGTTTCCTCCATTTTCCAATTTGAATAATAAATATTTTTTTTACAGTTTTTGTTAGACTTCGAAATATTCAAAAAGAGGAATTAATAACTTTCAAAACATGATTCTATTTGAAATCAGAATTTACAGAATGATTCGAAAAAGCCCAAATCCAGTTTATTGAGGAAGCCGTAGACAACTCATCGATTGACGATCAGTTTTAGCCGGAATCACAGCAATAGTTCCAAATTATTGAATTAATAAATGAGCATTTTCTAAACGGTTCCATTAGAGTATTCGATTGATGAGTAGTTATCAGAAAACGCACAGTTCGGCACTTTGCATCTTGAGAAAGCACACGTGTCGGTTCTTCGAAGTGTTGGCGCAGAAACAACTCAGGTAATTTTTGGCACATGTGCCCCAGGTTGGGGCGCGATTGCCGGTGCTACGCGGTAAGCGAACACGCTGACATTTTTTTTTTGCTGATCGCTGATTTTTGAAAATTATAAAAGAACGAAAGTAGAAATCCCTAAACTAAGCATACCACATACCCCTGCACATCGACCCAAATAGTCATTCTAAACGGTCAGAAAATATCAGAAAATAAAGATAAACGGTCAGAAAAGAACAGGGAAAAGAAGAAAAAACGAGAGAACGGAGACGCGCTGAAAATTCAAAAAGTATCGAAAGATCAGAAACAGAGCAAGCCAGATGAAAAAGGTGATGTAGTAGCAGGACCTGCGGTATGAAGTTTTTTGATATTTGACATTTGGTCATTCCAATTTTTTTCAGCTTCCGGATCCAAGTGCTATAAAAAAGATGAAAAAAGAAATTCTCGAAAAGCGATTGAGTTTGATTTAGAAGAGTCACCAAGACCATCTTCATCAGCATCGATTCGAAAAGAGCGGAAAGAGGATCGAAAGGATAAAAGAGATGAACTTCCAAAAGCGTCTAGAATAGCGGAGCCAGCACGAGATTCTGGAAAAGGTGGAAGGGACAGAGATCGTGGACATCGAGCATTCAGATAAATGCATATCATTTCCCACCCAATTTTCAGTTCCGTATCTCATCTTCTGTTGCCTACGAGGTGTTCAATTGTAATTTCATTCTATCGAGTTTTTGTTATAAAATAGTATAAGACAAGAACCTACAATATTTTTAAAGCTAATTATCTATAAATTTTCAATATTATTTTTAACCTTTCAGAAGTTCTGATTTTGAGACCGTCTAACCTGGCCGATTCCCAATTAGTTGAAGGAGTTCTGTGACCTTGCAAAATATTTATTCTTTTAAAACTAAATACGGCGGCAGTGGTCGTCCATGTGATTTCACCACAATTAAATTAATCCGAATCCTGACAGCTTTCACAAGATTTGTTCTGCTTTAACTTATTTCTAGGAAAATAAAAAAACAGGTTCGAGAAAAACTGTAAAAACTAGTCGATAGAAATCATTTTGAAAATATTTCCCTTAAAAATTGTTCAAATTCTGTTTTTAGTTATATTTTACCGCAACTGCTACGGATTTTGTGTACTTAAATTTCTAGAATCAATAATCCACATTTATTGTGCACAATCTTGTTTGCTTCGTTAAAAATACGAATATAAATTATTTTGCGAGAAGAGTTTTATCACTAATACAAGTATTTTGGCATAAAACAATACAGGGTGCGCCAAAATTATGGTGACAAAACTTTGGACGTAGCAGGCGGCACGGGCGGCAATTTTTTTGCATCAATTTTTTCAGCATGTTTTCATTATTATTTAGCCAAATTTTCTAATCGCTAGCTCAATTTTTACAGAAATGGTATCCAATTTAGTACACCGAGGCATCATCATTGAAATGGCGAAAAGAGGGCAGAGTTCAAGTACCATCGGCAAAGCTCTTGGGATTGCTCGACAAACCGTTTGGAGGACGATTAAACGGTATAGAGAGCTTGATACACTCAACAACCGTCCCGGAAGCGGAAGAAGAAGCTCTATCACTCCGGATAGGAACAAGACGGTCCGCGAATGTCTACGTTGAAATCCCCACCGAAGCATGCGAAAGTTGAGCACAGAGCTCAGAATCGGTCATTCTTCGATCAGAAGAATTGTAAAAAGAGAGCTCGGGATGACCCCATATCGTGTTCGAAAAGCTGCGATTCTATCGGAAAAAAACAAGATGGCCCGGATGAAGAAGTGCAAAGCTCTCCTTGCTGGCACGCGTCAAAATGAACATTTGAGGATGCTGTTCACTGACGAAAAATGTTCACTATCGAAGCTGAATTCAACTCCAATAATCATAGAGTAGAGCACGATCAACACGATTGAGCCATCAACAGAGCTTCCCATCCCCAGCAAGTAATGGTTTTTGGAGCCATAACCTCTAATGGAAGATGCCGCTCATCTTTGTGGATCGTGCAGTGAAAATCAACAAAGAATATTATTTGGAGGAAATTTTGAAGAAGCATGTGCTTCCATGGACAAAATCCCATATTGGAAACCAGGTTTGGACATTACAACAGGATTCTGCTCTGACTCACAAAGCAAAGATCGTCCAGGCCTGGTGTTCACCCAATTTTCCGCGTTTCATAACCATTTCTGAATGACCAGCCTCATCCCCAGATCTTAATCCGCCGACTATTCGGTATGGGGAGTTATTCAATCGAGAGCCCAAGTACGTCCTCATCGCAATTTGGAGTCGTTGAAGAAAAGTTTGGAAATGGAATGGGCCAAGCTATCACCAGAATACCTTCGTGCCACAGTGGATGCATACCCGAAGAGACTCAAGGATTTCGTGAACAGCAATGGGAACCGCATCGAACAACTTTAATTTTATATGTTTTATAATCGTTTCAATAAACTCTAGCTGAATTTTCAAGTCGATTCGAGTATTTTTGTATAAGGTACAGCACTTTGAATGTGTCACCATAATTTTGGCGCACCCTGTAAATATATATTTATTACGTGAGCCACCACCATAATGTTTAACGTTACACACTCCATTTGTCCCACTTTTCTCCATATAAAAGTGGCTCCAGTGTTCAGTTCCATGCGAATCGGTGTCTCATTGATCACAAATTCTGTGTAGATGCGATTCATGGCTCTAGCAGATGATCCGGAAACAGACACTACGAGATTGGATTGGGAATTCCTATCCAATCTCGGTAACTGTTCTAGCCATTTTGGCGATGCCAGTTTCTTCAAATAAAATTGTTGCTGACTTCCATCGTGATAGATTTGGCGGACCAGTTCCACATAATATTTCTAAATTCGAACCTGAGGAAAACAGGTTTTTTATATCGTTACCGTTAATAGCTGCTACTGTTATAGGTGGAACCGTACTGGGATCCATGCTAGGGAAAAAAGCTTTTGATGATGATGAAAGTACAGTACCGGCCATAAAGGTATCATATTTTGGTTTTTCGACAATATCTCATTCGGTATGAAACGAATCAATCTGATTTTTTCACAGTTTTTTCATGAAGCAACAATGTATCATTTATGAACATTTGGATTTGTGAAACTAATGCATATTGGAGTAATTTGAAAAAGACCGAAAACAACAAAAACCCATATTTCTTCAATGAAACTGCGTGCTCTTAGAAATTGTTCTATCTGCGAGATTGCAATATTTTGTGGGAAAACCATTTGCATCAATTACTGCCTGGCATCTACTGAGCATAGAATCGATCATTGTGTCGATGGTTGATTGGAGAATCTTCTTCCAGTCCTCCTGGAGAAATTTGAACTTCTCGTCGATGTTTGAAGCAGTTTTTGCGATCAATCTCCTCTCCAATTCCTCCCATAGGTGCTCAATGATGTTCTGGTCCGAGCTTTGACTCAGACAATCCAAAAGGGTGACACGGTTGAACCAGTTACGCACTTGATGAGAACGATGCTTGGGAACCTTATCCTGCTGATACACAAAGGCACGGCCTACGCTAGAAACTGCTGAGGGTCTTATGGTGTTCTCCAAAATATCCTCATATCTGTAGCTATCGAGATTACCGACGATGCGCTTTAGAGGACCCATTTCCGTGGCGGAGAAGCAACCCCAAACAACGCAGGAACCGTCACCGTGCTTCATGGCTGGCAGTTGATACTTGGGGACGTAGCGAATGCCGGTAGGACGACGAATCCACTTCACACCGTCACTTCCAAACAAGTTGTACTTTCTTTCGTCCGACCAGACAATATTGGCCCAGTCCTGGCGGGTCCAAAGAAGATGACTTCTGAACCAGATGGTTTGGGGTTGCTTTTCCGCCACGGGAATGGGTTTTCTCAAGCGCACCGTCGGTAATCTCGTCCGCTACGGATATGAGAATATTTTGGAGAACACCATGAGACCCTGGGCACTTTCTAGCGTAGGCCGCGCCTTTGTGTATCAGCAGGATAAGGTTCCCAAGCATCGTTCTCATCACGCGCGCAGCTGGTTCAACCGCCGCCGTGTCACTCTTTTGGACTGGCTGAGTCAAAGCTCGGACCAGAACATCATTGAGCACCTATGGGAGTAATTTGAAAAGAGATTGACCGGTAAAACTGCTTCAAACATTGACAAGAAGTTCAAATTTCTCTCATTATGAATTAGTCTCACAAATCCAAATGTTCTTGAATTTGAATTTATTCATACAGAATTAAAACAATATTGGGTGACAGTAGGATTAGATAGGGCCCCTCACGAGGCTAACCTAATGGATTGGGAGCTTCAATAAGGGAGAGAGAAAAAAATAATAATAATAAACCGGGGATTTTTTTTAACACAGAAACAAAATGACACAGAAAGAAGCATATCACTAAATACATGAAAGAGAGAATGGAGTAAATATTTAATTCAATATCTCAGGATGGACTTATCAATAGTTGTAGAAATTTGTGAGGGGAGTAGATAAATCGGGGTGTTAGCAAAAATAGCATTCCATATTGGCACAACAGTTGAGAAGAAATCATTCGATTTGGGGTTGACAACGATAAGGTTCATGGGCCGCCTAGTGGAAGTGGAAGGTCTAACGTGGGCTGAGATATTAGGGAAATGAGAGGCGCCTGTGACTATGTTATGCAATAGAATAAGCTGGTTCTTGAGACGTCGATGTCTGATGGAGTACATATTAAGTAGTTCAAGACGATTCTCATATGAATTAAACGGAATATTGCATCTCTGGAGAACTAACTTTGTGTACTGGCGGAGTGGTTTTTCAAGACATTGAGATAACCTACAGGGTGGCAGCCATGTACGGTTACACAACTTTGCGTGGATTCTGGCGCATGAGCACAAGTCGCTACTGTATCAATTTTATTTTTTATTAATTATTATGTTTTTCAATTTTCTGGTCGCAACTTCCATTTTTAAGGTAATGGCGGCTGCTTCACCCATCGTGGTTCTATTATTAAATGATGCAGCGGGTGTGTCGAATTCGGAGATCGCTAAACGGCTGAACGTCAACCGATGCTTGTTCATCGGACTGTCACTCGCTTCCACCGTCTTCGTACACTTGATGACCGTCCAAGATCGGTCATCCTGTCACTTCGACGACGCCAAAAGCGTTCGGAAAGAATCGAAGAAATCCGGAGCGAAGCATGAGGAAGCTTGCTAAAGACTTCAAATGAGCCGATATTCTATGGGAATCATTGTCAAAGAGAAGCTGAAGATCACTTCGTACCGTATGCAACACGGCGCATTCCTCACCGAGAAAAACAAAGCTCTCCGAATGCAAAAAGCACGAAAACTTCTTCACGGCACGCACTCAGGCACGCATCTCTCGACACTGTTCGCAGACGAGAAATTTTTCACCGTTGAAGCAAATAAAAATGGCCAAAACCATCGGGTTATTGCAAAAGACTTTCAAACTGCCTGTAAGAACGGAAAAATTCTCAATAAGACATCTCATCCGTCTTCAGTCATGGCTTTTGGTGGAATTTGCTCCGATGGCAAAACCCCGCTGATTTTTGTTGATTTGGGAGCCAAGGTGAACCAAACTTTCTACAGAAAACACATTTTAGAGGATGCAGTTCTTCCGTGGTCCAAATCGCATTACGGAAACCGACCCTGGTGCTTCCAACAAGACGGCGCACCGGCTCATCGCGCCAAGGCCACTCAGCAGTGGTGCAAAACATTTTCCTGAGTTCATCCTCGTCAGAATGGCAGCGTCACCGACCTGAATCTATGGATACGCGTTGGGATATGACAGAAGTCACAAAAATACGCTATTGAGCGCTCTGAAGTGCATGTGAGCTGAGAAATGATACTGCGTGGTGGGAGCTAACGAATGATTGAGACTGGAACAAAACATTTGAAACATGGGATCAATACTTCATGAAGAATTTAACAAGTAGGGTACCGAAGATGTGATTATACAGAGCATATTTCAACAAATAGCTGTTTACACTTGAGCACTGCGGAGGCAGAGATTCTAGTGATGTGAAGAGCAAATTTAAGTGTACTATCCGTAAGAAGGCCAAGATCACGCGCATTTTGGACTGGGATAATTGGGATCGAGTTGATGTTATAGGAATAATTAGGATTTTTGGAGCCAATGTGTAGGAGGGACGTTTTATGCTGAGCTAAACACATAGAGTTATTTGAAGCCCATGTGCAGACTAAATCGATACCGGATTGAAGAAGGGTTGGGTCACTAGAGTACAGTTTGATATCATCAGCGAAGGCCGAGAAATGGAGGGACGTGGGAATACTATTTAATAAATCATTAATGAAGATCAAGAAAAGGAGGGGCCAGAGACGGATCCCTGGGGCACCCCAGATGGTATATGGTGTCTTACGACATCAACGGTATTATTGATTTTGACGGAAAAGTTCTATTTAAAAGGAAGTCCTTAAACCAGGAGACAACTAGGGGAGTTACACCAAAAGACTCAAGTTTGGATAGAAGCAGGGGGTGGGGTACCCGATCGAAAGCTTTCTCAAAGTCGAAGAAGACAACGTCGATATAACCGTGCTCTGATAAAGCAGATTTATAGGTTGAGACAGTTTCAAGAAGGGAGGTGGGGCAGGACCTTTTGCTGAGAAAACCATGTTGGTGACTATTGAATTTGTGAGACAGATCGTTTCTAATAAGAGTGCATAGAATTTTTTCAAAAATTCTGGCGAAAGGATCGGTTAAACTAATCGGACGATAGTTTTTAGGTAGGGCAGGGTTGCCCTTTTTGAAAACTGGAACTACGTACGCGTGTTTCCAACTACTAGGTACTGTAGAGGAAGAGAGGGAATCGATGAAAACGATAGAGAGAGGGAGTGCAAGCGACGTGGCGCATCTTTTAATCAAGTAGTAGTTAGCGTAATGGGGGGCGAATCCAATCTTGGATGGTAGTTTTTGGAGAAAGGCTTCTATAGTCCATGGAAGAAAAATACTGGGAGGGGATTCGGTAGAGGCCTGTGGGAAGGTTTTGGTAAAGGCTGGGCTCGGGCTGGGGGAATTCATATTCTCAGGGGACTTGTTGTAATTTTCGCGGAATGTTCCTGCAAATGTTGAACATTTGTCTAGATCCGAGTAAATGGGCTGGTCTTCGATGAACAGAGTAGGAATGGACAATGGAGAGCGAAGCCTGTTTTTTATAAGAGAACGAGCCCTATGAGTATGGAAGGAGTTCAAGATGTTTTTTTCCAATCTGGCGCAGTTAACTTTGTATTTTTTATAAAGGGCTGCTATGCGGACTCTGAGTTGCTTAATACGTGGTTCAGATGGGTTGGCGGATTGTAGAGTTTTAGACAAGAGAGCACGTGTCCTACGCAGTTGGCGGGGGATGTTGGTATGGGTATGATTTGTGATAGGTTCACTGACATGATAGGTGGGGATATGGGTTTTGATCAGATTATATAATATACTGATAAAGTAGTCATATTTGTCCGAAGGAGAAGGGAGCGTGCTTATGAGCAAATCCCAGGGGAGAGATGCTAATTCGCTATTTAGGGACCGGTAGTCGCCTTTCTTGTAATTGAGAGCCAAACATTTGGGATCATGAGAAGAGATACTGGTTTTATGACTGGAGGGAGAACGCAAAATTGGATGGATAGATGGTCTGATTTGAGAAAGGGGGAGACGGCTTTTGGAAGGGTAATAGGCAGATCAGGCGAGGATATGACGAGATCAAGAATGTTGGATGAGGTTTTAGCTGTTCTGGTTGGAAAATTGACGTTTTGACTGAAATTTCTGTCGAAAATGAGACTAGAAAAGCTATGACGAGATGCCGTCGATGACCAATCAACAGCGGAGAAGTTAAAGTCACCAACCACGAGGCATGATTCAAAAGGGAGGAAGGAGTCTAAGTGCGCAATTAGGGCTTCAGTTTCGGACGCAGTTAGGTCGGGTGGTCTATAAACAACACAGAGGGTAAACGGTGAGAATGGTGGGGTGGACTCAGAAGCGGCGCTAGAGGATACTTTGCAAACTATAATTTCAGACCGGTGTTTGGGGTAATGCACTTCATAATTTATTTCAATAGGTGTGAGAGTGACACTATTTTTGTACAGAACAGCGACCCCACCACCTTGCATTTTAGAATGTTTCGAGGGATCGCGATCCGTTCTGATAATGGAGCAAGTTTTGGATGAGAAGAGAGAAGACGGTAAAGAGGGATCTAGATGGGTTTCTGTCATGGCTATGATATGGTGGGAAGACGAAGTAAGAAGATCAAGGAGATAATTGATTTTGGGGATAGTGCAGATGCCTCTAACGTTAGAAAGTAGAATATCCAGAGCCCAGTTAGACCTTGAACCATCGGAGGGAGAAGAATGAGAGGGAAACGAAGGAGAGTAATTGAGATTAACAGGAGAGTGGGCAGAAAGAGAACTTACAAAAAAGGACGCGGATTTTTGTTGAGGCGGTAGTGGATATCATTCATTAGGTATTTGGATTTTTTTGCTTTCACGTTTTCCTCGTACACAAACTTCCTGGAGGCTCGAAGAGTGTCCAGCTCGGGCTTAGTAAGATCTCTTAACTGATACATTGTTGCTTCATGAACAAACTGTGAAAAAATCTGATTGATTCGTTCTATATCGAATGAGATATGGTCGAAAAACCATAATATGATACCTTTATGGCCGGTACTGTATATTTATTACGTGAGCCACTGGCGCAGTTCTCAAAATATCCAGACAATCTGTTCAGCAAGAATAGAACAGAAGTTGGGAATCTGTTCCATTTTTAGAACGTAATCCGTTTTGGGATTTAGTTATACGACGATTTTGGCTTAGAAAGCGGAAAATGTCTAATTTGTTGTTAGAGAAATTGGTCCGGCGCTATCTTAGTTGAGGGGGGGATCAATGGTTTTTAGTCATTTTTGGAGGATTTTTTAAAGATTTTTTTTTCTGAAAATGTAATTAGATATACTCGAATAACACTAGCAATTTTTAGAACAATTTTATTGGCAGACAACAAAAATACGCACAAAAAAGAAAATGACTAGGTGACTGGATATTTCTTGGCAAACGACTTGAAGTCGAGAAGTGCATCAGCTGCGGTCCTATTCCTATCTATGATTAATTAAGTTATAATTAACTAATAAGCGAAAAAAAAATCAAAAAATTGCAAAAATTGCTCATCGTTGAATCGTAGTTTTTGCGCCACGCGTGAAAAAACAACTTACAAATATTTTAACAGTAACAACAAAAACATTTTCAGAAAAAAATTTGCAAAAACCTCCAAAAATGACTAAAAACCATTGACCCCCCAACTAAGATAGCGCCGAAATGTGTTTGTATTGAAATAAAAGATCCGTTTTCGGGTCTTTTCTTTACTTATGAAGCTTTAAATAGTTTTGTGCTGAAATATAACTTCTACGTACTCATGGTCCTACCTCTGTTTACGCACGAAGACTATACATTTCTCAAAGCATGGGAGGACATTGATCACGACTACCTGCGGTGCACATTTTCTTTTCAGTACACATCAAAACCGCATACTATTCGCCACTCTGTATATATTTATATTTAATTTTAATTTTTAAACGAAATTTTTCAGATTTTTTCGATAATACTCATACATCAGTTCACAAGAGATGTACTTTCTGATACTGTGCACTGTACTTCATCATCACCAGATTTCTACGAATCTGATGATGACCTGGAAGTGGGTCGCATGTGCACCAAGTCACCAATAGTCATTCAAAATTTTGATGAGAAATGGATATATATGGCTCTAGGTGAAGAAGATTATAGTTTTACGACCAATACAAGACATGCGTATTGGTTCGACATGTGGGCGGGGTCATATGCAGAACGGTTAGGCAGCTGAACGGTGGAGAATCATTTGCTATTTTTCCTATATTCCGAGTTGTTTCTTTTCTTTAATCAATTGAGAATTCAAGTTTGTTTTATTCAATATTTAATAAATATTTTAAAATTTCGATTTTCCAGAAAACTTCGCTAAAATGACTTCCTTTCCAAATACTGAATTGTGCATTGAAAATTCTGCCGATTGGACGAGAAACGGACTTCACGAAATAATGATTCGTAAGAACCGAAGACGTCTAAAGCCAGAGTTGAAGCATACGATAACTGGACTAATAAAAGATATTGAATACTTGGTCCAATTGATTATTTCGCAGAAAGACGATAACTACTACAAACTATACAAACATGATCTAGATGGAGCACAGCAAAGAGCACATGTTCGAAGAAATATGCCGAGAAATCCACCATTAGGAATGATTCCCACAAATGCATGGATGACTGGAAGAGAGTGGATGGATAATGGATTTCATTTTTCGAATATTTTTGTCTCTACAAATGCAGGTGATTCCACATTTGCATTGGAAACCAAAGTCGCTTATCAGTTATCGATTATGATTCAGTCACGAACTGGAGAATCTGTCTCATTCCATTCATCGTGTCAGGACTTTGTTGCCGTATCCGTGCTAACAAAATATAATAATAATGAGCATATTTTGAATAAACGGCGAGCAACGCAATCGGAAGAAGAGCCGTCAGCCAAAAGAAGAGGTCTTCCAGAGACATTTCAGGTTGATCAGCCGGTGTCGAATGATCTATGGGAGCAGACCCTGACTGATGAGCAATTCGTCGAACACCAGTCACGTGCGAGCTCGAATTCTGAAGCATCAGGAGCCCAGATGCACTTTTCTTCGGGGAATACAATGGTAAATGAACAAGAAATTCCTGGGATAGATTGTTCTGAAATTCAAGTGAATCAGTGTGTTGTCCAATCGATCGATTCCAATGTACCCGCTCCGATGGATAGTGCCACTGCACACCAATTCCAAATTGGAACACAGAATCTCGAAAACTCCGAATTCGATTATTACAGTCAGGAAATGCGATATATATAATTTTAATTATAATTGAATCTCCTTTTCCAGTTTAATATTATTCTTAATATCATATCTATCTATCTATCCGCTTAATATTTTTTTTATTTTAAAGGATTTTGCGTTGTAATAAGTTTCCTCCATTTTCCAATTTGAATAATAAATATTTTTTTTAACAGTATTTGTTAGACTTTGAAATATTCAAAAAAAATAATTTTCAAAACATGATTCTATTTGAAATCAGAATTCACAGAATGATTCGAAAAAGCCCAAATCCAGTTTATTGAGGAAACCACTGTG
The DNA here is from genome assembly GCA_003052745.1 of Caenorhabditis inopinata. NCBI lineage: Eukaryota > Metazoa > Nematoda > Chromadorea > Rhabditida > Rhabditidae > Caenorhabditis > Caenorhabditis inopinata. The sequence continues at coordinate 9,645,090 of AP018153.1, forward strand.
ACAATTTACCGGTTCACTGTGCAACCGGTAAATTGTCGTGCCAATAAGGTTGCTTGTCGCTGACGATCAGCGAGCCATTTCTTTTCCAATTTCCTAAAGCGCACATGGTATCAATGCTGACGCACTTCTCGAAGATCTCTCATCTTGATATCCTCTCTCATTCTCTCGAATATTCTTCTGCATTCATGGTATGCTGCATCTGGTTCTCCCTGTAAATTCTCGGACAATAATTCTCTCAAGTGCTAACTCTCAAGCATCCATCAATTTCAAAAAATAACTTTATCAACAGCTTCTTCGCTGATATAAACAATAAAAACAATAATTATCAAAGCTTCAAACCCCCGATTGGAAGTTAAAGAATCTGCAATTCAGCGTACGTTCATTATTACATCAACACGACTGCCCCACAACCAACAATACCTTAAACTATCAAAATCCGTTCTTCAAATGAGATTAAAAAGGTTCGCCAGAATCATAATAAATCAACAGTGCTAAACGTCCGAGTCACTACGCCGTATCATTTGCGTTTAAAGAAAAGAGTACATATAAATTCATGATTGAATTAACCTAAGAATTATAAGAAACCTAATTGTAAGAACTAATGAAACTAACTTGATGACAAGAACGAAATGATCTTCAAAAATGAAGTTTGCATCTGGAAAGATTCGCGAGGAAGCATAAGCATAATAGTCCTTAGCTAAATCATAAAGTGTGTTAGCTGGAATAAGCACGCGTGTGTGAGTGAAAATTCTAGCGGGTGTCAGATTGAGTTTCTCAATGTGGCGCGTCAGAAAATCGAGTTCATCGGTGTGGTGGCGTTTCAGTGGAATGTGCGAGTGGGCGTCATCCGATGTGCGTTGGCATTGTCCGTGTGTAGGCGGCGAAGCGGTGGTGAGTGGTGGTGGTCCAGTTTCGCGTAATAGTTTATTTTTTGCCTTTTTTTTTGGATTAACGAAAATAATCAATTGGTGAATACTTTGGGAAAGAATGCTTGAAAATTTTGAATCGCTTTTGTCGAATTCTTCTTTGATGACAGCTCTAAGTTCATTTGTGCTCTTACAGTGCCGACTATCCCCATAAGTTAGTCTCATAGGCAATTTCAACCGGGTTGAGATCGGGTGAACATGTCGGACATTCCATTATTCAATATTTAAAAATTAAAAATTTGCAATTTTTTTCAAATTTTTAAGTATTTTGTCCACGGACCTTTGTGTCACTTTTTAAGAGTTTTTTTTTAAATTTAAATTTATATAAATTTGAAAAATAAATAAATATTACTACTAAATACGGTTTCCCCGTATAAATTGAATAATTACGTGCTACGTGATACCATACGTTTGACGTCTCTTAGTGTTTTACATAACACGTGTTACACGTATATTGCCCTACTTTAATCCCTATAAAAGAGTGACTTTTTCCTTTGTTATATAAATTATAAATCTACCTTACTGTCTTCTGGCTCACTTCTGGCTTTTTCGAAGAGAAATAGTGAGTTTCCGTGATGTTTGCGTTTACTCATAACTCTGAAACATTTTCAGCAATAGAATGTCTTCGTGCCTATGCCTTCAGAAACTGATAGCCGCATTTATCTGCACAAAAAAGGGAATGAATAACTCCAGTGAATCGGCGTTAACCATGAATCTGCCTTGTTACAATGTAAGTAATTTGAGATACAAACCTCTAATATAGAAGCATTCACAGCTTTAGTAGATACTAGAATTATTCGATTTTGCTCATTTCTTGAAAACTGTTTTCCCATATAATTCGTATTTATTTCAGAAAATGACTCCAACACCGTCCACCGCTCATCAAGGCGGCCCCAGCCGGCGTCAAGTCTACAGGACCAACAATGCCGCCCGGAATTCAAGGGACCGCGACCAGCGACGGCCATTCTGGTCAGTAAGGAAATCGAACCCATTCAGTCGTTCCCCTAATAAATGTTTTGAGTAAAAAGCTTCCACCGAACAACTCGGCGGGTTCGCCACCCGACCCCGCCGAGACATGGTGCATCGACCGGGAAGCTTTTACTCTGTTCGTTTATTGGGGGAGAACGAGCGCCCTTAGACAGTGCTCCGGTTCCCTGGGGGCTTGTTCCCAGGGGAACGTGGCACAGAGCACTCGTCTGTACACACAGTACATACCCAATTTTCAGCCCCCACGGCTCAGTTCAAGATCCCCAAGAGACCCAAGTCAGTCACCACCCCGACGACGGACGACCTAGCCATCATCAGGATGCAGCTCACCCGGATGGAGGCAAAGGTCGACATGATACTGACCGCCCAGCGCCAACCCACCCCGGTGCAGGGAATGCTGAGATGCATTTTCTGCAACCACCCCCATCGAGCAACAACCTGCCTGACTTACGACACCCTGCCCAAAAGATGGTCCTTCCTCGTCTCACACCAGAGATGTATCCATTGCGGTCTTGCAGGCCACAATGCCAAGACGTGCTCCAAAAAAGGAAGGAAGTGCACTGAGTGTGGCAATTGCCATCTCACCGCTCTGTGCCTGGTCGAAAAACGGGGATCGTCTGACGGAGACATATCCGAAGGACAGGTGGTGGCCAGCCAGTCAGCTCACCATGGGAGCGTCTCCAGAGGAGGCTCACCGACTAGCTCAACGACTCCAACACCAAAGGAGTCGACGAGAGTGATGACACCTAAGCCGATCATCATAGACAAACAGTCGTCCTAAGCTTCCTATCCTTTACTTTAATTTTTTGGCAAAGAAAATAAATGACTTGTGTCTCAATTCTCTTGAACTCATTGGGTAAAAGGACATTCCGCTCATGCAAATTGTAGCGAACAACTTATAGAACCAAGCGCATATGCCTCGGCGTTCTGTAGTAACTATGGCTCTGCAGCCGAGAGTCTATCCACACTGAGTTGTTGCGGTCACCCTTAAAAGGGATAAACTAGCTGCAACAGATTGGAGGTTACGAGGCACTCCGGTGTCTGAACCACCTGCCCAGGCGCCAACGGCAGTTGGTGAAGGCGGAAGAGTGACAACTAACTCGACAGATCCATCTCAATGCGTACAAGATACGTAGATCATCGCACACCAGCGATAAACGGTCCACCTCGTACCGCAAACCTAACAGCCAGCGCGCAAGGCTACACTAGGATCTGTTGGTCTCTCTGTGCCAAGGAAGACAGCAAAGCTTCCCGGAGATTCCGATCCGTCTCTACCCGTAACTAAAGAAAGAGACGATAATAAACATCCGCGGGTATTGAGCTTAAACAAATTATACGCTCTAATCTAAATCTAATCTAAAACGTCAACTTACTTGACGATTCCGCGAATGGAACTCCTCGGAGTTTTCATCGCAGCAAGAGCGGCACTAGCTCTCATTTCTGAACTCAACGTTACATTGTCGTCAGTCACATTCTTCTGTGATAACACCGCAGTGCTTCACTGGGTTGTTCATCAGCAATCGATGGACAAATGGGTTCACAACCGCGTGAAAACCATCAACGACACCAAGATGGAGCTAGAAGAGCGAAAGCTCAGACCATCTTTCAGACATGTTCCAACAGAGAGCAACCCGGCTGACATTGCGTCTCGAGGTAACACTCTCGCGCAGCTCAAAGACAACATGCTGTGGCAACATGGTCCGGATTTCTTGAGACAAGAAACTAGCAATTGGCCACCAGCCCTAGAGGATTCTCCCACTGAACCTCGAACATTCAATTGTCATGTCCTCAAGGTCGACATCCAGCCTTTCCCAACTCACACGGGGGCACAACCGAAAAATCCGCCAGAACCATATGCCTCAATTGTACCCTACCACAGAACTAACAGTCTGCTTAAGTTAGTGTCGATAACCCAAAAGGTGATTCGATGGGTTCACAAACTAATGAGCAGAAGGAACAGGAGGTACCCCAACTACCCCTACTTCTGGAAAGCTCCTCTCATGAAAGAGTATGCTTTGTCCACTATCCGACAGGACGAAGTTCGACTGAGAACTACTACTCTCAGATACATCATCCAGGACCATTACCTGGATTCCGATAGCAGCTTCGGCATCTGTCCTCCGGATTCACCACAGATCCAGAAACAAGAGGATGGACTATACTATTATCACAACTCTTATGTGAATAAGAAGCATCCAAACATGCCGAAGTCGTTGATATACATAATCAACAAACACAAATTGGCCAGGCTCATTGCTCTGGACTCTCACCGCAGCCTTCTGCACCAAGGCCCGAAAGACACAGTATCAGACATACACCAACGATACTGGATCAAAGGCCTCATTGCCCTCACAAGATCCGTCAGGAAAAGCTGCACAACGTGTAAAAGAAAACATGGGGCACCATACACTTACCCATATGCAACGGCCCTTCCAACAGTCCGTACTCAAGCATGCCGCCCTTTTCAACACATTGGGTTGGACTACTTTGGTCCAGTTGGGTACAAAACAGAATCTGGTTCCACGGGAAAACTGTGGGTAATGCTCGCAACATGTCTGATTGCACGAGCTGTGCATCTGGAGGTCGTTCCAGACAACACCACAGCTAGCTTCCTCCTCGCAATGAGGAGATTCATCGGCCGCCGAGGCACACCAAGAACCATTGTCTCTGACAATGCTCCGGCGTTCACACTCGGATATTCCATGATTAATGCCGACATCACAACGATGATTAATTCGAGTCAGACGCTCACCTCGTACTTAGCATCCAAAGAGATCGAGGTCAAACAAATCAATCCTTTCGCTCCTTGGCAAGGAGGGGTGTACGAACGCATCGTGGGAATCACAAAAACCATGTTCTACAAAATAATTGGCAGACTACAACTGTCTTTCCTGGAAGTGGAAACGCTTCTCATTGAATGCGAAGGCATCATCAACAGTCGTCCCATCACGGCTAATCCGATCACGATCTCGGATACTGAGGCGCTTCGTCCCATTGACTTCTTGCTTCCACAAGCACACATATCCACACCCAACCACATGGGACTTCATACATCAGGCAATCCAACGCCTACTGAAAAGCTAACCCGAGAATACATGAAACATCTCGACTTAATTCGTCTCCAATTATGGGATGAGTTTTACAACGAACTATACACTGGCAATCTTGCACCGAGATATAAATCCAAAAAACACTCTACCGCTGAACCACAACTCGGTCACATTGTCCTCGTCGAGACACCAAGACTACCACGCTACAAGTGGCCACTCGGGCGCATCGTAACCCTCATTCCATCGAAAGATAACACAATACGATCTGTTATCGTCAAATGTAACAACGCTCTCATTGAGCGCGCAGTGAACCAGCTCATACCATTAGAGCTCGTTTCTAACACTTAGCACAACCACCTGCACACAGGGTTCTTTTCGGACTCCCCAGTGTCGTGGAAGTCTCCACAACCAAGAAGACCTTCCAAGGGAAATCAAGTAAAGAAACTCCACGTCAATTATCCTCACGGGAATTAACTAGAATATCCCCCATTCTAGTCAATGGCCACGCCTCTGACCCCGGTGACCAGACCAACTGATGACCATCTGCCAATCCACGTGGATCAGCACTATAAAGGAACGGCCGATCAGAAGACACTCAGACACTCAGACACTCAGACACTCAGACTCTCCGACTCTCCGACTCTCGTCTACTTCCTCCCACGACCAATGGCTACAACACCAACACCGTCCACCGCATCGCTCATCAAGGCGGCCCCAGCCGGCGTCAAGTCTACAGGACCAACAATGCCGCCCGGAATTCAAGGGACCGCGACCAGCGACGGCCATTCTGGTCAGTAAGGAAATCGAACCCATTCAGTCGTTCCCCTAATAAATGTTTTGAGTAAAAAGCTTCCACCGAACAACTCGGCGGGTTCGCCACCCGACCCCGCCGAGACATGAGTATTATCGAAAAAAATCTGAAAAATGTTGTTTAAAAATTAAAATTAAATATAAATATATACAGAGTGGCGATTAAGTATGTGGTTATACGTTTTGATGTGTACTGAAAAGAAAATGGATTGTAACATGTGAACAATTATTTAAGAAGGTGCACGAACGCCTTCAGACGTTCCGGAACTGAGTTCACTATGCACTGCAGGTAGTCGTCATCAATGCCTTGAGAAGGGCATAATTCAGACAGTCCATAGTTAGGTGAGAGCGAGTCATGACTTTGCTTCCAAGTACCCCTAAAACAAAAAGTCCAAAGGATTGACCACATGTCGTTCCTCCAGTATCCTGGATTCTTGGAGAATTTGATCAACTGATTTTGAAAACGCCTAAAAAAATATTTAAAAATTCAGCAATGTTTCAAAATTTCTATTATGTGCATTTCTACAAGCTGAAACAGGGCGGAGAGTGTTACAGGGTCCGGCTACTTTATATCTCCTATTTCAGAACTTCAACTCATCGAGCTCTTCAATTTGCCACCTTTTCAAACATTTAATTTCGAAAGAAATGCTCCAATTCGTTAAGTGCAAAGGACGGATGTACGCCAAAGGATTACAAGGATTTCAAAATTTTTTTTAAATATGACGTTATCGTTTTCTTTCGAGTTTTCATTTAATTTTCTTGTTATCTTGTTATTTTTGTTCTTTCAAAAAAACCACTTTTGATATTGATTTAAAAAAGGGGTAACCACAAAATAAACTCTGGTTACCCACTGATTGTGAGTGGAAATAACTATCAGGATAAAAATCAGAAAAAATTAAAAGGATAAAAATCAGAAAAAAACTGGGTAGCCATTGAAACTCGAAGGCAAAAGTAGCCAAAGAATATCAGGTAGCCATTGATTACCAGGTAGCCATTGATCAAGTAGCAAAAAATTAGGTAGCCATTGAGTATTGGCCTAAAATTTCACGCTCGTTGAATTCTAAAACAATATTAAAAGCGGAGAGAGCGGCATACATTACGTCAATAGTCAAGAATTCGGGGAAGTTAGCACGGACAGAAACATTATCAGAAGCGAGTGTTTCTGGTTGTGGTCCATCTCCTTTGTATGAATGGAGTAGCCAAAAGACTGTTCCTTCTCCTCGATTTGATAATCCATCAAATTCGGAGATTTGGCGATGTGCGGCGAGATCAATAAATTGTTTATAAGAATTCAGAATCTCCTGAGTCACTTGAGTTCGGATATAATCAGCTGTTTGCTGTGGAGCAGGTGGTGGTGTGGGTGTCCATCTCTTGGTGGGTACGGTTGTGCAGACGGACCCAATAGCGTTTATCAATTTCGCAAAAAAGCGAGGAAGAAGTAATCCGTTCGAGAAAAAAAACACGATCATTCTGTTGTAAACCATTAGTAGCTTTAGCGACGGCATCCAGGCGCATCTTCAAAGCGTATCTGAAAACTGAGTTTAAAGATTAGAGTACATATAAATTCTTGATTGAGTTAACCTAATAATTATAAGAAACCTAATTGTAAAACTAATGAAACTAACTTGATGACAAGAACGAAATGATCTTCAAAAATGAAGTTTGCATCTGGAAAGATTCGCGAGGAAGCATAAGCATAATAGTCCTTAGCTAAATCAGGAATAAGCACGCGTGTGTGAGTGAAAATTCTAGCGGGTCAGATTGAGATTGAGTTTTCCGCGTCAGAAAATCGAGTTCATCGGTGTGGTGGCGTTTCAGCGGAATGTGCGAGTGGGCGTCATCCGATGTGCGTGGGCATTGTCCGTGTGCAGGCGGCGAAGCGGTGGTGAGTGGTGGTGGTCCAGTTTCCATGGCTTCAGGTGCGTCGACAAGATTGCGAAGAGGATTCTGGGTAAGGCGGCGAGCTTCGAATCCTTCCATCTAATCTAAAAAGATGCTAGGGAAAAATGCTTTCGATGATGATGAAAGTAAGTGAATTTGTCCATGAATCCTTTCAAATGATGTTTAAGTCGCTTTGCCAACCCAAGTACCCAAACCGCAAAAACGTGGAACTCCGGTCAATCGGCTTTCTGGAAAACCTGCTCAACCAATTCCTGCAATCAAAGAAAATCGTATTTGGTAATAATTATTGAATGAAATGCTCGAATAAAGTCAAGAATTGTTCTTTTCCTTTCTCCACATTTTAAAAGTGATTCATCTACAGGAACATATGAAAACTGTAAACGACTTGAAGTCGAGAAGTGCATCAGCTGCGTTCCTATTCATATCTATGATTAACTAACAAGCGAAACAAAAAAATCCAAAAAAAATCCAAAAAAAATTGCTAATCGTTGAATCGCGCGATGCGTGAAAAAAAGTGGAATCGTAGTTTTCGTGCCAAGAGTAAGCGCCACGCGTGAAAAAACAACTTACAAATATTTTAACAATAGCAACAAACATTTTCAGAAAACAAATTGCAAAAACCTCCAAAAATGACTAAAAACCATTGACCCCCCAGGCTAAGATAGCGCCGAAATTTGTTTGTATTGAAATAAAAGATCCGTTTTCGTGTCTTTTCTATACTTAAGAAGCTTTATATAGTTTTATGCTGAAATATAACTTCTACGTACTCACGGACCTACCTCTGTTTACGCACGAACACTGTATACATTTAACAACAAGTTTATCTTTTTAGATTAGATGGAAGGATTCGAAGATCGCCGCCTTACCCAGAATCCTCTTCGCAATCTTGTCGACGCACCTGAAGCCATGGAAACTGGACCACCACCACTCACCACCGCTTCGCCGCCTGCACACGGACAATGCCCACGCACATCGGATGACGCCCACTCGCACATTCCGCTGAAACACCACCACACCGATGAACTCGATTTTCTGACGCGCCACATTGAGAAACTCAATCTGACACCCGCTAGAATTTTCACTCACACACGCGTGCTTATTCCAGCTAACACACTTTATGATTTAGCTAAGGACTATTACTTCCTTATACTTCCTCGCGAATCTTTCCAGATGCAAACTTCATTTTTGATGATCATTTCGTTCTTGTCATCAAGTTAGTTTCATTAGTTCTTACAATTAGGTTTCTTATAATTATTAGGTTAATTCAATCATGAATTTAAATGTACTCTTTTCTTTAAACGCAAATGATACGGCGTAGTGACTCGGACGTTTAGCACTGTTGATTAATTATGATTCTGGCTAACCTTTTTAATCTCATTTGAAGAACGGATTTTAATAGTTTAAGGTATTGTTGGTTGTGGGGCAGTCGTGTTGATGTAATAATAAACGTACGCTGAATTGCAGATTCTTTAAGTTCCAATCGGGGTTTGAAGCTTTGATAATTATTGTTTTTATTGTTTATATCAGCGAAGAAGCTGTTGATGAAGTTATTTTTTGAAATTGATGGATGCTTGAGAGCTGCAATGCTGTCGGGTGCCTGCTTTCAGTCTTTAGTTGCCACACTACTGCTATCTTGCCTTACGGACAGGGACCAGATGCAGCATACCATGAATGCAGAAGGATATTCGAGAGAATGAGAGAGGATATCAAGATGAGAGATCTTCGAGAAGTGCGTCAGCATTGATACCATGTGCGCTTTAGGAAATTGGAAAAGAAATGGCTCGCTTATCGTCAGCGACAAGCAACGTTATTGGCACGACAATTTACCGGTTGCACAGTGATTGTTCAGACGATTTATACGGAATCCATGAAACTTTCAAGTTATGGAACAGATCACTACAGACATTGAAAACATTTGCCTTTCCAGAAGAAGCAAGAATCTAAACAGAAATTTGAGCGAAAATTGTGCAATAGTTGAGCGGAAGGTAGGAGAATGTAACAATCGACAAATCCTAGACAGCATTTTTCACTCAGAAAATTTTAGGACATTTGCCACCCTAAAGGAAGGGAATATGCGCCACTGCAAGGACGAATCAGATCATATGTATTGTTTCTGTGCTGCTTCCAACACTTCGAGGAACAGACACATGTGCTTTCTCAAGATGCAAGGTGCCGAACTGTGCGCTTTCTGATAACTAACTACATCATTTGAATATTTTCTTCTGGAACCGTTTAGAACATGCTCATTTATTAATTTAACAATCTGGAACTATTACAGTGATTCCGGCTAAAACTGATCGTCAATCGATGAATTGTCTACGGCTTCCTCAATAAACTGGATTTGGGTTTTTTCGAATCATTCTGTGAATTTGAAAATTATTCTTTTTGAATATTTCAAAGTCTAACAAATACTGTTAAAAAAATATTTATTATATTATTCAAATTGGAAAATGGAGGAAACTTATTACAACGTAAAATAATAATCGTTTAAAATAAATAAAATATTAACCGGCATTGGCAAAAGAATACAAATAATATTAAACTGGAAAAGGAGATTCAATTATAATTAAAATTATTAGAGGGCATTTCCTGACTGTAATAATCCAATTCGGAGTTTTCGAAAATCTGTGCTCCAATTTGGAATTGGTGTGCAGTGGCACTATCCATCGGAGCGTGTACATTGGAATCGATCAATTGGACAACACACTGATTTACTTGAATTTCAGAACAATCTTTCCCTGGAAATCCTTGTTCATTTATCATAGTATTCCACGGAGAAAAGTGCATTTGGGCTCCTGATGCTTCAGAATTCGAGGTGGCACCTGACAGTTGTTCGACGAATTGCTCAGTCAGGGTCTGCTCCCATAGATCATTCGACACTGGCTGATCAACCTGAAATGTCTCTGGAAGAGCTCTTCTTTTGGCTGACGGCTCTTCTTCCGATTGCGTTGCTCGCCGTTTATTCAAAATATGCTCATTATTATTATATTTTGTTAGCACGGATACGGCAACAAAGTCCTGACACGATGAATGGAATGATACAGATTCTCCAGTTCGTGAATGTATTATAATCGATAACTGATAAGCGACTTTGGTTTCCAATGCAAATGTGGAATCACCTGCATTTGTAGAGACAAAAATATTCGAAAAATGAATTCCATTATCCATCCACTCTCTTCCAGTCATCCATCCATCTGTGTGAATCATTCCTAATGGTGGATTTCTCGGCTTATTTCTTCGAACATGTGCTCTTTGCTGTGCTCCATCTAAATCATGTTTGTATAGTTTGTAGTAGTTATCGTCTTTCTGCGAAACAATCAATTGAACAAAGTATTCATTATCTGGAATTAGTCCAGTTATCGTGTATTTCAACTCTGGCTTCAGACGTCTTCGGTTCTTACGAACCATTATCTCGTGTAGTCCGTTTCTCATCCAATCGGCAAAATTTTCAATGCACAATTCAGTATTTGGAAAGGAAGTCATTTTAGCGAAGTTTTCTGGAAAATCGAAATTTTACAATATTTATTAAATATTGAATAAAACAAACTTGAGTTCTCAATTGATTAAAGTAAAGAAACAACTCGGAATATAGGAAAAATAGAAAATGATTCTCCACCAATCAGCTGCCTAACCGTTCTGCATATGACCCCGCCCACATGTCCAACCAATACGCGTGTCTTGTATTGGTCGTAAAACTATAATCTTCTTCACCTAGAGCCATATACATATATCCATTTCTCATCAAAATTTTGGTGACTTGGTGCACATGCGACCCACTTCCAAGTCATCATCAGATTCGTGGAAATGTAGCGATGATGAAGTACGGTGCAAAAAAACTGAAAAATTTTGTTTAAATATAAATATATACAGAGTGGTGAATAAGTATGCGGTTATATGTTTTGATGTGTACTGAAAAATGAATGGATTGTAAAATGTGAGCAAAGTTTATTTTTTGTTTAAATAGAACAAATGTGACAATTATTAATAAATGTGCACGAAGTTAGACCCTTTAGCTTTGATGTACGCCTTCAGACGTTCCGGAACTGAGCTCACTGTGCACCGCAGGTAGTCGCCATCAATGCCTTGAGAAGGGCATATTTCAGAGAGTCCATAGTTAGGTGAGAGCGAGTCTTGACTTTGCTCTCCATGTATCCCCAAAATTATTGAAAAAACTGAAAAATTTTGTTTAAAAATTTAAATTAATCTGTTAAGCACCATGAATGTTACATACCAGAGCATTAAACTTTTGGAATTTGCAATCCTTCCGGCATCGCTTTCTCCATCACTAAACTTTCCAAGCGCACTCCAGAAGGTCGCAATGAGTACTCAAATAGAACTGCTTCTGCTTCGAATTGGCAAAATGGAATTCGCATTTTCTGTAATTCTGAATTGATATACCTGTAAAGTTAGGTGGCTAAAAAGTATTTTTTTTTTCTGAGTGTTCCTGGCACTTTGCCAAGTCGGGGTTTATATGAGGAGAGCCCAGAGGCATTTGTTATCACTTTTCGTTTTTTTTCTAATTATGCGAGCTTCTCCCCACGGTGCCAATATCGCCAAGCTGTACGCCGAGGGTCATCGAGTTCGAAGACTCGATATCGGTCAATCGTTGATCAATAAAGTTTTGAAACAATTCAAGACTAAAGGCACGTCCAGGAGTATCAAAAAACCGGATGACCACATACAATGAGCACTCGCAAAGCAAGAGAAGTCATCAAGAAGAGAATCACGCGAAATGACTCTGTCAGCATGAACAGCATGGCGAAATCCCTAGGAATCAGTCGAAAAAGTGTTCAAATCCAGGATTGTTTCTAATAAGGCTTCCACGAAAGACGAAATAAGACCGTCTCGTCTTGTCTTCGTCATCGTCTAGAATTCGTCTGACGCAGAGATGCACATTGTGTTGGTACACATATATTTTGATTGACGACGTAAGACGAATACAAGACGAGACGAAACTTGAATGAGTATAGAGTTAGTCAACTCTGATTTGATTTAAAAAAAACATTTTATTTGACTTTAAAAGATTTTGAAATCCTTGTAATCCTTTGGCAAATGTAACACTCTCCGCGCTGTTTCAGCTTGTAGAAATGCACATTTGAAGCGAAGATGCATATAATAGAAATTTTGAAACATTGCTGAATTTTAATGTATTTTTTAGGCATTTTCAAAATCAGTTGATTAAAATTGAAAAGCTCCGTAACTTCCATCTGCAAAACAGCAACGAAGAAAAGTTTAAGAGAAACACTCCAGGAATCCAGGATTCTGTGGGAAAGACATGTGGTCAATCCTTTGGACTTTTTGGTTTGGGGATACTTGGAGAGCAAAGTCATGACTCTCTCTCACCTAACTATGAACTGTCTGATGTAAACCCTTCTCAAAGCATGGGAGGACATTGATCACGACTACCTTCGGTGCACATTTTCTTTTCAGTACTCATCAAAACATATCATACTTATTCGTCACTCTGTATATATTTATATTTAATTTTAATTTTTAAACAAAATTGTTCAGTTTTTTTCAATAATACTCATACATCAGTTCACAAGAGATGTACTTTCAGATGCTGTGCACCGTACTTCATCATCACTACATTTCTCCGAATCTGATGATGACTTGGAAGTGGGTCGCATGTGCACCAAGTCACCAAAATTTTGATGAGAAATGGATATATATGGCTCTAGGTGAAGAAGATTATAATTTTACGACCAATACAAGACACGCGTCTTGGTTGGACATGTGGGCGGGGTCATATGCAGAACGGTTAGGCAGCTGAACGGTGGAGAATCATTTGCTATTTTTCCTATATTCCGAGTTGTTTCTTTACTTTAATCAATTGAAAACTCAAGTATGTTTTATTCAATATTTAATACAAATTTCAACATTTCGATTTTACAGAAAACTTCGCTAAAATGACTTCCTTTCCAAATACAGAATTGTGCATTGAAAATTTTGCCGATTGGATGAGAAACGGACTACACGAGATAATGATTCGTAAGAACCGAAGACGTCTGAAGCCAGAGTTGAAATACACGATAACTGGACTAATTCCAGATAATGAATACTTTGTTCAATTGATTGTTTCGCAGAAAGACGATAACTACTACAAACTATACAAACATGATTTAGATGGAGCACAGCAAAGAGCACATGTTCGAAGAAATAAGCCGAGAAATCCACCATTAGGAATGATTCACACAGATGGATGGATGACTGGAAGAGAGTGGATGGATAATGGAATTCATTTTTCGAATATTTTTGTCTCTACAAATGCAGGTGATTCCACATTTGCATTGGAAACCAAAGTCGCTTATCAGTTATCGATTATGATTCATTCACGAACTGGAGAATCTGTATCATTCCATTCATCGTGTCAGGACTTTGTTGCCGTATCCGTGCTAACAAAATATAATAATAATGAGCATATTTTGAATAAACGGCGAGCGACGCAATCGGAAGAAGAGCCGTCAGCCAAACGAAGAACTCTTCCAGAGATCATTGACTTTCAGGCTGATCAGCCAGTGTCGAATGATCTATGGGAGCAGACCCTGACTGACGAGCAATTCGTCAAACACCAGTCACGTGCGAGCTCGAATTCTGAAGCATCAGGAGCCCAAATGCACTTTTCTTCGTGGAATACTATGATAAATGAACAAGGATTTCCAGGGAAAGATTGTTCTGAAATTGAAGTGAATCAGTGTGTTCTCCAATTGATCGATTCCAATGTACACGCTCCGATGGATAGTGCCACTGCACACCAATTCCAAATTGGAGCACAAATTCACGAAAACTCCGAATTCGATTATTACAGTCAGGAAATGCCCTCTAATAATTTTAATTATAATTGAATCTCCTTTTCCAGTTTAATATTATTTGTATTCTTTTGCCAATGCCGGTTAATATTTTATTTATTTTAAACGATTATTATTTTACGTTGTAATAAGTTTCCTCCATTTTCCAATTTGAATAAATAATAAATATTTTTTTAACAGTATTTGTTAGACTTTGAAATATTCAAAAAGAGAAATTAATGACTTTCAAAAATTATTCTATTTGAAATCAGAATTCACAGAATGATTCGAAAAAGCCCAAATCCAGTTTATTGAGGAAGCCGTAGACAACTCATCGATTGACGATCAGTTTTAGCCGGAATCACTGCAATAGTTCCAGATTGTTAAATTAATAAATGAGCATGTTCTAAACGGTTCCAGAAGCGAATATTCAAATGATGAGTAGTTAGTTATTAGAAAACGCAGTTCGCCACTTTGCATCTTGAGAAAGCACATGTGTCTGTTCCTCGAAGTGTTGGAAGCAGCGCAGAAACAATACATATGATCTGATTCGTCCTTGCAGTGGCGCATATTCCCTCCTTTTAGGGTGGCAAATGTGCCTCAAATTTTCTGAGTGAAAAATATTGTCTAGAATTTGCCGATTGTTACATTCTCCTAAATTCCGCTGAACTATTGCACAATTTTCGCTCGAATTTCTGTTTAGATTCTTGCTTCTTCTGGAAAGGCAAATGTTTTCAATGTCTGTAGTGATTTGTTCCATAACTTGAAAGTTCCATGGATTCCGTATAAATCGTCTGAACAATCACTGTGCAACCGGTAAATTGTCGTGCCAATAAGGTTGCTTGTCGCTGACGATCAGCGAGCCATTTCTTTTCCAATTTCTTAAAGCGCACATGGTATCAATGCTGACGCACATCTCGAAAATCTCTCATCTTGACATTCTCTCTCGTTCTCTCGAATATCCTTCTGCATTCATGGTATGCTGCATCTGGTCCCTTTCCGTAAGGCAAGATAGCAAAAGTGTGGCAACTAAAGGCTGAAAGCAGGCACCCGACAGCAATGCAGCTCTCAAGCATCCATCAATTTCAAAAAATAACTGCATCAGCAGCTTCTTCGCTGATATAAACAATAATTATCAAAGTTTCAAAGCTTCAAACCTCTGATTGGAACTTAAAGAATAAGTAAATCAGCGTACGTTCATTATTACATCAACACGACTTGCACGACTGCCCCACAACCAACAATACCTTTCCGTAACTGCAGTTACGCAAAACTTTGACAACAAGATTTGATTCCAGGAGAACCTGCTGTGCGACTGCACCCGAAATTTTCGGACAATAATTTCCTCAAATGAGATTAAAAAGGTTCGCCAGAATCATAATAAATCAACAGTGCCAAACTTCCGAGTCACTACGCCGTATCATTTGCAGTGGGTTCTGCACCTGTTTTCATTTCTTCCACTTGAAGGTCCTCTGGTTTCAGCACTTCAAATGAAACGTGCAATCCGGCTGACACTTTACAGACTGCTGCACAGTTGCCAAATGCGCCCATGTAGTGAGGTGCCGAGAACACAGTCTATAACAAGAAAGAAAATTAAAGTCCTTAAAGTTCTCATCCCACCACAAGTTTTTTTCCAGCAAAGAACTCATACCCATCCTGTACTACTTGATGTCCACGTACAATCAGATCAATGTCCAATAGCTTGCATATTTCCTTCACTTGCTTTTCTCCAAATACTACACTCGCCCCACGCGGATTCGGTTCCAATCATTCACTTTCGCAGGATTGGACCACAAAACATCGTTTTCCAGGCACTCCTTTCACCGGCGAAAGGCTGGATACCTATTCGTTGGAACGCGAGTTACTTTTTATTAAGTAATAGTGATGCTGAGTTTCTGCGGAATTACAATATTTGGGCGAAAAGCTATCATATTATCGATTCGTTTTGAAGAGAACCGTAGCGTAAACAGTCTTTTGGAAAAAAAACGTGATCGCCCTGAATGAGCTCAAAATAGATTTTTGCAGGTCTCTAATGAATTTTACGATATTATATTACTTTTTTAAACATTTTAAGCATTTAACCAAATTCTTTTTCTGCGTTCTTAGTATAAAACAAAAAAATTTAAATTTGTTCTCAAGCGATTTTAAGTGCGTCAGTAAAGATTTTGCGCCTTCATGATTCGGTGTGTTTGAAGATTGGCGGCCCTTCAAATGAATAATTATTCGAGAAATAATCTATTTTTATCTTTTAAAAATAGCTGAATCGAGATGCTGCTACGTTCAGGTAAATTTTGGAAGAATATTAAAAGCAGGCTCAAGAAAAACAGAAGAAAAAAATGCGGGAAGATAGTATGTTGTCATCAACGCAAAAACAACCCGTAGTCTTGTTGGTGAGTTCTTTTTTTTTACAAATCTGTTTCAATCATTATCTCATATGGAACAGAAAGGCAAAAGAAGGGAACCATTTGTTCACACATAGGGGCGCAGCATGGCTGAAAAAGTCGAAATTGATTTGTTTTAAATTGTTTGCAAGAAAGTCAAACTGCTCCTGAGTTGCAGAAGCTTTTAGCCGAGTGGGTGGAGGCGTTCGGTCCCAGAGTTCCGTCCATGAAGAGTATCGACAAGAAGTGATCTCCCTACTCTATCATCAAGTCTCGGCTCGTTACTTCCCACCTTTCCTACAGTACTCCTGGGAAAAAACTGGTTATATGGACCATTCTTCACCATTCCTAACTCCTTCACAGTATTGTTTTGGAGAAGTTGGGAATTACTTTTGCTACGCCACTGGCTGCATAAAGATGCTTTATATGCTCAGATGCGATTTTTGCTTTGACATTTTTTTTTCATGTGCCCTTATATGTAGTTGAGATTTTTATGTGTCAAGTTTAATAAATCCATTTTTATAGTAAAAATGGATTTCCTACAAAAAGAACAGCAAGCGCATATGATATCTTGTGATATCAGTGGTCAATTTTTTTTTTCATGGAGGGTAGCACGTGGAAAACTTTGGAAATTTTTTTAATTTTTCAAACTCCTAAAAGTTATCAGAACTTGTGTATTTATGTGTGAAATAACACCATATTGAAAAAAAAATTGGAAAAAAATTCAAGAACATTTAAAAATAGCATAATAATTTATTTGTTGCCTTTTTTTGGATTAACGAAAATAATCGATTAGCCGAATACTTTGGGAAAGAATACTTGACAATTTTGAATCGCTTTTGTCGAATTCTTCTTTGATGACAGCTCTAAGTTCATTTGTGCTCTTACAGTGCCGACTATCCCCATAAGTTAGTCTCATAGGCAATTTCAACCGGGTTGAGATCGGGTGAACATATCGGACATTCCATTATTCAATATTTAAAAATTAAAAATTTCCAAATTTTCTCAAATTTTTAAGTATTTTGTCCACGGATTTTTGTGTCACTTTTTAAGAGTTTTTTTTTAAATTTAAATTTATATAAATTTGAAAAATAAATAAATATTACTACTAAATACGGTTTCCCCGTATAAATTGAATAATTACGTGCTGCGTGATACCATACGTTTGACGTCTCTTACTGTTTTACATAACACGTGTTACACGTATATTGCCCTACTTTAATCCCTATAAAAGAGTGACTTTTTCCTTTGTTATATAAATTATAAATCTACCTTACTGTCTTCTGGCTCACTTCTGGCTTTTTCGAAGAGAAATAGTGAGTTTCCGTGATGTTTGCGTTCACTCATAACTCTGAAACATTTTCAGCAATAGAATGTCTTCGTACCTATGCCTTCAGAAACTGATAGCCGCATTTATCTGCACAAAAAAAGGAATTAATAACTCCAGTGAATCGGCGTTAACCATGAATCTGCCTTGTTACAATGTAAGTAATTTGAGATACAAACCTCTAATATAGAAGCATTCACAGCTTTAGTAGATACTAGAATTATTCGATTTTGCTCATTTCTTGAAAACTGTTTTCCCATATAATTCGTATTCATTTCAGAAAATGAATACTCCACCAACTCTTTGTAATCTGCCGCATGTGGTGTTAAACATTATTTTCAATAAAGTTGGAATCCATTCTTTGTAAGTTGATTTTATGTTTCAATTCATTATTAGCAATGAGTGGTGAAACATCGGTTATAAAGTTCTTTCAATCATTGACCAAAAAGTGGCCAAGAGTGCCCGAGCAGATATTTTTTGCATTTAACCATTTCCTCAAATACTAATTTCCAGGTTAGCTCTTCGAAAAGTGTGCCGTGATCTCCGAATTCGCATTGACGACTTCAAGCCTCAAGATAATCTGTACTATGTTCATATTCATGTAAACGATTGCAAAATTTTATTCCAATACCGGTGGAGATTAAATGCAGAAAAGCTTGAAAGAAGTTACAGAGATGTGGGATACTCGAAAGCTGTTGAGAGTGGACAGAGCATAGTTAGATGCACTGGTTCACAAAATATTGTGAACAGCGATTTTATGGAACTGGCATCTCGAGATTTTCTATTGATTTTCAAATTTCAAAGGAAAAGTATACATATATCATTCATCAATAAAACTGAATATTCCAACAATTTCATACAATTTTTGGAAACTTTGAAGAGTGTTCTGGCAATTGAAAATCAACTTTTGAAGGTGGACGATTTCCAATTTGAAGCGATTGATGAGAAATCAATGATCAAAGCTTTATCAATGACAGATCCACGATCAATTCACCAAATATCATTAACTTGGATGGATGATATTCAGAACCCGATGGACATCCCTGAAATAATGGAGATGGAGCATTGGAAAGCCGCCACATCCTTCATATCTCTATTCAGAGTTTCTGGCGTCTCCGTCCAAAATTTCCGTCATTTTTCTAAAATCCATGTGAATATTGAGTCAATTTCAGTAGAAGAATTGTTAAACTATAAAAAGGTTTGTTTTCCTTTTTTGAGTTTTCAATTTCTGGACCATAACTATCTTCTTCTATCATAATTTATCGAATTCTTCCTCCACTTGGATAAAAACGTTTTTTTTTCAGGTTTTTCAAAATTCTACAAAAGCGAAAAGTTACTCTATCTGGATTCTGACCGTGGTGGACCTAGAGCAGCTTGCGAAGGAAATGGGACCAGCCGTCATGTCCGACAAATATATCAAGTGGTTTTTCCGAATGTCGACCACTGACGGTGATGTATTGGAGATTTCACTAACAGAAACATTCGTACCTATGTTCTTGCTCAATCGAGTACCGGTGGCCGATGTTCCAAAACATGCTGTGATTCAAAACTAATGCAACTGGTGGCTGCTAAAATTATAATTGCCAGTGCAATGTCTATCTCCACATAAGACGAATTCTAGACGAAGAAAAAGACAAATAAATATTAAAGTATACAGTTTAAAGTATTCTCTCAATAATAAAACAATTTTTAAAAATTTTAATCTGTTTTAAATATTTTTTAAAAAATAAAACAAACTTGTCAACGGACTTTTGTGTCATTTTTTAAAAGAGATTTTTATTATATTTTAATTTATATATATTTTTAAAATATATAAATATCGAATTTCAAATTTTAAAGTATTCTCTAAATAATAAAACAAGTTTTAAAAATATTAATTAATTTTAAATATTAACTCCATCAAAACCCCATGTACCAAAAAGGCGCGAGATTAGTAAACAAAAATAATGTATCACATTCCAGATCAGGATCACAATTTGATTGTTTAGAGACTTCGGGTTGTTTTGAGAGTTGTTCGGGTCCAACTCTCTCTTTGGAAGCTTTCTTCGCTTGATCTGCTCGTATCTTGCGATGTTGGTGTTGAAGTGCAGGTGACTGCGAAGTAGACGGTGGTCGCTACCATTTTTGAATGATGGGAACACCGAGAAATCCGTCACAAACTTTCCATTTCCTAGTATATGATCGATTTCATGTTTGTGCTTCTGGTCGGGGTTGATGTGTGTCCATCGTCTATGCATTGGCTTTTTGAATTGTGAGTTCATGTGCCATAGACGATTTGAATCACAAAAGGTAGCTAATAGTTCGCCACTTTCGTTTCTTGGTTCCATTGAATTCGTGCCAATGTATCGTTCCGTGTCTTTCCTTGTGCGTTGAAGTCGCCTATAATGAGCTTGTACCTGCTGCGGCAGGTTAGATAGGCGTCTTGAAGGCTTTCATAGAAATCAGCAAGTTCCTCTGGATCGGTATCAGCGACAGGTGCGTACACCTGGAAGATGGTACAGCTGAGTTTCCGTCCTACTTGTAAAGTAAGGTAGCCGATCCTATGGTTGAAGAACTTGACTTCTATGATTTTTGGGAGGAGGGTGCTCTTAACGATAAAGCATATCCCTCCTGACAGGGAAAACTCGAAAGCTGTGGAGAGTGGACAGAGCATAGTTAGATGCGGTGGTTCAGAGAAGATTGTGAACGACGATTTTATGGAACTGGCATCTCGAGATTTTCTATTGATTTACAAATTTCAAAGGAAAAGTATACATATATCATTCATCAATAAAACTGAATATTCCAACAATTTCATACAATTTTTGGAAACTTTGAAAAGTGTTCTGGCAATTGAAAATCAACTTTTGAAGGTGGACGATTTCCAAATTGAAGCGATTGATGAGAAATCAGTAATCAAAGCTTTATCAGTGACAGATCCACGATCAATTGACAACATAATTCACTTGTGAGAACCCGATATACTTGTGAGCACCTGATAGACTTCACTGAAATAATGGAGATGGAGCATTGGAAAGCCGCCATGTTCTTAAAATCTCGATACAGAATTACTGGCGTCTCCGTCCAAAATATCGGTCATTTTTCTATAATCACTGTGCGTTTTAAGTCAATTTCAGTAGAAGAATTGTTAGAATTTAAAAAGGTTTCTTTTCCTTTTTTGAGTTTTCAATTTTTAGACCATAACTTCTCTCATAATTTATCGAATTCTTCCTCCACTTGGATAAATTTGTTTTTTCAGGTTTTGACCAGCTTCATCCCAGATCTCAATCCGCTCGACTATTCGGTATGGGGAGTTCTTCAATCGAGAGTCCATTTACGTCCTCATCGCATTGGAAGTGAAATGGGCCAAGCTATCACCAGAATACCTTCGTGCCACAGTGGATGCATACCCGAAGAGACTCAAGGATTTCGTGAACAGCAATGGGAACCGCATCGAACAACTTTAATTATATATGTTTTATAATCGTTTCTAATAAACTCTAGCTGAATTTTCAAGTCGATTCGAGTATTTTTGTATAAGGTACAGCACTTTGAATGTGTCACCATAATTTTGGCGCACCCTGTAAATATATATTTATTACGTGAGCCACCACCATAATGTTTAACGTTACACACTCCATTTGTCCCACTTTTCTCCATATAAAAGTGGATCCAGTGTTCAGTTCCATGCGAATCGGTGTCTCATTGATCACAAATTCTGTGTATGTTTTGTAAGTTATTGATTTCTCTTTTTGAATATTTCAAAGTCTAACAAATACTGTTAAAAAATAATTATTATTCAAATTGGAAAATGGAGAAAACGTATTACAACGCAAAATAATAATCGTTTAAAATAAATAAAATATTAACCGGCATTGGCAAAAGAATACAAATAATATTAAACTGGAAAAAGAGATTCAATTGTAATTAAAATTATTAGAGGGCATTTCCTGACTGTAATAATCCAATTCCGAGTTTTCGAGATTCTGTGTTCCAATTTGAAATTGGTATGCAGTGGCATTATCCATCGGAGCGGGCACATTGGAATCGATCGATTGGAGAACACACTGATTCACTTGAATTTCAGAACAATCCATCCAAGGAATTTCTTGTTCATTTATCATAGTATTCCACGAAGAAAAGTGCATCTGGGCTCCTGATGCTTCAGAATTCGAGCTCGCACGTAACTGGTGTTTGACGAATTGCTCATCAGTCAGGGTCTGCTCCCATAGATCATTCGACACTGGTTGATCAACCTGAAAGTCAATGATCTCTGGAAGAGTTCTTCTTTTGACTGACGGCTCTTCTTCCGATTGCGTTGCTCGCCGTTTATTCAAAATATGCTCATTATTATTATATTTTGTTAGCACGGATACCTCAACAAAGTCCTGACACGATGAATGGAATGATACAGATTCTCCAGTTCGTGACTGAATCATAATCGATAACTTATAAGCGACTTTGGTTTCCAATGCAAATGTGGAATCACCTGCATTTGTAGAGACAAAAATATTCGAAAAATGAATTCCATATATTTCCATTGTGCTCCATCTAAATCTTGTTTGTATAGTTTGTAGTAGTTATCGTCTTTCTGCGAAACAATCAATTGAACAAAGTATTCATTATCTGGAATTAGTCCAGTTATCGTGTACTTCAATTCTGGCTTCAGACGTCTTCGGTTCTTACGAATCATTATTTCGTGAAGTCCATTTCTCGTCCAATCGGCAGAATTTTCAATGCACAATTCAGTATTTGGAAACGAGTTCATTTTAGCGAAGTTTTCTGTGAAATCAAAGTGTTGAAATTTGTATTAAATATTGAATACAACAAACTTGAATTCTGAATTGCTTAAAGAAAAGAAACAACTCGGAATATAGGAAAAATAGCAAATGATTCTCCACCGTTCAGCTGCCTAACCGTTCTGCATATGACCCCGCCCACATGTCCAACCAATACGCGTGTCTTGTATTGGTCGTAAAACTATAATAATCTTCACCTAGAGCCATATATATCCATTTCTCATCAAAATTCTGGTGACTTGGTACACATGCGACCCACTTTCATGTCATCATTAGATTCGTGGAAATGGGGTGATGATGAAGTACGGTGCACAGTATCTGAAAGTACATCTCTTATGATCTGATGTATGAGTATTATTGAAAAAAACTGAACAATTTTGTTTAAAAATTAAAATTAACTATAAATATATACAGAGTGGCGAATAAGTATGTGGTTATATGTTTTGATGTGTAATGAAAAGAAAATGTGCACCGCAGGTAGTCGTGATCAATGTCCTTTCATGCCTTGAGAAGGGCTTACATCAGACAGTCCATAGTTAGGTGAGAGCGAGTCATGACTTTGCTCTCCAAGTATCCCCAAACCAAAAAGTCCAAAGGATTGACCACATGTGTCTTGGATTCCTGGAGTGTTTCTCTTCTCTTCGTTTCTGTTTTGCAGATGGAAGTTACGAAGCTTTTCAAATTTAATCAACTGATTTTGAAAAGCCTGAAAAATATATTAAAATTCAGCAATGTTTCAAAATTTCTATTATGTGCATCTTCGCTTCAAATGTGCATTTCTACAAGCTGAAACAGCGCGGAGAGTGTTACAAGGTCCGGCTACTTTATATCTTCTATTTCAGAACTTCAACTCATCGAGCTCTTCAATTTGCCACTTTTTTAAACATTTAATTTTGGAAGAAATGCTCCATTTCGTTAAGTGCAGAGGACGGATGTTCGCCAAAGGATTACAAAGATTTCAAAATATTTTAAAGTCAAATAAAATGTCTTTTTCCATTAAATCAGAGTTGTCTGATTCTATACTTATTCAAGTTTCGTTCCAATAACGGCCACGCGAAAGGAGTAATCCACTTCGACCCTTCCGCCGCCCCAACCCTGATTTTTCATTCATCATTCGTTTCGAGACCACAGTTTTAGCAAGAATTTTGATTTTTTTTTTCAGAATTTAATGAGTTAAGCTTCAGAGTATAGTGAAACTGTGATGTTTCACAACTCAAATTCAATGTTTAGAAGACATGACGAAAGGTAAACCTCTAAGTGAATATGAGAAAAAACTAATTGATCCCAAATTGGCTGAAGGACTCCCGCACCGTCAAATCTCTAAAAAAATGAATCGTTCCCTAGATTTAATCAATCGATAAGTCTTCTGGTCGTCCACCTCTTCTTTCTGGACGAGACAAGCAAAGAATTATCCGCAGGGGGTCAAATTCTAATGTCATTTGCTCAAAGATTAAGAGCGAATTTGGACTTTCCGTATCCGTGAAGACTGTTCGCCGCGTTCTTTCAAAGAGAAAATTCATCAGACGCCGAAAAATGAGAAAGGCTCCAAACGTGACCCCCAAACACCGAGAAAATCGGTTTGAATTTGCTAAGAATAACCAAAAAACTGACTGGAAACAGGTAAGGATTACTGCAGCTTTCTTAAACTGGTATTGGTAACTGGGAACGGGCATCTTACCGTCGGTTCATCAGAGAAATCGACGAGATGGTCTTGCAGAACCCCAGGCTAACAGCCCCAATGAAAAGGAATATCTTAGTAAACAAACTACAAGATTCCACACCACACTTCTTATCGGGACAAAGAGATCCAGAAAAAGCTATCGCAGAAACTTTCACACTGCTGGAAAATGCTTTCGGTGGACTCTCCGAAGAATGTCTATTACGACAACAGTTCGCGAAGATAAATTTCGATAGCTCAGACGAAAGCGCCTTCACAAGATCTCTCAGTGAAGCACGAATTGTCCTTACCCAGCTTCGAGAATTGGGAAGCAACATGGACACCCAAGCCACCTTTGACTTCATCCTGAAGCTTCCAAAATACATGCAAAGGAAATGCATGCCGGTGGCTAAAAACAGACCTGCAGGAGCTCTCGAAGAGGTACTCAAACTAACCGAAGAGATGCACAGTACAAACTGCGATATTACAATGTTGAAAAACACTTCAAAAAATGCAGAACGGCACACACGACCGTATAAAAACTTTGCTCCAACTCATCGGGTTTTGACCATTTCTCAAAAGATAGAGGAAGATTCCGATGAAGAAGAAGAAAGCTACGATCACACCATCATGGCGATCAAAGCTCACT
This sequence comes from Caenorhabditis inopinata, assembly GCA_003052745.1. NCBI lineage: Eukaryota > Metazoa > Nematoda > Chromadorea > Rhabditida > Rhabditidae > Caenorhabditis > Caenorhabditis inopinata. The sequence goes on from AP018153.1 coordinate 9,670,345, forward strand.
CGAACCCGCAAAGGAACACGTCTTTAGGATCGAAGCCAAAGCCGGCGTCGTCAGTCACGCCACAAAGCTACTCAGCTGCTCAATTCGTTTCGGACGGAACTCCAGATTGCCCAGGAAGAGACACTGGCAGAAGAATGAGCTATGAAGAAGCAAGAAACACAAAAGTGGTTCAAAGTCCGGCTAGTTTCATCTGGAAACTAGGTCCAGGATATAACGCTACGAAACTGCAATACAGTTTCACGAGAAGGTACCCAACAGAGTCCTTGTACTGCCAAATATGCGGTCCAGGACACAAGCTCATCCAGTGCCCAAAAAGCAGTTCCAATGTACGGAAGTGGATCTCCGACAACGGCGCATGCACCAACTGCGGAAGCACTCAACACCGAGGCGCGAGGGACTGCACCTCGAACTTCACCTGTGTCTATTGCTCAGCGAAGCACGCTAGCGCATTCTGAAGGAATACTACAGGGATTACAGAAATTTCCCGACTGATGCTGACAAACCACGCAGCATCAAGTTTTTTCGTGACCAAATTAGCTCCGAACAACAATAGTTCTACCTCGGTAGCAACGGCGCCAATCAGCAGCGCCAGTAATTCACATTGATAATAGTAATATTAGTTTAGTTAATCCCTCATCTGCTCCATTTAAGACCCCTTCAGGCTCAGAGCATAGAATCATCAGAAATTCTTCGTCAAACCAATCATCTCGGGCATCGGTTCCCGTCAATCACCATAAACACCTGATTCAAGAATCAGAAGATACAACAATCCCGGCAATCATCGCCACACTTACCAGCTCCAAGCTAGACCTAACCAGGCTAGCCTCGGCAACAGAGGATATCTCTCTTCCCTTCGCCGTTCTTTACACAGAAGACGGGCAACCTATTCGAGTGCTCGTAGATTCAGGAGCAGCAATATCGCTCATTTCTGATACAGCAGCACAGAAATTGAGTTTAAAGTCAAATCATTCGACAAAAATCACAATCGAGGCTTTCAATAACATCTCGACTTATGACTGTAACATCTATCAATTGTCCCTCAACGGCAGAGACCACGTTTACTCCACGTTCATAGCTGGAACGCCAAATCTTCCAAATACTAAGTACAAACATTGTAATTTATCAGAAGAGGACAAATTCGAGATGCTAAAAAACGGCATATCGGAAAACCAGCTAAAAAATGGAGAAAACCTTCATAACCAGAACATCGAGATGATCTTGGGCAACGATATCTTGCCACACATCATCAGGAAGTCAAAAAGAATTCTGCTGCCTTCGGGTAAATATGCCGAATCATCATCATTCTGCAATATTATCTACCCAAGGGCAAGACGTTGCCCCATCATGAGCAAGTCGAGAAAGCCTCCCCAAACTCCCATAATTCCAGTCAACATGCTAACTGCTAGGGAAACCGCACAAGGGTACAAGGACAACTTGACTCAGCTCATCTCCCAACTGTGGATGTTAGAGAACTGTGGAATTGAATCCCCGTCCACAACTGAACAAGAACACTTGGATAGCGAAACGCTTCTACAGCTCTTCGAAGAGTCATTAGTCATAAAAGAAGACGGAGAAATCGAAGTCGCATTACCCTGGAACGGCAAACAGCACCGGCTAAAAGACAACAAGTCACTAGCATCCCGGAGACTAGAAAGCCTAGTCAGGCAACTTCGCAAAATCCGAAATTTCTAACAGAGTACAATAAGATTATTGAACAACAAGAAGAGTCAGGGATCATTGAAAAAGTCTCTCCAGAAATGGAACTAATCGGACCTCACTACTTCGCACCACAGAGTGCAGTATTCAAAGAAAACTCGGCCAATACAAAAGTCCGAATCGTGTCAGACACCAGTTCACACGCCAAAAATGAGCTCTCCGCTAACGACTGCGTTTACGAAGGTCCTAATATGCTTAACAAACACTTAGGCCTTCCATCAATTTCGAAAAATAACTTCATCAACAGCTTCTTCGCTGATATAAACAATAAAAACAATAATTATCAAAGCTTCAAACCCCCGATTGGAACTTAAAGAATCTGCAATTCAGCGTACGTTTATTATTACATCAACACGACTGCCCCACAACCAACAATACCTTAAACTATTAAAATCTGTTCTTCAAATGAGATTAAAAAGGTTCGCCAGAATCATAATAAATCAACAGTGCTAAACGTCCGAGTCACTACGCCGTATCATTTGCGTTTTAAGAAAGGAGTACATATAAATTCATGATTGAATTAACCTAAGAATTATAAGAAACCTAATTGTAAGAACTAATGAAACTAACTTGATGACAAGAACGAAATGATCATCAAAAATGAAGTTTGCATTTGGAAAGATTCGCGAGGAAGTATAAGCATAATAGTCCTTAGCTAAATCATCAAGTGTGTTAGCTGGAATAAGCACGCGTGTGTGAGTGAAAATTCTAGCGGGTGTCAGATTGAGTTTCTCAATGTGGCGCGTCAGAAAATCGAGTTCATCGGTGTGGTGGCGTTTCAGCGGAATGTGCGAGTGGGCGTCATACGATGTGCGTTGGCATTGTCCGTGTGCAGGCGGCGAAGCGGTGGTGAGTGGTGGTGGTCCAGTTTCGCGTAATAATTTATTTTTTGCCTTTTTTTTGGATTAACGAAAATAATCGATTAGCCGAATACTTTGGGAAAGAATGCTTGAAAATGTTGAATCGCTTTTGTCGAATTCTTCTTTGATGACAGCTCTAAATTCATTTGTGCTCTTACAGTGCCGGCTATCCCCATAAGTTAGTCTCATAGGCAATTTCAACCGGGTTGAGATCGGGTGAACATGTCGGACATTCCATTATTCAATATTTAAAAATTAAAATTTTCCAATTTTTTTCAAATTTTTAAGTATTTTGTCCACGGACTTTTGTGTCACTTTTTAAGAGTTTTTTAAAAAATTTAAATTTATATAAATTTGAAAAATAAATAAATATTACTACTAAATACAGTTTCCTCGTATAAATTGAATAATTACGTGCTACGTGATACCATACGTTTGACGTCTCTTAGTGTTTTACGTAACACGTGTTACACGTATATTGCCCTACTTTAATCCCTATAAAAGGGTGACTTTTTCCTTTGTTATATAAATTATAAATCTACCTTACTGTCTTCTGGCTCACTTCTGGCCTTTTCGAAGAGAAATAGTGAGTTTCCGTGATGTTTGCGTTTACTCATAACTCTGAAACATTTTCAGCAATAGAATGTCTTCGTACCTATGCCTTCAGAAACTGATAGCCGCATTTATCTGCACAAAAAAGGAATTAATAACTCCAGTGAATCGGCGTTAACCATGAATCTGCCTTGTTACAATGTAAGTAATTTGAGATACAAACCTCTAATATAGAAGCATTCACAGCTTTAGTAGATACTAGAATTATTCGATTTTGCTCATTTCTTGAAAACTGTTTTCCCATATAATTCGTATTCATTTCAGAAAATGACTACTCCACCAACTCTTTGTAATCTGCCGCATGTGGTGTTAAGCATTATTTTCAATAAAGTTGGAATCCATTCTATGTAAGTTGATTTTATGTTTCAATTCATTATTAGCAATGAGGGGTGAAACCTCGGTTATAAAGTTCTATCAATCATTGACCAAAAGGTGGCCAAGAGTGCCCGAGCAGATATTTTTTGCATTTAACCATTTCCTCAAATTCTAATTTCCAGGTTAACTCTTCGAAAAGTGTGCCGTGATCTCCGAATTCGCATTGACGACTTCAAGCCTCAAGATAATCTGTACTATGTTCATATTCATGTAAACGATTGCAAAATTTTATTCCAATACCGTTGGAGATTAAGTGTGGAAAAGCTTGAAAGAAGTTACAGAGATGTGGAATACTCAAAAGCTGTGGAGAGTGGACAGAGCATAGTTAGATGCGGTGGTTCAGAGAAGATTGTGAACGACGATTTTATGGAATTGGCATCTCGAAATTTTCTATTGATTTACAAATTTCAAAGGAAAAGTATACATATATCATTCATCAATAAAACTGAATATTCCAACAATTTCATACAATTTTTGGAAACATTGAAGAGTGTTCTGGCAATTGAAAATCAACTTTTGAAGGTGGACGATTTCCAATTTGAAGCGATTGATGAGAAATCAATGATCAAAGCTTTATCAATGACAGATCCACGATCAATTCACCAAATATCATTAACTTGGATGGATGATATTCACCACCCGATGGACATCCCTGAAATAATGGAGATGGAGCATTGGAAAGCCGCCACATCCTTCATATCTCTATACAGAATTTCTGGCGTCTCCGTCCAAAATTTCCGTCATTTTTCCAAAATCCATGTGAATATTGAGTCAATTTCAGTAGAAGAATTGTTAAACTATAAAAAGGTTTGTTTTCCTTTTTTGAGTTTTCAATTTCTAGACCATAACTATCTTCTTTTATCATAATTTATCGAATTCTTCCTCCACTTGGATAAAAACGTGTTTTTTTTCAGGTTTTTCAAAATTCTACAAAAGCGAAAAGTTACTCTATCTGGATTCTGACCGTGGTGGACCTAGAGCAGCTTGCGAAGGAAATGGGACCAACCGTCATATCCGACAAATATATCAAGTGGTTTTTCCGAATGTCGACCACTGACGGTGATGTATTGGAGATTTCACTAACAGAAACATTCGTACCTATGTTCATGCTCAATCGAGTACCGGTGGCCGATGTTCCAAAACATTCTGTGATTCAAAACTAATGCAACTGGTGGCTGCTAAAATTATAATTGCTAGTGCAATGTCTATCTCCACATAAGACGAATTCAAGACGAAGAAAAAGACAAATAAATATTAAAGTATACAGTTTAAAGTATTCTATCAATAATAAAACAATTTTTAAAAATTTTAATCAGTTTTAAATATTTTTAAAAAATAAAACAAACTTGTCAACGGACTTTTGTGTCTTTTTTTTAAAGAGATTTTTATTATATTTTAATTTATATATTTTTTTAAAATATATAAATATCGAATTTCAAATTTTAAAGTATTCTCTAAATAATAAAACAAGTTTTAAAAATACTGATCAACTTTAAATATAAAAAAAAAATAAAACAAACTTTTTCTAAGTGATAAGCGGTGCCAAATAAAGAGAGACGGTTTCATGAGCCGTTTATTTAAATGGGTCTTAGAAAAAAGAGGGGAAATTCGGAGCCGCGGATGGAAAAAAAACCTCAGTAGACGAAATCGAGGAAACCTTTTCCGCGACTCCATCAAAACCCCATTTACAAAAAAAGGCGCGAGATTAGTAAACAAAAATAATGTATCACATTCCAGATCAGGATCACAATTTGATCGTTTGGAGAGTTCGGATTGTTTTGAGAGTTGTTCGGGTCCAACTCTCTCTTTGGAAGCTTTCTTCGCTTGATCTGCTCGTATCTTGCGATGTTGGTGTTGAAGTGCAGGTGACTGCGAAGTAGACGGTGGTCGCTACCATTTTTGAATGATGGGAGCACCGAGAAATCCGTCACAAACTTTCCATTTCCTAGTATATGGTCGATGTCATGTTTGTGCTTCTGGTCGGGGCTGATGTGTGTCCATCGTCGATGAATTGGTTTTTTGAATTGTGAGTTCATGTGCCATAGACGATTTGAATCACAAAAGGTAGCTAATAACTCGCCACTTTCGTTTCTTGGTTCCATTGAATTCATGCCAATGTATCGTTCCGTGTCTTTTCTTACACCCAATCTAGCGTTAAAGTCGCCTATAATGAGCTTGTACCTGCTGCGGCAGGTTAGATAGGCGTCTTGAAGGCTTTCATAGAAATCAGCAAGTTCCTCTGGATCGGTATCAGCGACAGGTGCGTACACCTGGAAGATGGCACAGCTGAGTTTCCGTCCTACTTGTAAAGTAAGGTAGCCGATCCTATGGCTGAGGAACTTGACTTCTATGATTTTTGGGAGGAGGGTGCTCTTAACGATAAAGCAGATCCCTCCTGACACAGAACTACTGTTCCGAGATCCTAAGAAAACTCCGGTTGCGTCTCGATGAGTTTTGTGCTCTTCTGCTTCTCGTTTTGTTTCCGAAAGTCCGATGATATCGTACTTTATTCTTTTCGTTTCTTCGAGAAGCTCTGCAAGTCTGCTTTCGGATGCGACAGACCTGCAGTTAAAGGTGCACACTCTTAAATCGATTCTTCTTGTTTTGGGCCGTGTTTTCTTCTTTTCCTTTTCCGATTGGTAGACGACCGGTACTCCGAGATTTGAACGCCTCTCCCGACTTACTTCTGAATCTACCGTATCAGAAGTAGAGGCCGAGTGCGGAGGACTGAGGCAGTTTTTAGCAATTTTTATGTGCCTGTTTACTCTATTATGACCTGCTAAGCCAGAACTAGAGCTACCGGGACAAAGAGTATTGGGCGCTACCTTCGACCCGATATGACACGTTTCTACCCATTGGCCAACCAACTGAACCTCTGCCGGGGTGCCAAACTCCTCCGGATATGTAGAAGAGAATCAGTCGTTGATCTTCTACGCCACGTAGAGGCTGAGTAAATTGTAGAAGTTTTTCAGTCTAAATCTTCGAAAAGTGTGCCGTGATCTCCGAATTCGCATTGACAACTTCAAGCCTCAAGATAATCTGTACTATGTTCATATTCATGTAAACGATTGCAAAATTTTATTCCAATACCGGTGGAGATTAAATGCAGAAAAGCTTGAAAGAAGTTACAGAGATGTGGAATACTCGAAAGCTGTGGAGAGTGGACATAGCATAGTTAGATGCGCTGGTTCACAGAATATTGTGAACAGCGATTTTATGGAATTGGCATCTCGAGATGTTCATACAATTTTTGGAAACATTGAAGAGTGTTCTGGAAACTGAAAATCAACTTTGGAAGGTGCACTATTTTGAAATTGATGCGATTGATCAGAAATCAGTAATCAAAGCTTTATCAGTGACAGATCCACGATCAATTGACAACATAATTCACTTGTGAGAACCCGATATACTTGTGAGCACCTGATAGACTTCACTGAAATAATGGAGATGGAGCATTGGAAAGCCGCCATGTTCTTAAAATCTCGATACAGAATTACTGGCGTCTCCGTCCAAAATATCGGTCATTTTTCTATAATCAATGTGCGTTTTAAATCAATTTCAGTAGAAGAATTGTTAGAATTTAAAAAGGTTTCTTTTCCTTTTTTGAGTTTTCAATTTTTAGACCATAACTTCTCTCATAATTTATCGAATTCTTCCTCCACTTGGATAAATTTGTTTTTTCAGGTTTTTCAAAAATCCACTCAAGCGTATCGGTTCTATATCGAGTACGATGACACCTTTGAGGACAGAGAGCAGACTCTACGGACTCCATGAAACTTTCAAGTTATGGAACAGATAACTAAGGACATGGAAAATGTTTGCCTTTCCAGAGAAAACAAGAATCTAAACAGAAATTCGAACGAAAATTGTGCAATAGTTGAGCGGAAGGCAGGAGAATGTAACAATCGGCAAATCCTAGACAATATTTTTCACTCAGAAAATTTTAGGCACATTTGCCACCCTAAAGGGAGGGAATATGCGCCACTGCAAGGACGAATCAGATCGTATGTATTGTTTCTGCGCTGCTTCCAACACTTCGAGGAACAGACACATGTGCTTTCTCAAGATGCAAAGTGCCGAACTGTGCGTTTTCTGATAACTACTCATCATTTGAATATTTTCTTCTCGAACCGTTTAAAAAATGCTCATTTATTAATTCAATAATTTGGAACTATTGCAGTGATTCCGGCTAAAACTGATCATTTTAAAAAAACTTGCTAAAACTGGCTTCCTCAATAAAGCTAAAACTGGCTTCCTCAATAAACTGGATTTGGGCTTTTTCGAATCTGTGAATTCTGATTTCAAATACAGGGTGCGTCAAAATTATAAAACTTTGGACGTAGCAGGAGGCACGGGCGGCAATTTTTTTGCATCAATTTTTTCCCATTTTTTTCAGCATGTTTTCATTATTATTTGCTAAATTTACAAATCGCTAGCTCAATTTTCACAGAAATGGTATCCAATTTAGTACACCGAGGCATCATCATTGAAATGGCGAAATGAGGACAGAGTTAAAGTACCATCGGCAAAGCTCTTGGGATTGCTCGACAAACCGTTTGGAGGACGATTAAACGGTATAGAGAGCTTGATACACTCAACAACCGTCCCGGAAGCGGAAGAAGAAGCTCTATCACTCCGGATAGGAACAAGACGGTCCGCGAATGTCTACGTCGAAATCCCCACCGAAGCATGCGAAAGTTGAGCACAGAGCTCAGAATCAGTCATTCTTCGATCAGAAGAATTGTAAAAAGAGAGCTCGGGATGACCCCATATCGTGTTCGAAAAGCTGCGATTCTATCGGAAAAAAACAAGATGGCCCGGATGAAGAAGTGCAAAGCTCTCCTTGCTGGCACGCGTCAAAATAAGGATGCTGTTCACTGACGAAAAATTACTCACTATCGAAGCCGAATTCAACCCCCAGAATCATAGAGTTGAGCACGCTCTACACGGTAGAGCCATCAACAGAGCTTCTCATCCCCAGCAAGTAATGGTTTTTGGAGCCATAACCTCTAATGGAAGATGCCGCTCATCTTTGTGGATCCTTGAGTGAAAATCAACGAAGAATACTATTTGGAGAAAATTTTGAAGAAGCGTGTGCTTCCATGGACATAATTCCATATTGGAAACCAGGTTTCGACATTGCAACAGGATTCTGCTCCGGTGACAAAGCAAAGATCGTCCAGGCCTGGTGTTCACCCAATTTTACGCGTTTCATAACCAGTCCTGAATGGCCAGCCTCATCCCAGATCTTAATCCGCCGACTATTCGGTATGGGGAGTTATTCAATCGAGAGCCCAAGTACGTCCTCATCGCAATTTGGAGTCGTTGAAGAAAAGTTTGGAAATGGAATGGGCCAAGCTATCACCAGAATACCTTCGTGCCACAGTGGATGCATACCCGAAGAGACTCAAGGATTTCGTGAACAGCAATGGGAACCGCATCGAACAACTTTAATTTTATATGTTTTATAATCGTTTCTAATAAACTCTAGCTGAATTTTCAAGTCGATTCGAGTATTTTTGTATAAGGTACAGCAATTTGAATGTGTCACCATAATTTTGACGCACCCTGTAGAATCATGTTTTGTAAGTTATTGATTTCTCTTTTTGAATATTTCAAAGTCTAACAAATACTGTTAAAAAAATATTTATTATTCAAATTGGGAAATGGAGGAAACGTATTACAACGCAAAATAATATTCGTTTAAAATAAATAAAATATTAACCGGCATTGGCAAAAGAATAAAAATAATATTAAACTGGAAAAGGAGATTCAATTATAATTAAAATTATTAGAGGGCATTTCCTGACTGTAATAATCGAATTCGGAGTTTTCGAAATTCTGTGTTCCAATTTGGAATTGGTATGCAGTGGCATTATCCATCGGAGCGGACACATGGGAATCGATCGATTGGAGAACACACTGATTCACTTCAATTTCAGAACAATCCATCCTAGGAATTCCTTGTTCATTTATCGTAGTATTCCACGTAGAAAAGTGCATCTGGGCTCCTGATGCTTCAGAATTCGCACGTGACTGGTGTTCAACGAATTGCTCATCAGTCAGGGTCTGCTCCCATAGATCATTCGACACCGGCTGATCAACCTGAAATGTCTCTGGAAGAGCTCTTCTTTTGGCTGACGGCTCTTCTTCCGATTGCGTTGCTCGCCGTTTATTCAAAATATTCTCATTATTATTATATTTTGTTAGCACGGATACGGCAACAAAGTCCTGACACGATGAATGGAATGATACAGATTCTCCACTTCGTGAATGAATCATAATCGATAACTGATAAGCGACTTTGGTTTCCAATGCAAATGTGGAATCACCTGCATTTGTAGAGACAAAAATATTCGAAAAATGAATTCCATTATCCATCCACTCTCTTCCAGTCATCCATGCATTTGTGTGAATCATTCCTAATGGTGGATTTCTCGGCTTATTTCTTCGAACATGTGCTCTTTGCTGTGCTCCATCTAAATCTTGTTTGTATAGTTTGTAGTAGTTATCGTCTTTCTGCGAAACAATCAATTGAACAAAGTATTCATTATCTGGAATTAGTCCAGTTATCGTATACTTCAACTCTGGCTTCAGACGTCTTCGGTTCTTATGAATCATTATTTCGTGAAGTCCATTTCTTATCCAATCGGCAGAATTTTCAATGCACAATTCTGTATTTGGAAAGGTAGTCATTTTAGCGAAGTTTTCTATAAAATCGAAATGTTAAAATATTTATTAAATATTGAATAAAACAAACTTGAATTCTATATTGATTAAAGAAAAGAAACAACTCGGAATATAGGAAAAATAGCAAATGATTCTCCACCGTTCAGCTGCCTAACCGTTCTGCATATGACCCCGCCCACATGTCCAACCAAGACGCGTGTCTTGTATTGGTCGTAAAACTATAATCTTCTTCACCTAGAGCCAGATATATCCATTTCTCATCAAAATTTTGGTGACTTGGTGCACATGCGACCCACTTCCATGTCATCATCAGATTCGGAGAAATGTAGTGATGATGAAGTACGGTGCACAGGATATGGAAGTACATCTCTTGTGATCTGATGTATGAGTATTATTGAAAAAAAACTGAAAAATTTTGTTTAAAAATTAAAATTAAATTTAAATATATACAGAGTGGCGAATAAGTATGTGGTTATATGTTTTGATGTGTACTGAAAAGAAAATGGATTGTAAAATGTGAACAAAGTTTATTTTTTTGTTGAAATAGGACAAATATAACAATTATTTAAAAAGGTGCACGAAGTTTGACTATACTTTAGCTTGGTGCACGCTTTCAGACGTTTCGCAACTGAGTTCACTGTGCACCGACCGCAGGTAGTCGTGATCAATGCCTTGAGAAGGGCTTACATCAGACAGTCCATAGTTAGGCGAGAGTGAGTCATGACTTTTCTCTCCAAGTACCCCCAAACCAAAACGTCCAAAGGATTGACCACATGTCTTTCCCCCAGTATCCTGGATTCCTGGAGTGTTTCTCTTAAACTTCTCTTCGTTTCCGTTTTGCAGATGGAAGTTACGGAGCTTTTCAAATTGAATCAACTGATTTTGAAAACGCCTAAAAACTATTTTAAAATTCAGCAATGTTTCAAAATTTCTATTGTGTGCATCTTTGCTTCAAATGTGCATTTCTACAAGCTGAAACAGCGTGGAGAGTGTCACAAGGTCCGGCTACTTTATATCTTCTATTTCAGAACTTCAACTTATCGAGTTCTTCAATTTGCAACCTTTTCAAACATTTAATTTTGGAAGAAATGCTCCAATTCGTTAAGTGCAAAAGACGGATGTTCGCCAAAGGATTACAAGGATTTCAAAATCTTTTAAAGTCAAATAAAATGTTTTTTTTCATCAAATCAGAGTTGACTGACTCTATACTCATTCAAGTTTCGTACCAATAACGGCCACGCGAAAGGAGTAATCCACTTCGACCCTTCCGCCGCCCCAACCCTGATTTTTCATTCATCATTCGTTTTGAGACCACAGTTTTAGCAAGAATGTTGATTTTTTTCAGAATTTAATGAGTTAAGCTTCTGAGTATAGTGAAACAGTGATGTTTCACTACTCAAATTCAATGTTTAACTCAGCAAACTCAAGTTCCTAACCAAAATTCAGTTTCTAATAGCCGAATTTTCTATTTCTCTCTCAATTTTTTAAATATCTGTCTAGAAACTAAGGCTTCTACGAAAGACGAAACATTTTCATCTCGTTTTGTATTCGTCTTACGTCGTCAATTAAAATATACAGTGTTCCACATAATTTTACGTCCACCCCCAAAAATCTCAAAATTTGGATTTTCTGTAATTCCTAATTATTTATCATATATGATATGAAAATACCTTTGAAAAATACAATTGTGAGTCCTGGAGAAAAAATAAAATAAAACTGAGCAATCGAGAAATTCGAGATTTTTCGAAAAATGAGTGTTCACTTTCATTTTTTGTTGTTTTTTGAATTTTAAACTTGGTTCAAATTCGTTTACTTATTGTTTTTCTGCTTTTAGAAGACATGACGAAAGGTAAACCTCTAATTGTAAGTGAATATGAGAAAAAACTAATTGATCCCAAATTGGCTGAAGGACTCTCGCACCGTCAAATCTCTAAAGAAATGAATCGTTCCCTAGATTTAATAAATCGATAAGTCTTCTGGTCGTCCACCTCTTCTTTCTGGACGAGACAAGCAAAGAATTATCCGCAGGGCGTAAAATTCTAATGTCATTTGCTCAAAGATTAAGAGCGAACTTGGACTTTCCGTATCCGTGGAGACTGTTCGCCGCGTTCTTTCAAAGAGCAAATTCATCAGACGCCGAAAAATGAGAAAGGCTCCAAATGTGACCGCCAAACACCGAGAAAATCGGATTGAATTTGCTAAGAATAACCAAAAAACTGACTGGAAACAGGTAAGGATTACTGCAGCTTTCTTAAACTGGTATTTTGTTTTCAGATTATCTTTAGTAATGAGAAGAAATTTAACTGCGATGGAACGGATGGCTACCGTGATTACTGGCATGTTTTGAGAAAAGAAAAACTGCGGTTTTCACGTCGAAACTTCAAAGGTGGAGGAGTGATGGTTTGGGCAGCAATTAGGGCACAAGGCAAAGTCAAACTTTGCTTTGTACCAAAGAATATGGACGGTTGCCAATATCGATACGTGAAAAGAAGAGAACTCATACCATTTATCCTTTATTCGTCTATGGATAGCCGAATTGTTGAAGTTGCTCGACAGAATGGTCGTCCCATCGATTATTAATATTCATTCGTCTGTTATTTTCTGTTTTTTTTTTACGTTTTGTGCAAGTGAACATATGATTTTGCGTAAATTTTTTAAAACCTTTTTTTTATAAAATTTTGGTGTTTTCCTGATGTGTGAATTTTAAGTCTATTTTAAGTTTCTATCATGAAACACCAAGTCGGGGTTTATATAAGGAGAGCCCAGAGGCATTTGTTATCACTTTTCGTTTTTTTTTCTAATTATGCGAGCTTCTCCCCACGGTGCCAATATCGGCAAGCTCTACGCCGAGGGTCATCGAGTTCGAAGACTCGATATCGGTCAATCGTTGATCCAGAGAGATATAAAGCAATTCAAGACTAAAGGGCACGTCCAGGATTATCAAAAAACAAGAAGACCAAAACATAACGTGAGCACTCGCAGGACAAGAGGAAGGATCACGCGAAATGACGCTGTGAGCATGAACAGCATAGCGAAATCCCTGGGAATCAGCCGAAAAAGTGTTCAAATCCAGGATTGTTTCTGGATCTAGATAATTAAGAACATCATGGAAAATTTCATCCGCTTCCATGAAAAACGCCTCATCTTTCATGAATCTGATCCAGCCAGCATCGTCGTGCTCTTACTCAGGCACTTCGTACGCTTCATCTTCTGGTGGTAGATATCGCCTGTGCCGATTCCCAGCTGCCGAACGCCTCTTTTCCGCCTCACGTGAGAAAAATCCAGCAATTTGCCGGAAGTTTTTCATTTCGTCGACCTCAAAGTGAAGTGCCCCATCTGCATTTTTCATAGTTTTCATTCTTTTTTCGACTGTTTTGGGATCCAGTCGTTTTTGAGCGAGTCCTTCTTCAAAGCAGTCAACCAAGAACTTTTTGACTTTTGCTTCGAATGCTTTTCTTATTGTCTTTTGAGGAAGAGCCGGAGTAAAGTCATTTTTCTTGATGCTCTGAATAAATCGTGAAAAAAAAGACTGGTGGCAGCAGAACCGCGGCCAACCAGTTATGAATTCTTGTAACCCATACTCTGAAGTATAAAGTTTAGATGAGATCTCATTTCCCGTAATATATATTTTTTCCAAAAAATGGGAAAAAGGTACCAAAACAGTAGAAAAATGACAAAAATCGTGAAAAAAAAGACTGGTGGCAGCAGAACTGCAGCCAACCAGTTATGAATTCTTGTAACCCATACTCTGAAGTATAAAGTTCAGATGAGATCTCATTTCCCGTAATATATTTTTTTTTGCACAATACGGAAATGAAACAATTTTTTTCCGAAAATTCAATCTTTCGGTTGGAAGGAGAAGAGCTACAAAAATGTTCTCCACTACAAAAATACTTCATAAGTGACCGGTTATCGATTCCAGAAAAGAAATCGAAGTAATCTCAAAAAAGAAAAAAAAATTTTTCGAAACACCCCTACCGTATCTCAACTCGAAGGGGGCGGAGCCTAATTCTGAATACGGTTTTGTACTTAGGGCATCACATGTACCCACTATATAAAAAATCAGACCAATTGAAACAACTTTTTCAAACTGTGACTACTGGTGGTCGAATCTCTCAGACATTGTCTCTTAACAAGGTTACTGGGTGTTTTTGCGTTGATGGCAACATACTATCTTCCCGCATTTTTTCAGAATTCGTTGTTTCTTCTTTTCTTTATTTTCATGACAATGAGCCAAATATTTGTTGCCTGTTTGATCTGTAAGTAACAATCAATTGATAATAGACAGAAAAATTCAAGCGAGATATTGTTTACTTTGTTGAAAAGCAGAAGAGCTTAGTCCGGCATGAGCAATTTGAAGAATATGAGAATTTGAAGAATTTGAAGAATAACTACTCATAGTTTGGCTTTACAGTGTTTTTTTTCTAGCATTATTCCGATAACAAAAAGGCTTTTTCAATCAGAAAAGGACATTTTAATAGTTTTCGAACGTCGAATTTCGCACATTTTTGCTTTGCTTAATGATGCATTTCTCTGTGATGTTTTAATGCTATCGGTTAACAATTAGAATTAAATTGCAATTAGTTTAGATAATTAAAAGAAAATTTTGGATTTTTGGATCATTGCATCAGTTGCCAAACCAAAAGCAATTTATCGGTGACTTTGCTGCCATTATATTTCATTACAGTTGCCAAAATACTTGTATTAGTGACAAAACTCTTCTCGCAAAATAATTTATATTCGTATTTTTCACAAAGCAAACAAGATTGTACACAATAAATGTGGATTATTGATTCTATTATGTTGGTGCATAAGTTTCTTTCAATTTTGGATGCTCAACTTTGAAAACTGATATTTCGTCAGTGGGATTGGGATTGAAGCCGACACGTTTCAAACCACCCGTGAATTGTCAAAGGCCTTAGGGGTTGGCCATGCAACAGTAGTACGTGGATTGCAAACCCTTGGAAAACTCAAAAAGTTTGGACGTTGGGTACCTCATGCCTTGAAGGAATATGATAAGGATTGCCGAGTGGTCATCGATATGTTTCTTTACTCTTCTCACCGCACTCAAGCCTGGCTGAATGATCTGTGCGTTTGTTGGTCCGTGCAAGGAATCGAGTATTGGGAATTGCTCAAAGAAGGCAAAACAATAACAATTGACGTCTACACTACATAGTTGCAAAAACTTAGAAAAACGGTGAAAAAGAGCCGAGGAGAGAAAGCGAAAGTTTTCTTTCAAAACGACAACGCGCGCCCTCACGTTGCAAGGTTAACAAATACTGAGCTCCTGTCGTATGGGTGGATTGTCTTGCCCCATCCACCGTATTCTCCAGATCTCGCTGCTTCTGATTTTTCGCTTTTCAGCCATCTCCAACGACATCTTGATGACGAAATTTTCAAGACAAAGAAGGACATCGAAAATGAGTTTACTCACTAGGGAAGGTTGTAAACTCGCAGTGAAGTTTCCATACGAGACCTATGTGAATCGATAGATTAGAACACGCTGAGAAAGAATCCGTTTTCCGAATTTGCTGAACGCTTCAGCGAACCGAGTTATTTCGATCTGAAATTCCAGCACTAAACTACTGTGATTAACCATCTTTAGTTCTTCCGCGATATCATAACCAATTTTTAGTGAGTTGAACCGTGGCAAGTTGGCGAAGTGGGTAAGAGGGGGAACAGTAGGAGGAAGATCTGGGGTTCGATCTCTGCTGGGGTCAACTATTTTTTAATTTTGATTTTTCGATTTTTTCAAATCTTAAAATTCTTTTTTTATAGGTTTTTTTGAATTTTTTTTCTAATTTTTTTCAATATGGTGGCATTTCACATATAAATACACAAGTTCTGATAACTTTTAGAAGTTTGAAAAATTACAGATTTTCCAAAGTTTTCCATGTGCTACCCTCCATCAAAAAAAATTTGACCACTGATATCACATGAAATCATATGCTCTTGCTGTTCTTTTTGTAGGAAATCCATTTTTTCTATAAAAATGTATTTTTTAAACTTTGACACACAAAAAACTCAACTACATATAAGGGCACATGTGCTTGTTAGTAACAATAAAATGGTCAAAGCAAATGAATTCTTTACATCTGGAGCATTTTCGCCATCAATGGGTTTCAATGCTGATCAAACCGGAGCACAAAAGGAACTATATGGAGCAAGAGCGCTGGCATTTTTAGGCGAGAAGACTCTCGACTCTAGAGTAGGGAGATCATCCAGATTTCATTGTTTCTTTGGGCTATCAAGAAGTCTCGATGAAAGTTGAGCACATAGAAAGTGAACTTTTTGAGGAAGTTCTGAAATTTGAATTATTTCAAATTTTCTAGCCCTTTATACTTTCCAAGGGCCGTTCCAATGGGCATCCAAAGGTTGAATGAGGGAAGTCGTATGTGGTGAAATATTCCTTACAGTCACATCGAATCCCGGTGGAACGCAATTGTGAATACTATTGTGGT
This sequence comes from Caenorhabditis inopinata, assembly GCA_003052745.1. NCBI lineage: Eukaryota > Metazoa > Nematoda > Chromadorea > Rhabditida > Rhabditidae > Caenorhabditis > Caenorhabditis inopinata. Next base: position 9,687,059 of record AP018153.1, read on the forward strand.
CCTTGAAACTTGGCCAACTGTCAACGATCATCAGCAGCCTTTTTGAATGAAAACACAAGCTGTCAGTCAATCTCTCATCAGTTCTTTAGTTAATATATGACTTTATCCGGTTCTAACCTTCAGGTTCGGGACGTTCGGAATCGGGCGAGTTGACGGGAACTGACCTGTGGTATCCGAAAGAACCATGAAAGCGTTTGGTCCCAGAGTACCGTACAGTACTTTGCCCAGCAGAAGCCAGAGTTCTTTGATGATGGAATCCAGAAACTTCCAGGGCGATGGCGGAAGATTATTAATGCTAATGGTGAATAATTTTATTAATTATAATTGCTTGGCGATGTAAAAAAATTTCAATAAAAATTTCCCCAAAATCGTAAGAAACTTATGCACCAACCTAATAGAAATTTAAGTGCGCAAAATTCGTAGCTTTTGCGGGAAAATATAACTATAAAACAGAATTTGAACAATTTTAAGGGAAATATTTTTTATGCGCTTGGAGAGTTTAGTGATGGAGAAAGCAATGCCGGAAGGATTGCGAATCCCAAACGTTTAATGCTCTGGTATGTAACATTCATGGTGCTTAACAGATTAATTTAAATTTTTTAACACAATGTTTCAGTTTTTTTCAATAACTTTGGGGATACATGGAGAGCAGAGTCATGATTCGCTCTCACCCAACTATGGACTCTCTGAATTATGCCCTTCTAAAAGCATTGATGACGACTACCTGCGGTGCACAGTGAACTCAGTTGCGGAACGTCTGAAGGCGTGCATCAAAGCCAAACGGTCAAACTTCGTGCACTTTTTTGAAAAATTGTTATATTTTTACTATTTCAGCAAAAAAATAAACTTTGTTCACATTTTACAATCCATATTCTTTTCATTACACATCAAAACATATAACCACATACTTATTCGCAACTCTGTATATATTTTTATTTAATTTTAACTTTTAAACGAAATTTTTCAGATTTTTTCGATAATACTCATACATCAGATCACAAGAGATGTACTTCCATATACTGTGCACCGTACTTCATCATCACTACATTTCTCCGAATCTGATGATGACATGGAAGTGGGTCGCATGTGCACCAAGTCACCAAAATTTTGATGAGAAATGGATATATATGGCTCTAGGTGAAGAAGATTATAGTTTTACGACCAATACAAGACATGCGTCTTGGTTGGACATGTGGGCGGGGTCATATGCAGAACGGTTAGGCAGCTGAACGGTGGAGAATCATTTTCTATTTTTCCTATATTCCGAGTTGTTTCTTTACTTTAATCAATTGAGAACTCAAGTTTGTTTTATTCAATATTTAATACAAATTTCAACACTTCGATTTTACAGAAGTCTTCGCTGAAATGAACTCGTTTCCAAATACTGAATTATGCATTGAAAATTCTGCCGATTGGACAAGAAATGGACTACACGAGATAATGGTTCGTAAGAACCAAAGACGTCTGAAGCCAGAATTGAACTACACGATAACTGGACTAATTCCAGATAATGAATACTTTGTTCAATTGTTTATTTCGCAGAAAGACGATAACTACTACAAACTATACAAACATGATTTAGATGGAGCACAGCAAAGAGCACATGTTCGAAGAAATAAGCCGAGAAATCCACCATTAGGAATGATTCACACAAATGCATGGATGACTGGAAGAGAGTGGATGGATAATGGAATTCATTTTTCGAATATTTTTGTCTCTACAAATGCAGGTGATTCCACATTTGCATTGGAAACCAAAGTCGCTTATCAGTTATCGATTATGATTCAGTCACGAACTGGAGAATCTGTATCATTCCATTCATCGTGTCAGGACTTTGTTGCCGTATCCGTGCTAACAAAATATAATAATAATGAGCATATTTTGAATAAACGGCGAGCAACGCAATCGGAAGAAGAGCCGTCAGCCAAAAGAAGAGCTCTTCCAGAGACATTTCAGGTTGATCAGCCAGTGTCGAATGATCTATGGGATCAGACCCTGACTGATGAGCAATTCGTTGAACAGCTGTCAGGTGCGAGGTCGAATTCTGAAGCATCAGGAGCCCAAATGCACTTTTCTCCGTGGAATCCGATGATAAATGAACAAAAAATTCCAAGGATAGATTGTTCTGAAATTGAAGTGAATCAACGTGTTCTCCAATCGATCGATTCCAATGTACACGCTCCGATGGATAGTGCCACTGAATACCAATTCCAAATCGGAACACAGAATTTCGAAAACTCCAAATTCGATTATTACAGTCAGGAAATGCCCTCTAATAATTTTAATTAAAATTGAATCTCCTTTTCCAGTTTAATATTATTTGTATTCTTTTGCCAATGCCGGTTAATATTTTCTTTATTTAAACGATTATTATTTTACGTTGTAATACGTTTTCTCCATTTTCCAATTTGAATAATAAACATTTTTTTACAGTTTTTGTTAGACTTTGAAATATTCAAAAAGAGAAATTAATGACTTTCAAAACATGATTCTATTTGAAATCAGAATTCACAGAATGATTAATAACAGAATTCGAAAACGTCCTAATCCGATTTCTCAAAATTGCTTCAGCTTATTAACACGATTCAACACGATCAACACGATTCAACACGATTTCAACACGGTTCAAGAAGAAAAAATCAATAGATTAATTGGTAAGATGAAGACTGAAGACGCCGAACCTCCACTTTGAAATAATCAAGCACGTTGTATCCGCGAAATAAACTGGAATTATTTAAAAATTATATGAAAACAGACGAGCTCCAACAAACGTCAACTTTGTCAAAGGCGAGATGCCACCAGAAGCCAAAACGGAAGTCAAAGTTTAATTCCAAAAAGAAGCAACCACTGACACCTTGCTTTCGCTGTGGAGAAATGCATTGGGGTCGAGACTGCATGCAGAAGACGTCTCTCGTTTGCCATAAATACAAAAAGACTGGTTACACAAAAAAGTGCTGACAGAAGAATTCCCAATCCAATCTCGTAGAGTCCGTTTCCGGATCATCTGCAGGAGCCATGAATCGCATCTACACAGAATTTGTGATCAATGAGACCCCGATTCGCATGGAACTGAACACTGGAGCCACTTTTATATGGAGAAAAGTTGGACAAATGGAGTGTGTAACGTTAAACATTATGGGGGTGGGTCACGCAATAAATATATTTTTATTGTTTTATGCGATAATTATTGCAACAGATTTGTAAAAAAAAAGAACTCATCAACAAGGTTACTGGGTGTTTTTGCGTTGATGGCATCATATCCGGAGGAGTTCGGCACCCCGGCAGAGTCTCAGTTGGCCAATGGGTAGAAACGTGTCATATCGGGTCAAAGGTAGCACCGAATACTCTTCGTCCCGGTAGCTCTAGCTCTGGCTTAGCAGGTCATAATAGAGTAAACAGGCACACAATAATTGCTACAAACAGCAACCAAAACTGTCTCAGTCCTCCGCACTCGGCCTCTACTTCTGATACGGTAGATTCAGAAGTAAGTCGGGAGAGGCGATCAAATCTCGGAATACCGGTAGTCTACCACTCGGAAAAGGAAAAGAAGAAAACACGGCCCAAAACAAGAAGAATCGATTTAAGAGTGTGCACCTTCAACTGCAGGTCTGCCGCATCCGACAACAGACTAGCAGAGCTTCTCGAAGAAACAAAAAGAATAAAGTACGATATCATCGGACTATCGGAAACAAAACGAGAAGCAGAAGAGCACAAAACCCATCGAGACGGGACCGGAGTTTTCTTAGGATCTCGGAACAGTAGTTCCGTGTCAGGAGGGATCGGCATTATCGTTAAGAGCACCCTCCTCCCAAAAATCATAGAAGTCAAGTTTCTCAACCATAGGATCGGCTACCTTACTTTACAAGTAGGAAGGAAACTCAGCTGTACCATCTTCCAGGTGTACGCACCTGTCGCTGATACCGATCCAGAAGAACTTGCTGACTTCTATGACAGCCTTCAAGACGCCTATTTAACCTGCCGTACCAGGTACAAGCTCATCATAGGCGACTTTAACGCTAGATTGGGTGTAAGGAAAGACACGGAACGATACATTGGCATGAATTCAATGGAACCAAGAAACGAAAGTGGCGAACTATTAGCTACCTTTTGTGATTCAAATCGTCTATGGCACATGAACTCACAATTCAAAAAACCAATGCATAGACGATGGACACACATCAGCCCCGACCAGAAGCACAAACATGAAATCGACCATATACTCGGAAATGGATAGTTTGTGACGGATGTGTCAACCACGTACACAGAAGAATCTCGGAAGCAACTCGTCAGCTTCTAACCAAACGGCGTTTCACAGACAGATCAGAAACTCCAATGCAATATTAAAATTTGAATTTTAGAAGTCTTCTCATCCTCCAACGCCAAAAGACCCAAAGAAAGAGATAGTTGAAGAAGAGGGTGAAGTGAAGACCTCTAGTCCTCCACCTGCAAAGAAAACTCGAATTACTGATCGGCTGAAACATCTGGATAATGGTGCCTTGAAAGAAGAAAAAGAACTACCAAAAGATAGAGATTCGGAAAAAGGAGAAAACAAGAAAAAAAGAGACAAAAGCAGAGAAAGGGGCAAAGATAGAGAATCTGGAAAGGATAAGCGATCAGAAAAAAAAGGGAAAAGGAGAAAAAACGAGAGAACGGAGACGCGCTGAAAATTCAAAAAGTATCGAAAGATCAGAAACAGAGCAAGCCAGATGAAAAAAATGATGTAGTAGCAGGACCTGCGGTATGAAGTTCTTTGATATTTGACATTTGGTCATTCCAATTATTTCAGCTTCCGGATCCAAGTGCTATAAAAAAAGATGAAAAAAGAAATTCTCGAAAAGCGATTGAGTTTGATTTAGAAGAGTCACCAAGACCATCTTCATCAGCATCGATTCGAAAAGAGCGGAAAGAGGATCGAAAGGATAAAAGAGATGAACTTCCAAAATCGTCTAGAATAGCCGAGCCAGCACGAGATTCTGGAAAAGGTAGAAGGGACAGAGATCGTGGACATCGAGCATTCAGATAAATGCATATTATTTCCCACCCAATTTTCAGTTCCGTATCTCATCTTCTGTTGCCTACGAGGTGTTCAATTGTAAATTCATTCTATCGAGTTTTTGTTATAAAATAGTATAAGACAAGAACCTACAATATTCTTAAAGCTAATTATTTATAAATTTTCAATATTATTTTTAACCTTTCAGAAGTTCTGATTTTGAGACCGTCTAACCTGGCCGGTTCCCAATTACTTGAAGGAGTTCTGTGACCTTGCAAAATATTTATTCTTTTAAAACTAAATACGGCGGCAGTAGTCGTCCATGTGATTTCACCACAATTAAATTAATCCGAATCCTGACAGCTTTCACAAGATTTGTTTGAAGGAGTTCTGTGACCTTGCAAAACATTTACCAACTTACTTAGTTACTTAGTCGATCCGTCATTCGTTAGTGTGAGCGCGGATCACAGCTAACCATGCTTTGCGATCTTGGGCGATAGTTGTCCATGAAGTAGTCAGTCGATTTCCTCAATATATTGATAATTCTTTACGTAGTGAGTCGGACCATCTCATGGGGGGGGTCGTCCGATAGATCGTTTTTGATCTCGAGGAATCCATTCTTGTATCAGTTTTGTCCATCTTCCATCCATCTTGGCCACTCCAACAAATTGATTCGACGACGTTGAAGCCAGCTTGCAACATGCTTCGAGGTGTGCTTTAGGTCGTTATCTTGTTGAAAAACGTACGTTCTTCCAACTTTTGCTCTAGCCAATGGTCTCGTCGTATTCTCCAAGATACCTTCTACACAAACCCATCCATGATTCTATTGATACGTCTCAACGGGCCCATTGCAGTGTCTGAGAAGCATCCCCACACCATCACCGATCCACATCCATATTTGACTGTTGGGCACTGGTACTTTGGGTCGTATCTGGCTCCAACTGCACGACGAACCCATTGAATTCCGTCTGTGCCAAACAAGTTTAACTTACTAGGGAAGGTTGTAAACTCGCAGTGGAGTTTCCATACCAAACCTATGTGAATCGATAGATTAGAATACGCTGAGAAAGAATCCGTTTTCCGAATTTGTTGAACGCTTCAGCGAACCGAGTTATTTCGCTCTGAAATTCCAGCACTAACCACTGTGGTTAACCATCTTTAGTTCCTCCGCGATATCATAACCAATTTTTAGAGAGTTGAACCGTCACAGGCAAAGCGCCACATGCGAAGAGCAGGCGAAGAGCATGCGAGCGACCGCGAACATGCGAAAAGAATGCGAAGAGAATGCGAAGAAGCGCTACGTGCGAAAAGTAGGCGAAAAAAATGCGATCGAAATCAGTCTAAAAACACGGAATTCGAAGAGCATGCGTGTAACATATATGTAGGCGCTCGAAAAGCGAAGCGGGTGAAACAAATTTCGAAGGACCGCCAACATGCGAAAAGCAGGCGAAGAGCATGCGAACGGAACTAAGAACATGCGAATGGGACTATGGTATTCAGATGTGGAGACGAAGTCAAAACAACGTTCTACGTCTTCTGGGTAGGTTTCAGTTTGATTTCCAGTCTTTTTTCATGAAATAGTGAGCATAAGCGCCAGCAGGCGTAGGTTAGCCTGCCGGCAAGCCGCTGACATGCGAATGACATTCGAAGTCAATAACTCACAGCTAGTATTAGAATCACTTAGATTTATAAGATAAACTGAATTTATCAGTTTCTATCGAAAACAGCTTATCGAGTTTCTAAATGTAGAAGTATCACATGTCAATCTAAGCATTTCAAGTAAGGAACACGAATTGACAATCTATTCTGGGAGTCTGAAGAAGTGAAAAAAGGTGTTGATGCTCATGCTCTTCTGGCGTGAATACAAATTCACATGCTCTTCAACAGTTTGTGTTAAAGCTTGAAGTTATCGATGCTCCAGAAGCCTTACAGGTCAAGAGGTCAAGCGGTCAAGATGTGGACTCTGAGACGTCACCACTGCCACGGTCTGGCGTCGCGAGAACGTCGTCTGAAGACTTTGCAAGTATTGGTTTCGACCATCAGACAGTGAATCATTCTTTCAAAAATCATGATGAAGCGAAATTTTACGAGATAGGGCCTGAATCGCAAAAAAATATCCAGTCACCTAGTCATTTTCTTTTTAGTGCGTATTTTTGTTGTCTGACAATAAAATTGTTCTAAAAATTGCTAGTGTTATTCGAATATGTCTAATTACATTTTCAGAAAAAAAATCCAAAAAAAGTCTTTTAAAAATGACTAAAAACCATTGACCACTCCCCCCAACTAATATAGCGCCTGGTATTGCTCTGAAAATGAGAGAATCAATTCTTTCTTTTTTTACTATAATTTTCCCGAATTATTCAATAATTTCATTAACAACTCCATTTCCATTTCGTTGTAAAAACCTTTATTTAAACTTCCCGCGTAATATGTCCGACGCAAGTGCGCACCTGTACAAGCGTCGCGTGCGCGTCGCATGTCGAGAAATTTTCAAAAAACATTTTTTTGAATTAGGCCGCCACGGTATAATATTTTGTAAAATACTTGTATTAGTGATAAAACTCTTCTCGCAAAATAATTTATATTCGTATTTTTAACGAAGCAAACAAGATTGTGCACAATAAATGTGGATTATTGATTCTAGAAATTTAAGAGACAATGTCTGAGAGATTCGACCATAGCTCAACTGCCCATAGTCACAGTTTGAAAATGTTGTTTCAATTGGTCTGATTTTTTATATAATGGGTACATGTCATGCCCTAAGTACAAAACCGTATTCAGAATTAGGCTCCGCCCCCTTCGAGTTGAGATACGGTAGGGGTGTGTCGAAAAAAATTTTTTTTTCTTTTTTGAGATAACTTCGATTTCTTTTCTGGAATCGATAACCGGTCACTTATGAAGCATTTTTGTAGTGGAGAACATTTTTGTAGCTCTTCTCCTAACAACCGAAAAATTGAATTTTGGGAAAAAAATTTTTTCATTTCCGTATTGTGCAAAAAAAATATATTACGGGAAATGAGATCTCATCTGAACTTCATACTTCAGAGTATGGGTTACAAGAATTCATAACTGGTTGGCCGCGGTTCTGCTGCCACCAGTCTTTTTTTTCACGATTTTTGTCATTTTTCTACTGTTTTGGTACCATTTTTCCATTTTTTGAAAAAAAAGTTGTTACAATTGATCTGTCTTTTTATATAGTGGGTACATGAGATGCCCTAAGTACAAAACCGTATTCAGAATTAGGCTCCGCCCCCTTCGAGTTGAGACACGGTAGAGGTGTTTCGAAAAAATTTTTTTTTTCTTTTTTGAGATAATCTCGATTTCTTTTCTGGAATCGGTAACCGGTCACTTATGAAGCAATTTTGTAGTTGAGAACATTTTTCTAGCTTTTCTCCTTCCGACCAAAAAATTAAATTTTCGAAAAAAAATGGTTTCATTTCCGTATTGTGGAAAAAAAATATATTACGGGAAGTGAGATCTCATCAGAACTTTATACTTCAGAGTATGTGTTACAAGAATTCATAACTGGTTGGCCGCGGTTCTGCTGCCACCAGTCATTTTTTTCACGATTTTTGTCATTTTTCTACTGTTTTGGTATCTTTTTCCCATTTTTTGGAAAAAAAATACATTACGGGAAGTGAGATCTTATCGGAACTTTATACTTCAAAGTATGGGTTACAAGAATTCATAAATGGTTGGCCGCGCTTCTGCTGCCACCAGTCATTTTTTTCACGATTTTTGTCATTTTTCTACTGTTTTGTACCTTTTTCCTATTTTTTGGAAAAAAGGCAGCTGAACCGCGGCCAACCAGTTATGAATTCTTGTAACCCATACACTGAAATATAAAATTCTGATGAGAAGTCACGTGCCGTAATAAATTTTTTTTCCACAATACGGAAATGAAACCATTTTTTTCCGAAAATTCAATTTTTTGGTCGGAAGGAGAAGAGCTACAAAAATGTTCTTCACTACAAAAATGCTTCATAAGTGACCGGTTATTGATTCCAGGAAAGAAATCGAGGTTACCTCAAAAAAGAAAAAAAAATTTTTTCGAAACACTCCTACCGTATCTCAACTCGAAGGGGGCGGAGCCTAATTCTGAATACGGTTTTGTACTTAGGGCATCACATGTACCCATTATATAAAAAATCAGACCAATTGAAATAATTATTTTTTCAAAAAATGAGAAAAATGGTACCAAAACAGTAGAAAAATGACAAAAATCGTGAAAAAATGACTGGTGGCAGCAGAAGCGCGGCCAACCAAATATGAATTCTTGTAACCCATACTCTGAAGTATAAAGTTCAGATGAGATCTCATTTCCCGTAATATATTTTTTTTTCAAAAAATGGAAATGAAACCATTTTTTTTTCGAAAATTCAATTTTTTGGTCGGAAGGAGAAGAGCTAGAAAAATGTTTTCCACTACAAAAATGCTTCATAAGTGACCGGTTATCGATTTCAGAAAAGAAATCGAGGTTATCTCAAAAAAGAAAAAAAAAATTTTTTGAAACACCCCTACCGTATCTCAACTCGAAGGGGGCGGAGCCTAATTCTGAATACGGTTTTGTACTTAGGGCATCACATGTACCCATTATATAAAAAATCAGACCAATTGAAACAACTTTTTCAAACTGTGACTACTGGTGGTCGAATCTCTCAGACATTGTCTCTTAAGTGCACAAAATCCGTAGCAGTTGCGGTAAAATATAACTAAAAACAGAATTTGAACAATTTTTAAGGGAAATATTTTCAAAATGATTTCTATCGACTAGTTTTTACAGTTTTTCTCGAACCTGCTTTTTTATTTTCCTAGAAATAAGTTAAAGCAGAACAAATCTTGTGAAAGCTGTCAGGATTCGGATTAATTTAATTGTGGTGAAATCACATGGACGACCACTGCCGCCGTATTTAGTTTTAAAAGAATAAATATTTTGCAAGGTCACAGAACTCCTTCAACTAATTGGGAACCGGCCAGGTTAGACGGTCTCAAAATCAGAACTTCTGAAAGATTCAAAATAATATTGAAAATTTATAAATAATTAGCTTTAAGAATATTGTAGGTTCTTGTCTTATACTATTTTATAACAAAAACTCGATAGAATGAAATTACAATTGAACACCTCGTAGGCAACAGAAGATGAGATACGGAACTGAAAATTGGGTGGGAAATGATATGCATTTATCTGAATGCTCGATGTCCACGATCTCTGTCCCTTCCACCTTTTCCAGAATCTCGTGCTGGCTCGGCTATTCTAGACGCTTTTGGAAGTTCATCTCTTTTATCCTTTCGATCCTCTTTCCGCTCTTTTCGAATCGATGCTGATGAAGATGGTCTTGGTGACTCTTCTAAATCAAACTCAATCGCTTTTCGAGAATTTCTTTTTTCATCTTTTTTTATAGCACTTGGATCCGGAAGCTGAAATAATTGGAATGACCAAATGTCAAATATCAAAGAACTTCATACCGCAGGTCCTGCTACTACATCATTTTTTTCATCTGGCTTGCTCTGTTTCTGATCTTTCGATACTTTCTGAATTTTCAGCGCGTCTCCGTTCTCTCGTTTTTTCTCCTTTTCCCTGTCTTTTTCTGATCGTTTATCCTTTCCAGATTCTCTATCTTTGCCCCTTTCTCTGCTTTTGTCTCTTTTTTTCTTGTTTTCTCCTTTTTCCGAATCACTATCTCTTGGTAGTTCTTTTTCTTCTTTCAAGGCACTATTATCCGGACGTTTCAGCCGATCAGTAATTCGAGTTTTCTTTGCAGGTGGCGGACTAGGGGTCTTCACTTCACCCTCTTCTTCAACTATCTCTTTCTTTGGGTCTTTTGGCGTTGGAGGATGAGAAGACTTCTAAAATTCAAATTTTAATATTGCTTTTTTTCTTCGTTTCACTCACCACCGGTCTCTTTTTTCGTTCCTTGTTTTCATCTACCATTTTCTTTTCTGATCCTCCATTCTGCTGCGTCTCTTCTTTCACTTTTGCGGAAGCTGCATTCTTTTTAGAATCAACTTTAACCTTCTTGTCTGCTGGTTCTCCTTCGGTTTGCTCCTTATCTTCAGTTTTTTCTTTCTTTTTCGGTTTCTCAGTCGTTGACACCTTTTTGCTAGGAACTGGTGCGTAGTCAGAATTTTGAGCATATATTCTGACATTTCTCATTTTGAGTTTTCCAATATACGAAGCAGCTTTTAAAGAAATATCGTCGCGTTTTCCTTTCTCTCGGTCTTTTAATTTGGTGACAACTGCCTCGATGGATGTAACAGCGTGTGCTATTACTGGATATCCACTTGTAAGTTTGGCCATCATGATTAACGAGTTCCGAACGAGGACGTAATCAGCATCCTCTTTCGTGAGAACTGCTTTGAACATAGCAGTGAATCTTATTTGCCATCTGTAGCACAGCTTTCGAAATGTTGCGTACTCAATGGCATGTTTAGTGATCATACCAGGAAAACCTGCACATTCTTTCTCAAAAATTTCCTTTTCGGAATGCCACCTTTGAACTATGTTTAGTAGAATTTCAAAGAAGCAAGCCAGTGAGTTGGCTTCGTTCTCAGTGAGTCCGGCAATCAATGGCACTATGTTTTCAAAGAGTCGGTCAATTACAAGAACAGAAGGGAAGAATGGTGTGCGCATTTCATGGAGCATCAAAAAGAATTGTCCACAGAATGCAGCATCGAGTTCAGAGAAAATGGCTCGTGGCAATAGACATTGCTGAATGAGAGCCTCCAAGACGGCTGAAACATTGATTATGGATTACGGAAGACGTAAAATTAATTTTGTACAATTATGAAACTTCTCATCGATCAACGAATCTTTTCTGTTCAGAAGCCAAGCTCTACATCTTTCAACATGTTCTGTTTGCTTTTTCTGTTCTTCTCTTAGCTTGCTTTCCAATTGCTTGTCGGTTTTTCTCGCTCTACTCTAAAAACAAACTATTTTAATATTATAAAAGTATTGTTTCGTTATGAAAATCGAAAACTACTAACGTGACTATCCTCTCTTGACTGTTTCTTCAGAGTGTCGAGAGTTCGCTCATATGCGGCTATGGGAACTTCAATGTCGTACATTGTTAGCATCCAGAATACAGCAAAAAATCTAAAACAGCCAAGCTGATTTTTGAAACTCTAGAATACGCACTTAACAGGCACCGTTTCTTCCATTCCAGGCATAGCTTCTCTCAGCTCGTTCATCAACGTTTCCACTTGTGTCTCTAATGCAGATGTGAAAATTTCCGCTTTTTGCTGTGTATCCAGCCTCGTTTTCTGGCCGCCCTCCTCTACTGCAGCTTTCGATATTTTTTTTGCTGCATCATAACTGTCAGAAATTCTCGTAAAGAAGATAGGCCTAGCAAGACACATAGCGGCCTCCATACCAAGCGAATACTCTGATATTAGATCTCTAACAGTTGGAACTCGTTTCGAGAAATCATCATTTTTCAGGTAGACGCTCAGGAAAGAAACAAGTTGTTGGAAGGTGTCACTGCATTGATCAACCATTTTTCCAACAAGTTTTAACGGCAGAGTCGAGCTCTCATTGTAAATAATGTGTTCTTTCTGTTGAGAAATGGAAATACACAACCCAATTGCTAAATCTCCTTCAAGTAGAGCATCTCGGAGACGTTGTGCAGCTTTTCTATTTTTCGTTGCAGTCGAGTATCCTCCAGCTTCTTGCTTCAACAAATCTCCACCGCCAAGCGCTTCGATTTGCTCTTTGGTGGCTCCACTGATACTTTCAATCCATGACATATTCTGTATGATTTCTCGAAGAAGAAGCATATCATAACTTTTGCACAATTTTAGCTGATTGAGAACGTAATCAAGCATTCCATTCAATTCAAGAGGATAACGACGGTAAAGAGATCCAACAAGTGTTCCAAGGGCTTGAAGCCACGGGGAGACAGTGGCATCTGTTGATTTGAGAGCTTGTTTTGAAGGATCGGCAAGTTGAGAGATGATGCAATCTGAAAATTATTCAATTATCAAAAAGTTCAGTTTCCATGGGTATGGAAATGTTAACCAGCTATCAAAAATTATTACTTACAAGTGAGCACATCAAATTCCAAACTGGTCAAATATCTTAAACTGTCAACCACAGGTCCGATGAAATTATCGAAAGTTTGCACTTGACTGAGCAAATATGAGAGCACTGTAGACGGATGAATATGGCACAGTTTTCCGAGTTGTCTTCCCATCATCTTGACAGTCTCTTTTGACAGACGTTTCAGTACATATTTAGTTCTTCCATATATCTTCCCTCTCATTATATGCATTTCAGGATGACGAATAGTTTCTTGATTCCATTTAGAATACATCCAATAACGCCATGAATAAGGGAACAGAGCCAACAGTTGCCAGATTTCTTCACTAAGAGCAACGTTGGTTTCGGAAAGCGTTAGAGATGGGAGAAGACATTCAGAAACAACTTCGACAAACGTCTGGTTCACTGGAAAAGCAATTGTGAATATATGTTTTTCAAACTTAAGAAAACTGACTCCTATCATCTTGTAGCAACTCTCCTTTCTTTACTTTTTGATAGTAGACAGTGAGCAATCGGAGGATTTTCACGTTTGTCGAAGCACGAAAGGCTAAACGTGGTCCCAAATACCAAAGAACACTGGATAGATTGGCCAAATCCTCCCAGCTTTCAATCTTAAGTTTATTATTTATGTTTACAGACATATGAATACATAGTTATACCAACTCACAGGTCTCAAACCATTTCCCATATCATCCAAGACAGGTTTCGTCGATTTAAGCAAATCACCAAACAAATTTAGCGAGCAGTTTTTCTTATAAAAGTCATTTATAGATCTTTCAATGATTTTACACAAAGCTCGACAGATTCTGGTGCTCGCTTGTACTGCATAATACTCAGGTAGCCGGTCTATCAGCATTTGAGCTTGTTTCCAGTTACCAATCTCCAGAAGAGCACATGCAAGACCGAGCTTTTGATTAGAAGCTAACACGGATTCTTCATTGAATCCGTCAGATAATTTCATGTCTTCGTCTTCTTGTAGTTGAATGACTGTTGTGAATGATATTGTTTGTGTCACCTGAGAAGTTATTCCGAGGATATCACAACTTAATAATCGATTGATCGATCGTGATCAAATGACTAACCGCTGCTGTCCCATTCTCTTCGTAACTTCTGGAATCCGAGATTGGCATTGAAGCTGTAGAAATAGTCTCCGCCTTTGATGCTCTTTCTTGCGCGTTCTGCATCCTCGCTCGATGACTTTCCTTTATTGCTTCCGCTTTAGGAATCATCTGGAAATTAAAATCTAATGATTTTTTTGCTTTGTATGAACTCACAAAACCAAGGATCTTCATCATATCAATCATCTCGTGTTGGATAAGGGAAGCAGTTAGAACGTACAAGGAATATGGCGTCTTCTTTTTGTCAGATTGATAAAATGTGTATTTGTAACCAAGAATTGCGCACAGATAGTCACGAACTACATCGATTTGTTTAAGAAGTGCAAGAAAGAGTAACTGAACAGAGAGTTGCATAGTCTACAATTCTTCCTATAAACCTGCCTTCTGTTTTGGAAAAATTTCGAAAACTTCCAAGATAATGTCAGTTACACGATTCGGATCCAAATTAAACTGTCCAATAAGTGAAAGAATTCTGTGTTTCAAAATGTTTGCATAGTTTTCGTTTAAAGAGCTTTCGGCTGCCTCAATGAGCTCAGTGATTAGTTTTGAGTAGCCCTCAGACTCTTCTCGAAACAAGTTGAACTTAGCTTGTTTGAAACTGCAAATGGATATAAAGTAATTCGAAGAAGAAAATAGCAAAAACTCACTAAACTTTTGTTTTCAGCCGAATTAAAGCCTTATTGTGGTCGTCTTTTCTACAGCAGTCAAGCTCCAGACGAAGGATTTCTTCGGGTATTACCTTAAAAATAATACAATTCAATATGTTAAATTACGGTGCTCACCGTGTTTGCGAGGAGATGGACAAAAGACTCGAAATTCGCTTTAGAGGTACTTGCATTCTCAGCGAATTCACTTTCTGGTTCCGTGAGAACCAGAACGTCGATGAGATTAGAACAGATTGATGATCTTTCTATCTGAAAATAATTAAAAATAATAATTTACCAAACAGCATATCAGAGAGAATTTTCATGGACTTGCTCACGAAAACGACAAAAAAAGAGGAAAAAAGTGGGAAAACTGTAAATATGTTGTAAGTAGCTCAGGAATTTATTGAAAAGGTTGTCAAATACTTGAACGACTTTAGTTTAACCTTGTTTTAAGAATATCAATTTTGAAAATTTTTAGGCATTTTCATTTAAAATGTTATACTTTATATTCTTATATTTAACTGGAACTAAAATTCAAACTAGAGTAATTGGATACTTTTTCCAAATTTTTAAATGATTTGAAGAAATTGCAGAATTTTCACAGAGTTTTTATTCATTGTTGGTTTTGTAAAAACGCTAAGAGAATCGAGCATATTTTCATATTATTAATTATTAATTTACTAAATCCCTACCTTTTCGGCAAGAATCCTTTCATATGCCTCCATAGGACTGATCTTCATATGGACAATATCAAGGCATATCTGAGTTAAAGTCTCGTATTCGTCCATAGCGCTGAAAAATGAATTTAGTCTTTTACATATGCCGCTGTGAGCGAGAAGCACAATAATTCAAAAATAATACAGAGTTGGCAAATGGCCAAGCGACGGCAAAAAGGATTGAAGCGAGAGTAGCGGGTGGCCGAGTTCTTCATATTTCTAGGCCATCGAGATGAATTGTGTGTGCACCTCAGCGATATGTATGCGGGGACCATTAATTTAGCTCAACTCGTAGAATGTTCTAGTGTATTGCTCGTGTATAAAGATGTCCAATTTGGCCTTTGTCACTCTCTACGACCGGCAGGACCTCTTAAAGGAAAGCATGAAGTTTTTGAACTCGGTGAGATTTATATATTTATTAATCAGCGAAGAAGTTAGGGCATTGGGGGCACCGCTCGTGCAGAAGGAGACACGAACATTTGTTGACTCTTGCTGAGAGCATATAGCTGAAAAATGTTTAGCTTTTAACTTGTAAAATTGTCACGAGATGGCTATGGCCGAAATTTCTACGGCCGCAGCGTGCTCCTTAAAAAGCTTGCTACGACTTCGTTCTCCATTGAAGATGAGCGAGAAAAAGTGAAATCTGGAATTCAAGTGATAATTCGCTGAACTTCGCTGTTTTATACACGAGAAGAACGAAAATAAACCATTTATTGAAAAAAACCCTAACCTTACACCTATAATATCATTTTTCGAAGACATTTAAGGCGATTTCTGGAACAAAAATTGTTTTCCTTTCTTCTGAAATTATCTGAAAATGATTTTCAGCACGAAAATTGTTTAAATTTAAAGCAATTCTCAATTATTTTTATATTTAATAAGAAATTCTACGAATTGGAAGCACACAATTTTTAATAAAATAATTTATTAAAAAATAGAAGAGATATTCACTATGCTTTAAAATATCTTTGCCATTTCAAAAGCGATAATCGGAATTCAAAAAAAAAATTAAAGTACAGACGCCTGCAGAATTTTATAAAATATTTCTGTTTTTTTTAAGCAGTCAGGTTAATCAGTTTCTGTTCAATAGAATAAGGCAAGGAAATAACGAATAACGATTCTAGAAGTTGCTATAAAACATTTAATACATTTTAATCAAAAATCTGCTTGAGCCCGTAATGCAACATTTTGTAGAAGTTTGAAGAAAATTGGTTGGTAATTAATCGAGCTATTTCGCTTTGAAGATCTGCTACACTAAAAAAGAAAATTTAAAGCATTTTGTGAGGAAGACGTGAAAATTACAGTGAGCTCTCTTGGGAAGAGAGCAATAAATCTATAGGTTGTTTTAGTAAAAAAAATTATATTTTTCACGCGACATACTTAGATACTATTTACCAGCGGAAAGTTCGCGGCTACGCCGCGACTTCCACTGGCTTCCACTGGCTTTCGTTTAGAAATAATTGTAGGCGTTCTGCTTTTCCACTTGTTAGTAAAACAATTTATTAGCAGATCGTCAAAAACCAAATAAGATTTACATCCCGTGCCGTATCCCAACTACCCTACAACCTCCTAAATAAATGAATGTGAAGCGCTCGGGTGGTCATGACTCCATCCCGAATATCAAAGTAAAAGACCCACGATCTTTTGAGTTATTCAATGAAACGTCTTGGACAGAGTCACAGACAGACAGAACTATTCGCTTAATAATAAGTAGATAGTGATGTTCCAAAAACGTTGGAAAACAATGTCCATAAAAATTGTAGTTTTAATGATATCAAGCTGATTTTTTGCATGTGATATACGGACATGCCAACTGATATTTCAGCAAAATTTTGGCTTTTTTTATCGATTTTAAGACAGTTTTGTACAATTTGGGTGTACGGTTCTACAGTATCCCTAGTACCCTACGACCTCTTAAGTATATGGTTTCGAAGCGCTCGGATGGTCATGACTCCATCCCGAATATCAAAGTAAAAGACCCACGATCTTTTGAGTTATTCAATGAAACGTCTTGGACAGAGTCACATACAGACAGAACTATTCGCTTAATAATAAGTAGATAGTGATGTTCCAAAAACGTTGGAAAACAATGTCCATAAAAATTGTAGTTTTGCACATATCAAGCTGATTTTTTGCATGTGATATACGGACATGCCAACTGATATTTCAGCAAAATTTTGGCTTTTTTTATCGATTTTAAGATAGTTTTGTACAATTTGGGTGTACGGTTCTACAGTATCCCTAGTACCTACGACCTCTTAAGTATATGGTTTCGAAGCGCTCGGATGGTCATGACTCCATCCCGAATATCAAAGTAAAAGACCCACGATCTTTTGAGTTATTCAATGAAACGTCTTGGACAGAGTCACATACAGACAGAACTATTCGCTTAATAATAAGTAGATAGCGAGCTCCAAAAGTAAGCATTTTTAACAGAAAAGCCTGATCATGATATTTCATCGACCGCTTTTACTGTGCATGTAGAATGAAGCATTTTTTCACCGCGTCTTGTGCATTAATTTGAATAAAAAATCTGTCAAAATTCCGAGCTGAATCTTTGAATATAAAGATTATCTACTTATTATTAAGCGAATAGTTCTGTCTGTATGTGACTCTGTCCAAGACGTTTCTTTGAATAACTCAAAAGATCGTGGGTCTTTTACTTTGATATTCAGGATGGAGTCATGACCACCCGAGCGCTTCACATTCATATATTTAGGAGGTTAGGGTAGTTGGGATACGGCACGGGATGTTAATCTTATTTGGTTTTTGATGCTCTGCTAATAAATTGCTTTACTAACAAATGGAAAAATAGAACGCCTACAATTATTTCTAAACGAACGCCAGTGGAAGTCGCGGCGTAGCCGCGAACTTTCCGCTGGTTAAAAATACTTAAGAGATTTTTAGTGCACAAAAATCGCATCCGAAATATGTGTTACGTCGCTGAGAAAAAAAATTATTTTTAAAGCATCGCATCAACTTTTCAATAGTAAATGTGAATCTCATAACAAAATTGCACTTTTTTCTAAATTAACAGTCTTATTTCCGTGTCACGGCAAATTTTCAAGATTTTCCACATTTTTATTATCGCCGTAAAAAAGTTCCGACATTTTTTCGAGCCCGCGAAAATCGGGATTTGAATTTAGAGGCTCCGCCCATTTCATCATCAGAGCGCATTTGCTATGCGCGATATATTTTTATCAGAAGAAACGAAAAAAAATAAATGACGCAAATTGATATATTTAAACATTCAAAGAAACGTGTAAAAAAATTCACGATTAATACAATTTCGTTCTTTTAATCCAGTTTAATTCTGAAAATTCAGAAGAAAAAATAAGGAGCCTCTAAATTCAAATCCCGATTTTCGCGGGCTCGAAAAAATGTTGGAACTTTTTTACGGCGATAATAAATGCATTTAAAATCGCATTTTCGTGATAATTTGCCAGAATTTCCTCATTGTTGTTGCTTGGGCCTTGGAGAAGGTCACGTGTTTTTCAACTCATTCTAGATTCACGGAATTAATTTCTTTATCCGAACGTCGCGTTTTTAAATTATTCTTAGTTTCAGAAATTTCTGTTGTATCAACCATAAACAAAGAAACGCCAACACTGTCACAAATTTCTGTATCGAAAAGGTGCAGATTCGGAAAACCTAAAAGGATAAACATTTTTGGTGCATTTTTATTATACCACAGCCGTCTACATCACATTCAATTAATATACAAGTTAGTTTTTCGAATTTTTCATCATTTTCTTTAGATAAATTAATTTTTCTTTCCTTTTATTTCAACGGCTCTCCTGATTTTGCAAAGAAACTTGGTGCTCTTCCAAAAATGTTTAGGATTGTCTAGTTATTTTAACAATTGTTCTTTATTAAATTAAATTTCTTAAAGACTATCTTCCAATAAAAAATTTGTGTTAATGCCCGCTATTGTCCGCGCACAGCTTGATTCGGAGAGTTTGTTCAATAGTACGCGGTGACATCGTCTTTTGTCGCCCATTTCCTTCCAGAATAAATTCTCAACACGTAATCGGTTACTACAGGTTTTAATTTTTTAGAAGTTTTTGTGCAGCGTTTACAAACATTTTTGGATTCGGCATACCACTCAATATTTATTATCTCCAAAAAATGACAAAACAGCAATGCCTTTTATCTAGAATATAGAATAAACGTGATAAATTTGACGTGAAAGAAGCAGAGGGGTAGAGAAAGACGGTGTGACCCAGAGCATAAGGATTTCTGAGAATTTCCGGTGTTGTAAAAAGTTTTAATCAGAGCATGCGATTACCTAGAATCAGTGTATGTGGGTGCACTCGAGAATAGCGAGATCTCGATATTTTGAAAGATGGTGATCAACATTTTTTAAAACCTTGTTCCCGTGATTTTCAGCATTAATATACCATTATAGAAACATGTTTTAAAATGAAAACTCCTAACGTTCCAAAATTGGATGTTTAACAACCAGCCGTATATCTGAAACGTCGCACGCCGTTTCATGTATAAAAAGAATGGTACTAGTTGCGGAAAACCAGGCTCAGATCTGAAATGTCCGGTTGGGAAACGACCAGATTACTCGGACAATTGTTTTGGAAACTCTTGAGATTTAAAAGATTTTTCGAAAATCGAGATTATTATGAACACTCTTTTATGTGAAAAAGCTAAAGTTCATCATGATCTTAAAGGATAAGAAATAATTATACAATAGTAGATGTGTTTAAATCAAAATTCGAATAGTTTTCATCTTAATTTCGACATCGCGGTCGGTGGACCTGGTGGCCGGGATTGTGAACCAGTCTTGGAAGGATTAAAGTTAGTTGGTTAAAAAATAGCGAATTTATGGTGAGAATAGAGCATGCTAAAAATTTATTTCCCAGGAATGGCCTCGTAGTGATGGTTCTCGCGAGCATTCCCAGAAGAAGTCATGTCGTCAAATGCCACCGATGTCATTCCTGCTACTCGACAAAACAACCGATGCGATTCTCGGGCACTCAAGAGTGACGCGTCTCCCGAATCGGCAAGTTTCGGATTTTCAAAATTATATTCCTTCTTGAGTTCCAAGCATCAATTTTTAGTGAGCATGCTCTATGGATTGAATCAGTCATGATTGAAAAAAGCCAGCGAGGCCGTGGACTCGGAAAGATTTTGATGGAAGCCACGGAACAATGGATGGTGAAAAATGGCTTTGATGAGGCTTTCCTTTCCACAGAAGATCAGTGTGGATTTTATAAACTATTGGGATATGAAAACTGCGAGCCTATTATACATTCAACAACGGCTACGTGTGTGTTTGCAGCGATGAGCCATTTCCAGGTCAGTTGTTCTTTTTTTTGAATGAATTCATAAGAGTTGCGAGTTCCTGCAATGTTATTTGTATTAACTAAACACGGTAGCTATGTTCTTCACTGCTTAAAGATTAAGTTAACCCCTTTTTCTTCTCAGAATAATGCGGCTTCCAATCATATTATGTCATCAACACCCGCATCTCCTTATTCGTCTTCTTCAGTATGCACCTTGAATTCTGCTCCGCCCCCGCCTCCTCCACCTCCAAAAATGACAACCAGATCAACGTTACCGATTGTGAGCGTGAAGACTATCGATCACCAGTACATGAAGAAACGGTTGAAACCAACAGCATGATATGTAATAGTGGTTTGATAAATTCTACTTTTTATTATTTTTTCCGCATATAATGTAACTTAAAGAATTACAAAAAAAGGCGTATTTTGTTCCAAAAAACAAAGAAAATTGTCAGGAAATTACAGAAAAAAAGGAGTACAATGGTTATAGAGTGGGGATATGAAGGTAGAAGAACCTGGTGAAGTGGTCTGACTGGGAGGGCTCAAAACCAAGGAATTCCTAAAGAGCGGTTGCTAGATGATCTGTAGGACAGAGGGAGAAAGTTTGGATAGGGTAAAATCAAAAAAGGTCTAACAAAAAAAACGAGTTATTTCATTAGAAAAATAATAAACCGAAATCGCCTAATGCGAAAAACGGTTGGTTTTGAAGAAAGGGGTTGCGAAGGAGAGGAAAACAACAGTAGGTACAAAACAGCCATTCTGTGCAAGTATAGAGGGAATCATTCCGTGAATGCAAGGAGATAACGACGATGAGAGACAGAAGAAAACAAATATTAACGCGCAAAGCAACGGCACATCTTGTTAACTACCCTAAAAAGATATCTATAACGGTTAAAGGCAAAAAGCGGCCATCTATGTGCAGGTTTTTCGATATTGGCCACATATTTGGCACCATGAAAACGGAAAACAAAATAATATTACCAAAAAGGATGATAGAGGAAATGGGAAATGTAGGATAGGAGAGGATGGAAATATTGGTTTCGAAAACAGACAAACTACCGTACTCCACCTCGAACTTAAGGAATAAACAAGGGAAAGCAAAATCTCGTGTACAACATAAACCCAAGCAATATTAGGATGATGCAACTACGTGAAATGCACACAACAATTAAGGGTTATAAGGGAAAACGACTGAACCAACGGTTAGCGAAAAATGAACATGGAACACGATGTTGTGGCCAAAAATAAAAACGGTTGGTCGGACAAACGGAAATAGTTATAAGAAACACGAATATTTCGTACCAATGATTGGATAGTAATATGTAAATAAAATAGACATATTAAACCAATTAAGAAACGATGGACCGAAACAGTCAGTTTCAACAAACAGCGGCGGTTTGTGAAGAAAATGATGGCCGTTTGCATCGAGTCTCTCCCTCAATGGCGACGTTGACTGGGTATGAAAGGCGAGACATTTTTGATGGATCGGCAGTTCGTGCTAGTCCGCTGTCCATCAGCACTTGATCGAATCGGATCTCCTGAAATAAAGAACGTCACATTTAGGAATAAGAATTGTAAGGAAATAACTTTTTTAAACAAACTACGTTTTCAGAATAAAATAAATTAAAGCTCACATGAACTTCCACGCCTTCTTTGAGTGTCAAGTACAGCTCAACCATTGGTATACGGGTATCTGCAGAGTATCCAACCAATTTACAGTTGATAACCTTTCCGGTACACATGTCCCTGAACTTTTGCATGGCTGCATCACTCCATGCGGTGGTACCATCTACCGGGCGAACATGGGCAAGCATAACTTCTGTCGATTGGAATGGAAGAGACATCAAATCAGTGCGTATCTGTCTCAAATCTTGACGAGCCATTTTGGTGTATCCTCCGTAGTCTACAAATTTCACGAACACTTCATCAGTATCTTCGAAGTATTGAACGGTCACAGCACGGAACCAGGAGTTTCCAACAGGAGCGGCACATAGGAGCCCATCTGAAACTTCATAATTATCCCTATTACTAACAAATTGTCAGGATTTTAAATTCAAGTGTACAAATAAAACACGCACCCCAAGAAGAGAACGAGTCAAAACATGCACTTGTAAACGCTGTTATTATACCACATAATGATAATTAATCTTATCTTGTTCTTCCTCACTTTTCATTTTTGGATTCAGTTCAACTCTACTAACTATCAGATAAAAAAAACGGCAAGTCTGTCTTTTAGTAAACTGATCGAAATGCACGATAACTGCATACTTGTCATTCAAGACTTCGACATTTTGATTAATTACTGTCTCGTCTTGAGAAACTATCTGCGCGATTAGACAATGAATTACATCGATTTGTAGTCATATTGAAAAAAGGGTTTAAAATAAACCAAACAGAAGATCGTAAACCATATCAGAGGTATAATAACTCAGAGATAAACATTTTTTACTTTTTGACACCTTGACACATACTTTGACATGGAACCGGCAGTTCCGGGAGATTTGATTGCTCTCCGTAAAGAGTACCCATGTACATGTCGAGGTGACGCAATGATGCGAAAGAAGGATGTGTTGGTTGTTGGACGAAGAAATGAGAAGCGGATATGATAGAAGAGACAGCTACTTCGCATTTGATTTCTTCCGGGAGAGTAAGCCAAGTTGGTTGCGTTGAAAGCATGTCGAAGTTACTGTTTGGCAAAACAGGAGGAACCACTGGCTGCAGGTTTAGTTCAGGGAAGCGAGCTGGTGGGAAACGGCGGCGAAGCATTTGAAGGCAATGATTGATTTCATCTCGCTTTCCACGAACCTTAAATGCAGTGCTCATAGATAAAAATTACTCTTAGGGATCTTGAGTCTCTTACCTGGCATATCTGGTGGGTATTGACCTTATCGGTTGCATGGTGTTGACGAATTAGCATACGAACATTGGTGCGCAAACTGAGTTCCTGAACAGCGAAAAATTGGCGAATTGAACTTAAGACACACGAGCGGACAAAGCAACGAGTGATGCGGAAAGAGATAAGGGAGATTATACTCGACTAGTAAATTCTTAAACCGTTAAAAAATTATTTTTCGACGAGTTAAGGAGAAAAAATATAGTATACTGAGAAAATTACTGACAGGTTCTTTTTAATCTGAAAACTTTTATCTCATCACATGTAATGTGATATTGGCACGATTTTTATAAAAACATATTAAATTTAAATTTTTTTTATTTTTGGTTATTGAAAGATTTCATAGGTTAAAAATTCAAAGGGATATCTTCAAAAACGTAAAATATATAAAGAACGGGAGAGAACTGTAAAAATATAGACATTTGTTCAAACTATTTGAAATTTAGGGGAAAGTAGTAAAAAAAGGAATAATTTCAAATTAGGTGAAAAATAAATTTTGGCTGAAAACATCCAAAACTTTAAAGATTTTTTTTTGAATAACCCCATAACCGATACTAGTAAAAAAAATAAGAATAATATACATAAAAAGTTTTTTTGAGCAGGGAAACATGCGGTCTTCGTGAAACAACCATAAATTCTATACGTGTTCTAAACTAAAAACATATTTTGCTTGTACACTTATTAAAAAATAACGGAAAATATTAAAAAGAACGCTCTAAAATGGTTGCAAAGAACGTGCTCATATCATTTATTTTCACAATGTACAAAAATTAATATTTTAAATTTTAAAAACGTTCATTCTTACTTTACTGTTTATTTTTATTTTCAATAAATTCTATAGCTCAATATGCGTTTCTTGCCTGAAACAGCATTTTCTCGACCCTCGTTGCTTTTACCGTCCCATGTAGAAGAGTATTTACCTTAATCGTTTTCCCTTTCACACCAATTATCAATCCAACAAGACTGTTTGGAATTTCAAACTCGTACATAGGCAAGAAATCATCCTCTGCAGTTGTAAGTCCTTCGTCGTGTGGAGAAGCAAGCGGACCAGTTGCACGCCCTGAATCTTGAGAGGAAGCCTGAAAACGGAGGCATTCCAGACACAGATGAATTTTAAAAATGATCATTCGGTTTCTTTTTTAAACATTTTAAAGTCTTTTTTCTTTCCATTTTCTCACGAACCATTGTTTACATTTATGAATATAAGAACAAACCGTATCAAATAATATTTCGGTATTTGGAGTCATGGGTAGACTGTAACCAAAATCTAATGAAGTCATTGTGTTCCGCCGCTGTCTTCGTGCTTTTACTTCTTCTAAAACTTTAGCGTACATCCTTAGTTCTTTTTCTTCGTCGCCAGTTAATGGGAAAAAGTTCAATGTAACGTTTCCTAGCGATATGGTTTCCAATGGAGATGCTACAGAGATTTCGCTTGATGAGCTTGAGAAGTAGATCGCGTCACTGAGATCTGGAGAACAGCTTCCAGTAACAGTGAGCTCGTAAAGTTCTTCTTCGTCGGTCACAGCCGGAAACGGTGGTGGAATGAAACCAGGAGGGAACAGAAGTGTTCCACCAGCAGTTAAAAATACAGGTGGTGGAGGAAGGTGAATCGGTAGCTGAGTAGGATGCACGAATACAGGTGCTGCTGTCAGCATTCGGTGATTTTTTAAGAGGGTGAGCGAACGTCGTTTAAATTTATGTAAGTGATTAGATCACTAATATCTCACAATAAAATAATTGTGAGATGAGATTAAGTCCAAAGCCAAAAAAGTATAAAGGCACGAGTGGTGGAGGGACTTCCCTGAACAATTCGAAATTAAATTGAAGAATTAATTCAAGTACTAGAAGGAGTATTAGCGGATCAGAGAAACCAACAGAATAAAGACAGATTTGAGTATGAGGTGATTAAAGTTTTGGGATATGAAGATGAAGACTACACAGCAGCGTAACCTCTCCACCCCCCCCCCCCTATATTATAAGCAGTAATCGTTAGGATGCGCAGACACAAATACACCTTTCAAAAGGCAAGATGGGCGGACCCAGATGGACACCGTCGATAAAGTAAGTCCGTGTACGTACGATGGAATCAGAGAATAATGAGAAAAAGTGTACACAATATAAGCGAGAGAAATCAGAAGAAATAGATGGTTATTGCGTGCAACTGTCCGATCAAAGACAGCTGACGGCATTTTTTGGTGGGCCCAAAAAAAAGCGTGTCTACGTTGGCCCACAGATCGTTGATGATAACGTATAAAGAATAAAGAGATAGAAAACTGTCTCCTTCTTTTTCCTATGTCTCTCAATTTTTGCAACGAAAACGATAGAGTTAAATATCGGGAAACGGCTGAGAAAGAGAAACTTCGATGTACGTAGGACATTTTCGAAAATCTGCGAAATCAAGAAAGGGGGTCGTTGTTGGTGATGCAGTAATAGAAACGTAATGTTTCAATGATTTTAAGAATACTATGAGCGACAGAACGATTCGAGACACCTCTGTAGAAGCGAACGGAACGCTTGGGATTATTTTGGGTTTATTCACGGAAATGCAAAAAAATTCCGAAACAAAAGTCTAGTCATCAAACTTATAAAAAAATTATACTCAATTTCGGCGTTAAAAACATTGAAATATTGGCTTTAAATCAGTATATCAGTGAAAGCCACACGAGGGACCTCTTGACATTCTAAATTGCAACAATTTTAGAAGCCTTATCACATGCCTTTCTTTTCCTGTTCTACCGATAACAGAATAGCTCGATATATAAATCAGACGAAAGAAAACTAGACAAAATACGAATGACTGTCTGAAGAAACTCTGCGTATCACAGGTTCCCAGTTCTATTGCATACGAATATGGCAACATTTCACGTTATCAATGGTCGACAAAGGAAATAATGATGGTGGTAGAGCACAAGAACTTTCTGACAACTGATTATTAACAGCATTAAGAATATCATGATGATAAGCTTAATTGAGGGAGATGGAGGTCATCGGAGAGTTAAAAAATGTCTCAAACAATGTAATTGTAACATTCAAGAATTACGTAGCTTTTAGGAAGGTAATATTATCGAAATTAGGAAATAGGAGTAACTACTGAGAAAAAACACCGAATTCGTCAAAATTTAAGCGACTCGTCTAATTTTTTTTGAAAATTCAGAAATAGATCACAACTCCGGGGACTATTTTTAATATTTTGAAGTGTATACTGGAGAAAAAAGTGGTTCCTCAGTCTTCTATCATTTTCATCATTACTTATACACAGATTAATTTTATAAAAAAGTAAAGTCTCCATCTTAAAAGAGGCATTTTAAACGACTCAACTAGATGCCATCATTAAATATAGAGGTGTTGGTACTTATATAACATGCAGAAGAATGGAAATAGCGGCAGACTGTCGGTTCTCATATACCACTGGGCAATCAAAGTGTAGAAAGAATGGCTCTGGCAATCGAATACAGCCAATACGCCATAAAAAACTGCTCTTTCTATACACATTTTGCAATGAAATGAACTCCTCCGCACCCTTGTTGGAATAAAAAAGAGAACTTTCCGATTCAAAATGGGAAATGATAGGATAAGACACAACTCAATGGCCATTTCTGGCATATTCTACCAATGTGAGAAAGAGTAATGAAAATTCATTAGCACTGTCGTGTACATTAACAAGATGACACAGGTAGAAAGTCAAAATTCAGGTTTTTTCAGGATTCATAATTTTCTCATTTCAAGAAAAAGTTAGGAACTAAATGTAAAATAAATAGGGACCAAACGTTCGAAATCAGTGGATATGGGAAACCGTTCATTGACAAATAAGACATGGTTGCCCGACGTGAAAAATGTTCAGATAAATGTACTTTTCATATAATAATCACCTTCTAAACGACAGCACGACCCATGCAAAAAATAGGTCGTTCGTAATCAAAATTTATAATAAAAAGAAATAGCATTATTTTAAAAAGTCAATGATCATTAAGCAACTAAATTTAAATAATTATTACCGTATTCAAATATTTGTTTAAAAAAAACCATGTGATTATGCATGTGTGTTTTGAAATTCAATTTCAGACATTTTTTGTTAAACAAGAAAGCATTTTAATACCAATACCAATTTCGTTCAGCACTGAACTGATTTTTCAAAGCACGTATATTATGAGCATTAAAATGTTTCTAAAAATTAAATTCGCAAGTGTTTCCTAGTATACAATATTCTTCTACAATGTTTTTAATTCAGCTCAAAACTGAATTAAGATATTTTATTTAGCATTAAAATGCATTCCTGCATAACAAAACAAAAATTCAAAAAATGCATATTAAAGAACACATAAATTGCATGCATACCACCATTATAAAATGAGTGTCTAATGAGTTACTCGTATTCGAAAATTTTCCATAATCTATTGTAACGTATTTCTCTAATATATCGACAGAATTCTAATAATTACGCTTCATTTTGAATTATAAATACATTTCCATAACTATAGCATAGCTCATGGTCTTCCTTGACCTAACTATCCCAAAGGAAATGAATTTTCCTGCCAGCTAGATTATCAACTGGAACGTCTTGGAACGGCGCAGTAAAAAGAAAGAATTTAGGAAAACACCTCCCATTGTCTGTCCCGTCAGTCTTTACAGGCGAATATAGCAGAGCGAGACGGGCATACATAAATTACCAGAGGTCATTCTCTCCCTCTACCTCTAATTTTTCAATTTTCGAAAAATCTGTCTACTATTTCGCCCTTAAACAATTTTCGAAAACACCATATGACTCAATAACTTTACTCGAATTGTATACATTACTACGAGTTTGTAAAGCCGAAAAATAATTGGTGTGTTGCAATGTCACATTTTATACAAAAAAAAATTAAATCAAATATTTGAAGAAAAACAATGAAAAATAAGAAGCGCTTAATGAAAAATCGATACATATGGCATTATTTTGGCCTAAATTTGAATTGTTAATGGATTACTGTAGGTTCGCACAATGGCGCAATTTTTTTCTCTGCACTCTC
Organism: Caenorhabditis inopinata; assembly: GCA_003052745.1. NCBI lineage: Eukaryota > Metazoa > Nematoda > Chromadorea > Rhabditida > Rhabditidae > Caenorhabditis > Caenorhabditis inopinata. Next base: position 9,715,764 of record AP018153.1, read on the forward strand.
CTCTCTCTCTCGCTGTTGTTTTAAACTCTCGTTGCAACGAAGCGCCGCACCCCGCCCACCAGTGAATGAGTATAGAATTCTTACAGATACAGAAGACGTGACCGAAATGAATTTTAATCTGTACAGCAATATATCAATATGGTTCCATTATCAGAGATTTTTGAATTTTCGCAAAGTTCATGTGCACTTTACCCTCTCACCCCTTCCTCATTACATAGAGCAGTGGCTTTACTACACATTTCTGCACTTTTCCGTTGTCTAACAACAAAGGTGGCGAACAAATGGTGGCGTAAGCGGAGAGCGATGACTGTCAAAAGGGCACACAGAAAACGATGACTAGTCGAAATAGTAAAAACGGCGCCGCCGACCGATGCAACACTCAAGCATTGCCAATCTGCAGTCACATAGAAATAGTGGAAACGTTTCAATCAAACTCGCATAGAAAACATCGGGTAAATAATTATCACGGCGAACATAAAATCATGCAATAGCTCACACGAAACTACTACGACATCAAAATAGCAAATTGAATTACAAAAATTCAAAATATCTACTTCTTACTATAGTTCTGTCTGTTCGGGATTTTTTTGATTAACTCTTCCTACTTTGATATGCGGACGGAGTTATGGTCATTCGAGCGCTTCGCAACCATATTTTTATGAGGTTGCAGGGTACTTGGGATACTGTAGAACTATACACAAGAAATCTACAAATTCGGTCACTGTCTAATTAAGCTCGTGGCTTCCAAAAATTACAAAAATTTTCAGTTACCTCAAAGTCCAAGGTGTTAAATTCCGTAAAAAAATCTCGCTGCCGAACGACTGCGTAAACCGTCTGGTTGTATGTAGAAGAATTAAGAGTTATATAATGTCGATTTTTCCTCCTCCTAGCGTTTCACCTTTTAAACACAAAAACAGACAAGGTAATTTCATCTTGATTTTTCAAATATCGCTTTATAACCGAACTAACAAACTCGAAAAAAACATGTATGACTTCTAGGATATAGGCTTATAAACTTCAGAACGCGCATTCCACGAAGTTTTTTTTTGGCGTTTATTGCAACAAGTAGAGAAATAGGTTAACATAAAACAAATCAGAGTTTTGAGGATCAAATATACTAATATGTGGGTCAGTAGAACGAGATACTATACTCAGAAGTTACTCAATCGGGTAGAGTAATGTCGTAGATCTACAGCAATTATTTTAATTTTCGAATTTCTGTTTTCACCGTTTTTTCAACTGTATCATCGGAATCAGTGTTCGAAACCAGTTTTTCAGTAGCGGAAGTTCTCCTTGTCAAAAGGAAGACTGACCTCGAATACACGAAGACAGAGGTGGTTGTTGTTGGTGCACACCTCGCAGCCATTTACCCAATATAAGCTTAATTAACCGTTTATAACTATTAGTTATACTTCACAAGTTTCTTTGCGCCTTTTATTAAATTATTATTGTTACAACTTCGATCACGATTAACCTTCCAGCTTTTTTTGTTTTCATTGAATTAAATTAGTTTATGAAAATGTTAGTTAAAACAATTTTTTAATTCAAAAATCCAAACTGATCAAGTCGGCGCAGGTATGCTTTTTGGAAAATGGTCAGAAGGAAAATCGAATGTTCGATGGATATAGGTTGTTGTATTATTTCCCGTATATTTCGCCAATATTTTGTATTTATTGGCTAAAATTTTATGTTTTCATCTACAATAACTTGATTTCTCTAATTAGAAAAGAAACGAGTTGCCATAATATAATTTCGTCAAATTTTAAACTAATTTTCGAATATTTCGGTTCAGCTTGATTTCACGAATTGCATTGGTTTCAAACGCTAACAGAATTTAATCAAACGGAGGTGAATTTTGTAGAATATAAAAACTCTGAAATATCTTAACATCTGCGAAGTCAGGGATGACTGCGCAGTGGCGTTTCACGATTTCGCAAATTGGTATGAGGGAGTCCCGCGCATAGAGTAAGGGGTCCCATAAAGAATAAAATGAAGTTCAATGACCTGCCTTTGAAAATTGATAATTTTCAGATAAACAAAAACATGTATTTTAATACTAACATTTTGTTTTCTTACTATCAGTTTGATGAAAAATTGTTTCACTAACTATTTTGCAAGATTTATTTGAAGATTAAATCTTGCAAATCAGCGTGAAGACATCCGAAAAATCTCCCAAGTCACGGACCCACTCAAACACATCAAAAAGAAAAAATTAGGATGGGCCGGGCACATTATGCGAAGAACTGACGGAAGATGGACGAAACTGATACAAGAATGGATTCCTCGAGATCAAAAACGACCTGTCGGACGACCCCCATGAGATGGTCCGACTCTTTACGAAAAGAAATCTCAATATACCGAGGAAATCGACTAACCACTTCATGGACAACCATCGCCCAAGACCGCAAGGCATGGTTAGCTGTGATCCGCGCTCACACAAGCGAATGACGGATCGACTAAGTAACTAAGTAAGTAAGTAACTATTTTGCAAGATTTATTTGAAGATTAACATCACGACCGCTGCACTTTTTTGTTATCAGCTTTTGCCATGCACTGTTTTATTTTCGAGTTCAGAAAATTCTTAAAACTAAGTGAACTATAACCGAAAAGTCCATTTTCAAAAAAAAAACAGTAGAAATTATAATAAATCTGCGGCTAGCAGCATTTTTTTTCAGATTTGACAAAACATCTCTACCGGAAACCATGTTCTAAAGTAGGCAGTTTCACTCAAGATCGAAATTTTAAATCAAATCAGTTTGTCGAAATAAAAAGGGGTTTTACAAAACTCTTAAATGGTTCGTGAGGTATGAAAAAGAAAAAGAATTAAAGAAAAAAAGAAAACATACCTCGCTATTCTGGCTAGCCAATCCAGGAGAATCGCTCTTCTCATAGCTTTCGTCTTCATGGTGACTTAGTGGTTCGATTGCTTGATTGTGAGCTGCATCTCCGGATTCATTTTCTTGGTGTTTCAGAACTAAAATATTCATAGTTAGTGTGAGATATCCTGGTCCCACTTATAATTTCCACATTTTAGAAATCATTTCATTTCGTCACCGATGCTCTTATCATCATGAAAGTGAATTAAAAAAAAATAAAACTCAAAATAACAGAGATTTTGAACAAGAACAAGAAAAGAACGGAAATATTGGTTATTGGATTGAAATTAAAATTTAAAAATCTTGCCAATCATTATCTTGGTGAAAAAACTAATAAAAATAAACTCGCCGACTCTCTTCTGTGACTTCTCTTGAGTCTCGTCTGCGCTCTTCTCTTTTGTTAATCTTTTCTGACCTTTCTTGGCATGAACATGATCTTCCTTTTTCTGTAATTGTAATGTCGGTCGTTGCTGATGATGCTGGTGATGATGATCTCTTCCACTGACTCTTCCGCCTTTACGGTTATTTTTTTGCCCTCCTTTTTTAATTTGTTGCTGATTTTGTATGTGCTTGAGCGGAGAAGCTGGCGATCTGTCAATGTCGCTCGATTCATTCAGTCGAAACTCGTCTTCAATGTAGCTCCTGAAAAGTAAAGCAGAGTAAATAAACATATAGAAAAATTCTTACTTCTCCATCTCCTCACTCCAGGAAAAGGAAGCTGGAGACATTTGTGCAACAATATCAAGACTCAAAGGAGATGTGACATCATTGGCCTTAGTTGGTGTTGGCTCTTCAGGTATCTACAAGAATAAACTATAATGTTTAAAACTAGCTTCATCTCCTGACTTTTACCTGCTCGTGATCGGTTACCTTCTTTTTAGATGGCATTGTCAGGGATGGGGTCGGAGCAGACTGAAATGTTTGCCATAATAAATATTTCGGACTATAAGGGGATGGGTTGAACTTATGAAATATTATGTAAAGTTTCATAACCTCCACTTGCCTGCGGGTAAAATTAGGAAATATTTTTTTAAACAGCCGCCATGGAAAATGAAATTAACGTTTCTCATGACTGTCAATGAACGTTAGCACCGATGCTTTAATGTTATTCACGATTGCATTTTCATGAATAACCCCATTATATTTCAGATTTAGGCCTTTAATACTAATTAAGTGCACTACTGTATTGCCTCACTCGCATGATGTTAATGTTAATTAAACTTAGCTCATTCAGTCAACTGTTAATGATAAATACCTATTTTTAATAATTTTCGTTTTTCCTCTATTGTAATCTACTTATTATTAAGCGAATAGTTCTGTCTGTATGTGACTCTGTCCAAGACGTTTTATTGAATAACTCAAAAGATCGTGGGTCTTTTACTTTGATATTCGGGATGGAGTCATGACCATCCGAGCGCTTCGAAACCATATACTTAAGAGGTCGCAGGGTACTAGGGATACTGTAGAACCGTACACCCAAATTGTACAAAACTGTGCTAAAATCGATAAAAAAAGCCAAAATTTTGCTGATATATCAATTGGCATGTCCGTATATCACATGCAAAAAATCAGCTTGATATGTGCAAAACTACAATATTTATGGACATTGTTTTCCAACGTTTTTGGAACATCACTATCTACTTATTATTAAGCGAATAGTTCTGTCTGTATGTGACTCTGTCCAAGACGTTTTATTGAATAACTCAAAAGATCGTGGGTCTTTTACTTTGATATTCGGGATGGAGTCATGACCATCCGAGCGCTTCGAAACCATATACTTAAGAGGTCGCAGGGTACTAGGGATACTGTAGAACCGTACACCCAAATTGTACAAAACTGCTTTAAAATCGATAAAAAAAGCCAAAATTTTGCTGATATATCAATTGGCATGTCCGTATATCACATGCAAAAAATCAGCTTGATATGTGCAAAACTACAATATTTATGGACATTGTTTTCCAACGTTTTTGGAACATCACTATCTACTTATTATTAAGCGAATAGTTCTGTCTGTATGTGACTCTGTCCAAGACGTTTTATTGAATAACTCAAAAGATCGTGGGTCTTTTACTTTGATATTCGGGATGGAGTCATGACCATCCGAGCGCTTCGAAACCATATACTTAAGAGGTCGCAGCGTACTAGGGATACTGTAGAACCGTACACTCTAAATCTACAAAACTGTCTTAAAATCGATAAAAAAAGCCAAAATTTTGCTGAAATATCAGTTGGCATGTCCGTATATCACATGTAAAAAATCAGCTTGATATCATTAAAACTACAGTTTTTATGGACATTGTTTTCCAACGTTTTTGGAACATCACTATCTACTTATTATTAAGCGAATAGTTCTGTCTGTATGTGACTCTGTCCAAGACGTTTTATTGAATAACTCAAAAGATCGTTGGTCTTTTACTTTGATATTCGGGATGGAGTCATGACCATCCGAGCGCTTCGAAACCATATACTTAAGAGGTCGCAGGGTACTAGGGATACTGTAGAACCGTACACCCAAATTGTACAAAACTGCTTTAAAATCGATAAAAAAAGCCAAAATTTTGCTGATATATCAATTGGCATGTCCGTATATCACATGCAAAAAATCAGCTTGATATGTGCAAAACTACAATATTTATGGACATTGTTTTCCAACGTTTTTGGAACATCACTATCTACTTATTATTAAGCGAATAGTTCTGTCTGTATGTGACTCTGTCCAAGACGTTTTATTGAATAACTCAAAAGATCGTTGGTCTTTTACTTTGATATTCGGGATGGAGTCATGACCATCCGAGCGCTTCGAAACCATATACTTAAGAGGTCGCAGGGTACTAGGGATACTGTAGAACCGTACACCCAAATTGTACAAAACTGCTTTAAAATCGATAAAAAAAGCCAAAATTTTGCTGATATATCAATTGGCATGTCCGTATATCACATGCAAAAAATCAGCTTGATATGTGCAAAACTACAATATTTATGGACATTGTTTTCCAACGTTTTTGGAACATCACTATCTACTTATTATTAAGCGAATAGTTCTGTCTGTATGTGACTCTGTCCAAGACGTTTTATTGAATAACTCAAAAGATCGTGGGTCTTTTACTTTGATATTCGGGATGGAGTCATGACCATCCGAGCGCTTCGAAACCATATACTTAAGAGGTCGCAGGGTATCTACTTATTATTAAGCGAATAGTTCTGTCTGTATGTGACTCTGTCCAAGACGTTTTATTGAATAACTCAAAAGATCGTGGGTCTTTTACTTTGATATTCGGGATGGAGTCATGACCATCCGAGCGCTTCGAAACCATATACTTAAGAGGTCGCAGCGTACTAGGGATACTGTAGAACCGTACACTCTAAATCTACAAAACTGTCTTAAAATCGATAAAAAAAGCCAAAATTTTGCTGAAATATCAGTTGGCATGTCCGTATATCACATGTAAAAAATCAGCTTGATATCATTAAAACTACAGTTTTTATGGACATTGTTTTCCAACGTTTTTGGAACATCACTATCTACTTATTATTAAGCGAATAGTTCTGTCTGTATGTGACTCTGTCCAAGACGTTTCATTGAATAACTCAAAAGAACGTGGGTCTTTTACTTTGATTTTCGGGATGGAGTCATGACCATCCGAGCGCTTCGAAACCATATACTTAAGAGGTCGCAGGGTACTAGGGATACTGTAGAACCGTACACCCAAATTGTACAAAACTGCTTTAAAATCGATAAAAAAAGCCAAAATTTTGCTGATATATCAATTGGCATGTCCGTATATCACATGCAAAAAATCAGCTTGATATGTGCAAAACTACAATATTTATGGACATTGTTTTCCAACGTTTTTGGAACATCACTATCTACTTATTATTAAGCGAATAGTTCTGTCTGTATGTGACTCTGTCCAAGACGTTTTATTGAATAACTCAAAAGATCGTGGGTCTTTTACTTTGATATTCGGGATGGAGTCATGACCATCCGAGCGCTTCGAAACCATATACTTAAGAGGTCGCAGGGTATCTACTTATTATTAAGCGAATAGTTCTGTCTGTATGTGACTCTGTCCAAGACGTTTTATTGAATAACTCAAAAGATCGTGGGTCTTTTACTTTGATATTCGGGATGGAGTCATGACCATCCGAGCGCTTCGAAACCATATACTTAAGAGGTCGCAGCGTACTAGGGATACTGTAGAACCGTACACTCTAAATCTACAAAACTGTCTTAAAATCGATAAAAAAAGCCAAAATTTTGCTGAAATATCAGTTGGCATGTCCGTATATCACATGTAAAAAATCAGCTTGATATCATTAAAACTACAGTTTTTATGGACATTGTTTTCCAACGTTTTTGGAACATCACTATCTACTTATTATTAAGCGAATAGTTCTGTCTGTATGTGACTCTGTCCAAGACGTTTCATTGAATAACTCAAAAGAACGTGGGTCTTTTACTTTGATTTTCGGGATGGAGTCATGACCACCGGAGCGCTTCGAAACCATACATTCAGGAGGTCGCAGGGTACTAGGGATACTGGAGAACCGTACACCCAAATTGTACAAAACTGTGTTAAAATCGATAAAAAAAGCCAAAATTTTGCTGAAATATCAGTTGGCATGTCCGTATATCACATGTAAAAAATCAGCTTGATATCATTAAAACTACAGTTTTTATGGACATTGTTTTCCAACGTTTTTGGAACATCACTATCTACTTATTATTAAGCGAATAGTTCTGTCTGTATGTGACTCTGTCCAAGACGTTTCATTGAATAACTCAAAAGAACGTGGGTCTTTTACTTTGATTTTCGGGATGGAGTCATGACCACCCGAGCGCTTCACATTCATTTATTTAGGAGGTCGCAGGGTACTTGGGATACGGCACGGGATGTTAATCTTATTTGGTTTTTGACGTTCTGCTAATAAATTGTTTTACTAACAAGTGGAAAAATAGAACGCCTACAATTATTTCTAAACGAAAGCCAGTGGAAGCCAGTGGAAGTCGCGGCGTAGCCGCGAACTTTCCGCTGGTGCCTAACTATGTAATCATTTACAGTTTTTAAATTCAATTCCTTGAGGCATTATTCCACTGTTAACTTCGAACACTTTTTCAATTTTTGGTAAACATACCCTCAGTTTTGGTTCTTCTCTCTTGACAAACGATTCCTCTATTTTCTCTTGCTTTTCCGACTGATCTATTGTCTGTTCGGAATCAGTAACTTCTTTTTCGACAGTTTCGTTCTGGAAATATCGAAAAGAACTATATTATTAGGACAAATCAGAATTGTAAAAACTATCATCGGACAATTTGGAGGATGCTCAGCAGATTTTAGAAAGCTCTGAAGTGATAAAAACAAAGACATTATTCTTAGTATCATTTTTAGTATGCAGTTTCGAATGAACTGTACTAAAATGAGATCTCATTCTATAATTACTAAAGTGTAAAAGCGAAAAAGAATAATGCTCGTTGGGAAATTTACATAATTCAATGTGCAGAATACAGGAGTTTGGATAGCGCTACTGGCTGATGAAGGCTGCACAGACCTATCATTTAGCATCTAGTCTATGATTTGCGCAATTGCTCGGCATGTTCATTCATTAGTGTAGTGGACAACTGTGAAGAAAGATAACATTTGCCGATTTTTTGCGTTTTGTAGGTAGTTTAAATGGCTTTGACAGCAACATTAAAACTTTCGCTTTTTAAAGCAGAGTCCCTTAAATTTCCCAAAAGTGAAAAGCTACGCATGCAAGTTTTTTAGAGGAAGTATTTCGAATTCAGTAATTTCCTAAACCAAAATCTTGCAACATAACGATTTTGACTTTCAGAAGGAGAGAATGAGCTATAAAATCACCGCTCCTCTTACATTTTATTTTATTCGCTGTGTTGGGTGAAAAGAAGAGAGAAATCTCAGAAAACATAGTGAATGGTCAACAAGAGAACAGAGAAAGATATCGGAATAAAAAGTGGCAGTAGTAAGAAATCAACTGCCCCTGTGATTTTTTGTATTTACGTAAATTCCTACCTGATTTACACTTTGAAATTCTACTGTTTCTTCTCTCTGTTTAACGCAACCTTCGCTGTCAACTTTAAAGTAGTGACCATCCACTTCCTTTTCTGTAGTAGCTTGCTCGATAGTAGATTCGATATGCAACTCACGTTGCTTCTGCTGTTCCGTGGGTGTTTCTTCGTTCTGCAAGATATATATTTAATGGATTTTCAGAAATATCTTTTTTTTTTTGAATAGCAAGAGCACGCTACGCGGTCGTATAGTTTACCAGTGTTTACAAAAAAGGACACAACGTTTTTGAAATATGATCCAAACCAGCATGATCGAAATATGAAAAATACACAAATTATAGGTCGTCACGTGATTAATGCTAATATATAGACCGCCCTTCTGCTACTTACTATCTGTTGCTTTTTGCAAGGATCATCAACAACAGATGGATTTGAAAACGGAAAAAATAGGTGGCGAACAACGCAAAACATTTCAAAACAAAATATTACGGTGTCTTTCACGAAACATGCAATAAAACAAGCACGGAAGCTCAGAGGAAAACTTTTTATAACAATTATAACGGTATTTATTCAAAGCAAAATTTAATCAAAAGAAAACATGTAAAACTATATTTCCTAAGCTCAACGTTATGATTTTATTGACTCAGAACAGTCGCTTTTTTCTCCTTCCCTGTGCGCCCTAGTGGCCCTCATCTCTCTTACTTCCTGCCATTTCTGCGCGCCCGAGAGAGAAAGGAAAGTTTTAGTTTTGTGTTTCTGAACCTATTTACCAGTCTTTACTATTGCGTGGTCTCTACTCGCCTGAGAAGTTCGGGAACATTATCTCAACAGTTTAATTTGAAATTTTTTCGAGTTTTTCGGAATATTCTCGTTTCGTCAGAGGGGGTTGCTGCGACGATTTTGAAAGATTATGTTTGTAGGCATAACGTTTTGTGAGCTTTTCCTTGTTTAGTTTATTCAGACAAAAGCAATAAACATAGTTGACTGTCGCAATAAAGTTTGGAAACGTTGCTCTTTTCTGTAAAATATATTTTTTTTGAAAACTGCGCTTCAAATTTCGTATCTCCGGTTGAAACGGGCAGTACTCCCAAAATAATTGTACCCCAGAATAGGAAACTGCAAATAAAATTACTAATAAAATATTTTACAGACAGCGTTTAAAGAAAACATTTTCAGCTCCAAAAATCTGGAAAAAAACACTCTAAAATGCTGACCGTCAGTTTCTCTGAATAGAAAAAAATTAGAGTCGAAAATTTTTTGAATGCATTTTCTAAAGGGTTAGGCCAATATTTTGCAAGTCTGATAAATCTTCCAATTCTACCAGTAATTAAAAAAACCAACAATTTTGTTAATGATCAAAATTTCTTAAATACAACTCATTGTCTCCGTAAATTCCTTCCGACATCAACCGATGTATTTTAAACTCCTTAGTTCGGCGCCACTTCGCTATCATAAGTTACAACTTTTTCAAGCGTGGTTGCTCAATATCTTATTAATAAGGACAAATTAAAAATGAAGTCATTCATTCAACGTCCCCCATAAAATCACAGCGCTAAACGGCGCTTAGATGAAGTTGGCTTCCGAAATCTTTAAGTTTTTTCTCAACGAAATTTGAGAGGTTTGTTTTTTTAAATTAATCCACAGTTAATCTCTAAAACACCGATATTAACAAAAAATATGTCTGACATCACTAAAAATTAAATTGTTAGATTAATCCTTTTTAATAAACGAAAGTAATTTGATATTGAAAATAATACAAATACTACATAAATTCGCAATGCAAAAGGTATATATCCGATCTGTTCAATTCTACATTTAAAAGACAATATTATCTTCAAATTTCCATGTTTCATGTTCAATCACTTCTGGAAGATTACATAAATTCCTCACCTGAACAACATCAGAAACATTGCCAAATTCATTATTTTCTTTCCCTTCATTCTCAAGTTTGCTTGAACTAATCGAGCTGAAAGCAATAGGATAAATGACATCATCTGGGAAAAAGCAGCGACGCAAACATCTTTTTTTTTCGAAGTCTCTCGTGACTCACTAACCTCTGAACTCTATTTGTGTGCCCGTTGTGTGACGTTTTCAAGTTTCCATTTTCAGACACAGTTTTCATTGTCCCATTGGTTACCAAATCGTTCGTTTTCTTTTTCTTGCGTCCTTCTTTGTCATTTTTGTTGATGTACCTAAAGAGTAACAACGCCATATTTGTTTTCAAAGAAATTTGGCAGAGAGTTGTTTTTTTTTATTCTACTTACCAGACAAAAAGAGCTGCAATGGAAAATCCACCTAGAGCAATGAGAAGTGCGTGTTTCGATGCGACGGAAGACATTCTGCAAAGTCTCGGCATGTATAGATCTCAAACACATTATTCTTTTTCATGCACCCTAATCAGAAATTTGAAATCCACTTTTTTTTTCGTTTTCAAAAACACTTCCTTCTTCATTTCCGTTTTCTACACGCTGCACTAATACATTCGCGTATTGACACCCACGAAAAACAAGATGGAAGAAGTGGAAAATTTGGTCCGTTGACATCCCGGTTGGTTTTATCTCAATTTCCGTTTGGTATGAAAATGAGGATGTATACGCAACAGACTTGCCATAGTCTCCGAGATAGTCATGCACTTGAGATATTATTTCACAGACACAAAGCATCTCGAACAACTAACAATAAACTACAGAAACGTTTAATGAACAACAGCAGGCGTATAGGTAGAGTACAAGGAAGTCCATAATAGTGGATTTAACAAAAACCGAACGGAATAGATTCATTTTTCATTTGATCTTCCGGAATTGTACATGAGCATATCGCATCAAATTAAATATACTGAAGAAATATCTAGTTTTTGTGGTATATACGTAATTTTGCCAACTGGGCGACTTTATTGATGTACCAGACCCGAACATCGTGCTATTGGAAGTCATACTACAACGTAATGATTATGAAAATTCTACCATCACATTGTGCTTCAATTGAAGCAAATATACAGATTTCGCATCGTTAATACATCATGCTCATCTTTACGACACCAGGATTCACACAATCACTATTATTCGATCTTCTATAGACACCGACGAATCACCACAGAATACGAATACTCACTCAGACAGGGCTGATTGAACATCAATAGCCAAAAAGATGTTTGAAAAGCGAACGCATCGTTCATTGTGGCCTTCTCCTAATTCAGTATTTTCAGTAATGTGCTTGGCAAGTTTACTGGTCCAATCAGAGATTGACAAAAGCATTGTGATGATATGTCGAGTGATTAAATCGCAGGCTGCATATGATAACGAGGACTGCTCCGAGTTTTTAATGTACATATCAGATGGCGACGACGAGCCTTCAACTGCTGAAGCATCCGCCGTCGCCGCCGTCGCAAGAGAAGAAAACGCCGGTACCGGAATGATTAGTTTTTAACAATGCGGCACAAGCCACCTTATTATAACGAGGCAATCGAAGGAGCACTCTGTTCGAAAAAAAAATTGTAGCACAACAAAAGTGGCGAAATGAGAGATTACGAAGAAACGGATAATAAAGAGACACGACGCAGAAAAAAGGAAATGAAACGGATTAGAACATAAAAAGGAGATGGGGGGAGGTGGGTGGAGATTGAGTATGTTGAAAACCGAAATGAATGCTCAACCTGATCGAGGACTAAGATGGGAATGCTTGCCACAAACATTCTTTTTGTGTCAAGCCAACAACTAATGTAAGTCATTAGTCAAACCAGAACAGACAAAATCACGGTAATTTTGCACTTTTCATATTTTCAGTGCAAGGGATTTCATTAAAAAAATATATATAGAATTGCAAAAATGAAACAACTCAATCTCAGTGATAAAGGTATAGTTTCCCGAGAGAATTAGCCCTGATTTCTAGCAGTTTCAGATGGCAGACTTCTTACTAAAATAAGCCCTTTATCACAAGCTTGAGCCTAATGAGCAGAATGAAATAGAACGTAATATATCCAATTGAGTAATTTCCAGAGACTCATGTGACATCCAGCGGCCTGATCGACCGAAAAATGTCAAGAAGAGCGAAAGAGAGACAAGAAGACCCGCTAATAGAAAATTCTACTGAGAAGGATGAGTCTAGAAAAAAGATAGAGAAAAAATAGGATGGCAAAGTAATAATGTCAGAGGACCACGCGAAATTTCATAGTATCGATTTTAGAAAAAAAAATATGACATCACTATAAGGGTTCATTTTTAGATGGGTTGAACAACGATCTTACCCACTACTCCACAGCATGAAAAAAGAATATCAAGCTGAAACCGGAAGATAAATAGCAATGCGGAGAGAGCAACGGAATAAATACTCTTTCTTCAGTGTGGAAGCCTTTCAATTCCATTTTTTTATCTAGGTCAATAACGATTTGAAAATAACAAGATTTTTTAGAATTTAAAACGGCAGAAAGATATACAGAATCGAAATCTGAAAAAAAAAAGAGACTAGTCAAACAGCTGAGCCCTATTTAGAAGCAAAAGAAATGAAGGAAAATATTTTTATCGGACAATGAATACCAAGGCAGACTCTGGCCCTTTAAAAAGTGTTGTTCATTTTCTCTACATGGAAGCAAAAAAACATGAAAAAAATTGAGCTGCAATATGGCAGACACCATTTTCCAATAAATATGCGAGAATTTTAAAATTTTAAAGAAAAAATACTATGCTAATAATCTATGAGCACGGCAATGAGAGGGCGACGAAGAAATCACATGAATGTGGGCGTGGCGCCAATTGGATTCATTTTCAATTCATTAGCACAGCAGCGCAGAAGCTGAGAAGTACGCCACTGTCCAAGAAATATAAAACAAGCCTCTCGGATGTACACGTCTCGTATGTCCCATGCGTGTATGAGCCGGAAAGACGAATCGTCTTCTCTTCTTCCAGAATCATCATCTTCGTTTTCTCTCATTCTTCACTAATTGTGCTTCGCAAGAAAAAAAACAGAAAAGGGAGAGAGAGAGGAGACAGTAGAGCGGTAGAGCATCCACTTAATTGTTTTCAGACCCATAGTAGAAATGGCCCTATGAACAAAATAACAAGAGAGGATATAAAAAAGGAAGAGGGAGGCTTCATTTTGGATAAAACGTATATCGCACCGTTCAGACTACTACGGTGAATTAGTTTGAGAATAGTAGTTTGGAATTGTGAACAAATTAGAAAATATTCACAGTAACACAACTACAGCCTAAGCTGCTGTAGTCAGTTTGACAGCTTTAATAAGAAAGTTAAACAGAATACCAATTCATCTGATATTTAGTTACATAGTCTTGTAAAACATTACGTATAACAATGACAGCTTCAAATACAAAAGGATCGTATGACTCGTTTACTGCTTTGAATAGCGTTAAGAAATAAAGAAGGCACGGACACAAATAGAAAATCCTTTAAAAAAGATATATGCGTTTTGCAGCTTTGTTTCTCATTTTTTATGCTAAGAGGACCAAAAGTGAAGTGGTGGGCCTTTCCGCCTCCGCTACTCAACCGAGAAATTTCCGCATATAATTTGAAAGAAAAATAAAATTTTGCGTCGAAATATTTTTTGCCTTCAGATATTTATAGTGAACACTATTTTTCTGAAAAATGGTAAAGTAGTAGAAACTAGAAAATTATTATTTTTACGTATTTCCTCGCCTTTATTCTACCTCCGATCATATTCCGCCGGACGATGAAATTTGTGAAAATGACAACATAGCATCTTATTACATACCGCATTGGCAACGACATCTGTTTCAGCGAAATTTTAAAAAAATTAAAAAGCAAAATAGAATAAAGGAACGCATGAGCTTAAAACAAAAACTTGGCTACGATTGATGGTGTTAAAAGCTACTATTACGGTACAAATTAACTTGCAAACAACGAACTGCAATAGTGACATAGTAGAGCGAAATGAGGAAAAACGAATCATTTTTTGAGACCTCATTTGTCACGTCCTCCGACAGAATTCGTTCGCTTATTTGAACATGCAAAACATGGATTCACCCCATCCTTTTTGGATACGAAGAAGCTGGTGAGAGCATAGGAAGGGAAAGAGAAAATTCGATAAAGTTCGGGAGAATGCACTCGAGAAACATATCCGATTCGATTTACCGAATGAAACCTTTACTCATTAGTGGCATTGATAGCTAATAATTTCTCAGACTGAAAAAATGAGCCAACCAACAAAAAGGGCAAAATTCAGATATTCTAGAATACAAAACAAAACGCATTCGTCTCTGCGTGTTATATTGTTTGTTTGAGATGAGAAAAACAGAAAAATATCCCCCGCTCATAGACTATGAAAGCCGGCCACTTCCAAGGAGCCATCGTTTCTATAGAGAAAAACAGCCTCTAAAATATTAAGAGCCTGCCCATTTGAACAACGAAGTAATGGGGCTCTATTCAAACATGAATACTGTTCGATTCAGTGAAATGTTTACATATGTTTTTACTAAAATGTCTAAATCAGAAATTATCAGATTAACTCCTAGACAAATGAATTTATAATCTTCCTTAAATCTGCCACATGAGGTTCTTCGTATATGCCCATTTATTACTCGGAAAAGAGTCGTAGCACCTCAACCGGAAAAAAATGCACGGAAAAATAGATAAATATTGAGGGAAAATAAATGATGACGACACGATTGAATGAAGGCTCCGCTTAATTGCAATTTCTGACATGGTTGTATGCATGCATGCATGTACGCGTGAGATTGTGCTATCCTTGACTTTTGAGACGTCGCTTTCAGCCAGAAAAGAGACAAACCACAACAGAAAAACGCAATTCAAACAAAAGAGAAAAGAGAAAATACTATTAGGGAGATGAGCATAGACACGAAAATCTCTCCGAAATCAAGGCTTCAAAAGAATCTAAAAAAGGACGCTACTCTCTCTTTTTTTTTCGGGTCTCTCGTAATCATCACTGAAAAAGAATACGAGAAAATAAATTACGCAACGAGGCACCAGTGGCGACAGAAGCAGTAACGGTAGTGGCAAGAAATTTAACGCAAAAAATAAAAAATAAATGCCCGTAGGCATAGAAGGATTAATTCATATTTTTAATCCTAGAAAGAAAAACCCATAAAACTTTTAGGCTGCCAGAATAAAAATATTATTAAAGACTCGACGAAAACTAAATGGAGAAAAAAAAATGCATAGTCGTTGCTGGTTAGCGACGGCGAAAAACGAGAAAGTGACAGGTGGAATGTTACGTCAAATAGAAAAATGTGACTCTCCACTTGGCATGTGGTTTTGGCTTATTCCAGAAAAAATTATTTCAGAAGACCTCACTTATGGATTCTTAAAAAGGAAAGCGAAAAATAATTTTTAGCATATGTGTTTTTAATGTGTTGCTTCGCCAATGAGAATCAATCGGAAATAGAGAGCGGGATCTTGAGCTTCATTATGCCTGGAACTTTCCTAGAATATATTCAACAACTGGGCAGCTGCGAACACGGGAAAGAGGCTCATGTACCCGACATATATTTTAAGATATGGTGAAAGAAAAAGGGCTCCACAACGGGGAGCGCGTGCATTCCTTTTATGCTTCCGTCCCCCGACAACATGACCAGATGACGTCAGTCTAATGGCCAGCGGCCATGCTCTAGAACAGAATAGAGAAGAGAGCAAGTAACACAGAAAACCAAGTGTGTGTGTGTGAGTGGGCAGAAAGAATCGGGCCGACGGATAGATGGATAAAAACGGAAAGACGAAGGAAATAGGCAATATAGCTAGCAGTTCAACTATTTTTTTGGTTTTCGTTTTTTTTTTATAAAAAGGAAAGCGGCATATCTCAAGTCGACAGCAGCACAGCCTATTCCGTTTTTGTTTTTTTTTTGAATTAATTAAAACGCGTAGCCGACGACGACTATGCGCCTTTAGTAAAAAAAAAAGGATATCCAAATTTTTATTTCAGGGAGAGAAAACCACAGCTCCATATCGGAATGTGAAACCTTTCGAACCTATTTTAAATGCCTATCACCAACGGGTTGTGTTACTTAGGTTTTATCTGGACAATTCAATGAAAAGATAAATACAACGCAGAGAAAACTGATTGAAGTCAAAGTAAATTTGTATTCAGCACAAAATTTTATGATTTATGTGAAAAAAGAAACAAAACAATTAATGAAAACCGTGCTACATAGATAAATATATATCAAAAACTCTAAAACAACAACAAAAATTTTGAAACACAAGATTACCATAAGAACTATTTTAAGGTAAACTATTTGCCAGATCAGCAAGCGAAGTCAGCAAGCGAATTTGATTTATTTTTAGAATTCGGCGACAATTTCATTTTTTTTGATATTTAAACAGTATTTTTTAAAGTTATTAATCACATATGGGACTTATATATGCGATGTCCAAAATAGTATTTTCTATGTATTAAATATGAACAAAACGGATTGATACTCGTATTAAAGTTAACCAAAAAAAATGTGTAATTTGCTTATTAACAAAATATACTTGCTGATTTCGGGTACGAGAGGCAGTGGAAATCAGATTCGACAACAAAACGAATAAAGAAAAACGGACTCAGATCCATTACATTAACATTTTAAGAGGGCTAAAACAGAGAGGAAGTCTGGAAGGAGAAGCAGAGAAAAAAATTATTTTAATGAAATAGAGACTGAAGCTGCTAGTCTAATGTGAGTCTCGTGAGATCAGTACATAACGTCATTCAATCGCCAAACAAACATTTCTGTAGCAAGCTTGTATAGACGGGTACGCCTTCAAGAAAGCTTGCACGGTGTCAACAGTGTTCAGCAAATCATTACACATTCCTTCTTTCTGATTACTTCAAAATTATTTATAATTCAAGATTCTCCTCTTCTTGTCTATTCTTTCGTAGCACTAATAATAGCTTCAGCCAACTCTCTACGCTCCTCCTCTCTAGCTCTTCGTCTCAGCGTCTGCATTTTTTTGCGCTCATCGTCGCTCACATCGACCAAGTGCCTTTTGCTGATGTTGTTGTGCAATGCTCGGCTCCAATCGCCACCATTTATGTAAACCTCACGAAATACACTCAAAAGATTGGGAAAGGGCAAAAACTGCGGCCCTGATTTCCACTTTACGTATCGATGGATTGGTAATCTGTACGCACGAACATTTGCTCGTCGTGCAGCACTCAATGCTTCTCGTTTTTGTCCCATTGATACACAGATACCGATTACGTCAGTGGTGAGTGGTCCGTCAAGAACATCGCGTGCATTTGGAGATATGTAGATCATATTTAGTGCGTTTCCATAAAATTCTTTGATCCCTTAAAACCGTAGTTTGTTAAATGTTTCAACGTGGCGTCAATAGTTTCAAATACTAACCATTCGTTGAAAAATCCGGTAGAATTGTCTGATTGAGATAGTTTCCCGTGTAATACCCAACACTTTTTGTCAGCCATTGTGTGAGAAACTCTTTCGATGGAGCATTTACAAAATCGAGAATCAATGGATATTTCGAACATAAATTTTCACTGATACAATATTGCATTTGATTTCCAAGTTCTGATGATACCCGACGATTAACTTCTGGAAGGTATTGCAAATCAAGAGCTATTCGAGGTGCGCCTGATTTCATTCCAGCAAAAACTCTCGACCCTTCACAATTATTGACTCGTTTCTGATTTCTCATCGGATTGGTAATGAGCTGATACATTTCTGGTCCATATCCCATTCCTCCAGCATTATACAATTTTTGTTGCTCTTGTAGTTGCCTTTTGTAATTTTCGGCATTTGATCCAAGAGCTTTCTCGCGCCGCTTTTTTCGCTGCTCAGTCACTGCAAGGTACTCCCAGTATCCTAGTTTATCGTTGAGAGAACTACAGTCCAACGTTTGCTTCCAAGTTTCGTCACTCATCATTGTGGGAACATATTTCCCCATGTAAACGAAAAGTTCAAACTCCTTCAATGCTTTTTCATATTTTTCCTTGAGTTCTTCTGTTAAACTTCTTTCGAATTTCTCAGATGGTTTCAGACTTTCAAATAACACTTCCTCTTCTTCATCATTGGGTAAGAGAGAAGAAAATTTAACAGAGCAGGTACTAAATGAAAGTGTAGCAATTTGACACTGAGGCCATAATATCTTCATGAAGGAGCGAGTGAGAGTTATCATTTTATCTGAAAGGATCAACAGTCGTGTACATTCAACTAACATATCCGATAGCAAAATTGTGAGCAAGACGTATTATAGAACCACCGGATGATTTGAAGTGTACTGAACAACTGTCGATCTGTGTCAATATCGTCACCAGATATCCAAAATGGGAGGAAGAAGCAAAAAAACTCCAAAAGTTAAGATAGTCCAGGTCCATTTTAGTAAAAAATTAGCTAACCTTCAATTTGCGATTCCTTTTCGGTGATTGTTCTTATGAGTTGTTTCGGCTCCTTCAGTTTTCTGGAAAATAAGGAAAAACAGATATTCATTTTCATTCGAAAAGCTGACACGCTCTTCCGGTATATATAGGATTAAAATTTTAACGATGACCCAGAGTCTAGTTACATTTTATTTTATAAAAGCAGAGAATATTAAAAGTGCTAATTATCAAAAAAGATAAATAATTTGGAATGAGCAGAACATTCGGAAAATTTTCGAAAAAATGCCCACATAAATTTTAATTTTATATACAATAGAGCAAATTTTTTATATGACAGCTGTATTAGCCCCTTGCATTTTTCAAAATAAAAATTTATAAGACATGATACCATCTCTAAATTATTAATATTAAAAGGAAATAAATATGTTATTTTGAAATAATTGTTTATTAACAACAGTTTCGAATAAACGTATTGAAATGTTTTCTATATTAAAATAATTTTTCTTAAAATGTAAAATTAAAATCATAACTCGACACGTATTTTCTATATCCAATTGTTGTCTCCATAACTTTTGTTTAAACTCACATATTGAACAAAGGCACAGTTTACGTGCCCGATTGTCAAATACACGATAGTTTCAGATGAACTGATGTGAAGTTGGCTTTAAATTGTATTTCCCTGTAAATATTCAAACGATAAAAAATCTGTAAGAAACATTCGAAAAATATCAGAGACAAACAGACAAACAACAGAGAAAGAAAATTTGCGACCAGAGTGTTAATCATCTGCATAGGACATATTTATGGACAAAAAACGGCAGACAATACTAGTACAATTTAAAGAGACCGGAGAAGCAAAGAGCGCCTCAAGCAACCCAAAACGAGAAAACAAGATTTTTTTTTTGGAATTGCATGATCATTCATTGAGCAGGAATAGATAAGATTCTCAAAATTGCTTCAAATAGTAAGAAAGCAAAGAAACATAAACAATGTCGGCCTATTTTACACAAGAGGGGCACGACCCAAATACTGGATATAGCGAGAATATCGTAAAATGATCGACCACACTAGGGAACCGAACGAAGAAAACACGCGTTAAGACTGCGATTTCAAGGTCGAATTAACCTAGAGGTGGCGGAAACCTTGTTCATACAGAATGTGAGAAGGATAATTGAAGTGTGGATTAATAAATGATTATAATGAAAGCTAAATAAAATAATTTTTGGATAGCCAGCTAGCTGTGAGCTCTAAACAAAAAACATTTCGGGGAAATCTAAAAAAGAAAAGTTTTGAACAGGTTAAATTTTGGGAAGTATGCCATATGCCAAACTAACAGTATTGATAAAAACTCTACAGCTGTAAAAAAAGAAATACGAAACCGAGACATCATGAGGCGGCATCAATGAACACAAAACAGGTTAGCTATATATATCTTTTAAAAATTTTAAAATGAACTATATCTACGGCGTTAAAAAATTTTATGAGGCTCTTTGCTTTGATTTTGTTATTTGAAGGTAACCGAGCACTCGCTAAGAAGCTGAACTCAGATCACTCTTTTTTAAATGTCCTAAAATAATTAATACCCAGTTATTACCTCTATTTTCCCAATAATAACAGTATTGAACACAACATAATTAAAAATAATGTTTAAAATTTTGAATTTTTTGAATATCAAATTACCAAAACTGAAGAAAAAACAAGAGGAGACCAATTAAAATTCTAGAACGGCTTGGAAATATAACACAGAGGTAAGCAAGTCAGCGTGTGAAACGAAGAGAGTATCTCAAAGGGCAGTCGGTGTAAACGTTTGATTAGACGGCAAATTGCACAAAAAGCTTACCGTAGTAGGAAGGAACAGGGTGAACTTTTGCAAATAATAGTGGAACTGAATCGTCAAAATTGATGACGCAAAAAAATAATTGTTGGCAAGCGCGATTATTTGGAAAATTATTAAAAACATTTTAACCTAGTAAAACCGGTTTACTATATTTTCCAATATTTAATAATATTGGGGAAGATGATAAGGAAATAGAAAGCAGGTGGACCACCCTCTTATGCATTAAATATTTAAGGATGTGAAGCGCCAACTTGTCAAAAAATCAGCGACGACCACAACGGCTATTCAGCTTAAATACATTTTTTTCTGGTTTCTTTTCTTAGTTATAACGAAACAATATTTTTAGAAATCTTTATCGGGTTTTTTTTTGTTTTTAATGAATAACAATAAATTATTAATAAAAATTGAGCGTATTGGCAAGCATTATTTCTAACGGAAACTCGCTTTTAAAACTGAAAATTGGAGAGAAATGCTTGGAACCCATCTAATGATGATAAAATTAATTAAAACCGAGTAATTTTTAAATTTAATAGAAGACAACTCCAGAATGATTAATTCTAATTTGATCTATTTTTGTTTTCTATCTGAAAACGGACAAAAGCAGCTAGGTAAATAGTTTTATTATGAAAAACCTGCAATAAATGAAAACAAATTCGCAGGAACTAGATGAATGTGATGACCACGTTTGATTTACGCTTTTTTTGCTCCCCCCCCCTCTCTTTAATTTTTAAACAGTGCACCAGGTAGTTGTATACCAGCTTTCGATTACGCAAATATTCGTGTGGCTTGCCGGGATAAAATACGGGTAGAAAAGGTTCAACATTCTAGACGAATAACGGAAACTCAATGTCATCACGTGTTTAATGACTATTGTTGTCAATCTCGCTCCGCCAACAACTTTATATTATAAGGAGTATTTTGGCATATTTGCGCCCGTCAGGTGGGTATAGGCCACGTCAGGCTGGTTTACTTATAAACTTAAAGATGATTATTACTTACTTTCCTTCTTACTTACTTACTTTGTTACTTAGCTTATCCGTAAATCGCTTGTGTGGCCGCGGACCACAGCTAATCATGTATTGCGAAAGGGCTCAGGCAGTTTCGGTTGCAGTTTGCAACAATTTTTGTGTGCTCTATTATGGCCTGCTAAGCCAAAACTAGAGCTACAGAGAGTATTGGGCGTTATCTCCCACCCGACATGACACGTATACCCATTAGCCAAATGAGACTCGGCCAGGGTGCCGATCTCCTCCGGATATGTAGAAGAGAATCTGTTGTTGATCTTCTACGCCCCGTAGAGGATGAGTAACTGTAGAAGCGTAAGTAAGTAATAATCATATTTAAGTTTAATTTTTTTTTATTTTTAACGAAATCGCGCAGCAGGAAATGAACAACAAAAAATGACAAACAAAATGAAGAAAACAGCTTTTATTAAAACAGTATGCACCAAAAGTAAATCATGCAGCATCTCGAATAATTTTCTTTGACCTTTCCTTTTTTCAGGGTGCAATGTCAAAAACTTGTGATGTTATTCGAAAATAAATTGATTTTTTGGTAAGCTTGAAGCATGTATTACTATTTTAAAGAAGCATCTCACAGCGAATTCAATATAAAATTTGTTTTTTTCAATTTTTTACGCGGTGAAACTGCCTCTGTGTCGCCGAGAATTGCAGTAAAGAGATTTGCGGCAGATACACAGCAAAAAATACGCCGCTAACATTTAAAATTTGCGTGAAGCCTAATTAAAATAAAAAAAAAACTATTTAAAAATAATTAAAAATACGTCCTTAAAAATACACTATGTATAAAAATACACAATACTAATGACTTCTGTGCATGTCTAGCCATGGCAGTCCGGAAAGAAATAGAACGGAAAACACGTATTTTCGAAATTCCGTAAGCACGGCGAAACTTGCGTCGAGAAAAATAAATCGAGAAGAATTGCCGAGAAAAACGTTGCTCAACATAGAACTAGAGATTCAAGCTGAGCCCGTTTTCAGTCTGTCTTGAGAATCCTGCTAGGAGGTTAACATGTTTTTTAAAAGAAATAACTGAATAGCAATTTTCAGATGAGACACAACGACGGATATCTGAAGAAGTTAGAATACCACGCAGTTACCCGCACGTTTTCTAATAGAATTTTCTGATTACTTACCTTTCAATTGTAGTTTCGCCAAAGCAGTGATCTCAAAATGAAAAACGGCTGTTCCCCTGATTCTTCTTAGCCACTTTTTCGCCGTTGTTTCACCGATTGGAATTGGTAAGAGGAGAAGCAGTTCTCAGAAAACACTTCAGTTATTTTCTGAAAAATTTTCCTGCAGATTACATTAGGAAAACAAATTGAAAACGCGCTCTATTGAACGGCGAGTTTTATTCTAGTCACGGCGATTTTCTTGGAAACGCCCTAATTTCAAACTATTTTTCTAGAATCGGGAATTATCCAGGATATTTGCACAGAATCACAATTTATCAACATCATTCCAATTCCCTATTTTTTCACATTTGAACTGCACAAGCGAATGCGTTACTGAAGAAATTAATGCCGTGAGGATTTCAATGGTTGTTGGGTGTTCTGTTCTTTAATTTTTTTGATCTACTCGCTTAGAACTCCAGGAGGCAAATTCTAATCGTCATCGTTTGTACCTTATATTTTCTTTTCTTTACCTATGTTAAGTCGAGTTGGTGTTTGTCCCATACTGAGACCCTTTGCCCCTGATCGATATTCCCCTTTTCAATTATTTCCATTCATTTTATTAAATTTTTTATAATAAAGTTACACATTTCCAAATTTTTGTTAGGTAAGAATATAGCAATGGTTTACAGGGTGCAAGATAAACTGTTTAGCGCGTTTTCCAGCTTCCGAAAATGAATAGTCTTCAGGAATTTGTCTGAAGTTCATTAGAAAATCAATGAAAAATTATCTTATCTTGATCACAGCTCTCAATATCCTCTTCAGCTTATTCCGAAATGTCAAGTACGCCCAAACGGAATAGTCGATCGGAATGAAGTCCGACGAGGAAGCGGTCCGTTCTTGTGCAGAGATGCAGTTGGCCTTGTGTCCTACTGAACTTGGCTTTGGTTTGACCGTAATGTGGCGCTCTCACCACTATTGAGCGCCGTTGGCGCGATGAACTGGTGCCCCGCCTTTTTGAAATACAGAAATCCCTTTGGCAAAGGGGAATCTGGTTCACATCTATACTCCACCCTTCAGAATATTTTCCCTGTAGTAAATATTCATTCCTGAGTTGCCTTGGCTCCATGGTTTCCAAATTCAACGGTGTTTTGCCATTTGAGTAGATTCTGCGAAAAACCATCACCGACACCGGGTGCGCCGTTTTATTCAGAAGTTCTCCCATTGAGTCAATTGTGATATTCCGAAGTCGAACTGAAAATTTGGGTTTTTTCCCTGCTACTTTTAGAATATTCAGGCATTCAAGAAAAGACATTAAAATGCTATAGAGAAAGCGGGCAAGACACCAAATTTGCTCAGAACAGCTGCGCCATCCATCTCTGTTCTCCGCACTTCGCACCTCTGCTTCTGATACGGCGGATTCTGCAGCAAACCGAGAGAGTCGAAGAAATTGTGGAGTATCCCTCGTCTGCCAAAAAGCACGGATAGCATGAAGATAAGCAAAACGACCCGATTTGAGAGTTTCAATTTCAGGTCTGTTGCTGCTGACGCCTGGCTCGCTGAACCGCACGAAGTAGACTCTGCAAATCGGGCGGGACTGGGAGTTTCTCAGGTGAACGAAACCTCGTATCCGCGTTATTCGATGTCGGTTTTACCATGAGCAACACCCCACTCTCCAGCGTCCAGTCCAGCGAAAAATGTGATGACTTTAGTGATAGCGTTGAAGATGCTGTTGCGATGCGACTGGTTGCTTGAAAGTTGTTTGATCTCTCTTTCACAAAAACCGCCAATTCCACTGTGGAATGCAGGAGGGAAACAGTGCAAAGAGTGGGCGGAGAATAAAGTGGAAACTGAATATTCCACTTTTTACGTGAACGGTTCCGTACCATGATAATACCAGAAGTCCACTACAGTGGAGTGTTAAAGCGAAGTGGTGCTGAAATGCAACGCGGGAGCACCTGAATTTCGGTACATTTCAAAGAATCTGTGAATAGTTCAAACTACGGTAACCCAGTTGATTGTCTTGGTGTGACCATAGATGTCCGCAGATCTTTTTTCCGACGTTTCATCTAGTTAAAGAAAGCATCTTTTAAATTGTCTATTATTTAGGTCACATGCAATCGTACACCTTTCTCGTACCCACAAAAACTCTGCAAAGCTCGATAATCTTATCAAAATGATAAAAGGCCTTCAACGTGAAGAAACAGCAAAACCATCAAATCATTTAAACAGAAGAATCCCGGAAGATACCAAGAAACTTTTCAGAATATAACGATTCATAAGCAGATCAAACCCCAATTTCAAATATGCATCACAATGCTGCAGAGGAGAGGTGTAGAAGTAGCACGAGGAGTACGGAGCATGAAACGCGTGGCAAGGGACATGCCGAAACATCAGAATCATACACCCCTTGCCCCAAACCTGCAATAACCGGCGGAGGACTCACTCAAAGAGCGAAATGGAAAAGGACATACAGTACTGGCCAAAAAGGTACTCGCAAACAGTTTTTTGAGAGTAACTATGCTGAAATTTGAAGGATCTCTTTGAAAATTTTACTGTACATGTCGTACACGGTTACGGCAAATTGCGTACAAGGAAATTGCATCATTTCCAGACGCCAAAGGCTACCCAACAAAAGATTAAAACTATTTTAATCAGGTTTTATTGTTATTTTTCATTTACCGGTCTTTTCTAGATCTCAAAAGTCAAAGTTCCATTTTTCGGTTTTTTGCCATTTTCATAGATTTTTCGATTTTTTTCTTCAAATTTTCGAAAATTTGACTAAATCAATTTCTTTTACCGTTTTAAACTTTGTCTTAAAATATCAGATCGATCCGGGAAGTTTCAGAAAAGTTGTGCTCGAAAAACTGTTTGCGAATACCATTTTGGGCAGTACTGTACAAGGGTTCTGCTCAAAACTGTTCAACAGCTAGTAGTGAGTATCCTTCACACACTTCGTGCTCTTCACGATTTAAATTCCACCACCATTCCTTCTTAAAGAAGTTTGTTTTTTTTGAATTCATGGTCATGGAAGTTTAAAATGAAAAAAATGGATAAGGAGGATTGTAGAAGAATCTCAAAATTCCGTCGTTCGTTCTCAACTATCGATCACATACCCTCAATCTAACGGTTGCTTGAAATGGTGTCCAGAATACCAGATGCCAGTCACATTCATCTTAATATAGCAAATTCTACAAAACAAGGAATCGAAACAGTCTGGATGAACTTACTTCGTGAGTGCCACTCAAGCTGCAGCACTACACTCACGCCATTCCACAGTTCATTCAATGTGCTCATCCGCCAAAGTCGCCAAGTCACAATGGAGCTAGTTTCCAGCCAAGGGTCCTGGATCAACTTGAAACGTCTTAATACCGACTACGACACAACACCAAGATTCCGAATCAACGACAGAAATCGAAGACACCTGAGATTCGCGAATGACCCAAAAACTGCCAATAGAATGATCTGGTCGATGCGTGTGGAAAAGTAGAACTCCACGCTAACCCTAACAAAAGAAATCTCTGAATTCAGGTCACATCAGCGTCCATCAACATGATAGGCGCATCCACGACTGTTATCGAAGATCGAGTGGTTTGAAGCGAATGTGCTTCTATAATATCAGCATTTTTGCTGTGGAGTCCTACTTTTCCACGAGTATCGACCAGATCTTAAACTTTTATTTTCAAGTACATCAGACTATCAAACTTTTTATGAATCTCGATGAAGATGCGAGATCGCTTCGAATAGCCGTTGAATTGAGTGGGTCCGGTCGATTGTTGAGAATGACGACGGATTGAGATTACTTGGGTTCAGATTTGGACTATATTTCTCCAAGTTCTCTGTTCTTGAAGATTAAAAACGTTCTTTGGAGATACTTTGAGAATCGGTGCGTTATGAGGGATCTAACATTGCCATGGCAGCTGTTCAAGAAATTTGCAGAGATTTTGTCATCTCTCACAGCTTTCCCGTTAGAGAATGAGTTGCGAACCTCTCTCAAGTGTAGTCAAATGCGAAGATATGTTTCTGAGCACAAAAATGGTAGTTACCTGCCTTATTAGCAGAGTAGGGCGGAATTGGATTTTGGGAACTCGGAATCCGGAAAACGGAAAACGGAAAAAATGTTTTTTCACGGAATCTGGAATCGGAAAGACGGAATGAAAAAAACGGCGGAATCCGGAATGCGGAATGCGGAATCCGGAATTCCGCCCTTCTCTGCAGAGTAGGGCGGAATTGGATCTTGGGAACTCGGAATCCGGAAAACGGAAAACGGAAAAATTTTTTTCACAGAATCTGGAATCCGGAATGCGGAATGCCGATTCCGGAATTCCGCCCTTCTCTGCTTATTAGGAAACATGAGCCTCTTTGGATTGCGTGCCACAAAATGAAAATCTTTTTTTTTTCGTAATCCTTCTTACCTAACTAATTCAATATTGTTAGTCGGCCGCTTGTGCTCTTCAATTATAGCTCAACATTTTCAGACAAAGACATCTATCTTCCTTGTTGCGATGCGACTAGTTTCCTGACAGTTGTTTGATTCCTTTTCCACAAAAACCGGCAATTCCACTGTGGAATGCAGGAGGGAAATAGTGCAAAGAGTGGGCGGAGAATAAGGTGGAAACTGAATATTCCACTTTTTACGTGAACGGTTCCGTACCATAATAATACCAGAAAAGTCCACAACAGTTGAGTGACAATGTTAAAGATTCAGAAAGATCAAGGTTCATGACTTGAACTGAAATAGTTAAAGCGAAGTGGTGCTGAAATGCAACGCGGAAGCACATGAATTTCGGTACATTTCCCAGAAAGTTAACAACTTCTTCATATCCCACATTCAGAATATCGCATCTAACGGAAATGTTCGCACGAATGACTACGGTAGCTCTTTTCAAGCAGTGCCAGGCGATATTTTTGCAATACTCGAGTTTCTTTTTCCGATGTATTCTCTTTGATTTTATATTCCCAGTAACCATGGAAATCGAGGTGCCAATAGAAATCGTGTATTTGATTATGGCTCCGTTTGCTTCAAGACTCCCACAACCGCACGTACACCTCCTTCCCTGAGAGTGAGCCAATCGCTCACTCTTGGCTCTATTCGACAACTGATTAGTTTTCCCATTCAATGAACTGGGACTTCATTCCGAACCCAATCATCTTTTGTACTCTTCTGATTCCCTTTCTCCGGAAGAGTTGCCATTTTTACTTCCGAAAATCGGTTCAGTATTTGTATTCGTAGTAGTGGTCTGCCGAATATTCTCAAATACAAAACCACTTTGAATTCACCCGTTTAAGTCTTGAAAACAAGAGGCCTTTAATGGCTTTCTCCTTCAACTAATCCAATTCTCCTCGGATCCTAGCTCACTAAGCAGCTTGTTTTTGATTAATTCCATTTGATTTTTTCATTTATTTCGTCGGGTGCTTTCCCGGTTTTTCTGAAAAACAACGCCATCGATATCACAAAGTTATATTCCTTTTAGGCACGATAATATTCCTTGTCCTGCACTTTAAGTTCTCATTTTTGAAAATATTTTTCTTTAAATTCAGGTAAATATTTGTTAATTTTCTAAAATTAATTTTTAATGGTCTATTGAACATCCTCGCGCTGAGACTACACGTTTATAATAATCTCGAGCAGCAATGAAGAGCAATGTGAGCTCAACAGAGAGGATCGAAAATACAGCGCTCCACATAATTATACGACAACTCCAACAATTTTCTTTTTTTTCCGGAGAACAATGGCTTTTGCAGAAATATGTATATCTAATGTATTCAAAGTAAGTTTCATGTTTTTTATACAGAACTCTACCAGAATCAATTTAAAAAATCAACTAATATTGACCTGAAATCAAAAAAAAAATAATTCCACAAAATGTTAGGTTCAGTGTAGTTTTTAGTCGTTTTTCTATGTTTTTTTGAGGTTTTTTATAGTTTAAATTGAAAATTTTGCTATTTTTTTGTAAGTTAACATGTATTGCTAAGAAAAAGACTTCTTCAGTGTATACAACTCGCTCTCGAATTCGTGCAAGTTTTAATTAGCTCCGGTCTCCTATGAAGCCATCCGTCGTGTTCTCATCAAAATGCGAAAGATACCGTATCTGACCGATGAACTAAGGTTTCCGCGAAAGACGAAAACAAAAAGTCGTATTCCGTCTCGTCTTCGTTCGTCTTTCAGTTCGTTTTGCATTCGTCTTACGCAATAAAAAAGTTGTGCATGTGTACCAACAAAATGCCTATCTTTGTGTCAGACGAATTCAAGATGAAGACGAAGACGAGACGAGGCTTTGTCCTTCGTGGAAGCCTTACGATGAACATCGATAAAATTGAATAGAGTTCGCCAAAAAGAATCAGAAGACGCGCTGGTGAAGCCTACAATTCTCTTATGAAAATGCTTCAAACAGGAGAATTTGTTACTTTTTATCACATTTTGTTGAGTGATCGTATCATTTTGTGGAATGGTTTTTCGTTGGTTTCAGGTCAACATTAGTTGATTTTTTTTAATTGATCTGGTAGAGTTTTGAATAGGAAACATGAAACTTACACTGAAAATCCATATTTTCATACAAGAAATTGTTCTCCATAATCAAGTTTTTGAGATTTTCAAAAATTGTGAAGTTGTCGTATAATTATGTGGACCGCTGTATTTTCGATCCACTCTATTGAGTTCACACCTCTTCATTGCTGCTTGAGATTATTATAAACGTGCAGTCTCAAGGCGGGGATTCTCAATAGATGAGAAATAATCAAAATAAGTTAACAAAGATTTATCTGAAATCAACGAAAAAATCATTGCAAATAAAAAAAGAGAATTCAAGGTGATTTTAGACTTAGAAAAATAGCCGTTCAAGCAATTCATCCGTTTCTGCTCTTTTTTGCTCAACGATTCTAGCAATCAGCTGCCAGACAATGCGCAGCTCCATGAAGTAAGTACTGCGGTACAAGAAGGCATCTTTCATTTGACCCTTTCAGACTACAGTGCGTTTCACATTTATACGGTCACCCCTGTTTAAGACTGCAACAGCTTGATTAGGGAATTTCACAGCAAGACAACTTCAAAATCGAATTCCCCACAAAAAGTTACGTATATGGGCCAATTTTCACGACCCTATCTGAAAAACATTTGGTATAGCGCCTGAAAGTCTGAAAATGGTCTATTTGCAAGCGTTTCATGTTTATACGGTCACCCTATCAAAAGTTGTTAAAACAATAGCAAATCAAGGTTTAATACCGGGTCGCTTCCAACACAATGAAGTCGTGTAATGACATCAGAAAGGAGTTGAATCTTGGAGTGAGCAAGACAACAGTGTGGAGAGCTCTGAAAGAAGATCCGAACCTCATTCGTAAAGTTCAGGTTATCTTCTCGGATGAAAAGAAGTTCAACCTTGATGGTCCGGATGGATTCAAGAGTTATTGGCACGATCTCAGAAAGGATCGACTTGTTTTCTCGAAAAGGAAGATTGGTGGTAGGAGCCTGATGGAGTGGGGCGCCTTTTCTTCAGCCCGATATCTAATTCTGGCCTTCACATCATGTCGTATGAACTCCCTGGACTATCAAAATGTTCTTCAAGATCATATCCTCCCCTTCCGACGTCGTTTCAACCGCAGAACGTTCATCTTCCAGCAAGACGATGCTGCCATCCATGTCAGTCGCTCCACTTTGGACTGGTTAAAGTCGAAGAATCTCGATGTTCTTCCATGGCGAGCAAGCTCCCCTGACTTGAATCCAATGGAAAACGTTCGGGGAGATCTGGTTCGCCGAGTTTACCGCCAAGGTACTCAATACGGATCGATCGGGGCACTGAAGACTGCGATTCTCAACAAGTGGGGTCTTCTGGAACAAAAGTTCAAATCCAATGCTAATCAATACATTCCAAATCTTCTAAACTCTATGCCTAATCGCCTTTTTGATGTTATGTAGTATTAAACCTTGATTTGCTATTGTTTTCACAACTTTTGATAGGGTGACCGTATAAACATGAAACGCTTGCAAATAGTCCATTTTCAGACTTTCAGGCGCTATACCAAACGTTTTTCAGATAGGGTCCTAAAAATTAGCCCATATACGTAACTTTATGTGGGGAATTCGATTTGAAAGTTGTCTTGTTGTGAAATTCCCTAATCAAGCTGTTACAGTCTTAAACAGGGGTGACCGTATAAATGTGAAACGCACTGTATGTGAAATCGTCACGCCTCGAGCTGCAGTTTTATAGCTGAAACCACTCCCCTAGAGACTCTGCAAACACTCAAATGGCTTGATGAAGTGGCGCTAACTTAAAAATGCGTGGCTCACTCACAATACATAGTGTCTTCACTTCACTTTGAGCTATAACAGCGTTGCCTAAAACTGTAGAACTGTAGAAGTTGTCAACTACAAAAATATAGTAAAATTTTAGATAATTTTACAGTCTGAAAACCGATTTACACTTTTTTCTTTGTAAACCTTTGTCAATTTGCCCGGTATTCGGAGTTTTTCCATCGTTTCCTTCAGTTATACACGCGTTATTCGACGTACTTCATAAATGAAATCCCGATACCGTTTTGCCGGTACTAACTTTAATTTACTGGTGTCTTTCCAGAAAATCTGAAAAATTGAATTTCGCCGTTTTGTTAGCAACAATGAAAAACATATTCCGCATAGTGTGTCGTGTCGATTCAACAATCGATCAATTTTGATTCGATTTGTTGAACGGGCAAATCGATTTGAATCGATTCGATTTCGCGAATGAATCGACTTGAATCGATTCGATTCAACTCAATTCTCGATCCGAAACGAATCGATTCAATTCGATTTGATTCGATTTTGAATCGATTCAGTTTGATTCGATTCAATAAAATCGAATCAACAAAAATTGTGCAAATGCGCTCTACCGACCAATGCTTTCGGCGGCTTTCTTTCAGATTGCGTTTTTTAAAGCAATTATGAGTTTTTTACACTTTTCTACGATTTTTCACGTCTTGTTTTCGTTTTCACTAAAAAAACAGTTAAAAATACGATTTTAAGCCGCCGCCAAAGGCATTGTTCGGTAGAGCGCTTTCGTACTGTTTTTGTTGATTCGATTTTATCGAATCGAATCCAACTGAATCGATTCAAAATCGAATCGAATCGAACTGAATCGATTCAAAATCGAATCGAATTAAATCGATTCAAATTCGAATCAAATCGAATCGATTCGATTAATTTCAATTTTAAAATCGAATCGAATCGAATCGATTTGCTTTTTATTCAATCGCGATTCGAATCAAGTTGAATCGATTGAATCGATTCAAAAATTGTCGATCCGATTCGATACAATCAATCAATTCCAAAATCGAAACGACACACGAGAAGAATCAGAATGCAATTGATAGTCCCTAGAATGCCTCGCCTGCCGGTTGTCCATCTAGTGGCGCACAAGTGAGGCCGACTAGAATAATGACATTCAAGAACTCATGGAACGCCCTGAAACACGTGGTGCACACTTTATCAGGCCTCGACTTATGCGTGATTCGTCATAACAGCCCCCCCCCCATCACTTCTCCTTGCTTAGCTCAATTCCCACCGTCATGAGTCAATGGGAAAGAAAGAGAAAATGGTCAGCCGTCTTGTCCGTATGATATTTCGTCATTTTTGTGATGGTGCCGCGCTCTTTCATTTCCGGGGCAGCTCTCTCTCTCTCTAGCGTTTGTTCCTACGTTTTTCTGTTTTCCGTGTCGAATACTGAGAGTAGTGATCGGATTTTTCTTCTTCTCTTCTTCCTTCGTGTCAAACGTTTTACTCGATTCTTTTTTATTTCAGACAAACATTTGATTCCAGCTAAACATGTTCAGCGAGCATAAAAGGAAACAAGAAGAAGCGCAGGTTAGTAAACTTCGAGCCGTTGATGGGGGGGGGGGGAAAGGTAGGGTATGTATGCCGCTTCCGTGCGCCAGAGAAGTCCTGAGAAAAGAACATAACATGGAGACGCACTATGATTAATTTTTATACAACTCTCTCATCAAAAACAGTGCGCCACATAAAGATACGCCATCCAACACAATAAAGAAAACTGGAAAATGAGTGAGCAAATAAGTAAAATTGACTTTAATTTCAGGTTAGCAAGCAAAAATTGGATGAAAAACGAAAAAACTAATTTTAATTTTAAAAATGAAGAAAAACAAATCCACATAATGATACGCCAGGTCATAAAAAATGAGAAAACCGAGAAGAAATGGAGTCGAAATGTGGTTTAATAATCAATGGAGTGACCACTACTGTGAGTTACAACAGTAAATCGGTGAAAGAATAACGGAGCAAGCTTGTCGAGAATGGAAAACTGAAAATATGAAATTTCATTTTCACCTATCAACTTGGCTCAGCTACGTGCATGGAGCTCCATCTTGTTGATTACTGTAATACCAGTAGAAAGTTCGCGGCTACGCCACTGTTCTTAAACTTTCTGGAATGTTTTAGAAACTTTTGAAAGCAATGTCTATATCACAATTGATATATCAGCAAATTTTTGACCTGTTTTATCGTTGTTAAGACAGTTTTTTAGATTTTGGGTGTACTGTTCTACAGTATCCAAAGTACCCTGCGACCTCCTAAATATATGATTGCGAAGCGCTCGGGTGGCCATTACTCCATCTCGATACTCCATTATCAAAGTAAAAGACCCCCGTTCTTTTGAGTTATTTAAAGAAACGTCTCAAACAGAGTAACGGACACACAGCCACAACGTGAGCACTGATTGCAGCCCAAACCATTACTCCTCCATCATTGAAGGTTTCTATCCTAGCTGTCACAATTAAACCTCTTTTCATCGCTAAAATTAATCGGAATTTAGGAAATCAGATTAACGAATCTATAGTAATCTTCCACAGTATAAAATCCGTTTTTTGATTACTTACTGTGAAATTCACGCGGTTTTGACGATGTTTCTCAATAAAATTCTTAATTGGAATTCGAAGATCGACAAATGATTCATCGCGTATTTATCCGAAAGTGTCAATTGTCGGCCGGGGGACTTTTTAACTCTATGGGCTACTGAATTCCGACCATATCGACGAATTACTCTATTCGAACGACTCCATTCTCTTGAAACTTGACTCAGTGATAGTTCCTAAGCAACTCTGATCGACACTGTTACATTTTTTATAGCCGGTCAACAGTTTTTTCGACACTCATATCCGTAAAAATCATTTAAAATAAGCAAGATTCATTTTTATTACTATAACTATTAAAGAAAAAACAACGAAAGAAATAAAGTGTGGCGTATCATTATGTGGATTCGAAAGAGCAAAAAATAATAGAAAAATCACATTTTTACTTTCGCTTGTTGGGTTAAATTTGTTTTTATTGTATAGTAGACGAAGAGAATTTCATGCATCGTAACTGATGAATTTTCAGCACAACTCATTTTCGATTTTTTCGAAACATTGTAGGTGGCGTATCTTTATGTGGAACAAATGGCAGGCCTACGGCAGCATGTCGTCTAGCTGGCAAATTGCCGTGCAAAAACGTTTTCATTGCAACTTGCCAATCACTCTCTGACTTTTTTTCCTCATTCACAAAAGGAAGGAATGAACGAAAAATGAATCCGTCTAACGGTTTTCTTCCGGATTGTCTATGGCGTCTGGAGTGGTCAGTTGTAGGAAGCAGCGAAAATAAACGAGCAGCGGCAGTTTGGAGCTTTTAATTCCCATATCCCTTTAAATTTATTTTTAGTAATATCTTTATGTTTCGTACATCTCAAAGATCCTAGCACGATGCTCGTTTTGCCTCGCTATGTCATCTTACTGTAACGGTCACAAGGTCTAGGGGACCCGAGACATACATAGTTTCCCGACGGGCGTAGCATTTTTCCTTATTTTCCGTTTTTAATTAGTGAAAAAAAGAAGAAAATCTTCTACTGTGCATCTATAGGCCACTGATATCTTGTCAGAATTCCCAGGAATATCGGTTTAAGAATAGTGAACCCTAAAAAGATTCACAGAAAGCCCCATCAAAAAAATAACAGAATCCTCCCCCTCTGAAGCGGAAACGACTCATGCTGCTCTAGAATACCTTCTTGCGCTTCAGAATCACCACACACATGATTCTTCAGAATTAGGGTGTCACGCTGAGCTGTTTCGCCCTTCCTCTGAAGCTTGAAAAGCGCAGTTTTCTGTTCTCTAAAGCAGCCTATTTCCTCTAATTTCGGCATTGTCTGAAAGTAGTTCGGAAAATGTTAGCCGTCAGGAAATAAATGAACTTCTTCATTTCTCGAGTTCTTGGATTTTCAGAGATTGGCGAAGAATGGCGGAGAGCTGATCTTTGATGATCTGGAGGCAAAAACAAGTAATCTAAAACTGCTGGAGGACGCAAAAAAGGAACCAAGTGAGTTATTGAAACGAAGAAAAAGCGTTCATAAAACGATCAATCTATCAGAATACATGTCGGAGATGGAGGTCAAGAATCCGGTCAGTTTCTAATACATGAATCAAGAAGTTTGTAAGGTAATCCACATTTTAGAAAAGAAGATCGATCAAGAAAAGCGAACAGAAACCATCGACGATGTCTCTGAACGTCAAAAACATTAGTGGGGATAAAGCGAAGGATGCGGGTTCCACGCAACGCAGCAACAGTCTCGAGACTCCTGGACTCGGAGGCGTCTTTGGGCAGAATGTCGGCTTAGGCATTTTTGAAGCAGCTACTATGATGTGCAATATCGGTAGGTTTATCGGTGGTGTAATATAAGAACTGGGAGACCTTTATGAAAACAACAAGAGAATGCAAAACTCAGCGCGCTGGCGGAGTTTTGTAGAATACTACTTTGATATCGCCACAGGGGAGTGTGGAACGAAACTCGGTATTCTGAAAATTTCGCTTTTTTCAGAATGATGTTTAGGTATGACAGATTCCGAAAAAAATATGACAGAATGAAGATTTAGATCGGAAAACAAACATAAGAATAAATGATTATGGTACTTTAAAGGCGCCTGCTTAAAAACGTTTTCCGCGTCTCGAGCGGATTCATTTTAAATTCTCTCTATTAATGTTTCTCTGCAGCTAATTTTTTTTTCGTAAAACGCCGTTTTATTGCAGGAATATGAAAAAATAAAATTTTCATTTGAAAAAAAATTAATAAAATCGAAAAATTGCTCAATATGCGGTTATTCGTTTTGAGCAAAAAGCAAGAAAACGCAAATTTTTAAATTTACATTAAAATGGTTTTTTTACAAGTTCAGAAAGGATCCGTTAAAAAAGGCAAAAAAAGCAAATGCATTTGAATATAAAAATATTGAACATTATTTTTAGCTAGAACACATTTAAATCAACTTTTCTATTGTTTGCCGTTTCTATAATATCTCGGGCGACGGGCTCTTAGTTTAAACGATAGCAAATTTTCAGAATTTATCAGCGGAGCGCAATTGTATTGGCTGTCGCAGTTTCTCAGATTTCTTTAAAATTCTATTGAGTCTTTAAACATTTATTGCTCAAAAAATAACGCAACCCGCGGGTTTCAGCGTATTTTAGAAGAAAAACATTGAACTGCAACAGCAAATTGTATGAATCAGCTTGATTCAGTTGCAAAGTTGTAATGCCGGAACATTCTTTGATTTGCAGAAGTTTCTAGAGTTTTCTCATATTTACAATGTGCAGCCATTTTCATTTTCAATAACTTTGCTTTTGAGCAACGAGCTATGAGCTGTCCTCGGAGCAAAAGTATGCATGAAGCATAATAATACAAAAATGTAAACACTGGCTTAGGTGATGTCTCAAACAGTATTGTTTTTTTAAGCGCGAGAAGATGAGCTCCCACATTATTTAAGCTGGGCATTTGGCCACCAGCTGCCCATCTCGGCACAAGCGCCAGTTATCAAACGTTTGCGCAATTACTGCGCCCGATTCTTGAAGAACAATTGAAGCTCTATCTTCATCTAAATGCCGTGCTCGGAGCATCAGCTCCAATCTCATTTCCTGCGCCGCAATTTCATCGCATTGTCGCGTTTCTTGTAGACTTTACGCATGGCGCATATCCCAGTCTCCCTCTTTTCACTGGACACTTTCATTAGCGAACTCGTTTTGAACTCGCTATCCGAGCTAAATTTGTAACACGGGTCGTGCGTCCCTTAACGCGTAACTCGAAAAAAATGTCTGAAAATGGTGAAATATGCCGACGAAATCGGCTGGAACTCTGTAGCCCCGCCTACTTAACGGCTTCCACCAATTTGCTCAATGGTTATTCAGTTACAAAATTTTGACTTCAAAATGAAAAAAATCGGGCCGCATGTACAGAGCTTTTTTAATAATCAGCAGCGCAATCAACTCCAGTACCCCCCCCCCTTCGTCTCACAAATAAACGAAGGCATCGCGAAAATATCAGTTTTTCAGTGGACATCACCACCGACTCCACCACGAAGACCCTCAAAAACGACAAGGCAAAAACGCTGAAATCGAAAGAGAGCAAGACGTCTCTTGGCTCAGGGAGCGGCCCGTTCTCACAGATGAAAGAGGCTCAAGAAATGAAGAAGAAGAGCAAGAACAGTTTCGACGACGACGACAATGACGATTGAATTCCCTGAACTATTTATTCTTATTATTGTCATCAATAGAATGCTTTTTCGACGTCGGTGGTTACGTACTTCGGGAGCTGCCAGTGACACGCCCACTTTAATTTTTCCGTGGACGGTAGTGGAAATATTGAGATGGGCGTGTCTGGCCATGCCCACAATACGCAAACACCAATGTCGAAGAAATGCTTAATCGACAATACACCAGTCCATTGTGTTCGACTCTTCTTTTCCAGATTATAAATAGCGTTCTTGGCTAACTTTCTGAACAATTCGTCAGCCTTCAAAGAACGCATTTGTGCTCCGTGAGAAGCGAGCTTAAGATTAGGCAAATTAAAACAATTTGTTCTAGAAAATAGTGCTTAAATGTTGCTTAAATTGCTTAAATTGGCATCATACCACTCTCCATTGATCCCGAACGCTCTCCACCCGTAAGAATTAGCTCCGACTTTCGGCAGATCGGCTAAAAGTGCAACTCGTCTAAATATTAGCGCTCATCGGTTCGCGACCCGCTCAAATGATATATAATTGATTTTGCCTCAATTAAATAATTTTAAAGCTATTGGAGGGTATAATTCAATATTAGCCCCCACCCTAATATTGCCCCCCCCCCTATGTGGTATGCAAGAATGATAACCTCAAAAAGATGTCTCGAATTCAAGATTTATCACTTATTCTAAGACAATTTTTGCGCTTCCATTTTAGAAAAAAAACTGAAAATAAAATAAGCCAAAACTATTCATCGATTATTGCCTGTTTGGGGGGGAGGGGGCAGAATACTGAAAATATGGAATTTCAATTCCACCTATCAACTTGGCTCAGCGGCGTACATAGAGCTCCAACTTGTTGATTACTGTAATTTTGTGATCTGTTTCGATGAATCAATGGTAGCAGATGTCTTCTTATCACACATCTGTATTCAGATGCGCCCATTTTATTCTAAACGGAACACAACGTGAGCACAGATGGAATCCCAAACCATTACTCCTCCATCATTGAAGTTTCGTCAAGAATAATGCAATAATGCACAAGTCTCAAGTCATACCAGTAATCACGGTATCTATCCTAGCCGTCAACAATTAAACCTCTTTTCATCGCTCAAATTAATCGGAATTCAGGAAATCAGATTAATGAATCTACAGTAATCTTCCCCCGACTAAAATCTGTTCCTCGGTTGTCTCTGGCGATATTTTTCAGTAACCATCAGCGCCTTTCGCATTTTCCTATTTTTTTCAGATGTACAAAATCAGCTCCCTCTTTTCGAATTTTGGAATTTTGTTCGATGCGCATCTATCGGGAACATTATTCTTGCGAATTATTCCATCAAAGAATCCAAATATTAGATTGAACACAAGGTTATTGCGTTTTTTAACCTTCAACTTTAAATAAATGACCATAACTTTTTTTAAAATCAAATTTATTAATCGAAATAAAAACCATTGGAATCAATACATTTTTGCCAACGAGAAACAAGTTTCTTTATGCCGGTAGCGTTAAAGTCTGGGTTTCTGGAAGCGACGAACTCATTGAAGGCATTTTCGGCATCGTCTTGGCTTTTGAAGCATTTCTCGCGAAGGAAGTTGTCGAGGAGCTTGAAAAAGTGGTAATCGATGGGCGAGAGGTCCGGTGAGTATGGTGAATGAGGCACAGTCGCATAGCCTATTTCGTTCAGCTTTTGCAGGGTCGGTTGTCCAAGCATTATCGTGGAGAAGAATTGGTCCCTCTTTGTTGATCCATGCTCGGCACATACGTCGTAACTTCTGATGCATTTTGTCAATTTGCTGGCAGTACTTCTCTGCTGTAATTGTTTCGCCCGGATTTAGGGAGCTGTGGTGAATGAGACCGCCTGCAGACCACCAAACAGTCACCATAACGGTTTTTTGGTGGATTTTCGGCTTCGGAAAGTGTTTGAGAGTCTCATAACGATCCAACCACTGCGCGGAACGTTGTCGGTTGTCGTAGAGGATCCACTTTTCATCACAAGTTACGATCCGGTCAAGAAACGGCTCATTTTTGTTGCGTATAAGAAGAGCGGACGACACCTCAAAACGACGATTTTTTTAATTTTCGTTTGATTCGTGTGGCACCCATTTGTCGAGCTTTTTTGATTTGCCTATTTGCCTATAACACGACCACAGATAACCAAACATTTTATTCAAAAATCTTTCACAAAAGTAAACAACATAAAAACGCAATAACCTTGTGTTCAACCTAATATTATCGAATACAAATGTTAACACCCTTCGAAAGTACCTAAAATTTTAAATAATTTTGCCACGTTGGGTTACGGAAAAAAATAGAATACGCGTTTACTTATTTATATTTTGAAGCTTTTCGTAACAAACTGAAAGGAATTCCTCGAGAAATTCGTTTTGCGGAAGAGAGCTGTTCTTCTCGAAGAGGGGATTTCGTATATCGAACTTTATGTATTTATTGAGATGGAGCGCATCACATTGAGACATTTTTCAAATTGCTTTTGAGATGATCGGAATGCTGAAACGTTTACAATAGATAATATTATTAAAACCACGGTTAAACATTTTTTTTGTAGAAAGCTTTAAATTGCTTCTTTTTTTATTAGTTAATTCTAGAAAACTAAAATAATAATTTTGTTAAAAGAGAATTTTATCAAAAACTTACAATCTGAGGTTTTCAAATATTTTTTAGCTCAGAAATTCCGAAAAAAATTTTGATATGTGGCTGAGTGCATGAGTTCTATGACGACGTGCAGCACACGGTGTGATATCTTACCAGTTTTTCAGTCGCGCTCCATTGACACAAATCTCTGTGTCTCTCAGCGAGAGATTATTGGCTCGTGCAGCCTCTCGTTTTAATGCTTAAGCATTAAAATTTTGAAATTAATTTCGTTTATTTTGTGATTTGAAATGCGATTTTCACCGATTTTCTTCGTTCTTTTTTCAAATATAAATAAATAATACATTTTTTCACGATTTCCTTTGATTTCAGGTAGAATGTCCAGCGGAGAGACAGCGATCGATCACACCAAGGAGGACACGAACATGTTCAGGTCACTTTTTCCTCTTTATTTCTCCGTTTTTTCAAATTAATGCCGTGGTTAGAGTTCACTCTTTCAGAAATCGTTCATGAACTTGTATCAGCACAACACGTACAACAGCTCTCACAATGATCGGCTATAATCGGAAGCAACATCAAGAAGTGGAATAGCGAAAATCAATCGAAAAATTTATTGAGTTTTTATTCATAAATTGTTTATTGCCTTTGAAACTGAATCTTTTTTTCAATGTTTGTTAAGATTATTAATTAATAAAAATTTATTAATCAAAATAAACAGGAAAATAAAAAAGTTTTTATAAGCATGATGACTGATGATACTTCGTGAGTTCCACGTTCCAGTGTTCTCTGAAAAAAAGGTAATGCCCACGGGAGATAAGTAAAGAAGAAGAGAGACTGAAGATCCTATGGGGCATCTATTAGAAATTCGATCAAAGACGATATCAAAAAGCACTCTTATCTTCCGCGCTCTTTTCTATCGCAACCATTTCTCAGACTTCTCATAAGTAATTCTTCCTTATTTCAATAAATCTTCACCAACCTTTTGACAATCTTCTTTCTCGGTTTTCCAAATCTGCTCGTTGCATTCCTCATCCTGTATTGCTGACCATGAACGATTTCTGAAAGAGTGAACTCTAACCACGGCATTAATTTGAAAAAACGGAGAAATAAAGAGGAAAAAGTGACCTGAACATGTTCGTGTCCTCCTTGGTGTGATCGATCGCTGTCTCTCCGCTGGACATTCTACCTGAAATCAAAGGAAATCGTGAAAAAATGTATTATTTATTTATATTTGAGAAAAAGAACGAAGAAAATCGGTGAAAATCGCATTTCAAATCACAAAATAAACGAAATTAATTTCAAAATTTTAATGCTTAAGCATTAAAACGAGAGGGCTGCACGAGCCAATAATCTCTCGCTGAGAGACACAGAGATTTGTGTCAATGGAGCGCGACTGAAAAACTGGTAAGATATCACACCGTGGCAGCACTATTCTTTTGATCACGTTTAACACGAATTTCGCGCGAGCATGTTTGCTGACGCGAAACTTGACACAGAAGTGGGGCAATGTTTTTCACAAATATCTAGAAACCGTAGTGTATAAAATAGTTTATTTTTCGTTTTCCACTTTTGGTATACGTAAAACGACATTCAAAAAGTGTGCAAAAACGATTTTTCTAATTTCGCAAACTGTTCATCAAGCCAATTTTATAATGAAATACGACATTTAATACGCTTATACAGTATTTCCGGTAAACTACCGTATTCTTAAATATTTAAAATCTGTAAAAATGTTTGATTCCGTTTCTTCCCAACGCATTATTCTTCTCCACAACCGCGCTGGAACTCCAATAAATTACATAATTCACTTTAATTTCCAAGAGTTGGATCATCTTTTGCATGCATTCCTTCGAATTTATTTCTTGTTTAATTCACCAATATTTCTTTTGAATGATATTTCAAAACATGAATGGTCATCCAAGTTCTGTAGATCGTTTCTTTGATACAAATGACATCCATGATGAGATGCTAAACTCACTCAAAAAATATGAAAATGTGAAAAACACTAACTTCGTTTTCAGTGCAGAATTCTAAATTTCCTAAATTCCATTTTAGGCTGCAGTATTTTCTTCTCTTTTCGTAAATAGCTCGCGAAATCTTAAGCTCTCCATCGCTGAAAACAATAAATACGGTGAAAAATAAGCAACTTCATTGTGTGCAAACACACTCACGCACAATCGCATACTCTATATGTAATCATTCCTAGTGGGTGGTCTCCTTCTTTTCATCATTGAACAGTTACATATCTTCTTTAGTGCGCCGGCTTAGCGGCTGTGTCATTTAAGTTTTTATTGTCTTTGGGTTAGATCGTAAGTGAATGAATTCAGTGTATTTTATTACTAGAATAATGCGCAAGTCCTATGCGCTAAGTTTTAAGATCGTGCGTCTCACTGTAAATTTAAATGCTGATTCAAACGTCTGTAAATTTCAATGAAATTCCGATGAAAAAGCACATTTTGAATTTCCGAAGTATTTGCTCTCGGATTACAATTATAGCCTCCTTTTATTCATTGATTGATTATTTGGAATTGGAATATGGAATTGTTTTGACCCCCGATTAGTGTCTGAGCGCATTTACAATTATAATCTGCCACGTTGCATTTGCTTTTCGTTTTATCCTTCTACTTGTTTTGTTGTCTTGCACGTTTTCTTTTCCCTGCAATACTAAATAGATTATTTATCTCTTCGCAAAATCTTACTGTATTTTGGTAAATATTATTCAGTTTTTAAGAGTATGGCAGCAATGTTCAGTAACACTCGCTCCACGGCGTCCTCCTCTGGTCACATTGTTGAATTCAAGGCTGGTCGATCCCGTCTAGATACCGGATCTGGTGAAACCACGAGAAAAGTTGTCGCTGAGCCAACGAAAGGATTGGTGTATATAAAACAAAGCAATGATATGCTTATTCATTTTTGCTGGAAGGACCGCGAAACTGGAGCTCTTGTTGATGATCTCATAATTTTTCCGGATGACGCCGAATTCAAAGCTGTAAATGGTTGCCCGGATGGAAAGGTGTTCATGCTTAAGTTCAAGTCTTCTGGAGAAATGAAGCTTTTCTGGCTTCAAGACTCAACTCCTGACGTAGATAAGGACCTCGTGAAGAAGGTAAATGACGCATTGAACAAGCCGCCTACATCACGTCCATCCGCTTCCCGCTCCAGTAATTCAAATTCGAATGCAGATCGACCATCGGCGGGAGGCTCCCTAATAGCTGGACCTGATTTCAATGCTCCTCTGGGAGGACTTGATCAAGGACAGTTGATGTCACTAATTCAGTCACTACAAGGAAATTCGGACACTCTGCCTATTACTCACAATGAAACAGGTGGGGAGGACGCCTCATCCGAAGCTGACTGCGAGCCCCCTGCTAACTCATCTGCTGATGAAGACTCCAACCCCCTATCTTTGAACAATCCTGCTATTCAACAAATTTTCAATAACTTAGGTCGTCAGCAAAAGAAAGACGTGAATGTTTCCTTGGCTGATGCTCTTTCGAATGAAACTGCCGCCGAGGTCGCTCGCAATCATGCCGATGAGCTTACTCCCCATCTCCCGCCTTCTGATGATCCAGCCAAAGAGCTTTCAGACACTGTCAGAACTCCACAATTTAGACAAGTTTGTTATTACGAATTCTAGAACATCTTAAGCTTAATTTTTAGGCAGCAGATACTCTCGGGCATGCCCTTCAAACTGGTCAGCTTGGACCTGTTCTTTCTCAATTTGGAATGAATGACGAAACCGTTGCATCTGCTAATAAAGGAGACGTTCGGGAATTTGTTTCCAATCTTACCCAAGCTGAAGGTGGCAATGCGGAGCCGACTGATGCTGCCAATCCTCGTAAGTCTGAATTAAAAACGGAACGGATCGAGATTTTCACGTTCGTTCAGCACGGGCTGATAACCCGATCTGCCGGAGAGCTGTGGTGCCGCCCGCTTATCTCGGATTCTTTTCCCCCTCAATTGCGGCGACGGTGTCTCGGCTAGGTACGGCGCATATATTGAGTAGTTACTCTTTTTGAATATCTCACAACCGTGATTGTCCTTTCGTTTCACACATGAATTGCTCGATGTGTAATTCGTTTTGATGCTTTAACACTCAACATTGCTCAGTTTTGCCTATTAGTTTCTTCGACAATTTTTTTTATATTAACGCACACTTCTGAAAATTTTTAAACATATTTGGGTAATTAATCTCTGAGATGTCTTTGCAGAAATTACGGATGACGACACTGCTCGCGAGCCTGAGCCAAAGCGCAACCGCCCAGATAACGAGGACATGGATGTCGATTAATTTCTGTTGTTCATTGCCAGTATCTTATTTCATATTTCCTGCCTCTTTTATTCTTCGCCCTATTTCTCTATACCCTCTACACTTTTCCTATCAGGCCAGAAATGGTGTGATAATATTGAGGAGAACTATTATTTCGACAATTTACTCGCTCGCTTGGTTCCAGTCGATTTATATAACACTTATTTTTCCAAAAGTCAGTTTTATTACGACACTGCTCATTCAAAAAATAAATGATGCGTAATTCGTTGTTTATCAAATGGTTTCTGATACATTTAATCGTTCCTGTAGCGAATGGATTATCGATATTCAAAGTTTCGGCATTCACCGATTCGTGTCCCAGGACGAACCCTCAAAATAGCTATTATCTATCCGCGAGTACGTGATTTTTCGTTTAAAGGCGCTGTTTGGGTCTCGTTATGG
This sequence comes from Caenorhabditis inopinata, assembly GCA_003052745.1. Lineage (NCBI taxonomy): Eukaryota > Metazoa > Nematoda > Chromadorea > Rhabditida > Rhabditidae > Caenorhabditis > Caenorhabditis inopinata. The sequence goes on from AP018153.1 coordinate 9,760,746, forward strand.
GATAGCGCGTTTTAACGCGCCAATTTAGAAATTGTAAGAAAGCGCGCAAACTGCGTTTGTGATTTCTTTTCAAAAATTGAAGCGAATATTGGGATTTTTTCTATATTTTGCTTTGAAAAAAAAGCGCCTTTAAACGAAAAATGACGTACTCGCGGATAGATAATACGTGAAGAAAAATGGCTGTTTGTTTTTGTTATTGTTTCACTTTATGTAAGGGAAACCGAGAAAAATCATGAACTCCACGGAATTTCTTGGCGATTCTGAAAGTCGTATGCGTACCAACTCTTTCCTCGATTTGATTTAAATATTTTCTCATTTGATTCACTAATTTAAGGTGATATGGCTTGTCAGTGTTTCCTGGTTGGAGCTGGATACGTTGCTCTCGCAGCTGTGGCTTATCGTCTGCTCACCATACTTTCCAACATCTTAGGACCATACGTTCTTCTCTCTCCAATAGACTTAAAGAAGAGAGCAGGAGCTTCATGGGCTGGTTAGTTTTTTTGTTAAAGTTATTCTTATCTTATCAGTGAGCTATCAAAGAACACGAAGGCTACATAGTTCTTTGAAACCTGTTAAAAACACTGACTATTGCAACTGTTAAGTTCTGATAAGAATCTGCTGAATCAGAATAGTTTTTTTTGTTTATGGTTAAACTTTAATTTAATAAATTGTGCATGCAAAACTTATCGAAACGTAGCATTTGCATACTGCGCAGGTGCCCACAGTGCTGCGTAAATCCAAATTTCCTATCTTTCTGCACCATGAACTGTCGTATAGCTGTCGTAGTTAAAGATTCAAGATTCATCCATCGACTTCCGACATGCGATTTTCCTAACCTGGTCGGGCCAAAAGAATATTATAAGATCTTTCTTTCAATAATTGGTTTAAATTATTGAAAAATTCGAAAATGTATGCTCTCGGTTTTCATGTATTCATGAACACAAGGCTATATATAGATCGGTTAAAACAAATCCGAACGGCTCGAAATAGATTTTTCTTGCCTTTACTACAAAATAATTATGAGAAAGTAGAACTGTGTATTGCTCGGTCTAATTTCTTCCATTTCGAACCCTCAGGGCGATGATACATACTTTCGCAATGCTACCAAAGCCCCTATTTTTTGGCTTGAAGCATACCTGTGTAGTCGTCTTTTTAATTATAAAAAAAAAATAGTTTTTCGCTCTATCCGACTGATGAGAGCGCGTTCTCCCAGTTCTATTCCATAAAAATATTATTTAAGTTATAACCGGAGCCACTGACGGTATCGGAAAGGCTTACGCTTTCGAACTCGCTCGTCGTGGATTCAATGTCTTCCTTGTCTCTCGTACACAGTCAAAGCTTGATGACACCAAAAAGGAAATTCTTGAGAAGTACTCGAACGTCGAAGTCCGCACTGCCGCCTATGATTTTACCGATGCTGCCCCTTCCGGATATGTAAAAATTCTCGAAGTGTTGAATCAGGTCGACATCGGTGTTCTCATCAACAATGTTGGATTGAGCTACGAGTATCCAGATGTTCTTCACAAGGTTGATGGAGGAATCGACAGACTTGCCAATATAACCACCATCAACACACTTCCACCTACATTGGTGAGTTTATATTAACTAAGGTTGCGATCTAACCGAAATAGTTCTTTGCTCAGCTCTCAGCTGGAATTCTTCCACAAATGGTGGCTCGTAAAGCAGGAATAATTGTTAACATTGGTTCTTCTGCTGGAGCTAACCAGATGGCTTTATGGGCTGTCTACTCTGCTACTAAGGTTTGCAATATTTTGAAAAAAAAAACTACCCTTCTAAAAAGTAAAACAAAGCAATTTTCAGAAATACGTTTCCTGGCTCACTGCAATCCTCCGCAAAGAGTACGAGAACCAAGGAATAATAATCCAAACAATAGCTCCCATGATGGTCGCCACTAAAATGTCGAAAGTTAAGAAAACCTCCTTCTTCACTCCAGACAGTGTTGCATTCGCTAAATCTGCATTGAACACTGTTGGAAACTCGTCGGATACCACTGGATTCATTAGTCACCAACTTCAGCTTGAGCTCATGAATCTGATTCCAACCTTCATCCGTGATAAGATCTTGACCAACATGAGTGTCGGAACTCGTGCTGCTGCTCTCAGAAAGAAGGAGCGTGAGAACAAAGTGCAGTAACTTTGCATTTCTAGTAAGATTCCAAGTGATCATCCAAAACAATAAATCCAAATTTCTTCCCTTATTTTTCTTTCCTTTGTGGTTTTTGCCGGTTGTTATTAGTACCGTCTCGCTTTCTATTTTGAAGCTCACTTATTTATTGTATTTAGAAAATAAATGTTATAGAGATGTCAAAATTAAACAAAATGAACACTGGGAAACAGTAGAGAATGATGCTTACAATATGGGCTAAATTGCGATAACCCGTATAGAAATGAAACATCTAAATCTATAACAAATAAGAAAGAACAACTAGGCCAGCCGCCACCAACAAGCATGTCGAATCGGAAGAAGAGCTGATGGGACACCTGTGATGTGGAGATACGTGGAATGCTGCACAGACTTCAGATGACATTGCAGAGTGTAACGAAGTCTTGTGCTTTCCACGACGTTCCATCGTTCGATTCTGACTCGCGTCTTTCATCAGAATGTGATATGCGTATGGAAGATCGAAGCACGATGAGACCGTAGACAGTGCTGATAGGTGAAGGCCGTGTTGTTGCTTGAACAATTCCAGTCTGGAAAGACCATTTTTCTATTAAAGCCTCTTACAAAGCCATTCCTTGAGTATATGGTTTTCAATTAAATACCTGAACTTCTTTCTGTCTTCACACATTCCATCGCAATAAGATTCGAGGCTCTGCATGGATGCAGGCTGGGCCAGTAAAACGAATAGATACGAATGACACGTAGACGGCTTTTTCGGAATCAGCGGTACATAGTTGGCTTTCTAAAATCAGGAAATTTGATTTTCTCTATGCAGTAGCTAGTAGTTAGATAGACACTAAAGTGGCCATATCAGAAAGCGCCTCTTTGATTTTGTTTCTATTTAACTATGTTCTTGAGGTTCCCTGTCGGTTGAGATGGCAGGGTTGGGGGGGGGTCCCAATTCCCCCCCCCCCATTTCCTTCCTTATATGAAACATTTGATTGTTGACTTGTTGAAGCGTAAAATGTAAAAAAGTAAAGTTGGAATAGGGGAGCACGCGCTCGTTCATTCGCCCCGTATTGCATTCGTACCAGTTTTGATGAGATTCTGCTTTTTTTCGTTTCACACGCGGCGCCAAATGCCAAGTGCTATTAAGTGGATTTGGAACAACAAAAAGCGACACATTTGTGCGACTAGAGAGGAGACGACTCACCGTGAGCCCATTCCCATTGGCTGAATTCAAGTTGGCAGCTGGGATGTCCACTTCGAGCCAATGCAAATGACCGTGATGCGCATCAATTATGGCAAGCACGAACTTTTCATTCGAAAATTCTGAAATAAAATAACTTTATTTAGGTATAATAGAAAAGGAACATTTATGAAATTTGTAGCTTTAGATTACTCATTGCGACTTGCAAACGTCCTAAATAGATTGAGAAAGGGACTTTTATTACTGGTGTGATAGAAATATCAAATTTGTTTCAGGAAATATATATAAAAATCTATTTTCGTTAATAATGTGGCCAATGAGCCAATTAAATGCATGAAGCTTTATGGGCGATCTTTGTGGCCCATTTTAATTCTTTCTTTCATAACTGCAACTATTTATTAACAGAAAAATCGAACCCGAAATTAGCGTTTCTACTTTTTTTATCAATATCTAGAGATAGTTGATAAAAAACAGAAGATTACTGTTGTTCAATATAAAACATTTCGGTCGGGCCAGGTTGTTAAAAAGAAAGAAATCTTAAAAACCATTATACATTTTCTAAACTTTTTGACGGTTACATGGAAACCGAATTCACCTGATCCTCTCTTAATCATTTCTACGTAATATCCAATGTTTGAATAAATACTTATTTTGATTTTAGGGTTCTATTGAGGAGGGGAACGAAGACAGCATTACATGCTGTTGGTTTATTCCTTGTTTTTAAAATAAAAATGTTAGTATTTAAATTTTATAAAAATTACGCATAAGAATTTGATAGTTTTCGAATACATGTAAGGATGTTTTATGTAAGGACAGCAACAATTTATTATTCTTTCCTTGATTTTTTCTATTAATTCTTCAAGATAAACCGATCAAAACGGTGCATTGAAATTATTCTATAACTTCGGCAAATTTTTTATCAGTTCATAAAGTTTGCTACATTCCTTTTTTTATCAGCAAAATGAATTGCTTTAAAATTGAATTAAAGAAAATTGAAGAAAACAAGCGAAACAATGTGTTTAAAATCATTTCGAATAATTATAGAAACAGACGCTTTTCTCCAAGAGCAGCACTATATTACTATCATCGAGTTTCGCCAGTTACTCTGGAATATCTATTCGCGAATATTTCATATCAGAATTATTCTAAAACTGTGCACTCGAATCCCCCGTTAGTTGCCGTAAACCTTCCGTAGTCCACTCACCCACAAAATTTCTAGTCTGTCTGTGATAATTTATATAATTTGACTGCGATGTAGTTATTCTCATTGAGCTGATTGACGGCGGTGTGAGGGTGGCCAGAGCAGAGATGGATACATCTCCAAGTGGATCCAAGAAGACAGAGGTTTTTCTGAAATTCTAGATTAAGAAAACGTTCTTTCATTTACAAAGAGAATTTGTTAGAATAAAACCAATTCTAAACTTACGGCAGCTTGATCCTTTGGCAGCAAGCATTTCCATTGAGGCCGTGCTGATCAAATGAAACGGAAAGCCACGAATCAATCTCATCAATTGGGAGGCGGTGTAGAAGTGTGTGATGACGTGGAGGATTAGTAGAAAGTCTCTTCTGGAGAAGACTATGACAGTAATCCACTTTTCCTCGAAGCCTCTGCTTCTCTATCGAAAATGGATCACTACTGGCAACAATCAGAGATAAACCAACAAGGTCATCTTCCAGTTCGTGTTTCAGCATGAATTGAGGAAGATCGAAATCTTCTTCACTCTTCGGTGTTTCTATATCAACTCGTCCTTTTCGGAAGACCAAAACCACAATTGGATTTGGAGACGGGCGGTAATTCTCAGTTGGTTCATACTCCTTCAAAATCTTTGTAGCTTTCGGAAAGTCTACGGCTAAATAATTGAGAGTTGCGTAGCCAACATCAGTGAACAAGATTGTGTATTGATCGTCAAATTGAAGTTCGCTCCACGAAATATCTGGACGTTTTCTGATACGAAATGGCTCAACATTTTCCATATCTGGATCTGCTTCCACGGCCGAAGTATTTCCAGAGAAGAAATCATGTTCACAGGCACGATAATGACCGGGAGAAGCTCTATAGGTGACTCTAGGGAAGATGTTCAGATTGCGGAGGTAAGCCGAGTGGTATGTTTTAACTCTGAAATTTTGTATTTAAAGAGAGCAAAGTAAGAAATGCTTAAAATGCTCAAGCAAAATATTTTGATGGAATATGAACGAGTGGTACGCTGATTAGTCTGAACTGTCCCTGATTTGAACAGTTTGTTCATTGGCGCGCGATGGCATAATTATCTTGTTTACCGCTCAGGCAACTTTATTTTTTATTGAAATTTCAATGTATCGTTCAAAATTTTGTGAAGAAAATTCGCTTATTTATTTGCTGTTTAGCAATTTGAAAGAAATGTGAAAGAAGCATGAAGAGTAAGTAATATTAGTTGCAAGCAATTAAGCAAATTGTCGTTTCGTTGATCAGGATGGAAAAGCGGGATAAGAAAATTAATTTTTTTAGCAAGCAGAGAAATTTTGAAATTTATTATAAAAGCGCGACGGACTGTTCGCATCACATTTCGGTAAACATAAATCGGATCACAATTGGGCTATCAAGTTGGGTATTTTTTAATTGAATTAAACGTCTCCAACATTCCAAAAATAAATAAACACGGGAAGCCCAGTGGGCAGATTTCGAAAAGGTGAAATATACAATTCATTTTTAAATTAATTTTTTCTGCGCGTTCAAAAATTTATGAATTTTTGAAGTTTAGCATGTTTTCAACGCAGTTAGATTAGAATGAATTCCTTTTCGCCTATAATCGAGTGGTGAATCTAATGTGATTATTCATGAAAAGCACAATTGCATTTTAATGCAAAAAATGCCACTTTAATGTTATTCACAATTGCATTTTAATGCAAAAAATGCTTTTTTTTGCATTGAAATGCTTTTCGAGCTTTTCATGAATAACCCTATAACTACCGAACGCAAAATACATGAGCACGTTTTAAATTTATGAGATAATAAACATTTTGGAGCGTTATTTCCTTTATTAATTTATTTCAAGAATGCTTCAAAAGGTTGAATTTTCTGATTCGCAACATATATTTTTAGCAGATTTTGTTTAGCACTTGACACTTCCCTTCGAACCACTGCGTTCAAGTCTTGGGCATTAGTAAACGCGCTCCATTGGAAGGTAACAGATACTTCTCGTGAAAATGAGAGACGCAGACACTAAAAGTTATTTTGCGAAATCTCGAGAACGTGGCGCTTCAAATTAAGGCTTCCATTTGGTAAAATTTCGACAGTCTCGTCTCATCTTCGTCTTGAATTCGTCTGACGCACTGCGTTGACAACTTTTTTATTGCGTAAGAATGCAAGAGGAACTGAAAGACAAACGAAGACGACTTTTCGTCTTCGTCTTTCGTGAAAGTCTTACTTCAAATTAGACGAAGGCGTCGGTACGTTTTACCGAAAGATTTTCTATTTTTCTAAAATAAATTTTTTTAAATAAGCATAATCGATATTCGCGTTTTTCCTCAACGAAACTCTCGACGTCCAAATGTCCATGTCGCATGTCTTCACATTTAATAATCACCGTTGCACTAGGAAGACAAAAGAAAAAAAAAGAAAACGGAACAAGAGAAATACTGGATCCCACGTTAATTGCAGAGTGCAAATCCAACCACAAGAAAAAAAGCGTCGTTAGAAATGTGAAAGCGAACCTGAAAAGTCGACTGCCGATGGAGTGAAAGCTCGCCAGTTGTGGAGGCCCTCCGCATTCCAGCGATTTCGCATTTCTATGAGAGCACAAAGCAGATCGTTGCTCTCCGAACCAGAATCTGAAAATAGCTACCGAATAAATATTTGAAATCAGTACTTTTTTTTTAATGAAAAAGGGAAAACAAGCTCTGCGAGCACGCATTTTCGAAATTTCAGAACAGGATTTTTAGTTGTTAATTTAGTTTTTTTTTTCTTTTTGAATTATAAAATTCTATGAATTGTTCAATGAGTTTAAGCTGCAACAAATTGTTTGTCTGAAACGTTATTCATTTATTTTGGACCTCCAACACAAGAGAATTCGCGAATGTTTGCACGCAGATTTCAGAAAATTCCAGAGCTGTTTTTCGGTTTTTAAGCGCTTTTAGTGTATATACTTATGACGAAAAACACTGGTCATGTTTATCCCCGTAAAGTATCCTATTACAAGTCAGAATCCCCCCCCCCTGCCAGCTAATTGATTCTTAATCCGCTACCTGCTGTTCTTCTTCAGCCCTTTATTCTTCTCAGCGGGTGGTCTCCATCACCACTAAGTGGCTAATTAGTAATTACTCACCGTCTCGGAGCAGCCACCACCTCTTTGACTCGTTCGATGCAAGTTTCAGAGTCCCGACACACTCCTGCACAGTATGCCACGAGGCAGAAGAGTTGAAGAAGAAGAAGCCGAGTGTGATGAAGCATCAGCTCATGAAGACAGACGACGTCAAGATACTCTGAAACAAAGGAGTAAAAGGGGTGGGTGGGGGGAGGTGGGCGGGCGGAAATGCGAATTGTGGGCGGAGTGTGGAGATGATGAAGGCATCGAGACAGAAATTGAGTTTGTTTTGGGATTCAAAGCTTAGAGGGAATACGCCAAGCTCTGCTATTTGACTGGAAATGAGACAAGACCTTCTTTGTTTTTTTTTTTGGGAGATATATTCTCGACACCAGACTAATGAGCTTGAGCACAACAAGATCAAAGAAATGTGAGAAAATGCGTCAATGAGGCGCGAAAATAAGAGGACGAAAGAGATGTATACATTTCCAAGTGCAATCGGAATTCGCGAGTAGAAATATAAAAACGGAGGCATGAAGAAGGACCATGAAGGGTTGCGTAATACAGAAGGGCATGTCATCGTCGTTGTCATCAAAACAATTGACAGATTGTGAAGAGGAGTAGAAGTGCTTGTCGAGTCTGAGATGGGTGGTCTAACGATTCACAGGAAACGGAGTGATCGTGACGGGTGGTTGCAGCAGTTAGACTTTCGGAGCATAACTCTGAAAATCGTAATTGCTACGTTGAAATTGCAACGCAGCGCCTTATTACAGGATTCTGAAGTTCAGCTGCTTCAAAATCACTTTTCATCTGGAAAACCAAAGGCATTTCAATATTATAAAGAAGTATAGAATAGCGGAAGCGCAATCTGGAATTCGGAATCAATACTTCTAGTGCGGGAGGTCTTCCAGAAGTATTCCAGAATTCGCAGATGATCAATTTTTAAACTGAAAATGAAGAAACTATGATGGGAATTTGCGAAAGTCTAGAAACACCCACGGAATTCTGTTTCAAAAATTTCAACCTGAAGCTTCTCTTGTGCTCCGCCCGGATTCCCATCCAGCAAGGCTAGCTACTGGTTGAGCGACGTGGCAACAACGAGATCTGGAATGCAATGCGATCTCATTGGGAAGTAAGCAGACGGCAATCCGGTTGGATTATTACGGACAAATGGTGTGGAAAGCGAGGGGGTGACAAATGTTGAAGACGTCTGATTAGCACTGTCGGCGGTGATGGGGGGGAGGGGGGAGGCAAGAGAAAAGAGAACCACCGGATTGGAACTATAATTCTGTAATTCTATTCTGGAGGCTATTCTGGAAGATGGAGGGGGGGGGGGAGAAGGAATTGATTTTGATTTTTGAAATGTTCAATTCAAAAATGTTCAAAAGAATCAATTTTCCTATTTTTGCAGCGCGTTTGGAGCATTTAATGTAGAAAACTAACGAAAAATGTTGAAAATCTAGAAAGTTCAGATCGAAGTTAAAAGTCAGCAATCATGTTTTACATACCTACATCAGAATATCACGTCACAGTGCTCAATTTGAAGAGAGCATTGCAAGACTTTTAGAAAATAATTGACTTTAAACCGTACATGCTATTCGGGTAGAAACGGGCTCCCGCCGGGCCCGTGGGCGACTTTTCCAAATTGAGAATTGCTTCTCAAAACTGATTAAACATTTCAGTTTGTTTTTTAATAACATGGCAATTTCAGCAAGTTGGTGTTCGTCTAGAAGGCGTTCAGTACATCGGCCGAATTCGAATACAATTTTTATTTGTTTTCCGCCTTATTCTCTATTCAAAATCTCTTGTTTCAAGTACCTATCGACCACTGAAACACACATTTTCAGCTGCTTTTCATTATTTTTGGTTATTTCCAGTTGTTTTGAAAATTGATTACAATGAACTGTTTGAGTTCATTATGCGGCTCGATGTCGTCGGTCCGGCTACTGTATCGATCACTTAATAGTTATTCTCTGAGCATGACTTTATCAAAATCACCGAGTTTTTCAATTTGCGATTCTCTTCAAATATTAATTTTTATTTGAACGAAAGGAAAGTTATGCACCTATCCATGGCTTTTTTTGGATAATTTTCGGATCATTATCAATATTTTGGCGATCAGAGGCTAGATCAATTGGAAACCAAGCTTTGGTTGCTCCAAGTGCTCAAAAACAAACATTAAAAAACGGGAAAGGGGGGGGGTAACACCTCGGCGTCATTCTCAATGTAGACTATTCTATTTTCAGCAAAATATTTACTTTTTGCGTTGATAATTATTTTTCAATTTGAGGAAATTTCATTAATTTCAAGTTTAAAATTCTTCAAAATTATACCTCTATTAGAAAGGCATAAAGTGGAGAAACAGAAAACCGCGCATAGTGATCACTAGAACACACAAATCTGTCTGCGCGTGCGATGTTTATCCGCATGTCCGCATCCGATTTGTTCACCTCTCGTTTGTGCCAATTTGACACATGATTGATGAGCTGTTGGGGACGTGTGAATGAGCATTTTAATGAGCTTCGATTAAATATAAAAGTATCAAATGTGAGAAGTCGAACAGGCAAATTGATTGATTGAAAGCGAGTTGTTGTGATATCGAGAAGAGGAAAAGTTGTCGCCAAACTTTTTGATAAATATTGGAAACATCGAGAGGCAATTTGGAGAGGGGGGATACGGATGTAGAAGCCGGTGGGGGGGGAGCGAATCATCAACAAGAATTAAACAAATATTTGAACGAAAAAAGGAGGAGAAGCTGCTGAATCCACTCGCATTACTCTTTATTTTAATATGAAACACGCGATGAACTTGGAACTTGGAATCGCTGACTTCATTCTGAACGCGCTGGAGGCCCTCCAGATTCACTGTGTGCCGTCCACAAGTGACAAATCAGTCAGTCAATGGCATTCCATATAGTAATTACAGTGTTTGACTTCAGAATCTGGGACATAGATCAGCACTGAGACTTTTGAAACGATACGCCATCTCAATGATTATAGGTGAATTCCAGAGAAGGGCGGAATTCCGGATTCCACAGTTTTTTTTCATTCCGTATTCCGGATTCCAGATTCCGTGAAACATTTTTTTTCCGTTTCCCGTTTTCCGGATTCCGAGTTCCCTAAATCCAATTCCGCCATACTCTGGTGAATTCCTCATTAAAAATGATCGGAAACTTCCAAAAACTAGCAAAATGATAGAAAATGATGGAAAATAATGAAAACTGATGAATAATTACGTAGAATTATTAAAAAATTATGAAGAATGAGAAAAAAACGATAGAAAATATGAAAAATCATAAAGAATTAGGTGGAAGGATGAAAAATGATAAAAAAAATAGCGAAACATTGTTTAAAAATGATTTTGGAAGTTGAAAATAATTAAAATCAATTGAAAACAACTGAAGATAATGAAAAATGATTAAAAAATAATGAAAAAAAATAAAAAATGATTAAAAAATAATAAAAAATAATAAAAAATGATTAAAAAATAGCGGAGAACTATGAATAATGATTAAAAAATGAAAATAATGGAAAACATCTGAAAAATGATGAAGAATTATGTAGAATGATGAATAATGGTAAAGGAAGATCAGAAACTATCAAGGAAGATGGAATCATCAAGAACACAGCTTCACATGGAAGACACATTGTCGGCAAAGCGGCGCGGACACATCGCTGTAGTGGCACATCTTAGGATAGCGCATTAATACTTTTTTGTGGGCTATCAAACCGATAATTTTGTTTGAGTAACAAAAAGAAGACGTTGGAAAATGAACAATGATCTCGGCGATTTGCTCTCAGAGCCACACCAAAAAGAGCTACGATAGTAGCTCGAAAATTCAAAGACTGGCACTCTAAAAAAGTGCACATCGGTGTCGGGTATCCATCAGTTTTCTGTATTTTACGAATTGAGCATTCGGAATTCAAAGAAAACAAAATATCATTGAATTCGCGTATTCCGATGCCATAGTTGCACACGATTAAGGGCGTTGTAAGGTGTCAAAGATGCGCAAATTGTGACGAAATTGGTGCAAAATTGGTGCATAAATAGCGAAAAGTTAAAAATGGTATTTTACCATGGAATCTCAAAATTTATCCAGGAAATTCGGAAGCAGCCCATCTGGATAATTACAGTGATGAGGATCAGGTTTTCTTGTAGCCGTTCTCATCAATTTCAGCGTTTTCCAGCCATTATAGAAAAAAGTTGTATTTTTTTTTCGAAAAGCCGGCCATATCGCAACCGTCCGTTTCGTAACCACCCGTTTGGCAACCGGATTGTCTTTAAAAGGCGGTTTCAAAACGGGAGTTTTTTCAAGAAAAGGAGCATTATTATTTGCTGTAATGAAATGCAAACTGCGTGGAAGATTGACACTGCTCGAAACCAAAATTGTGATAAGGGACGGTCACGTGTCGGCTCAGAACCTCCTCCGAACTCCAAAAATAGGTGGCAAGGTGTTCGGCTTATTTTATAGTGAGCCGCAGAGCAGAAAGCCCTAAATTGCCCGGCGACTCTATTCTGCCGGGATCCTAGCAATTGCATCATCTGCTGCTCTCTCTTTAAGCTCGCGGAGCTCACTTTCGACTAGGATCTGCCCTGCTCACAGGTAGCTTCCTGAAACAGCTTCTGTCACGGGAGGATGCGTGCTTCCAGTCAAAAAAGGAAGAGAGCTACGCCTTTTCCACATTGGGAATTTTGACATGGATCCATCTGACTGCTTTGCAATATCTTGAATACTGATTCGGATGAGCAAGCGCGCGGAAACTCAAAAAAGGAGCCACTTGAAATGAAGCTCTATCACTTTTTCACAGCCATTCACTGTGAACCTACTAAACCAGAAGCACAAAGTGTTGTAGAATCAGAGATTGCTTTAGCTCACTTGGATGCTTTTCTTTTCAGATTTGCAATTAGGAGAGACAACTGTTGGATGGAGTCTTGTTTCAGATCAAGAGTTCAAATCGGCAATCGGAACATCTTTAGCATTAAAAAGTGGAGCTGCTCTTTTCCAAATTACAAAACGTTAATTGAACGATCTATTGAGCCCTAGCTTCCTTCTGAAGTTACTTGGAGCATCGCAGGGGGCTTAGGCTAAGGCTTAGGCAAAAAACGAAGGAATATTAGCGGCGACCGTGGTCGATGAGCTTTACTTATTGAGAGGTGGGTCGCAGAAAACGCGTAATTTGAATAAGGAAATAGTCAGAGACTCTAATCTGTCAGCCGGAAAGGTGTATTGGCCTAGGTGTCTAGTTTCAATGGTGGTCCATTACTCGCTCATAGCCGGCAATGAAATTCCGTCGCTCCTCTTCATCAGTTTTTGTGCTCAGCGGCGGAGTGTGAGCGGCTCTCCCTGCCCCTCGATTTCTCCTGCCGCTGACAAGAATATGATACGCGTGACGAGTGTATCGGATGGCACAGATGGGCGGTCTGTGCTCGGACCGTCCGGCCACGACTTCATTTTACGATTTCTGTCTGTCTCTCTCTCTCTCTCTCTCTCTCTGTGTTCCCCCTCTCGCTTTGTGCTTGGTTCAGCCGAGAATAACAGAGCGATGGACAGAAGGGAAAGTTACAAACTTCGTGCGCGAAAAGTTTACAACTGAGCCAGTGAGCAGAGAAATCGGAGATTTATGGGCTCCGATAGGCAGTTATGTCGTATTTATGGTATGTAGCAGCCACGCGTCGAGACTGCACAGGAAGCGGAAGATGAATGGATGCTATGACAAGCTCCAGAATCGCATTTTTTTTCACACAGTTTCAGAACTTCTGTTCTCTTCGTTGTCTTCTTCTTCTTCTTTATCATCATTATCGGAAATTTCAGATTCTCAAGAAACGACATCTCAACTTAACAATGAGATCAACTGTGCATGCTCGGTATTCTGAGAAAGATCAGTTCATCAAAGATCCGGGACTGTCCGGACGCGAAACGGAGCTGTGCTGGAGGAAAATGTATGTTCCGCAATTCTACAATCTCTCTCGGAAAGCAGACGGCAATCCGGTCGCGTTATTACGGGAAAATGGTTTGGAAAGTGAGGGGGTGACAAGTTGATGTTGAAGACATCTGATTAGCACTGTCGGCGGTGGGGGGGGGAGAGGCAAGAGAAAAGAGAACCACCGGATTGGAACTGTAACTCTGTAATTCTATTCTGGAAGATGGAGGGGGAGAAGTAATTTATTTTGAAATTTGAAATGCTCAATTCAAAAATGTTAAAAATAATCAATTTTCCATTATTTTTGCAGCACATTTGGAGCATTTACTATAGAAAACTAACGAAAAATGTTGAAAATTTAGAAATTTCAGATCGAAGTTAAAAGTCAGCAATCATGTTTTACATACCTACATCAGCATATCACGTCACAATGCTCAATTTGAAGAGAGCATAGCAAGACTTTTAGAAAAGAATTGACTCTGAACCCAAAATTCTATTCGGGTAGAAACGGGCTCCCGCCGGGCCCGTGGACGACTTTTCCAAATTGAAAATTGCATCTCAAAACTGATTAAACATTTCAGTCTGTTTTTTAATAAAATGGCAATTTCAGCAAGTTGGTATTCGTCTGGAAGGCCTTCAGTACGTCGGCAGACTTCGAATACAATTTTTATTCGTTTTCCGCCTTATTCTCTATTCAAAATATCTTGTTTCAAGTACCTATCGACCACTGAAACAGAACATTTTCAGCAGCTTTTCATTATTCTTTCTTGTTTCCAGTAAGGCTTCCAAGAAAGACGAAGACAAAAAGTCGTCTTTCCTCTCGTCGTTCGCGTCCTCGTATTTCGACTCGTTATCGTTCGTCTTGCATTCGTCTTACGCAAAAAAAAAACGCAAGACTTACGCAATACAGACAAATTGAAGACGAGACGAGACGGCCGAAATTTCGCCCAAATGGAAGCCTTATTTTCCAGTTGTTTTTGAAAAGTGAGTCTATACTTTTGTGGGCGCTGAAACTGCTGATGCAGTGAACTGTTTAAATAGGATTGAAAATGATTTTTCGTGCTTACTTGAACCCAAAAATGGTCCGCTTTAACTGTAGAAACTTTTTTTTTTCTAAAAATTGATTTTCTTTTTCCAAAAATTTATGTGGTGAGGCTATACTTTTGATAGCCCTGTAGTAACTTCAATTCATAGAGATTACTGTCAATCAGAAAACCGCCGGAACCAAAGTTTCGCAGTTCCATCACTCATATTAATAGAATCGAATGCTAACAATACGGATTCAGAAGTCAAGAGGACGTGACGATGTGAATGAAAAGTGGGATGTCACCAATCGCCAAAACATTTCAAGTGTTTTCGCATAGATATGGGATGGAGGAAGAAGATGAAGAAACACAAAGGGACGTCGATGTATGCGAGAATTAGATGACGACGATGATGATGATTAGAGAAAAGTAGAAGAGCGGAATGTCTCTGAACAAGCGAAAAATCAACTGGAAAACGGCGAACGCGAAGTGGAAAAGGTCAGATAATTGGGCCGTGCAGCAGCGGACAGAAGTCCAAAACCACTATGCTACACTCACTCGGTGGCTGGAGGGGGGGGGGGTGTGAAACATGTGCTGTACTTGCCAATTGGCCATTCACCTCCCCCCTATTATAATGGTAATGTGACTGGAACTATTTGTCTTGAAAATAAGTGCTGCGAGTGATGAGGAACACGGAATACGTTCTCCGGGCCGCACATAGAAGTGCATGAAAGATGCTCCGGTAGGAGCTTAGAGGTTCTTGAACATTTCATCAAGCGGGGCTCATTTCCGGAAATCATCTTTGAGGGTAGAGAGATTCAGAATTTCATATAACTGTTTCAGAGGTTCTCGCTAACTTCGTATTGCAGAAGATTTTCAGCTGCGATTTTGCTACCTCTCGCCGAATCAGAGGTTCTTTCGATGTTGAAGAAGAGATTCAGATTCTACTAATTTTTACAGAAGAAGAGATTTGGATTCTACAGAATTCTACAGAAGAAGAGATTCAGATTCCACAGATTTTTACAGAAGAAGAGATTCAGATTCTACAGAAGAAGAGATTTGGATTCTACAGAATTCTACAGAAGAAGAGATTCAGATTCCACAGATTTCTGCAGAAGAAGAGATTAAGATTCCACAGATTTTTACAGAAGAAGAGATTCAGATTCTACAGATTTCTACAGAAGAAGAGATTCAGATTCCACAGATTTTTACAGAAAAAGAGATTCGGATTCTACAGAATTATACAGAAGAAGAGATTCAGATCCACAGATTTCTACAGAAGAAGAGATTCAGATTCTGCAGATTTAGAAGACGTAGGTGAATCAGAAGATGGGGATTTCTGCACGCCATTTTTTTTCTTGAAATCTGCGTGATTGCGAATAACGAAAAGAAATTCAGTATTGCTCATCGAAGTACAGCAAACTACACTGGAAGTGACCTAACATGAAGCTTCGTGTAAGATGGAGCATGGAGCAGAAGGTGCATGTACTCTATGCCAAAATTTGACGACAGTTCAGCACTCCAAGAGCTTCTCGTCGACTGAAACGAGGGAAATCGCCGCAATTCGGAATGAGTTTAGAGTGCTCATGTAAGTGATGGATGAGCTGCTCTGGACGCTCATTCCAAAAGTGAAAGAAGACGAATTGGGATCAACCTCCTTCTCTCACTTTCTCTCTATCTCAAAGGCGGACAAATTTGATTTGAATCTAGTGTCTCCTTTGCCTCTTTAGGTCACATACCACTTGAAGCTAATGCCTGCCACATTGGGACATGGGCGTAACAAGAGTAACAAGCGCCAATTCAATGTTTTGTTATTTCAAGAGCTCGTTGAGCTTATAGATGAAATGATACATCCGGCGTAGAGAGAATCGCCAAAAACTATGGAAGAGGGGACGGGGAGGAGTCCCCGTTAGCTCTAGCCCATTATGTTAATCAATGCTCCCTGCACTTCTATTAGAAAAATGCTCTTCAACTCGCCAAAACGTGGGTAGAACTTGAAGGATATGCATAATAATATGCTGGTATCCAGGCATCTAGAGGCATTCAGAGTTCTTCGGCCTCTCCTACACTTGAAATGAGATGGCAGGTGATAAGCTCACAATTTTAATTTGGCCCTTTTGGATTTCAATACGAACGGAACTTAATCGTAGTTCTCATACATGTAATTTGATGAAGAATTGCAAGAGGGGGGAGATGGACAGCTGAATTCTCCATAATTGGTTGGACGACTGAAGTGCGTGCTCCATTGCTCATCAGTTATCAAAAGTCATTTCGCCCGTCCGTCGAATCTGGATGGTTTGTGCCACTGGCTGGGGCTGTCATCGAATGCGCGAAGAAACATGAGATGGATAATGAGCGCGACGGAGGACGGTCCTCCTCAGTCGAGACAAATCTCGTGGGAAGGCTCATTAAGCGTCAAAAGTTGAGAGGTTATTAAACCGAAGAGGGCAGGAGCAACCCACCATTTTACGCGGGGGAACGTCGGCGAAACATGCGGAACGGACGTAAATGGGTTGGACGGTTAGGGGGGGGGGGCGAAGGGAGGCGGGGAGAATGTGTTGACCCTATGGCTTCGGAGATTCGACACGCTTCCGCGCTTCCAAGCAAATATGGTGCGGCGGGGGAAAGAGAAACTACAGTACTGGCCATAAAGAATGTCCGCGGGGTTTTTCAGATATTTTGTTGTGAAAATTCTACTGTAGCTGCGGCTGTTATCGATACAAAAGGGTACCCAACAAAGAAATAAACATTTTGAAACCGTATTTTGGTTAAATATTTTGAAGTTTTTTGTTTCCTAACATTGTTTCTAAAAGCTTCAAAAAAGTGCATTTTTTACCATTTTCTCGAATTTTGGATTTTTTCCAAAACTATCTATATTTACAAGCTACGTTTTACTAAATATGTTACTCAGGCCAGTTTTAACACTGCCACAAAAATTTAAACCGATCGGAGCAGTGCCAGCGAAGTTATCCCAAAAAAAAACCCGCGGACATTCTTTATGGCCAGTACTGTACTTATAGATTTTAGCGCCCACGGAGGGCCGACAACCATCATAAAGGCTACTAGGGAGCATTCCGCGGGAATTGTGGACTATGACGATCTGAGTAAAAGTTTCAGTCTTGCGCAAAACTAGAACTTAGCCTAGAATTGTGAAAGTGAACGTTCAAAGTTTCCCTGTACATCTGGCGAATTGGATAACTCCAATCGGTTCCAGGAAAGCGAGAGCAGCTGTGTCAAGATGAAATAGTGCATTCATTTGGCAGGTAGACTCTTAGAAACCATTGAAGACCCTTCTGATTTCCAGATTTAAGAATAAATGGAAATTGATCCATCTAAAATTGGCTTAAATTTTAATATTCCAATAGTTCCAGATATAAAAGAGCACGCTCCAATAAATTGGATCCTAAAAGAATTTCAGAACTTGGCTTTTCGTAGCATTCGGAATAGAAAAAAGCAAGACGATGAGCTGCTCGCCAGGTGATGTGATTCTCGGGGAATGCGCTTCAAGGAGTCGTCCATTTTTTGCATTTTTTTCCCTTATTAAATACCTGTGTTAGGAAGAAACCGCTTGTAATTGGCTTTCAAAGAAATTTAAAATTGTTTTAAAAAGAATACTAAGGAGAACTGGAACCAGGGCGGCGGGCGAATCATCGACCACGGGCCGCACCTTTCACCCGTCGCCGTCAATCCGTGTTGCCTCTATATTTAGGGGCTTTAGCTCCCCATTCATCGAAGAATGCCTCCTTCGCGTTTATCTCCGAGTTTTCCGTATTTCCTTCAATTTCAGGAAATATCTGGAATAAAGAGTGTACCCTCTAATATAAGGGTTCACCTTTCGTTTTTCCGGAACTTTAGAAAGAAACGCTTTTTTTTAAATGGGAATCCATGTTTTGGATTAAAAATTGGTCTTAATTGCATTATCGAAGATGGGCTAGCAGCTCCCAGAAATTCTGCATGTTGAGCTGCTCCGTTGAGCTCTTCCAGCTCATTTTGCTTCAAAAATCGAAGTGGTCAGAAAGAAAAATAATAGAAATCGGTAATGAAAGAAGAAAAGCGCTTCTTCAGTTTTCGGATCTTCGGCAGAAGTAAAATTAAGAAATTGCGGGAGAAATCTTGTTGGAGAAAAACGAGGGAAGAGCAAAAATGCAGAAAGCAACAACGCAACAAGGCAACAGCTCAAACTCGAATAATTTGTCGCTTAATTTGAAGGACTGCTCTTTTTGCATTTGGCCAGCTCTCTGCCATGAAGAAATAAACGCTCTGAGAGCCATTTGAATTAATAAAAACGAGAATAAATGAGGCGGAGTTGGAGAGAGATGATGATCTTATGAACATATTTCACCTGAACGTTGCTGGGCTCTAGGAGCTAAAGGGAAGCTACATAAGTCTGCGAGCTCCTACTCGCTCACAGGCTCCATTTACTGGCCGGGATTCCCGAGAATCGGGATTCTCGGTGAACGGCGGCTTCTTTTTTTCGATGTGGCTTCGCTCGTTTTCACCTCTTCCGCTTTTTTAAAGAGAACTTTTGAGGCTTAAAAATTTCGCTTTGTATCCCCTGTCCTGATGTCTGGACATCAACTTCGGTAACTTTCAACAACTATTGATTGACTTCTACAAAAATAGAATTCCATGCTTGTAGTAGACAACTTTTTGGTACTTCTGGGTACGGTCACTAGCCGCAGAGTTGGCTGCTCTAATATTTAAAGGTTTCTTCATCATAATAATGATGTCCATATGATTCTTTCTGGAAAACAATCAAAATTCAATGTTACCAATACTTATTCCTGGAGAACCTTTCACGCAACTTGAAGCTTCTGAGCAGTGAGTCGTTTCGAAAGCATTTCGAGAAATTTTTCCGAAAATCAACGAGAAAAATTTTTCGAGAAATTCTCGAAAAAAAAATTTTCGATAAAAAATAATAATAAACTAGTTCGAATGACACTCTGAAATAACGCAAAGCGCGTTGCTTATCGTATTTCCATTCAAATCATTTTTCGCGATTTCTCGAGAAATTTCGAAAATTCTCGAAAAATTCTCAAGAAATCAACAAGAAAAATTTCTCGAGAATTTTTCGGAATTTTTCGAAATTTTTCGAGAAATAATTTTTCGAAACGACACACTGCTTCTGAGTTACAGACAATTGGCGCGCCAGATCAAAGAGGTAACACCAATCATTCACCTCCTAATGGTGCTGATAGCCTTGGTAGAAGCTTTTGCAAAACGAATAATACAAAATAATAAAAAGAAAGAAACCAGATCTAATATGAGCACAAATTATATAGAGCCAATCATATAATGATTTTCAGAGGAAAATGCACCCGGTTTCGGTAGCTGCTACACGGCTAAACCATTGATTTATTATTTCTAAAACTTTTCAGCAAATTTCTGAAAACTAGAGCTTCACTTTTGTAGTTGTCCACTTTTTCATACCACTGCTACCGCGAGAATTATAGTTTTCAGAACATCCATTAGTTCTTAAAAAGGAGACAATGGGAACTCTCTTGCGAGAGCTGTAAATCTATAGGCACTGGCTTCACTAAAAAGTGGTCAACTACAAAAGTGAAGCTCTATTTTTGTAGAATTCCCTCAATTATTTCTGAATTAATAAAGCAATGTTTGATATTGTGGCAAGTATCTAAACTTGTTCATTTTTCAACTGAAAATGTCAAATTTCAATTAGTTTCATAAAAAGTGCAGAAGGATTTCAAAAATTGTTCTTTTCAGACATTTTCAGCCAAATCTTCGGTTTCCCGCTACCGAACTCTGGTTGAATTAGCGCAGAGAAATGGAGCACAGTGCGGAGAGCCGGAACATATGGTTTGTGGAGAAAGAGCGACATTGGCAGTGACAAATTAAGGAACAGACGGTACGGGAAATTGAATGAAAATTGAAAATTCAAAGATGCGGCCTGGTTTTTTTTTCTTGGAATTGCCGAGAATTCTTTTGCTAAAAGGGGAGGTTCACAATCGTCTTTGCCTGGTCACCAAGTTGGGAATCGGAATTTGCACTCATCAATTTAGATTAGGTTTAGATTAGCAGAGAGCATATAAACTTCGGAAAGCTGGAAGTGACGAGAAAATGAATACAATTTGAGGAAGATAGCGGATACAAAGAGCCAGCACAATCCTCTCTCCTTACACGTTTCCATACAGCCGATTCTTCGATCTGTGGAATGCGGCGTCGTCCCATTTTTCCATAGTTGACGACGGACCGAATCCGGGCTCGGAGCGGGCCCCGCCACCATTGCAGGTGCCGGTGTGTTTTATTTAATGGAATTCAAAAATAATGAAATGCAATTCATCAGATTCCCGCTAGACGCCGTAAAGTAGTAGACAGCGATGTGTCGCCGTATTTTGAGTTGAGGTCAAAATCTTTTTTTTTCCAGTCTACTGCTATAAATGCAAAACACCAAAGTCTACAATGCGGGCGGGGGAGGGCGGAGGGTTGAGATTGATAGAAAAAATTATGATAAGACCCGTATTGATCCGGACAGCACCCACCCTCGAATGCCCAAAGATTGTCATTAGAATGAGCAGCTCATGAGCAGGTTCTCCCCCCCCCCTTCACTTACCGAAGAGCACATGTGGTATCTCAAAAGAAGCAGTTCTGAACTGTGCTCTCAGAATTTCGTGAGCAGTTAAAAAAACGACAATGGAAGAAGTGAAAACCATTGAATTCCTCCATCCCTCTTGAAAAGATAGAACACATCGTCGTCCGTCCGCTATATGTGTGAAATTGGGAGACACCGCCTTAGAAACAAGAATTCAGGAGATATGAAAACCGTCAGAATACTCTGTGGATGCTCACTGCGGGAGGCGAAGGCATCGAAACGGCAAGGAAAGCGCTTGGAATGTCTAGCTCTTCATACGACTTTCTAATTCATTTCTAAGAATGTTACTCTCAGAACGCCGTCGGCTTTTTCCTTCCGATGGCAGAGAACCCTTCCCCCCACCCAATGGGTGTCAATAAGCGGCGGAAAACGCAACAATTATGGCACCTCATTGCGCGCATTTAGCCGCCGTTTTATTCTATTTTTAATTACGAATGAGCCGCCAAAAGGTAGAAGAAAATGGAGGAAAACGAATGAATTGAAGAAACTATAGAGAACTGAATAACCGCGTAGGAAAGAAACCGGGCTCATGAATATTTCAGCGATTCTATTTTCATTTCTCTTCATTTATGAGCCACTTGAGAAGAGGCGCTCTTAATCAGAAGCGTAAAAATGAGCTCTTTTTTTGCAGAGAGGAGGTTAACCGCGGGCCATATCTCTCGGATACTCCTGCAAGTTCTGCGCAAATCTCACGCATTTAGCACTTGAAATCAGCACAAAAATATCGGGAATTCTGCTTTAAACTTATGCTGCGTTCAAAGTTGATTTCTAGGTGAAATTTCCAGAAAAAACGCTGTCCAAAGCTGCCATTTTTTTCCAGATTTTCCGGAAACTGTCGCTACGAGTGTTACCGTAGTTTGTCACTTTTTTTTCGAGATCTTCAACGATTTCTCCGTCAGAATACATCAGTTGAGAAGAAATATTCAGAAAAAACAACCGAATATAGCGAAAAAAGTTTAAAAAAAACTTGAAAAAATTGCGTTAAAAAAGAGCCGTAAATCGTGCGACGGTCGGTGGTCTCGAAGGCAAACTACGGTAACTGTCGTTGCGACAGTTTCCGGAAAATCTGGAAAAAAAATGGTAGCTTTGGATAGCGTTTTTCCAGGAAATTTTTCCTGGAAATCAACTTTGAACGCGGCATTATGCAAAATCTGAGCTGAAATTGTGGAAATCTGAAACCAGTACTACTCAGTAGTCGAACGCGGGACAACCTACATGGATACGCCAAAACAGTGGCGCAGATATATTGGCAAGGAAGAGAAGCTGGCACGAAAATTAGCGGAAGTTGCACGAAAATTAGCGGAATTCTCAGATGAATACCAAGCAGTACCATAACCTTCTGAACCAACAATTGACCGTAATCGAGTCTTCGAACTCGATGACCCTCGGCGTACAGCTTGGTGACGCTGGCACGGTGGGGAGAAGCTCGCATAATAAGAGAAAACCGAAAAGTGATAACAAATGCTTCTGGGCTCTCCTTATATACACTTCCGACTTTCGAAAATTTTCGAAAGTTTTCTTGGCACGGTACCAGGAGTACTCAGACAAAAAAACACGTACTTTTTCACC
The DNA here is from genome assembly GCA_003052745.1 of Caenorhabditis inopinata. Taxonomy (NCBI): domain Eukaryota; kingdom Metazoa; phylum Nematoda; class Chromadorea; order Rhabditida; family Rhabditidae; genus Caenorhabditis; species Caenorhabditis inopinata. Next base: position 9,783,482 of record AP018153.1, read on the forward strand.
ACCCTGTACTGGCAAGGCAGAGAAGCCGGCACGAGAATGAGCAGAAGTTGCTCTCAGATGCGAGACAGCACCATTTGCAGAAGTGGGGCGAGAGTGGGCGGGATCCTCTGCCAGCGCCGTATTTGTCTGGAATACGGCAAGAAATACAGTGCGTCAAATGTCTAACTCAAGTGTTGCGATGGTTTAAGGCACGTTTCACAAATTTTAGTTAAGAAATGAACTGCCACAACGTGTGCACAAGCTTAATGTAACTTTTGCGCAAGGTTTGTGCAAAACGTGACCAAATCTATTGAAATTTAAGACAGAAATGAGTAGACCGACGTGAGAATCAAGCTATCAGAAGGCGTATCACTGATGCTCAATGCATCTACACTGCCATCATTACATTTTCGGCGAAATGCTCCCGAGAGCTAAATTAAAAGTCCCCAAGTGATTAGCCGCCTGATGGATTTGAAACATACAATTTTGGGATTTTACTAGATTAGGTAGTAGAGATATTGAATTGTTTTGCGATTTGGCTCTAAGACGAGATTTTGCGTACGATACATTGCAAGAGGTACATGCACAATAAGCACTTACTGTAGTTCACAAACGACAGTTCCCTGAAATAGTGACTGATTGAGGTGTGAAGTACGAGTAAGGATTCCACGAAAGACGAGATAAGACCGTCTGTTCTTCGCTTTCGTCTTGAATTCGTCTGACGCAGAGATAGACATTGTGTTGGTACACATGCATTTTAAATTGACGACGTAAGACGAATGCAAGACTTACAGAAAGACGAACGAAGACGAGACGAAAGAAGACCGATTTGTTTCGTCTTTCGTGGAAGCCCTAAGTACGAGAACGTTTCGAAATGGCTTCTCTCCTATAATTAAAGAAGTGAGCCTACTGAATGACTGAACATAAAGAAGCATTACACATTAATCAGAGCACGAACAACAAAACGAGGGGCCGACAGATCTTGGGAGTCATATTGCACCACAAGTGTTTAGATTGGTCATCCACGCTGATGACCGCCAGCAGCCGGTCTTCCTTTCCCTACCATAAATCTCTGCCCATTGACACTTTTCCCCTTTCATGTGGCACTGCCTTAGCGACGTCACATTTATTTTCTTTTCAATGATAAATTCGTTTAGTCGTTTTGGATAGGAGCCGATGACGCGGCTAGCTAAATTTATAGGGAAGGACGACCCAGAGAAGCTCTTAAAACGGAATCTGGAATCTTTCTGCAATACCGTCAATAGCGCTCGTTGACGGGCATCTCCGTTTGGGGAAGTGGTCAGCTCTGGTAAATGCTCAAAGTTAAAAACCGAGATAAACTAGAGAGCCTTTCAAGGCACTCGCCCGTCTGCCATGCGGAACAGTTTCGAGAAAAATCAGTCACCAGCGAAGCTTGCTGCTTAGAATCTGACTCAACGACTGCTTCTGCAAACTTTCTGAATATTGATGACGACCTCATACAGATGTCTAGTGCATAGGCACTTCAGACATAATTTCTTTTACGTAACTGTACATAGCGCTTCGTAAATTCTCCATAAAATCAAGGAACAGCGATACTGAACTTTGACACAAAAGTCCGTGGACAAGGTTTGTTTTATTTTTTAAAAATATTTAAATTTAATTAACATTTTTAAAATATTTAATGTTATTTAGAGAATACTTTAAAAGTTTAAATTCAATATTTATTTATTTAAAAAATTAATTTTAAATATTTTTAAAAAATAAAACAAACTTGTCCACGGACTTTTGTGTCAAAGTTTATGAATCACAGGCGGCTAGTCCATACTGACTGATCAAGCTGTCTGTTTTCAGAAGATCTTTTCCTAAAAGTCATACACATTTCCCGCTGATCAAAACCAAAAATCAATAATCAATCATTCTGATCCATCGTATTTCCTTCAATTTGAAAAATTCCTTCGTCCACTGTCCGAGTCGAATATTTACAGCCACCCCCTCAAAATCATCGACCAATGACCGTCTATTCGAGGCATGTGCAGTAGAATATTCGCGCGTTCTCATGGGGGTCGATACAGTCCAATCATTTGCTCGCATTGTGTGCACCAAGGCGATTTGTGGCGTGCGCCTAATTTATTGATTTTTGCTTTTATTACCCCCTACAAGTGAGGGGCTCGCGATCATGATTTTTATCTTTGCAATTTCAGCAAAGCTGTTCAGATAGAATCAAAACTTGGAATACAAATGCAAAAACTATCGAAAAGACTATTCGGCTCAGTTCACGCCACCACATCATCCACGACTTCGTGCCGCCCATTACCATTTGTTGCTGGTCACTCCTTGTTTCGCCTAACGATGGATAAACTCATGGTTCGTTGTTTTTTTTTGCTACCGTAGTTTTATTGTTGATCTCCTCTCCTTTTTTGTCAGGAAGAAATCTGTAAGGAGAAGAAAATTGTCGACAGATGCAAAAAGTCAATCGATCTCAAAGAGCCGTACAATTTGAAAAAAATGAAGCAGCAAATAGATGTAAGCTTTGCGAAAAACGAAATGAGCATCCCCCCTCCTCTCTACTTTCAGCTCTCATTGTCGAAGATCACGGCTATGAGAATGCGTCTTTTCCACATGCAAAACAGCTCGTTCGATGCACGAAACCCATCCACTGCCGACCTAAGCCAACAAATTCTCAATGCTAAACTGCTGTGCCGTGGCGCTCAAAAGGTGAAGGAAAGCCTCATAAAAGATGAGCCACCCAACGAGAAAGTGCTCCGCGAAACAGAGCAAACTATTCTGGTGCTCAATGAAAAATTGGAGCTGCTCATTCAGTGCTCCAGCTTAAAACCGTGAGTTCTCATTTTCAAAAACGGTTTCGTTGCTCATTTATTATACTCTTTTTCGTGCTTTTTTTGCTATTGCTAGCGGTTTTGCCGTGTTATTATCTATCCGCGAGTACGTGATTTTTCGTTCAAAGGCTCTGATTGGGTCTCGTTAGGGGATAGCGCGTTTTAACGCGCTAATTTAAAAATTGTAAAAAAGCGCACACACTGCGTTTGTGATTTCTTTTCGAAAATTGAAGAGAATATTGGAATTTTTTCTATATTTTGCTTCGAAAATCTTGTTTTTTTTTAATTAACACCAATATTCGCTTCAATTTTCGCTTCAACGAAAAATCACGTCTTCGCGGATGGATAATATATAATCTTAAAATAAACAGACTTCAAACCGATTCTGGCCTGTAAGGGAACCAGCAGCATTTGCGGGAAAAGCGCTAATATTAGAGAATCACCCTCCCCCCCCCTCCCCACACACATCTACAGCTCACCCAATTGCTTTAGATCAGCCCATACTCCGATCAGTGTTCGACGGTCGCGAGATGGATTTAAGAGGAAGCACCACTTTCCAGTGCAAGTGTCTGGTGTTTTGAAAATCCGTGTAACCGGACTCGACGGTCTTCCCGACAACACAAAGCCGCGCTCTGGACGATACGCATCGGAATACTTGTTCCAGATGCTCAAAAAGAAGAAGAAGTCGGTGTTTGGACGTCACGGATTGAAACGTCATCATCGCGGACCCGTCGTGAACGACTACATTGTAGTGATACATGTCGGAGGCAAGGAAGTGGCCACTATGGTCTGGAACGAGAAGAAAACGATGGTCGGTGGCGACGAGGAGGTGATACAGTTGTTTAAGTCAAGACAGATGGATTTCGAGATTTATCACACCGATAGTCGATCATTGTGCGCTATCGGATCGATGCAGCTGGAATCTCTTCTCGATGAGCATGACGCCGAGTCCACATTTGCCACGTTTGCACATCGCGTTGTGAATTTGATGCCAGAAGGATCCCTCCACTTCCAGGTGAATTTCAGTATTAATGGCCCACATATTCCTGTTCGCGCAGGGAAATGTTATCAAATTCCCGCCGCCATTTCGCGCCGAGACCTGCGCGCCATGCAAGGCAGTTATCGCCGATTATTTATTTTAATTTCCAAACTTGTTTTATTCCATTGGAGGTTTTCTTTACTTTGTTATGGTATACCAATAAATAGAAAAATAGGAGAACAAGAAGGGAAAGAGGTAACAGCTAATTGAGTTGTTTTTCTTTTCTTACTGTAGTAGTAATGGTGGTCGTTGTAAGACCATTACGCGGCAGTTTAAATTTCATTTTATGTGTTCCTCTTGATTTTCTGCTTCTGCCAATTGGGAATATTGGAAATGAAGTTTTTCGAACTCTCCGTTATGCAAAGCAGTTTCGCAACTCGCCGTTTCAAAAAATAACGTCTCTGAACTCTGCCGCTGAGAAATTGGTGCCACCTCGATTGCGCAACGGTCGGCTAACTGCGGAGCATTTAAATCAATAATGAAAAAGTTTCACGATTATGAGAGAAACACAAAAAAATTGAATAGCTTGCAAGGATCTCGAATACTGTTATAGTCATGTCAAAATTAAAAATGTAGTGCCCGTTGCAAATTGGGAATTGGGGGTTTTTTTAGCGGAAGAGGTGCACACGAGGTGCCGATCGATTTTTTTTTAATGGCTTATGCTCATACTCATGTTCTCTAATAGACTAATTAATGGAATTTAAAAAAAACGAAAAAGTGAATTGATTTTCCATGTTTTTTTCCTATTGATAAGTAGATCAAATGTAAGTTTTCGTGCGACGCGAAATCGCTCGTTTCGATATATCCTGCTGCTTGCACATGGATTTACGGAACACTGTTTTTGAATATCTTTTAATCGTTTCTTTTTTTTTGTAAAAATTGGCGAATTTCTCACACATTAATTCATATTTAAAGAAAATAATTTACATTGAGAAGCTGTGAACAAATTTTTGTAAAAGGCGGTAAAAAAATTGATGTGTTTTATTCGATTTATGCTCGAATTCCGTTATTCCCTTATTTAACTAATTTTGACGTTTAAATTTTATAGAAGGCAGTGTAAAAAATTAATATTTATTTTGATTTTTGCTCGTATTATGTTATTCGTTTATTTAACTAATTGTGACGTTTATTGCTGCACCTACTTTTTTCAGATAAACTCGTAATTTGTCGAAAATGACTTCGGCTTGAACGAAATCGTAGAATCCGAGAAAACAAGAGCAAACAACGAAATTTCATTGTGGAAAAGGAAGAGCTCATACTAAACTGGAATTTTTCGAGTCAACTCACATCGATATTACTTCAAAAAAATGTATTTAGTTGTTATTTACGTGTTCTTCTCGGTGCCACGGTTTGCGACGATTATTTAGATTCCAATTCTTTTCAGAGATTGTGAAAAGAGATTTGCAGGAATTATACCAGTCATGAGATGCGAATTTGAATAGGAAAACCGGCAACTGGAGTTGCTGAGATGTAATGCCACGGCGGTTTCAATAAGAAAAGTGATGACGTTAATCAGAGTGAAGAAGGAGGAGGTGGCATTGTTGGGCATTTCACCTATTGTGCAAACCCTTCACTCATCATGCTCACTTTACTTCATGTTCTCGACGGTTACTCGCTCCCACGTCCAGCAATTTTCATGGGAGCTCCGCCGATGCGGTTAACCGTCTTTCTCCCGCCTTTGAAGATTCGATGATTATGGAGGCATTTAAAAAGCGAATAATTCCATCATTCACTAACCCTTGATTTCCCGTAAGCTTTCATAATTTATTTGAAGCATCGTTGAACTTAACTTTTAAACCATTCTTAAAACCTTATTCTATCGTGTGCTTCTGATGGAGTTTGCATAGATTGAAATGGAAAAATAAGAAATGCAAAATCGAAGGATAACTTATAAACTTCTAATTCGGTATGATCTGCAAATTCAAAAAGAGGAATTCCTACCCTCGTCGCCTTTATTCTCATTCAACGGAGTCGGTTTGAATGTACCACCGATAACTAATAATTGAAAAATAAAGTAATTTGCTCTCTTTCCGTCTAGTTTTGCTCTGTGAATGACGAATCTGTGTACATATACCAACTTATAGTAGTTTATTTGAATATTTTATATTGATTTTGCTCATAAATTCGTATTTAAATTTTCAGTATTCCACTTATTATCGTGAAGATATCGATGAAATGATAAATGTTAAACGCGCCCCGAAAATCTACGCCTAGAGAAAAGGACGTTTTTTCGTCTCACTCCACGAAAATGTATGCTTTAACACATGAATAGCGAACAATGTTCTTATCTTTATTCCATGAAGAAATGTAAAAAATATTATAATATTATAAACTAAATATTAAATATCATACACACTGCACATGTCGGAAGTGAGAGAGGCGAATTTCAGCTCAGTTTAAGCCTCGGCTGAACGATTAATGAGGTAGTCATTGAGTTTTTTGTGATGTACGAAATAACCCGTATGATCTTTCAATGATATTAGTTTAGACCACCTACTCTGATCCGGAACAATCGATGGAAAAACAATTGGAAGAGAACTGTCCCGATGGAGCTCTGAGGATGTCATTGAGCCTTCGCAAAAATGGAAGTATTCTGGCACGTGGCTCTCAAACGAGATACAATCCGAGAAGTGCCATTTCGGTAAACCAGTTTGCGCCACCATCCCCATTTGTAAAAGCAAGAACAGTTGACTCATTGGAGAGCTATCAGCTACTCTCTGTGATTGGTGTTGGAGCATTTGGAACTGTTCAACTTGCACGACGATTGGATAACGGTCTCCACTGTGCCATAAAAATTATTGAAAGAGATCCGAAAACGAAAAGATTTGAAACCCCGGAACTTGAAATACTCCAGCATATCCAACACCCGTTCATATGCTCGTTGACAGCTAGTTTTATTGAAGAAGACTCTCTCTACCTGGTTTTGGAGTTTTGCGAAGCTGGCGACCTTCACACGCATCTCTCTCGAACTGCCAATGGATTCACCAAGGAGCAGATCATGTACTTCGCTGCCACAATCGTATTGGCAGTTGAATTTCTGCACAAAAATCTTTATGTTCATAGAGACTTGAAGACTGAAAACATGATGCTGACCAGAAAAGGGGTTCTTAAGATTATTGATTTTGGGTTGTGCAAGAAGCTATCAACACGAGACGAGAAGATGTGCGACATAGTAGGAACAACAACACATTTGGCGGCGGAGATCCATAGAAGAGAGCTGTATGGAATGGAGATGGATTGGTGGGCAGTTGGTGTGTCTCTGTACCAATTGAGGGTGCGTATCCATATTGAATGTTTTCCAGCCCTGGAAGACTGTTTGCCTACTTTTTTAATAAAATCTGTTTCAGACACGCGAACAACCATTCTACGGAACCAGAGAAGTGGAGATGCAGAAGAATTCGAGAGTCAGAGAATGGCACACATTCAATGACTTGCTCAGCGGTGTACGTTATTGATTTGTAGTATCCACACGTGCCACTTTTGTTTCAGTTGATGGCGATTCATCCGGAAGCTCGTCTAGGATATTACTCGACAGACCAAGTCAGAAAACATCCTTTCTTCATAGAAACAGACTTTGATGCGCTCTACAATATGCGTATTCCGCCACCTTACGTCCCCCTTTTGGTGAGTGATTAGTATAGTCTAAAAGTAAAAAAAGAATACCAAAATATTTCAGAAACCCGGAGTCGACCTCGAATACTTTGATAACCCTTATCAGAGCGAGTTGGATTCTTCCTCATTCTCCTACTCGACAGGCAATTCACTTTTGAACAGCGATCTGACGATTTGAAATAGCATGTGATGTTTTGTGAATTATGGATTTAGATAACAGATGAAAAAAAACCTTGTATAATATCATTGTCTCTAATTTCTAACTGGCGCTTCGACGCAAATAAATTCTTGATTTTTATTTTATTTCACAGCCAATGACAGTGAAATAAATAGATGATTGGCTGAGATTGCAGATTGAAGGCTGAGGCATGCATTTTTTTTTAGCAAGTTGGTCTGATGACTGACTCCGGCATTCGGCACCTTCGCAGCTACCTAAACGGCTTCTTGTTTCCGCCCGTTTCAATAGCTGTGCTAATCATTTTGCAGTAAAAAAAATATTTTTTCCCTTAATTTTTCCGAATTTATCGAATCGAATTGGATCGACAATTTTCGAATCGATTCAATCGATTCAACTTGATTCGAATCGCGATTGAATAAAAATCGATTCGATTTAATTCGATTCAGTTTTGAATCGATTCGATTCGATAAAATCGAATCAACAAAAATTGTGCAAATACGCTCTACCGAACAATGCCTTTGGCGGCGGCTTAAAATCGTATTTTGAACTGTTTTTTAGTGAGTTGCCGGTGGCAGAACTCCCTACCGTCCTACACGCTGCCACAATAATCACGTGTACTTCGCCACGACGCTCCACCAAACGGGACACGCATTCTTCAGCTAAAGCGTGGCGGAACACTTTTTTAAGAGAGTTCTGATTTAAGAAAACTCTCCCGCGAGTGAGTTTGTAGTTTTGTTTTGAACTATTTGGCTTGGATACTTTTTGTTTGTTCGTTTTCCTGTAATTTCCCCTTACACCGAGTAAATATTATTTATTTTATTTGATTCCAAAGTTAATTTGGAATAAAGTTCTTCTTTGGTGTGTATATTTTCTTCTTTTTTATTTGTGGACCCAATACCCCGTACTATACGTGGGCAACTTGAGGGCCGAACCAAACCGTTTCGTATCGTATATTTTTTCCCTTTTGCCGTTTTCTTGCCCTTCTTGTGTCTCCCCTGGTCGATTGAATAATTTGCCAGGGTGAAAGGAGAATTTGTCGATTGAATAATCGTCAAATACGTGAGGAGAAATCTCTGGTCGATTGAATAATTGTCCAGAGTAAAAGAAGATTTTTCGATTGAATAATCGTTAAAAAAAAAGATACTTTTGAATAAAAGTATTGTATACGCACACCGGGCAATGGAAGAATTTGGTGTTAGGAGCGGAAAGGAAGAGTGCGATGAGGGGGTTGAGAGCCGCGCAGAAGGACCATCGCGAAAAAAAAGTCGACCAATAGATCGACGAAAGCCGAGGAAATTGAAGTAGAAGAAGTGGGTATTAAGGAGCAGAGGAAACGAACGATAGGGTTCGGGCGGTTCCTCTACACTGCCACCGCGGTAGAGGAAGAAGTGTCGAAACAGTTCAAACGGATCACGAAATGCAGTGAGCGGCAAAAGAAAGTCGTTTTGTAAAATCTCTGACAATACTTGACCAACGTTTGCAGCTGTTGCTGCTTTATCTATTTTTCTAGATCCGAGGAACTGAAATTCATTATTGAAAATATATGTAAGCGTCGTAACAACTTACGATTTTCTTTCTCTCCATATCAGTATCGATAAAATAGATGAAAAATGCATAAATTGACACAGGCTCACATTTTTTCGTCCAACCATCCATCGTTATATAATATTTCGGAAAAATTTGAATCATTTTCATTCTTTTCGCGTTCGTAACATTCTTCGTATTTTCGACATTACTTCTTTTTTGTAATTCTGTGAGTTATTTTTAAGTCGTGACACGATTTGTTCAGGGCTGAGCACTTTGTGATTTGAATCTAGGCTGCGGCAAAATTCTAGAAACCATTCGCCTTTAGGAAACCGAAAGGGAACATTTGACGAGCAAAATGCACTGAAAAAACGCATAACATTAACTTCAGAGTCAGAAGAACTTACAACACAAGACTTCTATCGGCATTCTCGTGAAGATTCTTGTTATCCAAAGTCGGCAAATTAGAAATGTTTTTTTCTACATATGAGAATCGAGCCATTGAGACATTTCAGGTGTCGTATAGCTGATGCAGATTTCTATCGGCACTTCTGACGGAGAAGAAGTAGAAAGCAAGTCGAGACAGCTGGTATTTCAAACATGTAGGGAGGCAAAGACACTATCTCGTTGGCGTTGTTCCGTGAGGGTCATTCCAACTAATCTTCTTTCTAGTGATGCATGCGTCACACGGATTCTTTCAGCGAGGTTCTGTGTAAAGGTCCAGGTTTCAGATCCATATGTGAGCGCGGGAAGAACGATGGTGTCGAAAAGTTGAGCTCGAATTCGTGGGCAGGTGAGAGCGTCGGTAGTGTTTTTGATGTTGTTGAACGCTGCCCAGGCTGCCCGTCTTCTTCTGTGGAGTTCAGGTTCTAGCTCATTTCGTGGGTTGAGTAGCCTGCCAAGGTAGACATACTCATTCACGTCTTCGATTGTTGTGATGCTTGCGTTGTTACTGATGATCACCGGATGTGTGATGGCGTACGTGTTTCTCAACACTTTCGTTTTGTTAGTATCAGAGACTCGAATTTCTAATTATTAAGGTCTCGCGAATTCTCGTTGATTTAAAGTTATTTTCGGACATTATCTTTTATTCTGAAAAAAAATAGTTTGCAAACATCGAGCGGCCGTAGATGTGCGAGGTTCTCGTCAAGAACTACACGAAAAGCAGAGCACTATGAATGCTTCGATGATGCTAAGACATTTAAATGCGAGAATCCGTCCTAAAAATTTATTCGACAAAAAAAATAATGGAACACAAAAGTATCACAGTGCCGATATCCATGGGAAGGTGATCAAAAAACAAGCAGTAAGCGAGGAGCAACTATTGTTCAAAGATGATCTTCACAGCTATCAATCAATAACTTTAAACATTGCTACAGAATTGAGATTTTATTTATGATTTCAGATTGAAAGGCAACACAACAATTGGTTGAGCGAGAAAGAACCAATGAAAGCTAGAATCAAACTCTTCGGAAGTCTCCCTTGAAGATTCGGGTGAGCGTTTTCTTAAACTGCTGATTTGCCATTGCGTAGCAGAATGGATTCAACGGCGAATTCATGTAGCACAAATAATAAGAGATTGTGTACAAAGTGTTGAATGACGGTGACGCTTTGCAGGTTTCACAGAATCCGTAGATGGTGGCGAGAACGTAGAATGGCGTCCACAGGATAATAAACGATCCGAGAATGAAGGTGATTGTGCGAAGAGCTTTTCGAGCTCGATTTTCAGAGCGTGATTTGTATTCCTGAAATTTCAAAAATCAGAATGAGAATGAAATGTCTGTACGACAGCAAGAAGCTGAATGAAATGAAAAAAAATGATTGAAAATTGTGGACAAACGGACCGACTCTCAGCGACACCAGAGCACAGAAACTCGGACTAGAAAAGAAAGAACAAAGTTGAAAGATTTATACCTTTAAGCTTCGAACATATGCAGAGCTCGACAGAATTAAACAGATGGAGTACACAAGTGAAACGCGTCACAAATGCTATAGGTAACCTATATGGGCGCGCATCATGGGCAACAGTTCCAAACGCCGAAAAGGCTTGGAGCACGGAAGTACTAAATTTTATTCATTTGTGCTTCGCGACCACTAATGGAACGTTTTTGCGGCAAGCATACGCCAACGTTCCGCGCCATCGGCAAGTTGCCGTGAGTAACAACGAGTGGATGTGCGAAATGGCAAAACACCGTCGAATTACTACACTACTCGGCACAAGTTGCCGTTGATTACACGGCTGCTTGCCTAATGTTCAGAGTAGGGCGGAATTGGATTTTGGTAACTCGGAATCCGGAATCCGGAAAACGGAAAAAAAATTTTTTCACGGAATCTGGAATCCGGAAAACGGAATGTAAAAAACGGCGGAATCCGGAATGCGGAATGCGGTAAACGGAATTTTAACCATTAATCAGGGAATCAAATGATGTAAACGCGCTCTGTTCGCATAAATTTTTGCGGGAGTTCAAAAAAGTATACTTTTCACAAAAAATGAGAATAAAGTATTAAAACTCATAGTTGGGCGGAATTGGATTTTGGGATTTCAGAATCCGGAAAACGGAAAACGGAAAAAAAAATTTTTTACGGAATCCGAAAAACGAAAAACTGAAAAATTTTTTTCACGGAATCTGGAATCCGGAAAACGGAATGAAAAAAAACGGCGGAATCCGGAATTCCGCCCTTCTCTGCTAATGTTCTCCGAGAAATGTCTTGTAATTGAAAAACCAACACCAAGAAACCGGAAATCTTAGTATTCAATTTAAAAAAACTCGAAAATGAACAGTTATCTACACATTTTTTAAAAGCCGTTTTCGAGAAGACACAAACCAAATTCTATGTACTATGAGAAAAATAATAGAGAAATGAAGCTAGAAAACGATTTTTCAGTATTTCAGCTCGAACAGAATTTCACGAACGTACTGTACCTTACCAGCGGTAACTAATTAGAAATGCTCATTAGATTTCAGCTCTTCTACGTTTTTTTTTGTTTAACACGGCATGCAAAAAGCGATGTAAAAACGGTTATTTTTTCAGAAAAAGAGCAGGCAACGGACAAGTGGATTCTCGTGTAGAAGTGGGCTGAATTTGAAAGTAGAAGCTAAGCGAAACAGGGCGCCCGAAGACACCCGTGTTACCTTTTTTCGTTGAAAAAAATTAAGAGACGATAAAACACTCTGAAATTGAAGAGTAATTGTGACCGGATGACGCCGGACACGTTCACGATTTGACGTTGGAGGTAGGAGGAGGGACGTGGTGCTCAGAGGAGAGGATGTGCTCACTTTTTTGTTGTTTCTTTTCCGTTTGCTTCGAATGCTGGCACTTCGCATATGAGTTATCAGACGCCGAACTTTTTCGCCCGTCGTGGCTTTCACGCTTTCCACTCTGGAGACAGCAATAAGTGGGACCTGCAAATAAAATACTATTGATTATCGCTTGAGCTCGGGGCGCTCAGAGCTTGAGGCGTGAGGTTGAGATAGGTGAAATATGATTTTTATTATTTGTAGTTGCTGGCATTTAATTCGGGGGGCACAATGATTCGGGGGTACCAAGTTCATGACAGTAAAACTGTTTTTGAATCATTGTTCAGATCTCAAAGCAAAAATCGTGTTCCGGAGATCAATATGAGTATTGACTCATCCAATTCTTTGTCTCCCCAAGTACCACGAACTGCAAAAAGACAGAAGAAGCGTCCCCGAATCATGAACTTGGGACCCCCGAATCGTTTGTACCCCGTTGTACCCCCGAATTAAATGCCGTGGTTGCTGGCTTATTTTTTTTCTTTTTTTTGGTTTAATCACAATATTGTGCGAATTTCTGGAGAGCAAACAGATGAGAGCGGGCTCACAAGCTTCCTCAAATTTAAGATTTTCTCTTAATCAACTTCACTAGCTCCGAGTGAGCTGCTACCACAGTCTAATCGTTAAAAACCTCATAAAATTAAGCGTAAGGCGCCTCGCTAGCTATAGCGGTTTACCCCTCGGTCTGCTACAGTAACTCGAAGAAATATTCACAGAAAATCTCGAAAAGAAACAGAAAAATCGCATTCTGAAGTCTTTTTGTCGAAACTTTCAATTCAGAAGCTCCCCTCCCAAAACAGTTACCTTCACTTCATTTGTATCGTGATTTTCCACCGTCATTTCTTCTTTTTGCTCTGATTCCTTGGACGTGGAAGGCTGAAAAAGTACATTTCATACGTAGAGAAATTTCATGTCGTCTGTGGCGCCGATTTTAGATTTGGTTGGAATAGATCGTGCGACGGTACAAAGACAAACTATGACGGTTCAACCTTTCTTTGAACAACTGTAACACGCTTCAAAGGGGTCTTGCAGAGCCGGTATATAAACGAAAATGTGCGTCTTGAAGAGCCCTATCTTCTCGTCTTTAGAAGACATAGATTAGAACTCGCTCACACCTCGAAAACCCGTGAAAAAATGCCCTGCTCTGCAGAGTAGGGCGAAATTGGATTTTTGAACACGGAATCCGGAATCCGGAAAACGGAAGAAATTTTTTTCACGGAATCTGGAATCCGGAATACGGAATGTAAAAAACGGCGGAATCCGGAATGCGGAATGCGGAAAACGGAATTTTAATTATTAATGAGGGAAGCAAATGATGTAAATGCGCTCTGTTCGCAAAAATTTTGCGGGAGTTCAAAAAAGTATACTTTTCACAACAATTGAGAATAAAGTATTAAAACTCATAGTTGGGCGGAATTGGATTTTGGGAACTCGGAATCCGGAAAACGGAAAAAATTTTTTTTTCACGGAATCTGTAATCCGGAAAACGGAATGAAAAAACGGCGGAATCCGGAATCCGGAATCTCTGCTGCTCTGTCGATAAGATTTACTGTAATGCCTGCATGGGCGATGGCGACTATAGTCGAAATTGCTTATATTTACTTCAAATCGCTTTCAAAGATCTGAAAAAGAGAACCTCTTTCAGAAAAAGCTCTTGAAAAACAAAAATTTTCCAATGAACCGAAAGCAAGAAGAGTTTTCGTAAAGAATGCGCATTTCAGACTGCCGGCTTCTAGTAAAACCGACCTGTTGATCGTCATCAGCCAATTTCACTTGATGCATTCTACCGTTTTCCTGGCAGCTCTTCTTTTTATCCTCCGTCGTTTCAACGTCTCCATTCAGGTGACTGCTAATGCCGTCGTTCTTCTGCCCGGCATTCTCCCACTTGAATTGCGGAATGTCGTTCGGATTCTCGATAACTTCCACCACCGGAGTAGCACTTCTACGCATTGATGCAGATCTTGACACTCTGATCGACATTGCTCGTCTTAAATCGTCGTGCCCAACCATTGACGACACACTGTCCGCATCAATGAAGGGCAGAGAGAGTTCAGGTCTGTCAATGGCATTTAATGATGACTTGGTTTCGGATCTTTCGGATCAGAATACAGTATGCACAGCTAAATCGAGAGCAGACTCACTTGAAATGCGCATGAAGATTTTCGAAGAAGGCGTTCTCCTGCGATGCTTGAGATGGTTCCGGCGATACGCAAGGTGCGGTGCTTTCCCGCTCAATTACCGACGACGGTTCCTGTCGAGAAAAGCCATTGTTGCACTGCTCGGAGGCGGTGGAGAAATTCGGATTGCTGAAAATAGAGTGCTGAAAATCTCTGCTACGATACACGGAACACTCCGCGTAAGTGTCGCTCGTCCTTCAGAGGTTTTCCAGACATGCAATCCGGGCCAACCCTGGTAGACAAATCGGTTTTTGGTTTAATCGCAATATTGTGCAAGTTTCTGGAGACCAGGCAGATGAGAGCCGGCTCACAACCTTCCTCAAATTTAAGATTTTCTTTTAATCAACTTCAATAGAGCTCTGAGTGAGCTGCTATGACGGTCTAATCGTCAAAAGCACCATAAAGTTAAAGGACCATCTAACAGGTGATACAGTAGGCAGAACCGACCCGTCTGCTTGGCATTTAATTCGGGGGGGGGGGTACAATGATTCGGGGGTACCAAGTTCATGATTCGAGGACGCTTCTTCTGTCTTTTTGCAGTTCGTGGTACTTGGGGAGACAAAGAATTGGATGAGTCAGTACTCATATTGAACTCCGGAACACGATTTTTGCTTTGAGATCTGAACAATGACTCAAAAACAGATTTACTGTCATGAACTTGGTACCCCCGAATCATTGTACCCCCCCCCCCCGAATTAAATGCCCGTCTGCTTAACCTGTAAAACGGGTATGATACACACGCCCGCTTCGGCCCGGATTGCAAATAAAGGGCTTTCAAACTAATCGAAATGTGGGACTCTATGAGGGAAAAAGACAAAAAACTCCTTTTTTAGTTTAGGATTTCAAAATATTATATACATTTGTTTATAAGACTGTGGGGCGGGGGGGGGGGTGGTGAGGCGCCCGCTTTGGCCCGGATTTCAAGTAAAGGGCTTTCAAACCGATCGAAATTTGGGGCTCTAGACTAGAAAAAAGAGAAAAAAAACACCTTTTTATCTTAAGATTCACGTGCAAAATATATTTTTTGATTTCATTTCTCTTTTACACGCACCAGTACTGATTGAAAGGCTTCTCTAAAATTTCCAGCTTTAATGTAAGGGCCCCTCCCTCTCCCCCCCCCCACATGAAGAAACCACCAATCAGTAATTTCAGAAGGAATAAGTCAAATTTAAAAGCAATTTTTAAACGTGTAAAATCTCAGTTTGCAGATAATTTGAAACACGTTGAAAATTGAAAATTTCAGTATATTTCCTGGTGTTTCTGAAAATTGGTGTACTACCTGTAAGTGTTCTCATCCGGTGGTGATGGTGGTCTCACAATGTCATTCGGTTTTGTATAATTAATATAATTATTATGAAGTGTCATATGATTCCTAAAAGCCGGCGACGTCGTCCCCACAACACTCGTCTGCGTCGTTGGCATGGCTGTAGTCGTTGGAGCTGTCCGGAAGCATCTGAAAGCAGGGAAACGTCCCTTTTTGGGTATTTTGTTGATGTGATTTGTTATGTACGTACGTACTCACCCCAAGGGCACATACACGTACTAACACACGTCACCAAACACGGGTCGAGTCAGTTAAAGAGGAAAAGCCGACGACGGAGAAGAAGAAGAAGAAGAAGAAGAGAGAAGGGATGAGGTAATGTGATTTAGGACTAACGTATATGGGAAATGGGCCATAGCGTCACGGATTCTTCGCTTTCAAGTGACACTCACTTCAGAAGGATTCGTCACAAATTTGTCACTTTTCATTTGGGATGCGGAACTGATTTGTGAAGTGTTTGGCACTCTCTATGCCGAATTATTCAAGTCTCGGTCCATCTTTGGAGATGTCACAAGTCTGCTCCAAGTTTTCCATAAATCTAGGCAACACTTTGGTGGAGCAATCTGAGTGTGATCAAACGCTTCACAGAGTCTGGGATAAACTCGCAACAAGTCTCTGCCAAAATTTCCACAAATCTAGGCCAAACCTTATTGCAGTGACATTAGTGTGATCAAACGCTTCACAAGTCTGGATCAAACTCGCGACAATTCTAAGCCAAGTTTCCCACAAGCCCAGGCCAAACTTGGTGGAGCAATCTGAGAGTGATCAAACGCTTCAAATAGTCTGGGACAAACTCGCAACAAGTCTCGGCCAAACTTTCCACAAATTTAGGCCAAACCTTATTGCAGTGACATTAGTGTGAGCAAACGCTTCACAAGTCTAGGACAAACTCGCGACAAGTCTTCGCCAAATTTTTCACAAATCTTGGCCAAACTTTGGTGGAGCAATCTGAGAGTGATCAAACGCTTCAAATAGTCTGGGACAAACTCGCAACAAGTCTCGGCCAAACTTCCCACAAATCTAGGCCAAACCTTATTGTAGTGACATTAGTGTGATCAAACGCTTCACAAGCCTGGGTCAAACTCGCGACAATTCTAAGCCAAGTTTTCCAAACTTTGAGATCTCAATAGTCTCATCCAAACTTTGTACAATTTTAGACCAAACTTTGGTGTAGTGACCTAATTGTGGTAAAGAGCTTCTATCTACCACTAATTTACTACAAGTTTATGGGAGATTTGTGCTAAAATTGCGCAGCTTCTCGAAAACCGTACTTGCTGATTCGTATCGACTCGCACACCTTTCGTTAAAATCAAAATTATTGAACCAGACTGGCCGAAACTTGTAGATTGAAACGAATTTTATAAGAAAATAATATAGAAATTAGCTGTGCAGCGGCGGGCTGGAAGCGCTTCCCTCTAAAAGCCCAATGCTCACAGATTCCATTCCAAATTAATACTGTCTGAATTATATGCTGTTTCTCTGCATTTATATTCGAATAACTCACCGAGAACTACGATTTGCCGCAATTTTTTAGAAATCTTTTTGATTTCGATAAAGGAAAATGAGTCGGCAGAGTTCTCGCCGAAGCTCAAATATCGGAATACTACGAAACAACACCAGCCACTGATCAGAAATAAATAACTGCCTGAAAAGGTTTAATCCAGAATGGAAAGTGGAGGCACTTGGCACGATCATTGGAGACCAAGGAGAACAATTCATAGACCATGTGCAGAATAGATATTCGGAGATTCTGAATCAGAATCCTCTCTATTCAAAGGCGCTTCTTCAAAATGACGAGATGCGCCTTTTTGCGATGAAAGAATCTTAAATTCACAGCAATTTTAATAGATTCGAGTTTTCATTTTGGAAGCGAATCAGATTTGTTAGATTTCCAGATTCGCGAATACTTGCAGAATCAATTGGAATACGGCAGTTTGAGATTTTCGACGTCAGAAGGTATATTTATGCAAAAGAGCTACTGATAACCTCAGATTTTGTTCAGCTCACACAGCATCGTCGAGCACTCATGGCACCAATTGCCAATCTGCCCGCTGAGAAGCTTTGGAGCTCATTTAGAAGTTGCTTGATACTGCATTAGAGCATTTTAAGAAACTCTTAATCGTCGTGTTGGAGATTTTCGAAAAGGGATTTACGCGCCCAAATTAGGTGAGAAAACGAAATACGTTGAGCATCAATAATTCTGAAATTAGAGAGAATACAAGCTGAAATTTCACGAATAGTATTTCTTAGTATTTCTGCGAGAAAAGGTTCCGATGACGGCTTCGGGAACAACGTGAGTAGGCCTCCTTCCTTGAGAAGTGCTTCCTTCAGAGATTCCACACTTCTTCTGAAAAACCCTTTGGGTTGGAATAGTCGAGGGGCTTGCCATTCTTGATGGACGCCGGGAATCCCGATGTAGTGATGCTGTGCGAACAGTAGCATGAGAATGTTGGAGATTTCTCGCTCCAATCGCTCTCGTCACCTCCTGTTCATTGGGATGCTTAAAGAGTGAATCGCAACCTGGAAGCGGACGGACGGCGAAGAGGAAGATCTCCTTAAGAGAAGCCCACTTCAAGATGTCCGAACTCTCACATATCATCGTTTTCCCTCCCCAATTCTTCGCAGCTCTCCGTCGTTCTGCGTGCCACCCCCCCCCCACCGTCTATCAGGACGAGAGCATTCAATTCAATTGAGCAGCGCACAAATCGTTGGCTGCTAACCGGCGGACGGCAAACTCACTAAGAAGACGAATGAAGGCGGGCGTGTTGAAGTTTACCGAAGATGTTTGTTCCGTCCAACAAATTTCCAGAAGCCCGCTACTATACAGAAGAGCGAAGAAGTGAAGTCAGGAGGAACAAGTGTAACGAAAAACGCTTCCTGCAAAGTTATGCACAATTCTCGCTCAATTATGACACAAACTCTGCGCAAAAGTTGCGAATAGCGATTAGTGTTAGTTCAGCACATGACGTTTTGCAATTTAGAGAATCCAGAGCAATTTTCTGGAAATGCCAAGTTGTTTCAGGAGATTTGTAACAACAAGTTCAGAGTTCCGAGCGTTTGGGCACCAGGCACATCTTCGCGCAACGCCAGTGGCAAGCTGCACCACATTGTGCCTGCCCACTACAGGGACTTCCTAATAGTAAATGAATGATTGCTCCGATCAATCAACCGCAAAGATCCAGAAACACTTTTAGAGTCGCAGAATATGCCATCTATTGGAGCAGTTTTAAAGTAAGTGATCTTGCCGATATAGATTACGGTAGAAGTTCTCCTGAATTTCAGAGATGTCACTTGAGCACACCCCGGAACATTGGCGTCTTTCCCACCATCAAATTCAGGATTAGAGAACTAACTCTGTTGTGTTTCAGGCGTTTTATGTATTCCCCCTGGTGTGTTTGCTCATTTGACTGAATGCTGGACACTAGTGAGACACTCAAGCATAAATTTCCGATTTTCAAGAAAACCTTACGAGTTGATTCGACGCTAAATTCTATTTTACACATTCCGCGACGCCAGACGCCCCTTTCCTTGATAATCAAGCAAAGTGGACGCCGCGCAGTCGCCTTCAGCCTCTACTTCTTTTCTTCAGAATCTCGACCTCTTTTGGCTCCCCGGGGACGACGGTCGGCAGCAAAAATACATATGCGCGTTGAGATTTATGCGCATTTCTTCACTTTTCGCCACTTGTCTTTTCGCTGCCCGGTCATCGGGGACATGAAGCAAGCAGTGGTAGGCGGAAAGAAACTGATTGAAATGGATTGCATACGGGTTTTCAAGGAGCCCCCTTTTTTGGAAGAGACGACGGAGGAGGTGAACGGCGAGCAGCGGAGCAAGTGCCCGTCTCGAGAGATCCGTTGTCTATCCTTCTATAACTTCTTTCAGATTTGCGTTACTACGAGTTACGATTTACGGTTACTGAATCAGGGATACGGTCAGTATTCAACACCAGACAAAACACGGATCTACAAAAATCGCATATCACAAACCAGGAACGGCGTGAGTAGAGCAGCGGCGCATATGGCAAATGGACGGTTTATAACACCCGTGCTCTTCTGAGAGTTATTCTCTCTAGATCTTTCTAGAGAAGGGTTCCCCCCAACCACCGAGCATAAAGTGCTTCTTCATGTGCGCGGGTGATAAGGCAAATCCGAATGTTACAGATTCGGGACACGGATCCACGCGCGATTGAGGCAATGCGTGGGCATCTAGCACGACTACATCACTCGGGGATCCAGGAGATCAGCTACATGGGACCTGCGGTTCCCACAATTCGTCCACGTACATTGGAGAATATAAAACATCGGTATACGGTTTCTGGTTTAGATGGAATTCAGCTAACATTGGCTAACATCTGCCCAAATCTGAGAATACTGAATACGGCAGATTCAAATATTCTTTTTTGTTTCAGAATTGTTAATTGATCCGTTTTAAATCGGAACGTGTGCCCTTTTCACAGGTGAAATGGCTCCGTATTCCACTCGCAGCGATTTCCGGTCAAGACTCGGACAGCATGAGGGCCGCACCCGTACAAGGACCGCGCCGATTTCGTGTAAAAGTTTTTGTTGAATTAAATGTGAAATTATAAGTTAAAAATACTGAAATGAGAGGCCAGAATAGTTACAAAAAGTTCCCAAATTTAGCTCAAAGCAACGCCAAAGTGGACTGTCAATTGGCCCAGAATCTTTGCGTCTGACGACATCTGGAACGATGCAAAATGACACCACACGAACTAAAATTGTACTTTAAAAAGACGTATATGGGTCGAGAAGAGCCACCAAGATGCAGAATGCGACTTTGAGCTCTAGCAGCCTGAGACTGTGGAAAGAAATGAGGAAAAAAGAAAGCGGGCCGCAACCGTATATGGACCACGTGCATTTCACTTCAGTCTATTAAACGATCGTTTCAACTTCTTGTGGAAGCAAAAAAGCTCACTTGCTACTATTCGAAGTGTCGTTGGGAGAATCAGAGCTGCTGTTTCCTGCATCACTGGTGCGAATACTCACTTCAGGCCTCCGCATTTCCGTAAGAAGTGCCAGTCGCTTCGTTTTCTGGAAATGACAAATATTAGTTTTGCGTGAAACCTGCTTCTCATTTAAGAGCCGGCTCATGTGGCCAAATACAACGCTCGTTTCCGGCGAATCCCGGATCAATCAATGAACCTTTTAAAAATGCAGAGCTATTTCGTACACCAACTAAGGCTTCCACAAAAGACGGAGACGAAAATTTGTCTTTCTTCCCGTCGTTCGTTCCACGTCTTTCGCCTCGTCTTGTCCGTCTTGCCGCAATAAAAAAAGTCAATAGGATTTCTATTCTCGTATAACTCGTCACTCGTCATGACCTTACAAACATGTTTCGCACTTGGTAATGCATGAAGCTACGCGAAACCCAAGAAGCGTTGGAACATTCAGGAATATACTTTATCTTTCGTCTGCGTCAGACGAATTTATAACAAAGAAAAAGACGACATGTCGGCGGAGACAGAACAAGACGGGCGAAATTTTGCCCAAATGGAAGCCTCAACTCAAACTTCTAAACTTTTAAAGTGATTTTCAAATTAATTATTTTTTTTCCTCAAGGGGAGCTTCAAAAACTATGCATTGTGAGTCAAAACTTTTCACTTTTTTCACTTTTGCGAGTGCGAGTGCATAACTATTCTTTCACTCTGAAAATTGCTGCTGGAAAACGTGGAAAACTGTAGAACTGTAGGATATTTAGATTTAGCGATCAACTTGCAAATTGGCCGGAAGCCGTGAAGTGTCCTGGCTTACAGAGGCCCCCAATTCTCAAAGGATACAGCAATGCGCGTCAAAAGTATAGCGACCCCTTCGATTTTGGCTGTTCTGGATTTTCTGGGCGAATTGAAGAAAATCGGCTGAGGCAGTTCGATGAGGCGTGTCAGAAAACCTACAGGTAAACCACTTCAATCGGATCAGATGTTCGGTACTTGATCTAGAGCAGATAAATCAAAAATCGATTGAGTCGAAAGTACGGTAATCCAGAAAATTGCGTTATTTTCTAATTTTAGAACATCGCAGCAGCCGTTTCAAAACAGTAACAAGCATTTTGAATTGCGAAATACACCGGCCCGCCGTGTTGCCGCTAGTTTAACAACGCTTGCGAACGGTTTGATTCATGCTGAAGTTGAAGACGTGTTACCTACCTGATCACTCTTGAGTGCCAGCTTCTTCGCCGCTCTGTAAATGCCCCAATACAGATAGAGCATCACAAATAAGGTTGTCCAGTAATACGAGATGTACATTCCCATATTCAGATAAGGATTCGTCATGAACTGCACGTAGCATTCGGTCTCCTTCAGTATTCGTCCCGTACCCGTAAATGTGCCGTATCCGAAAATGGACACCGAGAACAATATGCTTGGGACCTGCAAATGTTGCAAAGATGAGAGTTGTTAGAAAAGCAGTGAAATAAGGGGAACTTACAAGCCAGATAAAAATGATAATCAGAACGACTCGGCCAGGAGTCCTCCAATTACGGTAGGTTGCCGGCTTTTTCACCGAATAGTACCTGAAATGTGAAGCATACATTGATGAGAATACATTGATAATGCATATGAAATGAACCGCTTTCGCCCGCACCACTTTGAATTCTAACATTTTCGCTTCAACCGCACGCTGGTCTCGCGTTTCGTTCACCGTGTGCTCACGCAGTCGGGTTGCAAACAGAGAAGGGCAGAATTCCGGATTCCGCCTTTTCTTCATTCCGTCTTCCAGATTCCAGATTCCGCGAAAAAAATTGTTTCCGTTTTCCGTTTTCCGGATTCCGAGTTCCCAAAATCCAATTCCGCCCTACTCTGTTGCATAGCCCCTGCTCCACACATACAGTATACTGCGCTGGAGATCTACGACTGCTTGGCGCCCATATATGATCGGCAGGCGTTTTAGCTGTGTTAGCTTATGGATAAAAGGCTCACCTCTGCAAAGCAATGAATTTTATATTACACGTTATCTTGCCCGAATCATTAATTCTGGAAATGTTGAAGCATGGACGGGCATGGACGGGTATCGCGCGGGCATTCAATTGTTGGCATGGAATTCAAATTACCTAACAACTTAGCATAAAAATGGAAACAATTCACGAGAAAATCGGGGAATGCGTCGAAAGAATCCATGAATCAAGCGCCAAAGAGCTTACCTATCAACTGTAATACCAAGAACAGTGTAAATTGAAGCGAGGCAGACGATGTAATCGATGGAGAGCCACAGATCGCACAACACATCGCCCCATTTCCATTCGTTGCTATTGAGATAGAATGCTGTATACACCGGGATGCCCTCCAGGCCGATCAGCTGAAAATGTTTACGATTTTTTTTGTTGTGAAGAGCAAGGAAGCATTTGGTTTTCAGATTATTGATTGCTTATTGATTGTTTCTCATTTTCGCATTCCCCCCCCCCTCCCCAACTACTAGTAGAACTCATTTCGTTCCATCTAAGGATTAACCGGACTGCCGGACTCGCCGACAAACATCTTCGATTCTTTCTCTCTTCCTCTCAATTCCTCTTCACTCGAAGTTTGTGCTCCTTCAAAATGGCAACAAAAGAATTATAATAGGTGTCTGGGAATGATGTTTGAGCTCGTCCACAAATCTATTCATGGCCGTCCCCCCTACGAGCGCTTCCTCCATTTGACCTCGTCCCGTTTCGCTGAGAGCATGCAGATCGATCGCCGCCGTTTTCTTTTTTCTCTAGCGGAACAGGAACATAGCAAAGGGCAGAGTTGAAAAAAAAACGGAAGACGTTGCTCCATTTATGGCTCCTCGAATGTTACTTTGGCGGAGGCATCACTGGTTTTGCAGAGACTGTTCCAGCAGTCTAAGGCGAAGTAGAATCCTCCAGATCAGCACCAAAACAAATATCACTACACTGGGTGGGAAACCATGACAGTTGTCCACTGAAATCGATCATTCTGCCTTTTGATTGAAAATTAAAAGCAATCACTGGTTTTAGTCAGTGGAAGATGCCCAATTAAAGGCAATTTCAGTTGGAAAAGTGAACAGAGCAGGTTGCCGGCAAGAATTTGGCGAATCGCCGGAAGAAACAGGCAAAATTGGTGCATAAAACGGCGTATGTGAAAAAAACCGATAGATTGCCGCTGACAACCGGCAAACCAATTTCTGCCCTAGGCAACTTGCCAAAAGCGTTCGGAGACGCTGATTCTCTGATTGTAAGACAGTTTTTGGAGTTGGAAGGGTCCGGGCGTCAATTTGTTTGGAGGGTCTCCCTGCTAAACTTTGAAAGGTGTGCTTTTCTTTCTTGAAATGCAATGCACAACACGAATTCCTCTCCACGCCCCCCCCCCCCCCCCGACAACATCTCTCTGCCTCTGTCCCTCTTCGTTTTGACTGAAACCCCGTAGGTTTTTCTTTGAAGAATGAAGCTCCGAGCAGAGCTTCACCCCCCCCCCCTTTCTCCTCTGCCTTGCCAAAATAGGCTTCGTTTGTGAAGAAGCAATCGTCGTTTCCTTCTGTGCGCGTATGTGACTTGCGCATATTTCATTTGTACTCCCATATATAGTCAGCGAAACGCGTCGGACACCTTCAGCAAAACTTCAGAGAACCTCCAGATGATGAGAGCGGAATTCCGACGCGAATCGAACGACGACGAGGACGAGGACGAGGTGTACGTGTTTGTCTCTCCTGTTGCCAATTGGAGACGAAGAAAAACTTCTTGATATGTTGAAGAATTGAAGAGCAGCCCTCTGCTAACATAAGAAAACAACGAGCAACTCGCTCTTCAGAAAACCACGAAAACATCATTGAGAAAATTGGAAAAATACATCGAGAGTGTGCTAACTTATATTATATAGTCGGATAAATAAGTGAGGCGTCTAACACTGAAAACCGCTGAAAATTTCCTAGAACTAATCAACACGATTTCAGAGGGCACTGAGCTGAAAGATTTTGAATTCTATCTTCTGAAAATGCCGTCTTTCCTTTCGACATGATGCTCAGAACCCTGTCGAAAGAGCTTCAGAGTCTTGCGATCAGTTTTCGTATGTCTATCTAGATACGATTCCCCAGATCAAGAGATCTTGAGTCGGATTTCTAGACTCTCACTCTCAGCGTAGGAGCACACTTCTAAGAGCAATTCTTTACAACAACTGTCCTCTCCTTGTTTGAGATTCCGGATTTGTTTCGTCCGTCTCAATCCGCCTCTAGGCTATATCCGCTTCTGATCTCATTAGTGAGTGTAGACATGCGCATACGCTTCGCTCCTCGCTTCCTCCAGCTCCACGCCACTTTCTCGCTTCGTGTTTGTTGCACCGTCATCAGCTGATTTCACATAACGATAAGTTCTGTTTTGCGGATTCGGTCGGGTGGCACTAACGTGTACTGAGTGAGACGAGTCACTCGAAGCGCTCTGATGGCGAGCATCTTAAGCAAACTAGACGGAGCGAGCGCGGCGGGAAACAGTCAAAGAGACGGGAACTCTCCAATCGGATTTCAGCCTTAGATTCCAATCTATCTCTGTAAATTTCTGCTCGGTCTTTCAGAAGCACCTCAGTTGGATCATTTGCCAATATTATAGCATAATCCATGCTGAAAACCTCACTTTCAGATCTTCGATTCTAAGGGAAATTCGATTATTTTCTGGAAATTTCTGATGATTCTTAAAATGTTTGATTCATTCCCAATTCTTTTTTTCAGATTACTTCGAATTTCCAGCAATCTTCAAGAGAGCTTTGCATGCGAGCTGGCCCGTGCTCTCCCCTTGAAACGATGTGCTCTGTGCCCTTTTTTCGCCAGTAACATAAACTGCTTTATAATTGAAGGCTATCTTCGAATGTGTAGCGCCACGCATAATAAATACAATGGCACTTCCCAATTTCCTTCGAAACCGAAAAGGGAGATGCGGCGGCTCCTCGTTGTGCCACTCGTCTTCCCATTCAGTTGAGCCGTGCATATGATGATTTATGGGTTATGCAAGAAACGAATGAATTCGGAGAAAAGCTCTTCCGATTGCCGCTGATTTCCGGTCCGACAACACGAAACGGAAGAAGGCGAAGGTGAGTTTTCGAAAATCGAAAAGGCGAAGAAGTGCGAGCAATGCGAAACACACTATGTAGCCGTGACGTGCCACGTGTTTCTAAGCGCAAATCAGACGGACGAAGGACTCAAATCGTGCTCACTCGAGAATCGCTACTCACCGTTCGCTGATGACCACCCCGACGTCTTCCTATTTCGGTAAAATGTTCCAAAACAGCGTCTCAAAGATCGACGCCGAAACTTCCGCCCTCTCATCTCTCGCGCTCTTTTTCTCAAACAACTTCTGGTTTCATTTGTAAACAACGCTGGCTTCTTCCGTTGGAGAATGCTCACCGTGAAGCCAGTGGCACAGTAGGTATAAACCTCGATTTTCTGATCGAACAATTTGAAATTCGATATGTTGCCAAACGCTTGGACAACTGGAAAACAACTGAAAATAGATCAGAGCCAAGATTTTGGAAATCGCTTTACCTTTACCAAATTTCTTCAAACTACTCAATAGATCCATTCGAAAACGACCGGAATTCAGTTAACAACTCAATCGCTTCGTGAGCTGCTTACATCGGCGAGCACGCCAGGCTCTGGTAACTACAACAAATGAAAACGAAGTTGAATCAAAGGAACTGAATCCACAATCCACATTATTGGACTTGTTCTGGCAGCGTAGCTCCTTGTCGGAGCAGTGCTAATCTTCCAGAAACCTAGAGCCGACAGAGGGCGGCCACTCGGCAAGCGGGTGAAGGCATAAGAGCAGGCTGCCGGTCCGGAAGTTTTATTGATTCGTTTTTATTATTATTTTCTTTGAATTCTTGTTACTCAAGTTTGACAAGAAAGCCTGAGCTGTCAGCGCTGATTCGCTCCTGATTATCTGCCTCATTGGTGGAGATTTTTTAATGAAAAACTACTTATATCAATCAGTTTCTTTCAAAGACTAACGAATGTTTGATACAGCATCAAAATGGGTTCGTGAGCTCCAAGAAATGGTCGAAGTCCTCACGGAGAGTGCCTCATTGCGGTTCCCCCTTGTTTCAAGTCATTCTCTAACATTGTCAAGATCCCAACTGGCCCAATTGCTCGACCTACTTCTCATTTCACCAAAAAAAGAAGCGTTGCAGTTATTTAGAGCCCGCTTGGGCGCATCAACTTTTCTCTTTTTCCCTATTTCTCTCTCTCTCTTTCTCTCTCAGTTCGAAAAATGTTCAAAAAATTAGGTTAGGCGAGGAGCACGGAACGAGACGAAAGTTGACGACGACGACGACGAAAACGTCTTCCTCTACTGACATAGGATTATGGTCAGTTTTGCATCTTCTAGGAGCAGAAGAAGACGGCGAGTAGAAGAAGTACGGAGACGGGGCACAAAAAGTTAGTGTGCATTTAGATGAGTGAAGAAGGGCGAGTTGCTGTGCTCTCCTGCATGTCATTTCACCACTTTGGTATCGGGGTCTCGAGAGACGTCTCCCGGCGGCATCTTCAGGCCGAGTCGCCACCATGATGGAGCTTTCCGTTTAGCTGCACGTACGGGCTGACGGTACTCCTCATGGAGAATCCGAATCAATCTTTTACTATACTGGGCGTTCCATTTGCTCTGGAAATGCTCGGCAACGTCCGCTCGACCGCTTAACCTTTCAGCCTAAATTTCCAATTGAAGACCTTTTCCTCAAGTTGTTCTTCATTTTCCACCCTTCTAGAAATGAAGCCAATCACAAAGCGAGAATTCAAAGAAAAAACTCTATAAAACTGCTGAAACTAGTTCAAGTATGCCAAAAATTTGTGAAACCAACAGGCCAAAACATCAATTAATCAATTTGAAAGCTGGAAGTCAAACTTTTCAGACATTTTCAGCATTCTAGCTTTCTCACATGCTGTCAGCGTTTTTGCAGAGCTTCTTTTCCATTTTTCCAACTTTTCGCATACCTCTTTGCTGAAAAAGTGCCAATTTTGAGATGCTCCTCACGAAATCTTTCTCAACGATTAGATAAAGCTAGCGACGAAAGCCACAAGTTCAAAATTCGAGTCGGAATTTTCAGCACCCCGTCTGGCGCGAGTCTGCCACCAGTGAAACCCCCCCCCCCTAGAATCTTGCGTAGAATCATCTGAATTTCGATTCCCTTTCTCAAAGTTTATTTCAAGTTTACTGTAGCAAGTACTGTAGCACTTCGATCACTCTCATAGTGCACACAACTGTATTACATTGAAAGTTGGGCAGTGTAGAGCCAAAGATCAATATTCGCAAATCTTCAACCAACAGAAAGCCAAAGATGTGGCAATAATAGAGCAATTGCACATTTCTATGAAATGATATTGCAAGCTTAACTATTATCGCCGTAAAAAAGTTCCGACATTTTTTCGAGTCGGGATTTGAATTTAGAGGCTCCGCCCATTCATCATCGTTGCAGCGCATTTGCTATGCGCGATATATGGCGGAGCCTCTAAATTCAAATCCCGATTTCCGCGGGCTCGAAAAAATGTCGGAACTTTTTTACGGCGATAATAAGGCTTCAACGAAAGATGAAAGCAAAACGTCGTCTTTCTGTTCGTCTTTCATTCGTCTTACGCAATAAGAAAGTTGTGCATTCCAAGACGAAGATCAGACAAGACGGTCTTATTTCGTCTTTCGTGGAAGCCTTAAGCTCAACACCCTCTCTTTCCCTCTCTCTGGGTCACTAACTGGCTGACTCGAATACGCATCACTTCGGACACTTTTTGTGAATAAGAGTGACATTAAAGCGAGCTCAGAGTGATCAGAAAACGAAAAACAAACCAGATCAGAGATGGCCAGCGAGAAAATGAAGTAGTTGGTCGGCTGCCGAATGTTCTTATCCAAATAGTAGGAGAGCAGGACTGCCAGATTGCCGACGACAGTGACGATGGAGAGGACGAGCATGAAGAGTGCCAGGAGCACGCTAGCCACCGCCATTCTTCCGCCATCTCAGTGGTTGAAGCGAACGCGCATTGTCTGCTTGAAAAAAGGTTTGGCTCGTGTGGTGTGGAGAGAAACGCGAAAATGGAATGAAAAGGTGAAACTGTCGGAAACTTATGAGGGAAGTGCTGTTTCCAGATGAATGGCTCTGGAAAAGTGTCAAACCAAGGACGCAAAAAATAACGGAAACGAGGGACTTTTTGCTAAGAAGTACTGCGTCGTCTACCTGCTTTCTAGAGATTCCAACATGGAACGTCTTCATATCCTCAGTCTGAAATTTCAAATTTGGAAAGGTACGAGCCGGTGCATAACTTTTAATCCAAACTGCAAGCTACTTCTCGAAAAATAAGCAAATGAAATGGTTTTCAGTAAGGCTTCCATTTGGGCGAAATTTCGGCTGTCTCGTCTCAATTCTCCGTCTTGAATTTGTCTGACGCATTGTGTTAACAAATTTTAAAAAATGCGTAAGACGATTTTTTGTCTTCGTCTTTCGTGGAAGCTTCAGTTTTTAGAGCAGAACGCAAATCTACCGACTATTGAGCAAAATGATACTAGACCGTAAGAAGTTAAGAAGAAGCTTAAAGAAGATTTATCGAAACGGCCTTTTCATTGACCTCCTAAGCCGCGATTCATTGAAGTCTCTGCAACAGTTCTACATAAAGAAAAGCTCAGTGATTCCAGAAAAGAGCATTCTGACACTGAATTGGAATTACGTGCCGAGGCTCTAGAGGTAAAGATTTACCAGGTTACTAAGGCCTTTCAGAGCACTATTCTCACATTCTCGAATATCAGACGCATCGAAATAACACAAAATGTTCAGAAGAATGAGCTCAGTCATCGGGATTCTGTAGAACCTTGAACGATAACCGTAGAAACTGAAAAATGGCTGAAAAAAAGTGCAAAAGCTGTGTCCGATCGTTCACCAACAATGTTCTTTGGCATCGCCAGAGGCTGGTATGCTCTCGGGTAACATACTCTTCAGCTGGCCAAACAAAGATCAGGCAGCTCGATACAGATACCTTCTAAATGCTCCAGTACCACTAAGAACAATTGTGAGAATCAGCTTAGACAGGCCTAGAGACATTCGGCTGACGTCTGCCAGCTAGTCCGCTGTACTTAATCCGCATAAGGCGTCTAGAATTCTAGCTAAACCAAGACAGCATTTGCCTAAACTGTGCAATTTGAAGCTTCTAGAGCGGGGTGTGTAGTTGCAGACTTCTGCCACCATTTTCGTTCGAAATGGAGCGGTGAGATCTATGAATTGTCACCGAAAATCCAGTCCCTTTTTTTCGCTATTTTCATAATTTAAGGGCAAAATTCCAGCAGAATGTAGAAAATTTTCAAAAAAAAAAAAAGAAAATAATTGCTCAAAATAGTAGGTCATCAAAACCTAGTCTTCTGCAACTTTTCCCACTATTAAAGTGGACATCTCAAATTACAAACTCATTAATGGAAGTAGCAGAGAAAGGACGGAGCAGGAGGTGGCGGGGAGGGGGGGGGAATCGAAAAAAAGGTGAGGCGGCGGCTGCTTAAGCTCGCCACTCCGTCTCTACCATCCAATTTCATGGTTCGACACTCTTCATATCATTTAAAATGTATAAAAAGTTGAAAGGAAGAGCTCCGGAAAGATCAAAGATGAGAGGGAGCGGGAAAAGGTGATGAAAGGGTTTGAAGGGGACGGGGAGGGGGTGGGGGGAGCGGATGGGCAAGATTCAACTGATAGATAGTGGGGTGGGGTGAATGAGAGCCACAACTAAAGGCCCCGCCCGTCTGTTCTAAGACCCCGCCCTGTTTTTCAAGCTTTTGCTTCTACTGCCGCCCGCCTTCTTCTTCTTCTTCGTCTTCTTCTTCCTCTTCCTCTTCTTTCCTTGCCGTCTTCTTCTTCTTCTACTTCTTCTTCTTCACCCCTTTTCTAACCCCTTCAGAGGGAATAGAAGGGAGAGGGGATGCAAACAGCGTCGGCCTATTATTATGAGCAAACATGTGCTCGGATGAGAAGGAGTGGAAAACGCTGAGCTCTTGTGCTCCACCTCCGTAGTCGGTGGTTCGTCTTGTTCGGCGCAGGAAACCAATTTAGGAGTGAAGAAGGCGAAGGAGCAGATGAAGATGATGCACGTCAAATTCGTACTTCCCCCCCCACACCTCCCCAAACGGAACGGATTGGGCTGATAGGAAGGCGTGCAGCCGGTTTCTGAGAAAGAGGATGTCCGAAAGGTGTCCTATAATTGGATTGCTCTATGAGTAAGAATGGAGAGCAAGAAGAGCAAAGAAATGAAAGGATGATATAGGAAATAAAATTGGCTCGTTGGAAAGAAGCCTTGGTTACGGTATCCAACGAAAATCACTGGTTTCAGAAAAGCGAACTGGAGCTCTTCGAAATATCGTTAGGAACCACATTTCCGCTCCGGAAAGTTCTGCAATTATGAAGTTTTTTCCACTTTTCTAAACAGCGGTACTTTCTTGAATTCTTGAAGTCCTTCTGAAATTTCTCCGAATTTATGTATGTTTAACTATAAAACTCCGGAACGAGGCACTTCAAACCTCAAAAAGTCCGTTCGCGTCAGCTATGTATGTAACATTCGAACAGTTTTAGACATGCATCGAAAGCTCAACAACACTTTCATAATGTGAAGCTTCATCTAGCGTTCTAGCTACAAAAAATGCGATCTCTCCAGATTTTCAGACATTTCAGAAAGCTCGCATCACTGTAAATTCCAGCATCCATTCACGTGGTCTCTATTTTAAGTGAATGGCTCCACTGTACGAAGATTTGCTCCGCCGAACTCCATCGTCCATATGGATTGTATTAGACAATTGTGAAGAGCAGATGTATCTAGTAGCGTGCAGTACGAGGATATGGATATTTCAGTGAAAATGCTTAACTTTCAGGTTCAGTAAATCGAATAAACGGTGCTTAAATGTACATAGTGAGCGTTCTTATGTGACGTCTTCACACCCAGAACTGTATATTTTTGCAGTTGACCACTTCTTTCCCCAGTCTCAGGCTGCTAGAGCTCAAAATCGCATTCTGCGTCTTAGTGGCTCATCTCGACCCATATACGCTTTTTTTGAACTACAATTTCCGTTCGTGTAGTGTCATTTTGTATTGTGCCAGATGTCGTCAGACGCAAAAATTCTGGGCGAATTGACAGTCCACTTTGGCGCTGCTTTGAGCTAACTTTGTGAACTTTGTGTAACTATTCTCGCCCCATATTTCATTATTTTTAACTTATATTATAATTTCAAATTTCATTCAACAAAAACGTCAACAAATATGAAATCCGCGCGATCCTTGTACGGGTCCGGCCCACATGCTGTCCGAGTCTTGACCGGAAATCGCTGCGAGTGGAATACGGAGCCATTTCACCTGTGAAAAGGGCACACGTTCCGATCTAAAACGGATCAATTAACAATTCTGAAACAAAAAATAATATTTGAAATTGCCGTATTCTGTATTTTCAGATTTGGGCTGATGTTAGCCAATGTTAGCTGAATTCCATCTAAACCAGAAACCGTATACCGATGTTTTATATTCTACAATGTACGTGCACGAATTGTGGGAACCGCAGGTCCCGTGTAGCTGATCTCTTGGATCCCCGGTGATGTAGTCGTGCTAGATGCCCATCCGTGTCCTGAACCGTCCATTTGGCATATGCGCCGCTGCTCTACTCATGCCGTTCCCCGTTTTGTGATAGATCATTGTTTTGTCTGATGTTGAATACTGACCGTATCCCTGATTCAGTAGCCGTAATCCGTAGTAACACAAATCTGAAAGAAGTTATAGAAGGATAGGAGCTGTGATATGAAAAGGGGTCTAATAGTGACTGTTTTCCGACTCCAGACGAGCACTTGCTCCGCTGCTCGCCGTTCACCTCCTCCGTCGTCTCTTCCAAAAAAGCGGGCTCCTTGAAAACCCGTATGCAAACCATTTCAATCAGTTTCTTTCCGCCTTCCACTGCATGCTTCATGTCCCCTTAACATATGCGCCGTTGCCCGATTCCTTATTTTCTCAGATCCCTATCTTCCATAGCGTTGCTCATCTGTTGTTCTTCTTTTTTAGATTCTATAGTATTTTGTGGATATTTTAACTGCAAATTCAATATCATTCAAAGATGAGCCAACAACGGGGCACTGGCATAACTTTTTTCAGAAGGAAAATTCGTGAATTTTTGCAAATTGAAGAACTCTTGGTAATGCTAACTGTCTAGCAACATAGTTTTCAAGTAGAATCGCTAAAGTCGCTGGAACTCGCCGCCACGCTACCTAACGACTTTGATCTGATGTCAGCCTTATTATGATTTTAACATTAAACGATTTGATCAAATCTACTTTAAGATTAGACGTTTGATTATTCTCGATCTTAAGCTAGCTTAGAACTGTATTCCATAGTGGCAGGAGTGCTCACTCCGGGCTCACTTCTAGTCGATAGAACTCGCGAATTGTGGATCTCGGTGTGTTTTATTAGAGCGATCTGGAAAAAGTTCTATTTCGTTCAGGACGCCCCCAGAGAAAGAACCGCCGCCATCCTGAAGGGCGTCTAGCGTGCATCGGATGGATGCGTCGATTCCAAGAAAGATCTGAAAGCTTCACCGACTGTAAGTGTGAAATTGGATGAACGGCATGAAGGAGCCATTCCAAGCTCGAAGAAGCTCGGAGAAGCCATTACAGCACTTTTAGTACATTGCTGTGGCGATTTACGGTGTGATCTGGTAATCATTGCAATGGCATCACAGTAGGGCGGAATTGGATGTTGGGTACTCGGAATCCGGAAAACAGAAAACGGAAAAAAAATTTCACGGAATGTGGAATCCGGAAGACGGAATGAAAAAAACGGCGGAATCCGGAATTACGCCCTTCTCTGAATGGCATCATATCACTAGGCGCAAGACCATTAAATAAAATAGCATCTTGATTCGCTCGAGTATAAAAAGAGCCTTTCATAGGAAGAAGTGCTCGCTTACGCCACCAGGGCGGCATGTCTGTTGACGTCCAACATTTGATCAAATCTGAAAAATGGGGTATTTCCGCCAATGAATGGGGTATTTACTTACTGACTAAGTAAGTAAGTAATGTAACTGTGGAAAGAACCCTTGTACAGCCTAAGCTACGCGTTCAATATTCGAAACAATCAATCAATTACGTCACATTCCAAAAGGACTCCGCCGGCTATTGCAATCATTCTTGTTCTGTGGAGCCGAGTCTGTATTACCTTACTTACTTAGTTCCGTCAATCGCTTGTGTGGGCGCGGATCCCAGCTACCTAACCATGCCTTGCGATAGGGCTGAGGCTCTTTTGGTGGCTGTTGGCAGCAATTTTTGTGTGCCTGCTAAGCCAAAATTAGAGCCATCGAGTCACAGAGAGTATTGGGCGCTACCTCCGACCCGATATCACATTTTAGAGACTTCGCGGGGGGTGCCGACCTCCTCCGGATATGTAGAAGAGAATCAGTTGTTGATCTTCTACGCCACGTCTTTACAGTTAGCTCCTTTGAGCCCTTGCAAAAAGCTCGTCGTCTTACGTATTTTTTCAGCATCTTGAAAAGAGATCTCAGTTCGAGCACGGTTCCAGCGCCCATTTGTGGTCTCTGGAAGTTTTACGGCATTCTCTTCTGCGATCATAGCTGGAGAACACGCTTGCAGTGATCATCCGTGGTTCAAAAATCTAAAATTCCTTAAAATTCCCATCGCCTCTGCTTCGGGTATGCCATCCTTCACGTAACAGTTACACAATTTGGAAATGAGTTGGCTCCGCCGCTATAAATCGTGTTTACTCTATAGATTGAATAAGGACTTCACTATGAGAAGCGGAGCTCAAGAAAAAACGCACCGAACCGATTCAAATGTCGATGAAAAACAAAATGAATATTCTGAAATTGCGGAGTTTTTCAGAGATTTTATTTTTGATTTCTGATCATCTCGATCGAATAGATCTGCTTTTGTTCTGCTCAAAGATCACTCGTGTTCGTTAAAATAATCGTGAAAAATTGCTGCGGCGCTCCTCCTCCTCTATCTTGACGTCAGCGATCCGTGAAAGAACATCGACAGCAAAAAGAGGAAGGAGGAGGGGGGGGGGGAGTTTGGAGAAAACAAATCTAATGGTTATGAGATGGGTTTTCCGAAGACTCGCTTCATCACAAGTTGACAATTTCCGCATCTGACGGGTTCGTTTCGTTTTTATGTGAATCTGTTCACTGACTACTACAGCCCGTTTGTTTTTCTTCAGATGAGGGATGGATGCACAGGTGCATTCTAGAAGCTGCAAAAATGTATGTTTTGATCATTGTTGTGACGGAATTTAATGTTTTTTTTTTGAAACTCGGGGGGACTTAGCTGCTCTTCGCTTGACTTGAATTGGGCTCTTGCAGATTCAAATCTCCTTCCTGATATCCATTAAAGTCTTACGGGAGAGAGCTCACCATTGCCAAGACCTTTTCTTTCTAGTACCGTAGCTGA
Source organism: Caenorhabditis inopinata (assembly GCA_003052745.1). NCBI lineage: Eukaryota > Metazoa > Nematoda > Chromadorea > Rhabditida > Rhabditidae > Caenorhabditis > Caenorhabditis inopinata. The sequence goes on from AP018153.1 coordinate 9,818,804, forward strand.
CGTTCTGAAAATTTCGAATATATCATGAGCCCACCACCATTGAAATCGCTGCCAACCATAGTTTACCAGCTCCCCACTGCGAAAAGCGCGTTTATCGGGGGGGGGGGGGTTTATGAAAATGTGCTGAAATTTAATTGAACGAAACTGGGGGGGGGTTCTTTTGAATATTTCTTCCGAAAGAACCTCCTCCCCCCCCCCCCACTAGTACCATCAAAGTATGAAAATTGGCTTAGAAGCGCCGCAGAATACATGTGGAATAGAAAATAGAGCAATGAACAAAGTTGAATTGGAAAAAATTTGGGGTAAATAACAATAAATTCAATGTTTTCTTGCTTATTTTTGGCTTTCTTGAGCTCGAGCCTAATAGATAGTTTTACACATCCCTTTCTACTTTGATGCTCACTCCTGAAAGCTGTACCATTGATACCGCTATTCTACACAGATGCCAATTTGATTCATTACAATGGACAATGGCACAGCAAAAAGGGTACTAAAAAGAAAGTTACCTGGATGAAATTGTTTCCATTGTATCTGTTCCGCTACGCTTTTTGCTTTCAAGCCTGAGCACTCTTTGGGTATTCCGTCCTTTATTGCATTTTGTATTGGTGGAAAAAAAACATTAATTATTTGGTGCCTTCACAGATCTGGAAACTATTTTTCAGAGCGACAGTCACGGCGAAAAGAGAAGGAATCAGAATAGATTTCCTCCCGACATTTTCCACTGTTTCAAAGGATAGAGATGCCGTTGCGGGACACGGTCATAACATTTCATATGCGCCTTTAAGAGTACAGTTATTTTTTGAAAAAATTTTCAGTCAGTTGACTTCAAGTTTTTCCTTTTTACCGACCAGCAACCTTTTACTTGCATCTTTTTCGCTCGAGTTTGTATCTGCCTAAACAATACGTCAAAGTGCTGAAAAATTCATTTTTAAAAAAGTGAAGGAGAGACTTTTTGTATTAACTTAAAGCTTAGCAAAAATTGTTACCGCTGCAGCACAATGAAAATACGGATCGTTCTTCAGTATGAAACCGGAGAGGTTACAAAATATTTGCATGACCTTGGCAAGACATCAGTATCTTCAGCGGCAGCGGCACGTTCACTCATTGATTCTTGTGCTCAAATTATCATTTTTTCGTAGTAAAGAAGAAGTATGAAATATAAATTTCCTGATGAACAAGATTTAGCTCAAATACTGAAATGTAGGGCTCTTTTTCTTTTTTTTTTTGAAAAATGAAGCGCATTTCAATATTCCGCTGGTAGCCTCACGCAAGCCCCTTGAAATTCCGCGTTTCTACCGAATCGCTGAACAAGAATCTTTATTACTTCTCCGTTTGTGTGAACCCCCCCCCCAATATATCGTCAAGCTGTGATGTGAGATCAAGCCACAAATGTCAGCTTGAGCTATGTTGAAGAAAAGAGATCAAGGTGCTCAAAACGGCTGAATGAACAAATGTAGTGCAATTGCAAATCATGTAAAGAGCAATCACATTATGGCATGATTCGTTTCGTTTCGAATCGCCAACTCGAACAAACAGCTAAAAAGGCCACGAATTGACGGCGGTTGAAACGGCGACAGAATAGCACAAGATGGTTCTACAGTGCTCCACATAATGATAGAGCCACCCTAAAATTTTCGCAAAACAGAAAAACGAGTTGTGGTATAGAAAATGTTTCTCTTGAAAAAAGTTGGCATTTTGTATTAGAAATATGATAGTAATTCAAGTTATTGCAAAAAAAAAGAAGAGAAAATAAAAACCAACATTTATTGAAAAATGGTAAAAAAAAACATCCACATAAAGATAGAGCCAGGGGGTCAAAAATGCGTAAAACTCAAAAAATAATTTGTCGAGATGGGTTTAATGATTGGTAGGATGACCATTACCACGCATCACATCGAAAACTCGTGAATCCAACGAAAGATAGAGATTGTCGATGAGTTGTTGGTCCACTTCCTGCCACGCGTTGATGATAGCTCGCTTGAGATCCGTAACGTTGTCGTAATTCTTGTTTCCGTGGTAGATCTTCCTAGCCATGAAACCCCAAACATTTTCGATGATATTCAGGTCCGGTGAGCAAGCCGGCCAGTCGAGAACTGGAATTCCACGGTCACCTATCCACTTGATTGTGCGACGCGCACGGTGGCAAGGTGCTCCATCTTGTTGGAAAATGTAATTCCTGCCTCGATTTCTTCGGATGAATGGCATCAATTCACGCCGTATCACGTATCGGTACTGTGCTCCGTCCATCTTTTTCGATACGAAGCATAATTTGACTCTTCCTTGAGCACTAATGGCCGCCCAAACCATTACTCCACCTCCTTTGAAATTTCGGCGAGAAAATCTCAACTTTTCTTTTCTTAGATCGTGCCAATAATCACGGTAACCATCCGGACCATCACAGTTAAATTTCTTTTCGTCGCTGAAGATGATCTGAAATCAGAAAATCAATTTCACTGATGTACAGTAACCCTCACTTGGCTCCAGTTTGTCCTTTGATTGTTTCTGGCGAATTTCATCCGATTTTCTCGATGTTTTTTGGTGACAAATGGAGCCTTTCGCATTTTTCTGTGTCGGATAAACTGGGTCTTCGAAAGAACACGTCGAACAGTTTCCGCAGAGACCGGCAAAGCCATTTCGCTTCTGATTTTCGAGCAGGTGACAGTTGAATTTGATGCTCGGCGGATGATACTGCGCTTTTGGCGGGTGGTGAGAAGCGATGGACGACCTGAAGATCTTTTCGTGCCATAAGCACTGGCGTCTGAGGCATAATGATCGACCACACTTCTCGAACGATGCAAATCCTTTGCAATTTGGCGATGAGAGAGTCCTTGAGTCAGTTTGGCTTCAATTTGACCTTTCTCAAAATCACTCAATGATTTTCCTCTGCCCATGGCTGTAAAAACTATCGAAATCATACCAAATGATGCTTTCGAAATTCAAAAGTGAAAAAAAAACGAGAAAAATGAACAAAAACGAAGGTGGCTCTATCATTTTGTGGAAGAGGAAAACGTCAATTTTCGAAAAAATCATTTTTTCTCCATTGCTCATCCTTAATTTGTTTTCGTTGCGGGACCCACCAACAATGCTGGCAATGCGCAATAAACACAAAAAAAATAAATGCTCTGCCATTTCTGGGTTCTGAGTTACGTGAAATTTTAAGGGTGGCTCTATCATTATGTGGAGCACTGTAGAGGAGTTCCTGGTGTCCCAATGAGTTCCTCCGACAACTTTCGATGAGATTGTGTCTGCTTGCCGTACCCCTTTGCCGATTGGAATGCTCAGTTCGTTTATAAACATCTTGATCTTTGTAGTTGTTCCCATATTGTATTCCTTGAGGAGATTGAAATATTCTGCGTCGACTCTAGCTTGATTGAGTGCGTTCCAGACTGCGTTGGGTTCCAAACTATCGAAGGCTTTAACATAATCGATAAAGCAGAGGTAGAGCGGTTGTTTAAACTCTTTCTGACGTTCGATTAGTTGAGTGACTGTGTGGATTTGGTCTGCATACCACACGATGATGAATTGGATTGATATATTCAGCATACCGTACCTTTCCCCAATCCCTTTTCATTTTGGTCCGAGTGAAGTCAAAACGACGTACTTTGTGGGCGTCGGTGAGTTTTGGAACTGAGTTCAAGACAGCTCTCTTGATGTTGGGATCATTTTTAAGAACTCTCCAAACCGCAAACTTGCTCATGCCAAGATTGATGTCGTTACAAGGCTTCTTTGAGTTGGAAGCGACGCAATTGGCTCTTGCATCGCGTTTTGGAGCAGGCCTGGTTTCCTTTCGTTGATTGTTCGAGTTCGGTATGAATACAAAACGATTGATACAGTTGTGAGAACGCTTCAGAAGAATTTTGATTAGCCCATTCAGCCGTTTTGAAGGTCTTGATGGATGCTTTTTGTTAAGACCAAGGTGTGGTGTGAAGACGGTTTCGTAGACAAGGTTTATTGGAGTGTAAGACAGGAGAGGTGGGCAGATCTCGAACTGGGGAACAGAGAGAAATCTGCCTATTTAAAGGGTAGCTGATAATGATCAGCGATGTGTAAAGGTCGGTTATTTCACGTGCGTGTGAAGTAACCTATTGCACTACGAAAGTGATACAACACCTCCCGTTTTAGGTTAGACAGTTCATTGATATGTTTTCTTTGACGGTTGGAGTTGTAGCCGATTGACTGGATTCGGGATTCGTGAGGACCGGCGCAACGTTGTTCTTGAGGCAGGTGGAGGTTGTGTCGGAGGGCATGAGGTACAGTACTGGCCATAAAGGTGTCATATTATGGTTTTTCGACCATATCTCATTCGATATAGAACGAATCAATCTGATTTTTTCACAGTTTGTTCAAGAAGCAACATTGTATCAGTTAAAAACATTTGGATTTGTGAGACTAATTCATAATTGAGTAATTTGAAAAAGAACGAAAACAACAAAAACCCATATTTCTTCAATGAAACTTCGTGCTCTTATAAATTGTTCTATCTGCGAGATTTCAATATTTTGTGGGAAAATTATTTGCATCAATTACTGCCTGGCATCTCCTGGGCATAGAATCGATCATTGTGTCGATGGTTGATTGCGGAATCTTCTTCCACTCCTCCTCGAGAAGTTTGAACTTCTCGTCGATGTTGAAGTAGTTTTTCCGGTCAATCTCTTCTCCAATTCCTCCCATAGGTGCTCAATGCTGTTCCGGTCTAAGCTTTGACTCAGCCAATCCAAAAGGGAAACACGGCGGCGGTTGAACCAGTTCCGCACGTGATGAGAACGATGCTTGGGATCATTATCCTGCTGATACAGAAAGGCACGGCCTACGCTAGAAAGTGCCCAGAGTCTCGTGGTGTTCTCCAAAATATCCTCATATCCTTAGCGATCAAGATTACCGACGATGCGCTTGAGAGAACCCATTCCCGTGGCGGAGAAGCAACCCCAAATCATTTGGGCCAGAACTCATTTTCATTGGACCCGCCAGGACTGGGCCAATATCGTCTGATCGGACGAAAGCAAGTACAACTTGTTTGGAAGTGACGGTGTGAAGTGGATTCGTCGTCCTACCGGCATTCGCTACGTCCCCAAGTACCAACTGCCAACCATGAAGCACGGTGACGGTTCCTGCATTGTTTGGGGTTGCTTCTCCGCCACGGTAATGGGTTCTCTCAAGCGCATTGTCGGTAATCTTGATCGCTATGGATATGAGGATATTTTGGGGAACACCATGAGACTCGGGGCACTTTCTAGCGTAGGCCGTACCTTTCTGTATCAGCAGGATAATGATCCCAAGCATCGTTCTCATCACGTGCGCATTTGGTTCAACCGCCGCTGTGTCACCCTTTTGAATTGGCTGAGTCAAAGCTCAGACCAGAACATCATTGAGCACCTATGGGAGGAATTTGAAAAGAGATTGACCGGTAAAACTGCTTCAAACATCGACGAGAAGTTCAAACTTCTCCAGGAGGAGTGGAAGAAGATTCCCCAAGCAACGCTCAACACAATGATCGATTGTATGCCCTGTAGATGCCAGGCAGTAATTGATACAAGCGGTTTTCCCACAAATTATTGAAATCTCGCAAATAGAACAATTTCTAAGAGCACGAAGTTTCATTGAAGAAATATGGGTTTTTGTTGTTTTCGTTCTTTTCAATTTACTCCAGTATTCATTAGTCTCACGAATCCACATGTTCTTATTTGATACATTGTCGCTTAATAAAGAAACTGTAAAAAAATCAGATTGATTCGTTCTATATCGAATGAGATATGGTCGAAAAACCAAAATATGACACCTTTATGGCCAGTACTGTAGCTCCAGATCCGTTTTGAGTTGTTGTTGACGCTGTTGTGATTGGCGGCGTCTGATTGTCATCTTGAATCCAGACGTCAAATTCGTCCTGGCTTGGCAGTGTTGTCGATACACGGGCACGCAGCTGTTTGGTGTGCCGTCTCCAGAAGGTAGAATCAGCCACGACGACTTCGTAGAGTGTTCGGCCGATGCGGCGTCGAATTCTACCTGGAATCCAAGTGGCAGTAAGACGGTTTCGGTAAGTTTTAACATAAACCTTATCGTCCACTTGGAAAATCCGATGTCGAGCACCATCCCTCGTTTCATTGTGCTTCTGCGGCAAGTCTTTTATGGGTCCTGCATAATCCGGATGCACACGCTGCCAGGGATATGATGGTGCAGGCCAAGAGCATAGAGTGTTTTTCGCTGGATACTTTGCTGCCATTGCGCAATTTCCGCACCTTTTGACTTGTTTCTCGATCTCCTTATTCTTGCGGAAGACTGGTGTCACATCCTTTTTGGTGACGAGGGTTGCTTTTGAATTCGTACACCGTCCAAGATCTGGATGAAACACGATAGAATACTCACCTTGCCGTCGCTCTTCAACTGCTCACGACTCTCGTCCAGGTAGTCGCATGCTGAGCCGAGGTGTGAGGATGTTGACTTGACCTGTTGCAATCATGAATCGCATTCCAAAGCTGCTCATCCATTTTTATCCATTCCATTCCCAGTAGGCTGTCGGTATTTGTCACGTGGGCTCTTCCGGTGTTCTTCTTTCCATTCATTTTGAAAGTGCAGTTGAACCATCCGTATACCTTTATGGGCTGTTGGGTTGCAGAGCGTATGGTGATGTCCGCTGGCTGCAGTCTTGGTCTCTTGAGCTTCTGCCAATCCTTGTGATTGACCAGAGTGACATCCGCACCAGTATCCAACTGCATGCGGATCGGTGTATTGTTGATGTCGATCATCTTATAGATCCGGTGGGCCCCTATGGAAACCGTGTGCTGTACAGTGACGTTTTTCACTTTATTTCCATTCTTCCTCATTTTTTTCCTGCAAACTCGTTCTATGTGACCTGTTAAATTGCAGTAGTTACAGGTCACCTTTCGGAATGGGCATGCTGGTTCCTTGTGGCTCGTTTTTCCACATCGACGACAAGAGTAGCCATCACCTTCTGGCTTCTTTTTCGTCTTACCTCGTTTCCTTTGCACGGCGTTTACATCCGCTGCAGTTGTACCAACCAACTTTGCATCTGACTTAATTTCGAGGAGTCCCTTCACTTCCTTTTCCAATTCTAGCACAGTGACCGCTGGCTTCGACTCAATCACTTGTAGCGCCCTCGTTCGGATGTCCAGGAAATCCGGTGCTCGCAAGCCATTGATCCAGACCATAGCGCATAATTGGTCATCGGTCATTGTTTTGAATTCTGATGCAGTGAACCTTCTGAGGACCGTTCCAGTGTAGTCGTTGAGATTTGTGCCATCAAATTCGGTCTGTAGGAATTCCTGTCGCTTGCGGAAGATTGACGTTGTTTCTTTGAACGTCTCCATAAGCTTCGCAATCGTTTCATCAAAGGTGAGGTCACTCGGGGTCTTAGGTAATAATCGATTAGAATAAAGCGTGTAGTTTTCTGAACTTAGCTTTGACAAAACTAATTGAGTCCGAGTATCTTCTGGCAATGCTGCGCCGTCTTTGACAATGCCATCCTTGTGCCGTTGGTACCATTGCTCAAATGTCTTCCCGTCTTCCGGTGCAAACTCGAATGATGGGAGATGAGCTGATAGGCTGTCCATTAGTCGTCGTTGCTCCGGATCGTGACTTGTGGATGCACTGGCATTCCCTATGGCATTTTCGAGTTGCATCTGTTGGAGGCTCGCGCAGACCTCAGCGAGTTTCGCAATTTGTGCAGTGAGTGCCTTCAAGTTTTGATCGCCAGTTGTTAAGACCATGGTGTGGTGTGAAGACGGTTTCGTAGACAAGGTTTATTGGAGTGTAAGACAGGAGAGGTGGGCAAATCTCGAACTGGGGAACAGAGAGAAATCTGCCTATTTAAAGGGTAGCTGATAATGATAAGCGATGTGTAAAGGTCGGTTATTTCACGTGCGTGTGAAGTAACCTATTGCACTACGAAATGGTTACAACACTTTTTCAGCAGCGGTCAGAAGAGTGGCACGAGTCAAAGCTAATGGATCTGTGCATCAAACAGAGTAAAACAAAATGAAACGAAACAAAATCAATTTTTATTACAGTAATCTTAAAGGTACATAACAGTTTTTACAGTTATAGAAATCATCTGGAGATCTTAATCTCACCGTAATGTGGGTGTAATTTTTAAATTTCTTCATAACTCGAACAGTTTTTCAGATATAATTCTCAAATTTGGTAGACATTTATAATTTTTTATTCTGAATCAGATTTTCAAACAACCAATTGCCTATCTTGAATAGTTGTTATATAAAAGATCAAAATAAGGGTAGACCTATAAACCTGCAATGCACTTTAGTGATGTCGCCAATCTGGTGCTGGCTTTGCCTCTTTAACATTCAAATTATACCAAAGTTTTAATGTAAGTTTTTTTTAATAATAAAATTGTAATCCATTTATCCAGTCGATCCTATTTGTGTTATCGCTTTTAATTAACTGCTTATTTGAGATATTCGCTATCCAGTTTTCCTTCGTTTCATTTTTGAATTAAACTTAATTTTTTAATAATCACATTACTTTTCAGGTAATAATTATCATCCTTTATTAAATATTTTTCATCGGAAAAGTTCGGAGATTAGTCCAATGTGGACGGATACTTACTATGCGCATTGTGCAGCACATCGTCACATTTCATTTTATAAATGCGCGTCTTGTTGTGGCAGGACGATATTGACTTATGTTAGGGTCTACGCCAACTCTGCCCTTTTTCCCCTACATGCAATAGAACAATGTTTCAGAAGTATGCGGCACGAGAAATGCACACTTTTGACCACCACAAGCTTCCTCGCTTATATCAACAATCGCCTTCAATCGATCTGATCACTGCTAGAAAATTCGATGTTTTTTTCTTTTTTTTTTCACATTTCCAAACATTGGTTTGCTTTGTGTACTCATTAAAAACCGAGGTTATCTATTTGCACAATTGAAAATTTGCAGACCCTGTATCATTTTTAGAATGACGTTTCCGTTTTACAGCTTAATAAACGAACAGGAGTGTCACATAATACGCACCTCGACATGGAAAGGAGCCGCCAACGCACTTCAAACACGGGGTTTTCATTCGAAAAGACAAGAGAAACGACATGAAATAACTCAAAAATTTGCAGTATCAAAAAAGTAATAACGGGCAACCCACAATCAGGTCAACTGCTAGAGCGGCGCCTTAACTGGATGTCACTCCTTTTGATGAAAAATGATTCATTTTGGGTTTTTTTCTTAGTTTTTTGTGATTTATCCTATTTATTTACCAGATTTCTCCTTCTTTTCCCAGTACCTTTTTCGCTTTTTTGCTTAATTTTGGCAATTCACTTATTTTCACTGTTTTACTCTTTTTTGATTTTTCAGAATTTTAACTCTATGTACTCGTTTCTTGTTAATTCTGCCATCCTCTTGTTGTTGTTTTTTAATTCTTGGTGGTATTGAAGAAATTTCATAAAACTCAATTTTTTACCGCAAATCTAATTTTTATTCGATCGTTTAATATATCGGAGACAATACTTAAATCAGCTTCGCTTCGATGGGTTGCGGTACGCAAATGTCCGCAGTTATTCGTCCCAGTATCTACGACGAAATCGGCTTCGTTCAGTTTTTCTGTAGCCATGTCCTGATGACTTGGCTGCAAGCCGTAAAGGATTGAGTTTCAACGTCGGACTATGACCTAGAAACACGTGTTCTTTAATAAATCAACGTAGTACACTCGTTGAAGTCTTTCGATGTTTTGTGCCTGCGATCTTCCAGATTGTTGTGTATTCTAGAGAATCAGCCTGCATTCTTCTGTTGGCACAATTTTATTTAAAATGTAGTTCACACTGCAATTTTTTATTGAGAATTCCAGCCATAAAGCGGTATTTGCGATAACCAAAATGCTTCTTATCGCTGCTGCAGACACAGCATTTCATACGGCATCTTTTAGGTTATTACTTTTAATATGTTTATCGCAACCGAAATGTCTTACACTTTCAATTACTACCAGTTTTTTCACACCAATACAAGTTTTCAATAGTTTGTGTTTACAGTGATTATCTAAAAGAAGAAAAAGGTTGATGCCAAAAAGCCAAAAATCACGAGTTCAGCTGGATTTAGGAACATTGAAGAACATTCTGTATACTCTCTTCCTAATAATTTTATCATTTTGGTCATCTGACTCTCGTCGCTATCATTAATACTTTCGACGACAAAGAAAACGGAGTAAATTACCTACAATCGCTCAGAGAACTAGAGAAACACACGAAAAATATCACGTGTTTCATATAAACAAAGAAGTTTTGACCCGAATTCAGAAAATGTCTCAGTCGTTCAAACTTCTCCTGTCCCTTCTAACTGCTGTCACAACTTCGACATTTGCTGTTATTACACTCTAACAGACGACACTTTGCGTATGCGAGACAAATCGGGGAGAGAGCATTGAAAAACAAGAGATCAGTGAGCGAAAGAGGGGAAAGGGAGTGTGCGCCAAACGTGTCGCATGACTGCCATTGACGGAGGACAGAGAAAAGGTCGCGTCGGCAACTCCTTCCATCGGAACACTGTTTTTTCGTCTGTTTCTCTAAAAATTCATACAGCTATCACCTGTATAATGATATCATTTGTTGTAAGTCCGTGATACATGTGGTGAACATTTTAATGAATGCACTATTTGTAGAAAAATGATCATCAAATGTTCACTATGAATATCACGGACTCTATAACTAATGTTGCAATAGGTTTTTTTTCACTTTTAGAAAGTTGACAACCAGCTGACTTATCAGTAAACTCTATTTCTGGTGTATAGAAAATATCTAATGGTAGATGGCTTCACTGTTCGCATCAGGAAACTCGCTCCATTGTAAAGTTCTTTCGGTACTCCCGGTGAATTGTTCGCGAACGCTAAGTTCCTATCGGCAACGGACCTAAATTTCGATGCTTTAATAATTGTATGACCCTACTTTTTATAAAATACTACTAAAAGTATAATCTACTACTTATTTTATTCTGAGAAAATTTCTCTGCTAGTTTTTAAGAGGTAAGCGCCTTTGCAAAAAAGAACCACAAGTGTTCCCGTATAAGTCGCCGTTACACGCTGGGCCTGCAATGTAATAAATAGTTATTTGCATGCGTCGCCTTCCTCAGTTAATTTTAATTGTTTTTGCATGAATATGATTGTTTCTTGTAATTTTGCCCTTGCGAAGTCCAAGAATAACTAGAAACATTATTTTCCTCGATTTTTTATAATTATTATATTTAGAAATTATCTATTTGAAAAATTTAACTTTTTTTTCTGTTATCCACGGTTTTTACCACTAAAAGTGTGAAATCCAGTGTTTTCTCTATAAATATGATAAGTTCTTGAAAAAAAAGTTTTTTTCTTGTAGAAATAAAGAAATTGCATCAATTTTCGAAAGTTAAAAAGAGTCAACATTATTTCATTTTGAAATCTACTGAAAGCCGTCGAAAGGTACTTGAATTTATACGGTTAATAAAGGAAAACAGACCACGACAATAATATGTTATCACGTTTGTTCATAAATACTATTATACTATCAATATTTGAAAGAGCTACTCTCGCAACGCTAACCTAATTATATAATAAGCTGCAGTAAAGTTATAATTAATCTGTAATCTTATAATCCGTCATGTCAATATGGCAAATTTGCCTCAAAATATATCCCCTAGACTCCCATTATAATACTAAATAATTACCTTTTCTCTTTTACCATTTCAGAACAGCTGAAATTTAAGAATATTGTAGTGAACTTGTAAATAGAGCCTGCTTTTCATTGAGTTTTCCCTTGACATCTAAAGTACACTTTTTTTTGAGAAGAAAACTTTGTTAAATTATCAATTTTTGTTCCTTTGAAATCGCTATTATTGCATTAAAATCATTAACTAGAGTCGAGCAATGTTTTTTTTTAATGAAAAAATTAAACATTTATCGCTATACATTCGAGAAAAACCCTGAATTGTGAGACTGAAGTTTAATTGCAGACATTTCCTTTTTAATTATCACGGTGATTTATTCGATAAAATTTACGGTGCTTCTCAGAAACGAATTCTAGAATGATAGCGAATAAGTTTTTTTTAATAACTTGGCTTTAGACTATAGTTTTTGTTATTCCAATGTTCCTGATTTTCGTCTGTTGCATATTGTTTCCCCTCATTTTCGTTTTCGGAGTGGGTAGGCGCACAATTGTTTTATTCAAAAATGTTTTATTTCTCTTGACTGCATTTGCATCTCCGACTAATCTTCGTTCTAGTCTGCTTTGACTTCGACGGCTTACCTTCCTTGCAAAATTAATGGGTATGAACATCCTGACGAGGTAACTTCTCATACTGATCTAAATGTTCTGAGCGACTTCTCGGTGCAAGAGATCGGGCGCAAATAATTTTCAGATAAAAGTGGCGGAGATTGCTTTGTTGGCGTACTCTAGGTGCAAGGCGTTGTGCTCGAAAATCACGGCGTTCTTCTGCAGACGCTACAGACATCTCTGTATCACACATAAATATTATACATCTTTTCTGTTGGATATTTATACGAAATATTAGGTGAAACACTAGTATTCAGGAACTGTCGAGTCATATTCGCTCTTTTGAATAACGAATTTCATCTCAAATCATCTAGATGTCAAATGCACCATTAATATCCCAAAGATCCTTGTTGCGATCCCAAAATACAAGTTTGCGGTATATTGGAATTATGTTCATTGAAGAAAATGTTTGTTTTGAATCTCTTCTCTCTTCGCATTAGACGTAACGTACACTCTTATTTTCTTCGTAGTCGTGGAAAATGGAATGAAGGCAAAATATATTTCAGCTCTTATTGCTTATTTTTCCTATTCTTTAATTATCGGCAAAAACTATTTTATTTTTCATAGCTTTGACACATTTTCTTCGAATTATATTTTCACTTCATCGATCGTGAATGAATAACTTTTTCCAATTCTAAACACGTCACGGCAAAACAAAACTTATGATTGAAATTCCTTCTGACATTGAAAAAAAACGAACTAGATAAAAAGAGATTTCAAAGTGTTTCGTTGATTCTGCTTTCATTTTCTACGCTCAATGCTTCATAATGTTAAATTCATTCCTTGTAGTTTCTGCCCAGCTGTCACTTTACCATGTCGAGGTACAGGTTCCGAAAGGCTCGGAGTAATTGGCCAATGGGAAATGACAACTCCCGATGGGAACCTCCTCCAATCCATCTGAATGGTATGTATATATGTATTAAAATTCACCAATAAAACGTTTACAATGTCCAGAACTCCTTCCTTCAATTGAACCCGAAGAACCTCCGATCGTAAAACCTGAGGATCAACCTTACGAAGGAGGCCCGCTCGATATGAAAGGATACATATATTACCCTCGTTCTAAAAAATACTATAAAATGACAAGTGATCAGTCTCTGACTCATGGGGTTTTGAAAGTCGACTTAGATCGCATGGAAAAGGCTCGAGAAGAAAAATTTCAAGCGAACAGACCGAGATTCACGTCGGGATCATTTTTACAAAGACCGGTTTTTAAACCGATAACCACCCTGATGGATGGTATGTAGTTTTAATTTCCATCATATGAAGCGTTTCATTTTCCTAACTTTTCAGATCTCACTCTTGGTCGTTGCACGATCTCTCGGGTCGAGCGTCACATTTATGAGAGTCGTCTATTAAATTGCAACCCTAAGCCGTCTTTCACTATCAAAACTCCAATAGATCATTATGATATTATGGGATGCGAGTTTTTAGATGTTTCCAACACTGGGGATCGAATCGTAGGAACATTTACTGTGAGTGCAAATGGTTCGACACCACAACATTCGGCGGTATATGTTTTTGAAGTGGATTCAATCGGAGACACAATTCAGTTAGTCAACCGTTGCAGAATCGTAATACAGCTAAAGAATTTTCCAGATCGGAGTCCGCAAAACGAGAAGAGTATGAGTTACTACCTGTGAGCTCTCGACCGACAAGCAAGGGTTTCAATACTCTTGGCTTGACAGTTCAACCGATGCTCAACGACGATGGATACTCAGATCAACCTTCATATCTCGATTATGCAGTTACCAGATATAACTCTTTTATTGTTGACCAAACTCTTTCTAAAATTGATGCAGATGTCACTTGCATGCTCACTGTCACTGCGAACGATAGGTAAGAATAACAAAGACATTTTTGTCGGTCACGTATTATCTTAGTATTAAAATTTTGCAGCATGGATCGCTTCGGTAAAGTAGTTTCTCATTGTGTAGTTCATCTAGAGCCACTTGCTGAACTCAGTGATCCAGAAGCTGTTCCAACACTTTCCTCCCCAATTTACAACAAATGTTGGCGTGAAAAAGGAAACATCTGGAGTGTCGGCTGGAATGCGCCACAAATGTCAATCGGCTTCGGATTGGAAGCGTGCTTCCGCATAGAAAATGTCTTGACGGATCGTAGCTTCATGATTTCTAGTCGAAAACGTAACGTGCTGGCTCACTGTTTTTCGTCGGATGGTAACATAGTATACATGGGACTTCGCAACGATAATGTGATCAAATCGGATCTTCGAATGAATCGAGATCACATCACCGGACAGTTGAATGGAGCGAATAGCACTACATTTGTGAAAGTTTTGGAGAAATCAAGACCTGACTGCGTGGTGACTGAAGGATTCGATTCCATCATTCGTGTATGGGATTTCCGTTGGCCGAAAAAACCAACTATTGAGATGCATGGACACCGTAATAACTGTAATCGCCTCAATGTTTTCTTCGACAATGAGGAGAGATTTGTTTTCGCAGGTTTGTGAATTTGCCATGTTAAGAAAGAATATGAATTCTCACATATGCTAAATAGGGAATGATTCTTATAAAGCAATTTTTGATATTCAATGAATGGGCAGATGAATGCAGTTTATTCGTGAATTAACTATACATACTCACAGTCTTTAGTTAAGATTAATCAATTATTTCCATTTATCTTTATAAAATGTATAAAAACTAGGTCCTAATGGTGCGCTGATAGTATCTATCATGGGAAAATTATGAAACCTTTCGAGACCAAACATAATTTCAGCGGGTTCCGATATGTGTGTTCGTGGATGGTCGCTCACATCCGGCGATATGCTTTGCTCAATCAAATCTCCAAATCCCGGGAATCCACTATTCCCGCGTGCTGTATATTCAGATTGCTGGGGCGGACGCCCTGGGAACGCAGCTCTCATTATAGCTGTAGGAGATAGTATGAGAGTTCACTCGTTGGAACTTTAAAATGGTATTGAACCCCCACTTTGCTTTGTTAGAATCATTCATTCATACCTACTAATATCTCTCAATTTACCCTTGAAAAATTGTAAAAATGTAGTTACTTCAACATTGTTCCTAGTTTCTTTTCATACTGTTTTTCTCGTTGCCGGTCAAAACTTTAAAAATGAACTCAAAAAATTGAAAGAAGGTGACACTGAAAACCTGCCCCGGTCTCGAAATGCCATTTTAAATGTAATCTGTGTCTATATTTTGTTTAACCATCTTTATTAGTCATTCCATATTGTCTCGTTTTTCGTGTTTGTTCTCCGGTAGATTTCAGAAGACATTTTATATTTATTTCATCATAATCATTGTTCATTTGGTAATGAAATTGGTTCTAGTAATCAATCTGAATCTTCATAGCACGCAAAGTATTGCCGTTTGCCTGTCAGCTTCCAAAGCTTCTTTTTCAGCATTTCACGGAATTTTTCGATGCCGAAATATTCGGATTCAGCGACGAGGGCTTCAAGGGTGTAAGTGTCGTCAGGGAGGCTAGTGTTCTTGCCATTTCGGAGGTATTGGAGAACCTGAAAAAACTCGAACTGTCGAAAAATTTTAAATTTTTTTCTGAATTTTTCAGGTTTCCTAAATGATTTCTGCCAATAATATGTTTTTATTGATAGAAGACTTTATTCATTCACTTTTTCGAGATTTGTAACGTAAATTATGTATTTCAGCTTATTCATTATGGTTCAATTTTAAAATATTTAGTAAACGAATATGGTCTTTATCTAGGCTCTTTGAAAGCTCCTCAAAAAGGTCTTTGAAACTAACATGTCTAAAAAGAATTCCATCTCTATCGATATCCACTCGATATTTGATATGGTTGGGGGACCCGTCCCAATGCACTCCTCTCACTTTAATCGCTGCGTCTGAAACCTTGACTACATCGCGAAAATATGCACCACACGTGGCAGGATTCATGAGAGTCTTCACTTGAATCGGATACAGCTCGCCTCCAACGAACAGGTTGAGCCAAGCGTCCTCGCAGTTAAACGACAGCTCGTTGACCATGTTGCCTTCACTAAAGACACGTTTTGGTTCACTCTGCAAAGAATCACAATGAAACCGAGCGCGAGCTGCTCCCAGGAGAGAATCCGAGAGTGATCGATGAGCACAAGCACTGAGTTCTTGAGAAGAAAGACGTATTAGCAATTCAAATTGTGACGCGAGAAGTGGATAGAAGACACTTTGGTAGCGTACGAAATGGAGAAAAAAAGCGACGTTCGATTGTTGGAAATGTCGGAAAACAAGTTAGCCGCCGGCTCGAAATGAGTAAGAAGGAAGGAGCAAGGATTCATTCACGAAATATCAACCAATTCTTCTTCTCCTTTTCGTTATTTTCGAGAAGAAAACTGGAGCACATTGAAAAATGTATAGCATTTTGAAGAAATTTTATGAAAAATACAATGGCTAGATGTGTTTAATTTTAAAAATTAATCATAAATATAAGAATTCAACCGAAAAGTGTAAATGTTGAATGCGTATAGCTTCAGAAGCTTTTGCAACTTTAAAAAAAATCGACAACATTTCGTGTAGCTGTCTTTTTTAGTTTAGAAATACGTAGCTCGCCGGAATTCAGGCCAATGCTCTTTTGCTCTCTTTGGCTTCTTTCATCTGACAAATGTTTTTTTGAGTTTTGCTTTAAAAAATAACGTGAAATTTGAACAAATTGAAAAAAAGTACGCTGAATAATTGAAATCACTTTTTTTTCTTTGACTTTTACACAAATGAGACTATTATGATTTAATATAAACTCCAACGGCTGGATTAATTTCGTTTAAACATTTTCTAATTTCAAAAATTGAATTGCTCAGAATATATCATTTAGAAAAGTTGCTACTGGTTGCTCTATCTGTTGTGTCTACTGGGAGTCAAAGAGCAGAGCATTAGACAGATTTCCGTATTTTTATTACAGGATGGCTCCAAAGCATGGAGACTTTTGTTTTCGAGTCAAATTTGGAAACGACAATGATTAAAACAAAATAAACTTTATTTGCTGACAGAGTAGACCAAAAGCTACAATTATGTGAAAAATGTTCGAAATTTGATCATGCTGCCTCAATGCACACCTTCAGAAGTGTCGGAAAAGATTCGACCGTGCGCCGCAGGTATTATAGTTCTGGTCAATTTCGTCCCATGCGGTGAGCAACGCTTTCTTCAGGGATTTCAGATTTGAATGGGAGTGAGCCATGACCTTCTGCTCCAAGAATCCTCCGACGGAATAATCCAGAGGATTGAGATCCGGCGACGAAGCTTGCCACAAGTCCTTCCCCATTATCCCGGAAAGTGAGAGTCGAGTACCTCTTTGGTGGATTTGGAGCCGTGGGAAGGAGCCCAGCCCTGTTGTGACTAGTGACTGGTCCACGGAAGTAGATCATCCATCAAACGGTTTTTTGGTATACCTGACCGTTAATTTTGACGTTCCGATGCGAATCCATCTCACACCATCTCCGATTGAGGAAACATCTGGTTGAATGCCAGACGACGTTTCGGAGGTCTCGACTTATATTTTCATAGGAGTTGACCCTGGTTTTACTGGTTCGGAAGTGGCCTAATCGTAAAGATCTTCTTATCAGTCCGAATGACGTTGGAAAGGCAGCGGGCCTTAAGGGATGCAATCAACTTTTTGAATTTTTAAAGTCGATTTTTCTTGAAACGGTCGGAAAGATACTTCCAACGAACGAGACGGAAACTGGTAAGACCAATGTCCTTCTTCGCGATTTTTTAAACATTTCGGCGACCGATTTCAAGCGATTCCGACAGCATGTTCATGCTGAGCGCATCATTACGGGCAATCCTCTTTTTGATGATGTCACGGATCCTGGAATGTTGATACTTTGTGATCTTCCTGTTCTTGGTAGCTCTTTGACATGCCCTCTCGTTTTTAGAGCATGTCAAAGAAAAGCGCCTTTTTTAACATTTATTAGTTATAAAAGCTTGGACACTCTGAACGGCGACTGACATTTTTTAAAGTTTTTGATATAATTATCGAACTATTTTTCGATTCATTTAGATGAAGTTTTTAAAAATACATATCCCATTTCTCTATATTTCATCTGTAAATACAGTGCAGAGGTGCGTGCCGGTGCGCGTGCCAGTCAGGAGGTGACGTGCATTTTAACAGCTTCAGGAGTCGTCAAAGTAGTGGGACAACCACATCTAGGAGTCTTTCAGTGTTCAAAGACGTTGGTAACGAGTCAAAGTCCAATAGACCAGAGAATGATGCACTTTCAGCTTTTTTGCAATCTCAGAATTGGACAATCCTATTTTCTTGCAATCCAGGATTGGGAGTCAATACGGAGATGCAGCCACCATTGACTGAAATTGGGAAAAAAATTATGGAAAAACTAGAAAAACATGAACAAAAAGGTGTAATAAAAATAAATAAAAACCTCTGTGTGCGCCGGGCGTGGTGTACCGGCGCCAGAGCTGGCACGAAATCTCATCCTATTATTTATGCCGCACCCTGTATTCGTGTGGCTAGTACAATTGCTGTGCTAAAATTGTCTTAAATTGGACTAATTTTTTTTGATTTATTGCCAGGCGAGCACAACGGAAAGGGACACAACATCAAGAGGATAGCTGCGAGTGGAGTTTCAAGTTTCAACACAAGAAGTAGTGGTTTGTTTCGAAATGCGATTCGCATGGTGGATTCTCCGGAAGCCAGAATACAAATGAACGTGACTGAAACTCATTTTAGCTGGAACATTTTGAGCAAAGCTGTGGAGCAAAGCTCTGAACGTTCAGGAAATACAGAAAGATTCATTTTCAGGAGGTATGTACGAAAAATGAGAATGGACAATGTAAGGCTTCAACGAAAGACGAAGACAAAAAGTCGTCTTTCCTCTCGTCGTTCGTCTTGCATTCGTCTCACTCAATAAACGCAAGACTTACGAAAGTCAGATGAATTCAAGACGAAGACGAAGAAGAGACGAGACGGTCATATTTCGTCTTTCGTGGAAGCCTTAGTGGAGAGCAGCGGACGTTTCCTGGACGATTTCAAGTCATGTGGCACATTTTTCAATGTCCCAAACTTATTTGCTCACTTTTCTAGACAATGAAAATGGAAAACTATGAACCGTGACTCCCGCCTTTCGGTCTGTCTCCGAATGGATCTATTGGCCAATTTCAGCGCGTTTTGCCTGCCACCAACTTGCCAGGTTTTTGCGGAGAAACCCATTTTAGAATCACTAGAAAGCTAATGGCGAGAATAGTGTCAGGCGGAAACCGGAATTCCGAATGATTCGAATCGGGTAGATGACTCTTTTTCCACTTTGCAGATATTCTTTTTCAGTTTAAAGGAGTCCAAAGAGTCATTTTTGAGAGAGCACGACTCTAAACGGAAATTGGATGGAAATGTAGGTCAGAATCCAGCGGAATCTAGGGGGGTGCGCTTTATGTAACAAGTCAAACCTGGGCGACTTCCGGAATAAAGTGCTCTAAAGCATTTCAAGACGAAAATGAGCTGAGACCTCTGAAAACACCTTTCACTCCATGACTCAATGATCATTGAACAGCAAGGGAAATCCAGTTTCTGAAAATCACAAAAGAGCTTCTTTGATGACGTGGATGAACTTGATTGAAATTAAAGCGAGTTTACAGAAAATCAAAGAGCTGAAATGTGGCAGTTAGCTCAGAGCTCCTCAGTAAAAAAAGTAGAAATAAACCGGCGGAGCAGGAAAAGGCTTGAAAGAAGGGAGGAGTGCTCCCACTAAATACTGAAAGTAGTATACACAAATGAATGTATTTGTTTGGGGGGGGGGGAGGAGTGGTGGTGGAACATGGCCCAGTTTTCGCCTCTTTCGCTCTTCTTTTGGGGCTCAAGAAAAGAAGCGTCTCTCAAGATGGACAATTTCTGGAGAAAGAGGCGAATTATACAGATGTATGAAGAGGGAAGAGCGACTGAAAGAGGCCAAATTCGGCGGCATTTTTTGAAAGGACACAGAAAAACGGAAAAATGAAACAGAAGCGTGCTGCTGCCGACGACGACGACGACGCACACATTTCCTTTTCAATTATTTCTTTTATTTTATATTCTTATTCTCTATTTAATTTGATGAGCACTAAGAAATTGGGAGGAGCCGCCGGTCGGGAGCCATGCACTTCTGCAGCTGCTTAGTCTGGCCGGCGCCTCGTCTCGGCCATCCCATTTATCTGAAAAATGGTGAAGGGCTTTGGGAGATTAAGCAGGGGAAAAAACGAGTGGTAGGTGGAGCTTGATGATTCGACACGTGCCTCCCATGGGAGCATGGACACGGCTTGATGCTCGAATAGATGAACGGAAGAGATTAGACGGACGTCGAATGGCTCTGGAGAAATTGAAAAAAAAAACAGAGAAGCGCGAACTTATGGCTTGTGATGCGTGTTTCAGTCTTGTTTTCGAAAGAGAGAAAACTTCAGAAAAAGGGTTCTTTAAGCAATTTATAAGCATACTGAAATAGGAAATGTCTGGAATGTCTCTGAAATTCGGCTTTGATGCCATCGGCGGGTTAGTCTATACTTGCTCTTTGAACATGGGCGGAGACGAATGCTCTTTCCGAATTCCAGTACAGCAAAGCTCAGAAAAAACAACACTCTTTCCACGACTTCAACTCAACCGCTAGCAAATAGCCGCCATGATGCCAGTACAACGTTCTGAGGGTTGCCGCATCTCATCAATCTCAAGACTGACCTTGAGATCATAAGGATATTGGGCAAATGGTGTGCACAGTTCAGCCTTCGAACGCTGGCACTTGCTCTGAACGTTCTTTGCAGGCGTACGGCCATCCTTCAGTGCAATGGACGCATTACTAGGGTGATGCGGAAAACAGGCAAATTGAGTTGCAAAACGGCGTACTGCTGTGCGAGAATTTTGTTTTAATCGTTTTATTATAGTATCACGAATTCGTAGCTAAAAATGGCCTTCAATTCGAAGAACAAAGCTGGCATTGTCGCGTAGTCTAGAATCCGTTGGAACGGCCGGTCGACAGAGAAGCGTAAGTTTAACACGACGTGCTCAAGGAAGCTCAAAGCAAACGTTGCTCATGAAGCGATGCGTCTTCAATGATTTCATAGATAACGCTTCTTCACATTCGCCTATTTGGATAATCCACAAAAGTTTGCCCGTTTCACCCATCTAAAAACGCGCAAATTTCAGATTGAAGCCCTAGTGGCAAAAAGAAACCAAATATTCCCCCCAATAGCTGCACAATGTTGTGCTCAGTTGGTAACATTTTGGTATATCTTTAGTACAAGGGGATTGGGCATAGAATGGGCAGAATGCTCAGAGCTATCAGGCATCCGGCATTTGCGAGGAGGTAGACGGCTTATTTTATCAATATTCTATGATTTCAGCAAGTATTCTTTGAGAATATACATTTGATTCTTCTTAATCGTGAGCTAAACTTTGACACAAAAGTCTGTGGACAAGTGTGTTTTATTTATTAAAAATTTTTAAAATTAATGAAAATTTTGAAAATTTCTGAATTATTTAGAGAGTTCTTAAACAATTTAAATTCAATATATTTTTTTATTTATTAAAAAAATTTATATAAATGAAAATTTTTAAAAAATCTAAACAAAATGACACAAAAATCCGTGGATAAGTGTGTTTTATTTATTAAAATTATTTAAAATTAATAAAAAATTTCTGTATTATTTAGAGAGTTCTTAAGCAATTTAAATTTAATATATTTTTTCATTTATTAAAAAATTTATATAAATGAAAATTAAAAAAAAAATTTTTTTAATGACACAAAAGTCCGTGGACAAGTTTGTTTTATTTATTAAAAATATTTACAATTAATAAAACATTTTAAAAATTTCTGTATTATTTAGAGAATTTTTTAAGCAATTTAAGTTCAATATATTTTTTTTATTTATTAAAAAAAATTTATATAAATGAAAAATTTTTTAAAAATTCTAAAACAATGACATAAAAGTTCGTGGACAAGCTTTAAAAATAGTTTAATAATTAATTATTTTGTCATTTTTTTTGGATTAACGAAAATAATCTATTATTCATACTTTGGGAAAGACTCTTCAAAAACGTTGAATCGCTTTTTAATAAATAAAACAAACTTGTCCACTGACTTTTGTGTCAAAGGTTAGTATGGAACTGTGTTGCATAGCTGAGAGCCGTAGGCCCGTTTCGAGCCAGATTCCAAGTATGCTCTCTCCGAAATAAAACGAAGTAGTCTGTAAGCTTTGAAATATGTTTTCCCAAGACATTATCCGACGTTCTGACTCTATAAATCTTAAGAAATCCGTCGAAATAGACGTATGAGAATGGATGGCCCGATGAGGTATGCGTTAGCATTTGCAGAAGAGCAGAAGACGATGAAGAAGTTTCCCAGGAGAACCTGAAGAAATAAGACGAATTGGTGCAGCTACTCCTTGCGCTCCATTCTTTTCGTTTTCCGATTTTCGAGGGAAAACGAAATATGGACGGCTGGAATGAAGATATGGAGCTGTGGGCGAGGAAATGAGGCTTTGAAGCACAGAGAGAAAGATGAAGAGCACAATTCGGATTTGAGGACGTTAGTCGTGCTGGAAAGCTAGACAGAGCAGCGAGCTGATTCATCTTGCAGATGGGTGCTGCTGGAAAACAAATCACAACCCAGGGTTACACGGGCTGCACATTTTGACAATTTTCGAAACGTCGAAGCATTCTGAATTTGAATAATTTCGAAATTTCAACACTTCTGAAATGAATTCGAAATGCTATTTTCTGTTTTCTTTTCGAAAAATTATATTTTTTAGCGTTTATTCGTTACAAAACCTAAATCATCTACATACAGTCCTCCAAATAAACATAGGTTCACCCATATTTCTTGAATTATCTCGTTTTAAGTTAATTTTAAAAATAATTTTTCTACTGAAAAAACGTTGCATTTTTAATAAATTTTGATACACATAAGTCAATTTTTAAAAGAAGTAACGATATTTATATTTATACATATACATAGAAATGAAACTTTCCAAAAGAAGATAGGTTCACCTCTATTTTTAGTTTTTTAAATATTTTTTGTTGTAAAAAACAGAGGATGACAACCTTTTTCGATTGATGCCATTATAGCCATGGACTAAAGAAAACCGCTGACAGATTACGAGCAAGGAGCCATCGACGCAAATTCTGCTCTCGGAATGTCGAACCGGCAAATTGCAGCTGTTAATTTCAGAACTCCCAACTTCGTCAGCAATTATCTTAAGGATCCGCTTCATTATGGCACAAAAAAGAATCCTCCTGGGCGACCATCTCAATTTGCAGACAGAAATAAGCCAAATGTCGTCCGCAATGCGTCGAATGCCGTCACTTTCTGTGCTAAGATCAAAAGTGATTCGGACTTAAACGTTTCCATTGACTCAGTGAGGCTTGTACAGGGTGGCCGCTTATTACCCGTACTCGGTAGAACGGCTATAAAACCGGAACCAAAAATCAAAGAGACTTGGGAATTAACAAAAAGTTTATTGAAATGATAGCAAAAAACATAAATTAATCTTGTTCCATGCGGTCACCTCGCTTGCGGATGACAGCTCGGAGACGTAAGCGGGTAAGCATCAACTGTGGCACGCAGGTAATCGGCTGACAATTTGTCCCATTCCTTGAGCAAAGTCTAGTTCAGAGCAGCCACACTTGAATGGGGTTGAGCATTGACCTTGCTCTGCAAGACCCCCCACACGGAGTAGTCCAAAGGATTCAGGTCTGGCGAGGAAGCAGGCCATTCCACTCCTGAGTGATCTTGGTGGTTTGAGCGGGTGCACCATCCTGCTGGAAAACCCAGTGTTGTCCTTTGAAGTGTTTTTGAACCAAGGAAGAAGGCACTTTTCTAAAATTTCTGAAATATAAACTTCCTTGTTGATTTTGACTCCCTGATCCAAGAAGACCATTGGTGCTTTGCCATTTGAGCAGATGGCTCCGAAGACCATGACGCTGGCAGGGTGAGAGACTTGATTGATGGTCCTTCCTTTGTCAGATGCTTCTTGGGAACTATGGACCAAAACACGGTGATTTTGGGAATTGAACTCGGCCGGTACTGTGAAAAGTTTATATCAGAAAAAATGTTCATTCTTCTGCGTGCGGCGAAGAAGACCTCTTGCTTTCTCCAGACGTTTCTTCTTGTTGGCTTCAGCAAGAATCGAACACGATATGGAGTCATGTGGAGCTGGTTTTCCACAATTTTTCTCATCGATGTTCGTCCGATTTTCATATCAATTGACATGTTTCTCATGCTTCGATGCGGATTTCTGTAGATTCTCATCTTGACAGCCTTAATCACCTCCGGAGTTGTCACAGTAACTTTTTTTCCTCGTCCAGGACGATCCTGTTGACTACGAAGCTCCTTGAAACGAGAAGTTGCATCATACACCGTTTGGGGGGAAATTCCGAGCTGTTTAGCAATCGTTGCTCCACTGATTCCGGATTTGAACATATGGTAAATGGTAGCACGGTGGGGAGAAGCACGTGCCATTTGGCTAAAACAAAACTTATGAAGCTGAAACTTGGGAAAATAGTAAAAAATACATGAATAAATAAAAAAATTGAATTTATCCGCCCAAATGATGCGTCAATGCTTGCCTGCTTGGCGCAGAACCCGTGTACGGGTAATAAGCGGCCACCCTGTACTGAATAAGTGCAAGCTCGTTAAACACAGGAAGATGGAAAAGGCACCGTTTCCGACCATCGTACATCGAAAAAAAACGCCTTGAGTTTGCCAAAAAGAACGCACGGACCGGGACGGAACCGGAGAAAGGTGAGGATAGCTGTCCCTATCCTAAACAAGATTTGCAATCCGAGATAATCTTTTCTGATGAATGGAAGTTGAATTGCGACGGACCAGACGGATCAATCTCGTGTTTTCATGATTTTCGCAAACAACCACGTCGGTGTTTCCTCCGGAACTTCAACGGTGGAGGATTCATGGTTTGGGCAGCCATCAGCTCTGTGCGATGAGTCAGATGGGTTTAATTCGTGATTTAGATCTGTAGGTCCTATTAACTGAAATTTGCTCCATAGTTCCGTAAATGTCTGCGAGCTCATGAACAGTACAGCGGGACAGATCAGAAATATAAGGCTTCCACAAAAGAAAAACAAAAAGTCGTCTTTCAGTTTGTCTTGCATTCGTCTTAAGCAATAAGAAAGTTGTGCATGTGAACACAATGTCTATCGAATTCAAGACAAGACGAATTCAAGACTTAGACGATACGAGACGAGACGGTATTATTTCGTCTTTCGTGGAAGCCTTACAGAAATGGATTTAAAAAAAATGAAAAATGGTGAATAATAGGTCAAAAATTTTTCCAAAAAAAGTTGTCGCGTTGGCTACTTATTGTTCTCTTTTCGCTATGCGCCAGAGAAGGGCGGAATTCCGGATTCCGTCGTTTTGTTCATTCCGTCTTCCGGATTCCAGATTCCGTGAAAAACATTTTTCTCCGTTTTCCGTTTTCCGGATTCCGAGTTCCCAAAATGCAACTCCGCCCTAATCTGCTATGCGCTGCCTGAGCGACCGCAGAACCGCCGAATCATCGGAAACGAATTCTGTAAAAGTAATAGAGAATTTTAATGAATTCAAAATGGTGCGCTGATCATTTTTAGAAAGGTTACTTCCAGCCAGTGTGCGTTGTCGACGAAATTTTGTCGACAAATTCCCTGTCTGACAAATTTGTCGAATATTTGTCGTCGGCAAAAATAAGAGAAAGAGACGCAGAGTCGATTAATGAATGCGTAATGCGGAGCATCGTTGTTTTTCAATTTTTACAACAAATTTGAGCATTTTTTCTGTTTCTCTCTTGTTTTTCTGTGTTTTTTAGCGTTTTTCTAGATTTATAATAATGAAATGTCGAAATTGTCGGTTATTATGTTTTTAGACTCAAAATGACGCCGGCGGCGAAACAAGACCAAAAACCGTCAATCGTCTGGAAGTTTTATACTAAACCAACGGATCCTAACGCTCGATTCGTCCATTGCGACGTTTGTGATATTGATTTGAAATTCAAAAGCTCAACTTCTGGGATAAAATATCACTTGGAAAACAAACACAAACGAGTTTACCAAAACTTGTTACAAAACGAGGTGGGTTATAGATCAACAGCAGAGAGATAATAGGATTTTCAGGATGACGGCCATTTCACTTCTGAGGAAGTGGTGGCAAAAGAAGCTGAACAGTGTTTAGCCGAGTGAGGAAAACTGTCGAACTAGAATGAACAAATGATCCCAGGTCTTTCGCGACTGGATTGATACCATTCAAGTTTGTCGAAAACCAAGAATTTCGAGAATTTGTGGGCATCCTCAACAGAAATTTTCGAATTCCAAGTTCATCGAAAATCAAAAAAATTCTCATGGACTTAGCCGCGTCCCACGTTAAAAACTTGAAGCAAGAATTTAGAAATCTGAAAGATTTTACGTTAATCACGGATGGGTACTCAGAATTCAATCGAGAAGTAACATTTTTTACTATTTAGAGCTCATTGCGGGTGTCATTTGCTGAACTTGGTTATCGAAGAGTTTGCGGAAGAACGGATTGTTAAAAATATCAACATGCGAATTCAAAGCTTCGCGAAACACTTGTCAAAAGTACGAGAGGACAAGAGAATACTAAAATCGTGAGAAATATCTTTGAAGAGCGTCTTTTAAGATATGATTTTCAGCATGTCTTTGTCATTAAATGTAGCTACTCCTTTCCCTCTTCCTCTAGCACCCACAAGATGGGGAGCTCTTCCGATTCTTGCATCTCAATACTTAGCTCACGTGAGGACTTGAAAGAGTTAAAATAAAACACTAAATTCTTTTTTCAGTATCATTCCGCAAAGAATGTGACTCAACTCCAAAAGTATCTTGTCAAACCTGAGGAAATTGAGAAAGTGAAGCAGCTAATTACTCTTTTAAATCCGATATTTCAAAAAAAGTACTGAGACAATGTCAAAAAAGCTTCTGTCCATTCTTGAATCTCGCATTGACAAATGGAAATGGAACCATCGATTGCTTTGTACTATGTTAGTAGATAATCGTTACGCTTATGACAATAAATGGCTAGATGGGATTGAATGGACCGAAATTGAAAAGTGGATTGAAGAATATGATACGGATGATTCGACAAATAGTTCCACTGTCCAAAATCCATCAACTATCAATGACGACAATGACGACGATATCGACAGCTTTTTGAATAGTTCTATAGCTGATGATTCAATAAATGTTTCAGATTTCCAGGTATCTCAATTTGCTAGAAGCAGTAAATTAAAAAAATATATTTCAGTCTGAACTTCTTCGCTATAAAGCGATAATTACCACTAACAGACCATCCTTCTCTAACCCGCTGGATTTTTGGAAAGTAAACCCAAGCTCTTTCGTAAAATTGTCTGCTATTGCTGCGCGTCTTCTATCGAGCCCATCTTCGTCTTCAGTCGCCGAAAGATCATTCAGGTAATTATTCTCAAAAATTCTCATTCAGATTTCAAAAATTACAGCCGATGTTCCGACTTCTTACGCCAAAAAAAAGGAATCGGGCTACTATGGAAACAATGAACGCAATTTTGACAGTTTCGGAATTGTCAAAAGCGAGGTACCCGTTTTTTCGTAGCGTTCCTCAAGATTTCATTACAGACGAGAATCTGCACGACTCTCTGATGAAGAAAGCGACTCCGAAGACGACATGGGATCGTGTGATGAAGACACAGAAAATGACATGAGCGACGAAGCTATCAATAAAAAGTATCCCACTCAATAGTCATATTCCTCTGTTTTTTTTTCTATTTGTTTTCTACGTTATCTGTTGTTGTTCTTTTTTTATTTCAATAAAGTAAACTACATTTCGAAAATGTTGAACGCGGCGCTTTCCTCTTTACCAGTGGTTCAGAAAAAGAATTTACAATACTGATAGTTGGCATAATCAATTTTTTGCTCAAATGAACTTAAATTCGAAGTGCTTCAAAAACAAGAGAAAAAAAAATGTTTTTGTCGACAAATTTGTCGACAAAAAAATTTTCGATAAAATTTTGTCCAAAATGTGTCGACAAAAATTCGACAAATTATTCGACAAATTTGTGGACAAAATTTTGTCGATTTTTGTCGACAAATTTGCCGATAAATTTGTAGATAAATTTGTCGACAAATTTTGTCATCTGTTGTCGGTAACGCACACTGCTTCCAGCCACCTCTTTTTAAAACCAAACTAAAATTTCGCCAGTGCTGTCCCGTTTTTTGGTTTAAATTCCGGATTTGAAGAGTTTTTTTATTTCTAGAATTGCAAGAAAAAAAACTACGACACTCCGAAATTACTCTTGTGTGCCGTGTTTATTTCCGTAAATCTACACCAACTCAGCAAACCCTGCGGTAGAAACGGCGGAGAATAGGAAGGTTAGGGAAAACGGCGGACAACCGCCGTTTCTCCAAAGACAAGAACAGTTAAACAACGCGTTAGGGGAATGCGCAGTATCGTTTGCAAGCATTTTTACACTGATTATCGCTTAAGACTCTAAGTAAACGATATATATATATATAACGGAATAAGCAATAATTCTATTGGTTTTATTATTCAAAATCAACTGATAAATACTGTTCTTTACTACATTTGAAAACAAATTCATACATTTTCAGATAAAATCCATTGCAAGTAAACGCACGCAAAGAGTTTTTGATACGTTAGTGACGTTTTTATCTGAAAAAAACGAATATAAATTCTAAAAATTGAAAATGCCGAGGAAGAATGCACGTTTTTATGGTAACTTTTTTTTATGTTACCATAAAAGTTTTTTTTTAAATGTTACTTTTTTTTAATGTTACCTTTTTATGGCTAGTAAGGAAGAAAAATAATATTTTTCGTCAGAAAACGCTATAAATTCCATTGTCTTCCACCCAACGCCAGCCTCATCGAACCTTCCGAAGCCGTCTATTCCACAGACCGAAGCAACAGAAAGCGAAGAAGTCATGGAATTTGAAGATATAGAAGATTCAGTATCAAATGACTATAATTATGGTGAGTATATGTGAAATTAGCGATTTATTAGTCGTTTTCTACGAAAACATAATTAAGAAATAAAGTCAAAAAAGGCTTTGTCAAAAAAGTTTATGGCTTTTCGTATAAAAACTATTGACTTTATTAAAATAATTGATGATTTGTTCTATATAGAAAAAGTTCTCAATTTCATTCACAGATACATATCAAGAATCGTCAAAAATAAGAAGAAAGGTCGTGAATTCATGGAAAGTCATCTGTCAGTTCAAAAAGATTACAAATGGATTCAAAATTATTTCAATTACAGAGGCTATAGTATTGCAGAGCTGAGAGTTGACGCTGAAAACGATATCGATAAGGTGTACAATATGGTATGATTTTTAAAAATTCCAGGAGTGCTTTGAACTATCCTGTCAGCATTCCGGGCAAAATTAGTGTAAATCATTACTCTTTGAAAATGGCAATGACTACATTATTCTGAAAAAACTAGAAAAAATTGACTTGAGCGAGATGTTGATTTTTTTTATTTTAGAAGAGATTTAGTGCGGTTCATCTGCATTCCATTTCCCGAATAGAAAAGAGTCGTTAGAGGCAAGATTTCGGTTTTCGGTTGCAGGCGACTAAATCTCTTCTAAAATAAAAAAAATCAACATTTCGCTCAAGTCAATTTTTTTTAGTTTTTTCAGAATCAAGTCTTTCTTATTTTACTATAATTTTTTCCGTATTATACAATAATTTCATCAACAACAACTCCATTTCCTTTCCGTTGCAAAAAACCTTATTTAAATTCCGGCGTAACATGTCCAACGGAAGTGCGCACCTGCAACTAGCGCCGCGTACGCGTCGCGTGTCAAAACATTCGAAAATTCGGACGAATTTCATTCAAAATTCTCCCCATTTCATGTGTCTATCGGAAAATAGTCAGAATCCCTTTTAGAACAAATAACATTTTGTTTGAACCTCATAACTGATTTTATCATAATAAACTTTTCTTTGGGCGCTATCTAAGTGGGGGGGGGGGCAATGGTTTTTAGTCATTCTTGGGGGGAGGGGGGTTTGCATTGTTTTTTCTGAAAATTTTTGTTGTTATTGTTAAAATATCTGTAAGTTGTTTTTTTCACGCGTGGCGCTTACTCTTGGCGCGAAAACTACGATTCTACTTTTTTCACGCGTTGCGCGATTCAACGATGAGCAATTTCTGCAAAATTTTTTTTGGATTTTTTTTCGCTTATTAGTTGATCATAGATATGAATGCTGATGCACTTCTCGACTTGAAGTAAGCCTAAGCCTAAGCCGAAGCCTAAACCTAAGCCTAAACGTAAGCCAAAGTGTGGCCTCAAAGGGATTTTATGGGATGATCATTACTTTGAGGCGCTGTGGCATTTCAAACATCACGATGAAGCAACTATGTTCGTAATATTGAATTCAATTGCATACTTTATGCATCATCCGTTTCTTTTCTAAGAGTGTCAATATCCTGACTCTTACATTAATGAATTCATAATTTTGGCAGAATATTGAAAATCCATAGATCAGAATGAACGGATCTATTCATCCACAAAATAGTTATTCAGAAAACTGCGTGAAAGGTATAAGTGAAATTTTACCGCTGTTTAAATAATTAAACTTTACAGAATGTACGAGTGGTCAGCAACGTTATGTCTATCAACCACCTCCACCCATTCCTCGACGTCGTGTAGTTCCTGGTATTACTCAATTGTCGACTCCGCTGTCCAGAAATTGTAAGTAAAAAATGCCTAAACTTGAATATGACATTTCCCTAATGGAATTTACAATTACGTGTTGAAAACCTGTATTCTTAGCATTTCGCGCGGTTCCACCACACAGGAACATTCAAAGCTTGCCAATCAGCGCCCGGCCCACTTTGTACAAATGAATTCATGTGTTGAATGGTGACTAAAATATAAACAATAGTTCATGCGCTTATTCAGACCGGCTAGCCTTGTATCGCCATGAAATCGACTTCTTCAATAACATCGATGATACGGCACCCCTCCTAGGTAACAGCATTTCCGTGTTATCGAATTCCCGGCTTTTTCTCGATTTCAGAAAACCTCAACAAAGCTGTTAAAGGTGACGTCATCGATGTTGGTGAATGTGGGCTTGCCATCCTCAAGTACAAAACCAGCGGGAAATTTAACGAAGATATGTTCAACGTAATATAAAAACAGCTTGTATTGTTACAAATCATGAATTTTTTCAGTCCTGTGCTAAAACGTACTCTTCTTTCCAATTAGAAACGTTGTCTAATGGATCGTGCCTCGGTAAAATCTCTCCCGAAGTGTTAGTTTTGGAACAAATGTTTTATGTAAATCTTTAATACTCTGTTTCTTCAAAATTTAACGGAATTCAGATGAAAATACGAAACGTCGTCGAAAAAAGAAAAGAAAACCGCTGGATTGAATTTCAAACAAGGTTTCACTCACGTTCTTAAAACTTTCAATGGACGTTGGCCATTCAAAGAATAGAAGATGATTTTCATCAACTAATAAACACATAACTTCAGGAACAACAGATAATTTCAACGCAATGAATAGGAGCTGTGCCAACTGACGTGAGACGGGGAATATCCTCGGTGATTCGACACGTTCTAGCCCAGGTTCATTCATAGTGTATCCATATCTGACTATCCCTAATTTACAGATTTTGGAAGATCCGAGAGGCCACCAGTCCTACGCATTTAGAATCAATCATGGAAAAAGTGGCAAAAATGAGGACCTTCTTGACTTGCCCAGATATGTAGCTGAGTTTTTAAAAGGTTAGTTCCAGCGTTCTTGACAATAGTTAGGTTTCATTTTCCAGGGTTTTGCTTGCTATCTTTCGGATATCCAGCTGCTTCTCGCTTTGCCAGCTTCAGTTATGATGATCTCTTGAGAGAGAATGCAAGGTGAAATAGCAATAGAAGCACGAGTTGCATTCTTTTTTTCCAGTTTGGGTGCAAGGCTCGGCAGAACAAGAGCCGACGGCTTGACAAATTTTCCGCAATTTCAACAAGACGTTCATCACTTCATGGTCGCAGTGACGGAAAAAATTCAAAGAGTCTTGTACGTTTATCAATACATTTCTCATAAATTAAATATAAATATATGTATGCAAAAACTCGTTTACAGACACGACTTGCGATCCACTAGGCTCGAAGAAGTAATTGAAGATGTCGACGGGCAGCAGGCAGTTATCAAAGATTTTGTGCAAGACACAGTTAGTTTCGCTACTACATATCACTACTAACTTAAAATATTGCAGAATTATGAAAATCCTAGAAGAAAACATGCCCGAAAAGCGAAGCAAGCGCGTTGTGCGAAGGAGGAGCAAGAACAAAGAGCAGCTGGAGGATACACAGATAGAGATGAAACACCAGCAACTGCGCCCTTACAAGCGCACTTTTTTGATGATGAACAG
The DNA here is from genome assembly GCA_003052745.1 of Caenorhabditis inopinata. Lineage (NCBI taxonomy): Eukaryota > Metazoa > Nematoda > Chromadorea > Rhabditida > Rhabditidae > Caenorhabditis > Caenorhabditis inopinata. The sequence continues at coordinate 9,851,390 of AP018153.1, forward strand.
GAATTATTTTCTGATGACGAATTGAAATTTTAGTTAAATCGAATTTAAGCTTCTCGTTTTTATGTTTTTTTTTCACTCTTAAATTTATTTGTACTTCGGTTTCTGTGGTTTTGCGTCATAAATGTATTTGTTTTAAACAAAACGCATTCAATTCTATTAGATCGTCGTGGTGAATAACAGCTAGTTGTATAGAGGAGCGAGCAAGCGCGCTCCGTTAAACACCGCACGTTACGACACTCCGGTTATGTGGAGAATCGCCGGAAGGGGTTAGAAGAATAGGCGGGTTGACCCTGAATTTCCCCTCTCTTTCCGCCGATTGTACTCGCTTTCTCCGCCGTTTCTACCGCAAGGTTTGCTGAGAAATATTTGAATTTCATGATTTATTTTTCGATATTCCAAGCAGTTTACCGCTATTTTTTCTATTTTTAAATTTTACCTGCGGAATTAGTTTATAAATCACATTTTTTTATTAAATTTTCTCCTAAACAAGAAAGGAATTCGCCTGAACGGAGCACAAATCGGCGCTATGGTAGTTGGGAGGGGGGTTGGAGTCAATGGTTTTTAGTCATTTTTGGAGCTTTTTTCTTTTCTTTTTTTTCTGAAAATGTTATTAGATATACTCGAATAACACTAGCAATTTTTAAAACAATGTTATTGGCACACAACAAAAATACGCACAAAAAAGAAAATGACTAGGTGACTGGATATTTCTTGGCGATTCCGGCCCATAACTCGTAAAATTTCGCTTCATCGTGATATTTGTAATGCTACAGCGCCTAAAAGTAATTATCATCCCATAAATCGCCTTTGAGGCCATACTTTGGCTTAATTTTTCGCTTCAAATGGCTCCACAGAGATTCAATTCTCTGGGTATGGTGTAGTGTGCTTTACCGTTAAAATTTCCACGGTTAAATGAGTTTTCGGTTAATTAATCCGTGAATTAACCGTTAAAAATTTACCGCTTTTCACGGGTAATTAACCGAGTAAAAAAAATTTAACCGGTTAACCGCAGGTGAAACGGTTAACCGATGAGAAGTTTTGCTAAATTACGCGCGCGCGTATAATTGTAGTGTCGTTGTTTATTTTTTTTCCTTTTTCAATATTTTTGTTGGTTTTCCCGGAATTCACTTGTATGGCCTAAAATTTGATTTTGGATGATGTGCTCTCTCGGTTAACCGAAGGTGAATTTCCCGGTTAATTCCCCGGTTAAACGTGGGTTAATTTAACCGATTAATTGTTCGATTAAAAAATAAAATTCACCGGTTAACCGCCGGTTAATTAACCGGTCAATTTGCCTTTAGCTTTCACCCCTTAATCGCGAAATTTTTAGCCGGTGAAGCACACTGGTATGGTGACCAGTGACGGGGTTTACAAAGTTGAAAGAATTACTTACTAAGCCTAAGCGGCAAGCACGCTTATTGCACTCAAACTTCATTTTTTTTAAATCACCTGCAAGATCCCATTTACAACAAATAAATCCACTATAATGTCTATTCATTCCAATTATAATTCTAAAACATACTAACCTCTTCTGCCCTTCTGCTTTATTATTTTTCTTGCATCCTTGCAAGAAGGGCATGAGTTCATTTTTCATAAAAGACCCTTTTCAGCAAGGTACGAATCCAATTCTTCAGACGACATTCTCGAGACACCGGGCCATCCATTGAAAATTGTAAACGACTTCAAGTCGAGAAGTGCATCAGCTGCAGGCCTATTCTTATCTATGATTAACTAATAATCGAAAAAAAAATCGAAAAAAATTGCAAAAATTGCTCATCGTTGAAGCGCGCCACGCGCGCCAAAAAGTGGAATCATAGTTTTCGTGCCAAGAGTAAGCGTCACGCGTAAAAATAACAGCTTACAAATATTTTTTAACAATGGCAACAAACATTGTCAGAAAAAAAAAATCAAGAAAAAAGCTCCAAAAATGACTAAAAACCATTGACCCCCCCAACTACCATAGCGCCCACAAATCTTAGCTATTCAGAAGAAGATCAATTAATCGGTTGAATCCTTTTTGTTAAATTTTTGTTTGTTAAAAGCTTTAATTGCGATTATCTCTGCTGTTTTTTGTGTTCATTAGATACATTTTCCTTTTTAAAATATGTCAAATAAATCGATTTTTTTCATTTAGGAATCTGGACGGATCGGATCTTTACCAAGTACGTTTAAAAACTTCTGAGGGGTGCAGTCTGTTTTTAAATCAATTTTCAGAAGACTGCAAAATCCTATATTTTATTGTTGTCTGGCGACCATATTGACTCGTTATGGAAATAGCGTGTCGCTCTATCAATTATTTTGGTTCAGAATCATAATCCTAAAGCAAATGTTTAAATATTCCGTCACGTCTTCTCATCTCGAGCTTCAAATGAATTGTTAAATAGAAATTCGTGCACCTTTATCGTAAGCTCCAAAGCTCATTTATTATAAACCTGCTCATAAGAATACCCATATCAGTGGATTCACTTCAAACTCCTTCTAAAAATGAATTCTCCCTTTAAACACCGTTTCAGAATATTCTATTAATCGGATATGTTGAAAATATTGGCACTCGAAAAGTCTGCATAGTCGCTAGCTACCGGAGGGTTTTAGAAATCTGGAAATTTCTGTCCTAATAACGCTCATTCTTTCAGCATCAAACGTGGAGCGCTTCTTTGGTGAACAAGCAAAAAAATGGAACACCAGCCAACAAGCAGCGAATAAAAATATCGGGCAAGCTGCCATGAAGAGAAATGCTTGCCGATTTTGTGAGCAATAAGCCGAATTCAGTAAAATTGCTGTTTTACTCAGGAATTATATAGCATTCTACAGCTTGCCGATGTCCAACAAAACGTGCCGTTTCACACGGAAATTTGCCAATTGCCCTGTATACCTACCACAAAATGAAGAACTGTACATTTGGTCTATTTTCGCTTTTCCTCCACACTTCGTACCAATTTGACAGGAGGTGTGTGTTAGTAAGGCTGAGGTCACTCTTCCTATATTGTCCTTGCGCAAGAAATTAAATTAGAAATTTGTCGATCCGCAATGCGAATAACCCAAAACCGCGTCATCAAAATGAATCAAGTGCGACTTCACACGCACCTAAACCAGCTAATACGTACAACAAAAACCAGCGAGAGTAGAAGAGAGCTCTTTCGGTGGTCAAGAATAAGTAGCCCGGTCCTTTTCAAGTTCCCTTTCCCGAATTTCAATGTTTCCTTCCGACTTATTCTTTTTTATTATTGGAAGAGCTCAGAGCTTTCCGCTCGAAACCCAACGCTTCTTCTTTCTTCTGTCGAGCTCATTAGTCGACAACGACACGAAAAGAACACATTGGCACAAGTTGACATGAGCAGAAGAAACGAGTTTTTCTTCTTTTTCTTTCTTTTTTTTTGCTTCAAAGAAGAGGATTAAAAGTTTCGTTTTAACTATTTCAAAGTTTAGAAGTTTAGCGACCAGATTTGAGGGAAAGATCCGTAGGAAATTTGAGAAGGCGACAACATTTTTCACCATTTTTCCTTTTTTTTTCCCTTCCCCGTCACTCGCAGGACTAATGCCCTTTACTGGGGTTCCTGCTCTTTTTGTTTTATTGTTCTTCTTTCCGACGACCTGCTGGAATAAATCCAATCTTATAATTCCGCGCAAGGACTGGACATGAAACGGACAGAATGTGAAGCTGCTTTTCTACTGGAACTAGTGGGTCACAAGAGTCCAGTGTTGCAGCAGCTGGCGCCCGCTTCACCGCTTTGCTCTTCAATTATGCGAGATGATGCAGATCTCGTGTTTTTAGAACCACAAGAGTTATTTAGCAGCCATCCTTTTGAAGTTTAAATTATTCATAAGTTGAGCTTTGCAAATTCAAGGTGTGTGGAATCTCAGATTTCAGAGAAAAAGTCAAAAATCTTTATTCAAAATATTAATTTTGGAAATCCTGTCTCTGCCACTTTTATTATCAAATTTGAATTTAACATTATTTAAGTTGGACGGATATCAGCCTTTTCTGTGGGAAGTTCGCACGCCCTTTGGAGATATGGCTCTTCAATCGTGTCAGATGACGCATATAGTGCAAAAAAAGTGCAGCAGAGAGGAAGCATTCATAGAAGTATTGGAAATTCGGTGTTGAACTGGAGAAAACACGACACGTTTTTGTATTATTCAAATGGAGGATCAGCTATTTTTCAGAAAAATCTTTCCTGAAAATAGAAGTTCTCTATGCTTAACGAGATTGGAGTTTGTGGGTCGCGTACCCACCCCAAAGTGAACTATTCCGAGATCCCGAGTTTAGAAGTGTTTTCTAAACACGCCAAACTGATTCCAATGTTGGGTGAGTCTCTCCAAGCCAGTCTCGGTCTCAGCATCGCCGGCGTTTTCGATGTTGTTATACGCAGCGCACGCGGCTCGTCCGATTCGGAGAATATCTGGTTTTCGACGATAAAAAGACATCCCTGTGGTTTTGTCACATTTACTTGTCTTTCTTATCACTTTGATAGACAGTTTCGCTACCCTATCAAAATGAGACCTCGCCGGACAGTAGCCCATCTTGAAATCTTTACAAGCAGATCTTGAAATAGGAAAATATGCTCTTTCAGAATGCCATATCAAAAAAATCCACTTCTTGTTCCAGTTTCTAAAGCTCATTATTGTCATTAGATTACTCGCAATCTGCCTTGTGCCAATTGTGCCTGAAGCCAATTCAAATTAAAATCTGAAATATTTTAATTTTTAAAACATATTCTCTTACTCTCCTAAAATGTTAGTATATTCTAAGATCTGGAATGTTTCGTCTATCGAAGGCCGTTTTTTTTATTTTCAAAGCTTTTTTTCAAAGACTGATAAAAGGAAATTCAAATGAAGTGCAGCGACCAAATTAGGTCGGATATACTGGATGAGTTATATTTTTAAAATAATTCTGATTTCTCGTCGAAAATTCAGCGATTTCCCTAATTATTCCTTATTTCGAAACAATTTGTGAAAATTTCGCAATTTGCGATGCGAAAACAACACAGCTTATCAGCAAGAAACAAATTGATATGACTCACCAATATTTCTTATTAGATTCTTTCTATATTTTTCAGATCACATCGTCTTCTTTCTACTTCTTCTTCTTTTTTAAGCCTTTCTTTATTCTCGTTATGACGCTTATCTGTCGTTTCTGCTCTCAGTTTTCTCTCTGATTGATGGCGTCGGAGAGGAAGGAGGAGGGGGGGGGGGGGGGGGGGAATCTGTCTCGTTTTATTAGTACATCAAACACTTTTGTTTTCTGTGCTGCTCTTCTTTTTTATATTGCATTCGAAATATATCTATCACTAATATCATTTCGAGACTAAATTAATGCGACATTTGCGAGATGATGATCTGATGATCTATGATTCAGATTTATTGGGGATTTTGAAGGGAGGGAGGGATAACACAAACTGATAACAATCGGCTGAGGTTGGTACTTTTCTTTTTCGATGTTTTTTAAATACTTTTTCAAAATATTAATGTCGGAAAAAAAGTTTTGGCAGTTTATCCTATATGGCGACAAAAACATTAAATTCAAATAGGTAAATATGCTCCACCCACTTTTTCAACTGTTGCTCGTTAAAAAACTATTACTCTGCAGACATTCTTCGCTCACTATTTGTAATTGTTTTATTTAAAAAAAAAGATTATTTGAAACATTTTTTGTTACTGCTTGTAAGATTTCACTTTTTTCATTAAAAAAAGCTGATTTTCTCGAGAAAAAACACATTCATTCTAGCTAATTAAAATGTTCATTATATATATTTACATTTTTACAAAGATATGTTATTATTAATTGAGAATCATACTATCTATAAAAAGCGATTTCTGCTGATTTTTTTTCTTTGAAAAACGCAATTTCAAATAGTGAACGAAAACCGCGTGCGTCGTATTTGCATTTTAACGAGCCGCAGTTGCCAGAGTGGGCGGAGCTTAATTATTTATATTTAAATTTTCACGCGTTTCAACCCGGTAATATTAATAAAATATAATAATTGCAATTTAATTGAAAATGATCACAATTTCAGATTTTTATTTTTGAACTAACCGGATATTTTGAAAGTTATATCAAAAAATATTATTAGTATGACTCATTCAGAAAAATTTCTTTGAGAAAAATTGAAACCAGTTTCGCCAATTTTTTAATCATGAAACGTATTTCCTTCCCACTCATTTTCAAAAACTAGAAACTTGACAGGTGAAAATTAAAGAATGCTTGAAAATATACAAGGAATACCGTAACCTCTAAAAGCTTCATCACGTACTGAACTCATGTGGTGTGCTTTCATTGACCAGAGCATGCTCTGTGCGTGTTTCTTAAGAAAACTTTTCTCGCAGACGGACCGTTTTGGCATATTGGACATCCCGGTTGGAAACCGTACTCTGATAACATTTGCATGCGTTTATTCTTAGAAAGAAGGGAACGTAAATCCATTTTCTTGTAAAAACGTTAAATTTCTGGTAAAATGGAAACTCTTTTCTATTTTGGCAAAAAAAAATGCAACGGGATGGTGAAAGCTCCACCTGTCTGGCAGCTAAACAAATTGTGGCTCAAAAGATAGTGGCTTAAATTGAGTTTTAGGGAATAAAATTCGTTCCTGAGCAATCTTTACTATCCAGCCTAGCCATTCCAGTTGCGCAGAATAGAGGCCATCTAAGCGCGAATTCAACAAATCAAACAGTTGGCAACTCCCCCCCCCCCCTCGGTTTCCAATTGGTGACCTTATACCTTTCCCACAACCGTCAGCCTGAATGAATGTCTCATTCTCTTTCTTTTCTGCCTCTTTCGAGTCGGAAGTTTCGACGATCCTCTTCGAAAGCCTATAATTGCGAATTGAAACGTGCATAATACGTCATGTTTCACACCTGTTCTTCGCACCTCCCTTTCCTTTCACTTGGTGTAATCGCACAGTAATTAGTCAACAATAACAGCCACAGCGACACCCGCCTTAAAACGCTTCTTTTTCAGCAGGTTTCGTGTCGTTTTTGGGCGGAAACAAGAAATCCGTTAAGGTTCAGAAGTCAGAAAGTAGAATTGAAGAAATTCAAGCTAACGTTTTAGGAAACCGTTAAAAGGAACAGGGCCCACAATAGTTGCATGAGCCTTCTGAAAGCTTGGCTACCCCCCCCCCCATTTTCAAGTACTTCTTCCCCGGGTCTATTCAATTTGACATTACCACCATCTTCATCTGAAGCTTTTCCTAGTCACGCTACGTTTCTACGGCTTCCACATATTAAATGAAATATTTGAATTGGCGCAATGTGGGGCCTCGTCGTCTTCTTGTTTGTCGTTGGTAAGTTGTGTCGCAGTCTACCGTTTTCGAGTGTTTTTCGCTCCCACAATTTTCTCTTTCACACTCTCTGCCTTCCCACGTCCATTTCCCCCACCCCACTCCCGTTTTTTCCAGTTACTCAATTGTTCGATTGTTGCCAACAAACAATTGTCACCTTTTTTCATGTGAGTGTGATTAAACGGCTTCGGCTTTTTTTTTCTTGCTTCATTGAATCTTCTCTAGATATGCCACAAGAGTGCCACATCTAGAGAATATTTACAAGATTACTGTAAGTCGAAGAGTCAAAGCCTGTCAGCTATTCCTATACTTGTTATAAGGAAGAAGACAGGAATAATTAATTAGCAGCAAGTGGTAAATCTCTTTGTTTCATTTTAAATCACCGCGTTCCACTTTTCGAGGCCTTTGTTTCTAAATTGATGTCCGCTAATTTCGAAATCCAAAAGTTATGAGGGTGTTGGCTGGACTTCTTGAATCATTCCCAGCATAACATTGCTTTTTGAAATCGGGTGTCCAGAAGACGTTTTCATAGTAAGACCAGTGTCTGATCGTATTTTCCTTACAAAGGATGGGAAAAGTAATGAAAGTAACGTGAGCACATAGACACGAAAGAATGAAAATGGAAAAAAAAGTTTTAAAAATGAAAGAATTTCTATCAAAAAAGTACAAAAGCTGGCGCTATCTTAGTTGGGGGGGGGGGCAATGATTTTTAGTCATTTTTGGAGATTTTTGCAAAATTTTTTTGCAAAAAACTGCTCATCGTTGAATCGCGCCATACGTGAAAAAAAAGTGGAATCGTAGTTTTCGTGCCAAGAGTAAGCGCCACGCGTGAAATAAACAACTTGCAAATGTTTTAACAATAACAACAAACATTTTCAGAAAAAAAATTTGCTAAAACCTCCAAAAATGACTAAAAATCATTGCCCCCCCCCCCCCAACTAAGATAGCGCCCAAAAGCTAGCGAGAAATGCGAGCGAGTGATAGTTGCGCCCGAAAAAGACGTAATCAACAGCGTGCGACATCGATAAGAAAGCAGTGGAGGGTGAGTGCTACAGTAACCCGCGCGCCTTTAAAACCGATCGAAAATGTATTTCTCTATTTCGAGTTTTATGCATTTTGTAGTTTTCATTTTTTTTTTGTTACTAACCGCGAAATGTTGATTTGTTGGCAGAGTGGTGTGAAAGCAGGTGTCGCAGCTCTAAATCGTGTCAATAGTGTGAATAATAGGTATTTCCTGGATGAAATACGCATAAAACACTTTTTATTTTATTTGTTGGTCTAAAATTACGCAAAAATTTATAAAGAAAAACAGAAATCTCCAAAAATGCTTAAAATTTTAAATAATTAAACTAATTTTCGAATGTGGTTAATGGGAAACGGATTACGATAGCATCCATTTTTAACTGTTCCTTAGTTTACTTAGCTCACCCCCCCCCCTTTTATGCTGTATTTGTTATCCATTTACTACGATGGTACTAAATGATGGATATGCACCACGTATATAGCAAGCTACCATTTGGTTGGCAATATTTCCTTCTAGCATTTATTTCCACCTCGTATAAAGTACATAAACTTTTTTTATCTCTAATTGTAAGAAGAAACATAATTTGAAGGTACGCCGGCGGGGAGCAGAATACAAAATAATGTCATATTTTCTGCGAGTCTGCGTATTACTGACTAAAAGCTGACTAATTCCGCATCAAAAGCAAAACTCTCAATTCGCGGCTCGATCATCGGGAAGAATTTTTTAGTGAATTCTCATTCCCAAATTCGAAATGTGTTTTACAGATGATTTTAACAAAGCCTACTGTGAGAAGGAATAGTGTGAAACGATTTTTGGCGATTTGAGATCATAGACGTATTCCTCCCTATTATAACAAGTCGTCGAAGGGACGCGGCCGTCTGGCAGTTTCTCTGCCACTATTCTGCATAAGGCTTCCATAAAATATGAAAACAAAAAGTCGTATTCGTTCATCTTGCATTCGTCTTACGCAATAAAAAAAAGCTGTCAACACACTGGTCAGACAAATTCAAGACGAACATGAGACGAAACGGCCGAAATTTCGCCTAAATGGAACCCTTAACTCTGAATATATTAGCAAAACAGCTATTTTATATTCTTCAGCTATTCTTTTGCGGCATAATTTACATGAACTTTTCATGAGTGATTTCGGAAGTTATAAATCACTGAAACCATCCATTTTTATTAGCGTATAAGAAGATTTTTGTCGGAGATTTCGCAAAAAAAATCAGAATGCACAGATATCGCGAGGTGCGCCAGCGAAGATTGTGCTTTTAATTTTCAAGGCAATTTCAGGATTACTTAGAAACTAATCCGTAGGTATGAAGGTTACATATTCCATTGCATAATCCGTTTTTTTTTCTGTAAACTTCTTTCAAGGACATTCCATAATAATCTGTTTCAAATGTCAAGCTCCATACTCTTCAAAACCACATAACTTTTAATTTATTACTAGATTTAGAAACAAATTTATACAGTTTTATCAATTTCACTATTCTCGGTGCGGATGGTCCACTTGAAAAGTTGGAGGTTTTTTCCTAACTTTAAATGTTTTAACAGCTGTACCTAGGCCTCTCCAATAATAAATTATTTGCGAACAGAAAATTTCGCATTTACGACGAAATCACCTTGAGCAACTGCCTTTGTTCATTCGAAAGGAAAACAATTATCTGTTAAAAGAGCACTAATTATGATATTTGAAAGAATAAATAACGCTCACCGATTTTCCGATTCAACTCTTGTGCTCTGAGTCCTCCGAAATATACTGCTCTCCAAAGAAACAGGGAAAATGAGTGCAGATACCGTTTATGACATTGATTTCTTATGAAATACAGCAGTAATACCGACAGTCACGAAGAATTAGTATCCTATAAATACAAAAACTGTAATAATTATTGAAAGCATTACCTGCCTTTAAAAATACCACCGGGAATGTTATTTTTCGATACAGCTTTTCACAAAAATAGGTTTAAACCGTTATAGAATAGCATAATACAACTTCTATAATCTAGCCGGAAATAATTAATTTACATATTATCGGATCGCGAGTACGTGGTTTGTCGTATAGAGGCGGGGTTTGGGTCTCGTTAGGGGATAGCGCGTTTTAACGCGCCAATTTAAAAATTGTAAAGAAGCGCACACACTGCGTATGTGATTTCTTTTCGAAAATTGAAGCGAAATCTGACAATAAAAATTAATAAAAAAGAAACATGATTTTCGAAGCAAAATATAAATTGAAAAAATTCCTATATTCGCTTCAATTTTCGAAAAGAAATCACAAACGCAGTGTGTGCGCTTCCTTACAATTTTTAAATTGGCGCGTTAAAACGCGCTATCCCCTAACGAGACCCAAACCCCGCCTCTATACGACAAACCACGTACTCGCGATCCGATAATAGAAATACATTATTTCTTCCTACAAATGAGCGAATACGAACGCTAAAAAATGTTATATAAGGAAAGCAATGAAAATAGAAGAAAATATGGCGAAATTGTTTTAGAAATATATTTACTTCGAAGTTAAAAAAGTTTTTTGGGGGATTCTGGAGATATTCACAATTATTGGTATAAAATGATTCAAGAAATAATGATAATCCCTTGAAATTCGAAAGCGCAAAGCCTTTGTTGGCGCACTTGGCGCTTTTCTCAACTCAAGTGTGTTCTAAACCAGTGAAGTGTCAGCTGCTTTATGAATTTTCGAAAACTTTTCGGTTTCCGGTCTTCATTTGCGGAATAGGAAAATTGAGGGAATTTTTGAGGGAGAATATTTAAAATACATCCAGAGTGAAAGAATAATTAAAATTTTAGCTGAGAACTTTTCAAAATATCTTGAAAATTGCATTTATTTAGTTACAAAAATGTTGAAAATCACTTTTTATGTCTGTCAATGTCTTTTTTATGTCTTTTTATGTTTTCTCGTTTCATCTCCCGAAGATTCCCGAAGACGAGTTCATACAAGTGCGACACCTCTTTCTAAACTTAATCAAACCGAGGTCTTTATGCTTGCTATGTGCCGGAGTCAATAATCTGCAACTTTCGATAAATTATTTTGTAAAATAAATTGACATAAAAACATAAATTATAATGCGGGGAACACTTTCGTCAGTGAAAAAAAATTATTCGTATTACAGTAATTGCAGGGAAATCGCTAGCCGCGGCCTTCGCATATAATGCAAACGCGCCCCTTGGACGCGCTTTCAACTGTTACAAGGCACTAGGAATCACATAAAGACCATAGAAGAATGATTAATATTAAAATAGATAAAATAAGATAAACAAATTTATAAATGCGCACAGATTACGGTAATATTAATTTCAAACAGTTTTCTAAACATTCTCCGTTTCGAAAAAGCCGGGTCCACTTAGTCGACGACGAGTTAGAAGCAAAATAGCGGAGCGTGTTTGGCCCTACCGATATCGTTTGCCGTTTTCAGTAAGCAATTTTCACCAAAAAGAGTATAGTAAAAAGTATTTTTTTTTCCACACTTCCCTTGAATCATCAGTCGGTCCGGTGCCCATAATTATGACCGACAGCGCATTGAGGTGAATTCGCACGTAGACCTCATCATTCGTCCACTCCGACCTTTTCTTTTCCCTCTCGTCTTATCAAAATTCGAACATGAAGCAAATGCAAAAAATCGTAGTAAAAGAGGTGTGGCGGGGCACAGCAATTGTCTCAAAGCGAAACATGTGTCCATTTTTCAATTGGGTTCGGCTCAAGATGAAAAGGAGTTCGGTATCCAGCAAAACAAGAAGAAGATAACTATACAAAATGCGAAAAAGAAATGAAATCAACACCTGCTGACCCTCTTGATCTCTTCCAGGTCTTTACGATGTTCTTGTTCTTTTTCCAACATCATTAAATTGCCGCACCCCGAGCGGCTTTTATCGCCTATCAAATTAACACTTTTGTTTTTCGTATTCCTCATTTTTCATTGTCTACCCTGATCTTTCCCAATTTTCAGAAGTGGCATCTTAATTTGCAAAACTCCTTTTTATCAGAATTTACCTTGAAATTAGAAAGCACTAATTCGATATTTCTAGACAGATGGTTGGAAATTGTGCATTTCTCACGAGATATTCTGCAAATTACGCAATCCATAGTTGCAATTCCGCTGAAGGACGAGGGGACCAGCGAGCCGGCGCATTGGCGCATTCCTTTTAAAAAATAAAGAAGATTACCAACATCGGAACCATTTTTTCAAACAGAAATTGCTACTATATTGAAGAAAGTCTAGTAGTTAATCAGGGCCCGCTCGGGTTGATCTTTTCAAGAAAATCTGCTTTAAATTCTCAGTTTATTGATCTCTTGACATGGTAACTGATAGCCGAACATATTTCTCTATTTTCTATTTCATTGTGTCGTAATGATTGATTGATCGGTTTGGCCTTTTGATAGTGGCTGGCGATTAGTCACTTTTCCTATTTTTTCCGTTTTTATTCTTGGATAAGGATCAAACGACAGTAACCGATGTTTAAATGTGTTTTAGTGGTCGGAAATCGCTGTGAGTGAACCAAATTAAATGAAACGTATTTATAGTTAGTAAAACTGCCGCATTGTTCCATTTGTTTCTTTTTTCAAACTCTTTACTAGGGTTCCATATGACATCCCAGTATTCCCCCCAAATTCCGTGTTCTCTTATGATCATTCTATTTCGCCCATTTTCGGCAGAAACCTATTATTCCGATAACTGGGCCTATAAACATTTACAATCGGAAACTTACAGAAATCCAACAATTTTCTCCCTATCGGTGTGTCGACGATGGTGATATAATGGACGATATCCAGACATTTTTCGACAAATACATACATCTACCGAGGCAAGTTTACAACATTTTAAATTCTTTTCTTTTACAACCATTAGGATATGAGCCGAATTGATGCGTGCCGGAGGGGGCAGTTGTGGCCGGCCTGAAAGAAAACGGTGTCAGCGACGTGCTAAATCGCCACGTAGATAATTTTAAGTTTTTTTTGGAGGACATCTAAATTGAAAATCTCGATGATTTCTACAAATAAAACGAGGGAACATTTCTGGAGGAACCAACTTGTACCGCTGATTCGTTGCCGTTTCCTCAAAAATTGTCCTCAGTACATCCCCATTCGCCGCTGTTTCGCTAAATCGTTAATCCCGAAGCTAATCGTGAATATCGAAACAGTGGTTCCCACCAGTTAGTTGAAAATTCATCTTTAGAAAATGCTTACAATTAGATTTTGTCAAACAGCTCTTTCTGCTGCTATAATGCTTACGTGGGGGAGAGGTGTCAACGTTCACGAATTCAAGCATCGCAGAACTGGAAAAATTTCGGAGTATTCAGCTTGACTAGGTCAACAATTCACACCACATACACACCTTGTCTAGAGCGAAATTGCTCGATTTCATTTCTTTTTGAAAGCGTAAAAGAATTATATTTTGTGGGTAGTGTTGGTGGGGTGTGATAATATTCTAATGATTTCATTTAAGATACCCGATAATCGTCGTATATTTATATATTACAAAAAAACTACTACGATCTCCACTATAACCGAAATCCATTGAAAAAGCTGCTTTAACACTTTCAGCCTTTTACGTTTCAGCGAAATATCTGGCAAGAATGATCATACATACACCGTTTTGATTCTCCTTTCTGTTATTTCAATTCTTCTTCTTCTTATTTGCAACCTCTGTATATGCTCCTTCATCAGAAGGCGACGCCGCCGAGAGGTAATTCGAAGGTTCATAAATATATTGATTCAGAAGCAGCAGTGGAGTCTAATAAAAATTTGTTTTAAATTGATTCTTCTCGATGCATTTATTTGATAATGGAAATTTATTCGAGTAAAATTTTCAATTTTTCAGCTGATTGACTATCCATCCAATACACTGCAATACATCCCATTCCCTCGAAACATCCGAAAACCGTATCACGCCGAGTCCAATACCTCATCGACGAACCGAATGATTCCTCCGCCACGTCATCAGGTCTGATCGGGTCTCAATAAATTTCTCTATTTTTCTTTCAAATTTTTTTCTCACCGAAATGAATTTTATTAAAAATGAGATGGTTCTCAGAGGATTGAGTATGGAATATTGTGAACGAGAAAGGAATAAAACGAGAGAAAGAGAGATACTGAAAACGCGATTTTCATTGTGCTGGTAAAAAAGATATAATAAACCACTCACAGAGATATTGGTGAAAATAAAACGACAACGATAAGAAAGAATAATAATAAGTTTTGCATAAGGTTCAGAAAAAATATAAAAACAGGAGGAAAACCAATTATCGATTATTTACAGGTCTTTTCTCTACCTTCCTATTTGCTCGGGATCTCGTTTTTAGGAAAAAAAAAAGAACTTGCAGATCTAAAATGGGGTAGAAAAAGGAATAGAAAGGTGTGCCAAGGAAGAAAATATAAATTGAATAGAATTCCTGTGGACTGGTAAAGTGAATGATTTGCGCCTGTTTTTAGAACTTGAAATTGCAATTTATGAAATATAAAGAACGAGAGCGAATCGACAAAAGTTTAGGAAAACGATGGGGAATGTTGATTACGAGATATTTTGACTATTAATATCTTCAACATGTACAACATGATGCCCAATATGATCATCTTCATAATGATCCATTCCTGTCATCTTCTGCATTTCTGCTTTGTAGTGGCGCATCTCCTAAAAAAATGTGAAATTTTTTTTGGTTTTTTACTGCATAAGGAATTATTTTTTAAAAATTACTAACATCAGCATATCTGTCTTTATCCGCCTGAGCCTTTTGCTCGTACATATCCTTGGTCTCTTGTGGAACTTGTTTCCACATCTTTCCAAGTTCCTGTGCGACCTGTCCAACCTTCCAGTCCGGATGAGCTGATTGAATTTCAGGGCGCTTGTCTTGGGAGTAAAAGAAGAAGGCGGACCTGAAAATGATATAAATACTCTGAAAACAATAGATTTTTATTATTGAAACTATCTGAACAACAGAATCAAAACTTCTAAAGATGTTCGATGAATTCAGCGGAAATTAACAAGATGTTGGATTTTCAACTACACAAGAAGAATTTCCCGGTGTTTTTTTTCAAAAAAATCTTACAGTGCCCTTTTTGGTGCGTGGGGATCTTTCTTGGCACGCTTTCGCTTCCTCATGGCGTCTTCCCCTCCGTATGCGGCAACCTAGAAATTTGAATTTAAGACGACGAGAACTCAATTTATTCTCAGTCGAAACATTTTGTTCTAGCGGCTAAAAATAATAGAAGAAAAAAACGTACACTCACCTCAGCCTGGTATCGCTCGGCATCCTTCTGAGCCAGTTCGTAGAAACGCCTTTTTTCATCATCCACCATCGTTTTCCATTTTTCTGAACATTTTTTTGATATTTCTGTCACTTGAACGTTCTCGTTAGGATATTTCTTTTTGTGTTCTTCGTAGCACATCTTCACGAAGAATCCGTAGGGTGATGTTTTGCCACGCACCGGAGGTTTACCCATATCACGGGTGGCAGCCTGATACATCGCCGTCGATGGATTCGGCTGCTGGAAATACAACGAGTTACACAATTTTTTTGTTCTTGATATTTTTGATGGTTAAAAATGTGCGTAAAAGCCTACTATGGTTTAAAGAGTGGCAACAAAAACGCAGTTTTATACAGATTTAACTGTAATTTTCAGAAAAAGCCGTTTGTCAATGTGACGGTAGATAAGCATATAATTTGATTTTGACAAATTCCGTTAATACGCCACGTGTTTTAATCCACCTGGTGGAACTTTAACATTTGGAAGATTCAGAAAAATTTAATTCAATGACTCAACGGAGCGCATTTGAATTGGCTGCCATTGAACCACAGAGACTATTGCAAATATTTTTATTTGCTGCTAGTACTCAATTTTTTAAATATACATTTTTTCGTTATATATTAATTATTCATTAATTACGATAAAGCAGTAGCATTTAAATTTAAAACGCATTACAAGTAAATCACGCATAAAAGAGCTGACCGCCCATCTTATATATCTATATCTCAAGTCAGTAGTGTGAATAATTATCAAAAATTTTCACGCATACTGCCATTTAATTAGTGAATTGCCTAATTTCTAATGCCAATGCATCTCAATCAACGACTAAAACTGAAAAAAAAAACTGACCGTGGAACTAATTATAAATATTAAGAAAAATAATGTAACTTGCATCGGTAGTTTACAGTATTATGCACTTATGTTATCTTTAGAATATCGGTAATTTGGAGTACAAAAATTGAGAAAATTATTTAAAAATATAGAGAAATTAAAAAATTTCAAAAAATATCATTAGTAGAAAGCAATATTTCCATTGGCATAAAAGTATCCTGGTTATTGTGCAATTATAATTTTCTCGAAGCCATTCAGACAAACGCTAATAATAAAACTCACAATTTGGTGACTCTGGTACAGAGTGGTAGGTGAAGAGCTGCTTGGAAAAATGTTTGCGCTGAAACCAGGATTCATCATTCCCTTTTATTGAGTTCTCTTGAAATTTCAGATGTTCCCGAAGACACGGTAGTTTGTTCGTTCAATATATATTTGAATTTTCCTCGTCTCGCTCCAAGGAATCAGTTGCACAAGATCACACGAATAGTGGAGAGTAGAGAAATACAATTCGAATAGACCAAGTGAAACAGAAGAGAGAAGAGGGTTGCGAGTCTGACGTCTCTATGTGAGCGCGCAGTGTTTGTATGTGGCGTTGTGGCAAGCGATGGAAAACCTCCCTCGAGACAGTGTACACTTAGAAATAGACGTAGGCCAGAGAATGGAGAAGAGAGAGTGAAGGTCAGACATCTGTCAAATCGTCGCGTCTGTTGGAACAGCACGTTCTCTCGTAAATTCTGCACTGTCGTCCATTGCGTATGTCACCCTCTCAGCGCAATGTGTGTCTCGCGTCCTTCCTCGTCGTCGGAGGCCAATTCACTCGATTGGAGAGGAAGAAAGTGAAAATAGGAGGAAAACGACGGCGAGAGGGTAACACCACATTTTCTGCGTTGTGTGTGCGATTTCAATTCTTTTAAAAACAGATGCGAAGCAGTAAGAACTGGAGTAGGAAACATAAACACAGACCGGCCACCAAAATACATAATTTTGTTTCCGATCATAATTTGATGACTAATGCAGCAAATAACTCGTATGGTTATTGTTTGTTATAGTGAAGAAGGAAGAAACATTAAAAAATAAAGGATCACTATTAAAAATGGATATGGTTTTCCGAATATTTATCTGATAACGAATGATCCTTTAAAAACAAAATATACATGGATCCCCCCTTGCTGCGAACTGCTTTAACATTGTAGATGAACAGTAATCGCTTTCAAAATAATTTTTTGGAAATCATTTGTTTCCCAAAAAATGTTTCGGTAGCTTCTTGTTTGTTTTTTAGAAAACTTAAATTAATCATTACTTTCGGTCGGTTATGATATCATTCTGCATTTCTGCAAACACATGTTTTGAACACCTGATTTATCCTAATTTCTTTTATTTTAATAGATGCTGGTCTATGTATTGCCAATTAAAAAAAAGCAAGCACAACGTACATTCAACCTATCAAAAATTAATTAATATGTATGGAACTTAGCAACCAAGGCACTACTTAGTTTTTAAGTTTTAGAAATATTTTACCGAGAAGATATTCTTTCTTTCCTCTCGGTTTTCACGTGTGGCACTGCCAAACACGCCCAACTTTTATTTTTTTTTACTGCCGCGGGCGGAAGCTGAAAATGAGTCTCGCAGCGCCCGTGGTACGCAAACACCCATACCGTAGAAAAATTAGTTTAATATTATCAATTTTGAATTTCTCTGACTGATAATGCGTAGCTTTGAGGTAGACGGTGGAAGGCGGAGCTGAGTTCTCCGCGAGTCTTTCTAATTGGATGCTTCTTCAGAGCCTCCAACAACTTTTCTCTTTCGCTAGGCCTCCTTGTTTCCGCGCAGGCGTTATCATACCGCGCGTTCTCATCTCTCCTTTTCCCCTTTCTTCTTTTCTTGTCTCTCATCGGATTTCGATCATTCAATGTGTTGCGTGTTCTGCTGGGTTGTTGCTTCGATAGGACGGTGGCAGGTGTAAATTTTATTTGGCGCCATCAACCAGCAGAGCATTTAAAGGTTAGAACATTAATAGAGTTCTTTCCTAGATGGACTTTTTCATTTTAAAGATATAACTTTGATGTACCTTATGGAGAATTCGCAACTTGTAACGCGCCAACAATGTTTTTGGAAAAGGAAAAAAATTGTGCAACTGTGTTTTAGGAGCATATGGAGACGAAGAATAGAAGCAGAAACCGAAAAAAATTGCTTGCAAAAGAATAACGAAAAAATGATTAAAATGTGATTAAACCATTGAGAAAACAATAACAAATAAGAGAAAACGGCGAATGTCGCCAAGAAAGTGCATAGGAATGACGGAGAATCAGAGGTGAATAAATGGAGAAGAGAGTGCTCACGCGGAAAGAGACGCAGAGATTTAGGGAGCACAGCGCCACGGCGGTGAGAGGGGAAGCATTTTGTGGAGACAGAGAAGGAAAAGTGTAGAAGATGAGGAAACATGAATACGAAGAAACATTCATTCATAAAAGCTCAGACACATTTTCAATAAAACTCTAAATTTAATAATTTATAAATTCAATAATCAAACTTTTCACATTTTCTCACTAAACGTTTTGCAGGCTTTTGAAACAAATCTTTATTATTTATTTCTTAATACTTTTCTTGCTCATTAGTTATTTTCCCTTTTTGTACAGGTTTTTTCTTCGAAAGCTGTTCTGACTGAAATATTTATGATTCACATCAATTTTCGTGTTTCGTCACCCTGTTCGCTTATAAGCGTTCTGTTTCTCCTCACCTATCAATTATTTTTTAAAGTTTCAATAACTTTTAATAATTCAATATATTTCAGACTGAATGCCGCTGGATTCACCAGCGAAACTCGAATATCCTCTTCATTGGGCAGTTTTTAAAAATAACCAAAATGACCTCAAAGAGCTTCTCGAAAACAAGGCAACTTTGGAGATCGATAAAATCGATCCAAGAAGGAGGTTAGCTCAAATAAAATTCCATTATGAGTAATGTGTTCAATGTGCACCGAAACGTGGATCCTTCGTCATTTTATGGCCTGAAAAAGTTCGATTTTTTTCAAAGCTAGTTATCCACGAATTTCGGAATTTCAATAATATACAATCTTGTGTGATCCATGCCTATCTCTGCCATCAATGGGTACAATGCTAAAGTGTTAAACTCATGGCTGAGAGTTCCTGTAGTGTAGAGATGAAGTTTAGAGAGATTTGAGAGGCAAAGTTGGAAGACGGTGTTGAATGTGACGAGCTGAAACTTGGGTAATTAAAACAATGATAAAATTAAAATAATAAAAATTATATAAACGATATGAAAGTCGCACGCAGGTGACTTAGACCTGAAAATAAAAAATAATTAAAAATATCTAACAAACACGTAAACAGCATAAATTCCCGCTATCGCGTGTAGGGCAAACGAGACTGCTGGAGCGCTAACACTTAATATAGTTGTTAGAATAACAGCTCAGAATCTGAGTATTAGGAAAAAAGCGAATACCTAGAGGTTCACAATTTCTAGATGACCAATTTTAGAGATACACCTTTTGAATTAATTTGAAAGAAAAATAGTACTATTTTCAAGTTAAAACTTTACAAACTTGGGAGTGCAAATCCTTCGTATTACCGCTTTTCGAATGTCTCATAAATCAAACACTTTATATAGTGCGAAGCAAACAAGTAAAGTAAAACATGTTAACCAAGAAGAACAACTAATTAAAAATAAGAAACACATTATAAGCCATTGGTCCCAAGAAAACGCAGAAACTTCATAATATTGAAAACTTTTCAAAACAATAGCTTCCAATTTCTTGAATTCTTGAATGAAAATAGCTGCTTGAAGATAATTTCAAATTAAATTAAATGCTCTGAACACATATTTAGTTTCAGCGTCCGAGATAACCAGCGGAAGAGTATTTTTGTCTTAAATACGCGTCATAATTTTACGACGACGCAAGTGAGCCATTCGCCAAATGTATTATTTTATTTTACTTTTCAAAGTTTCCCAAAAAACAATTCAAATCAGTTTGAACGAAAATAAATGGAATTGAACTGCAGAGTGTTAGCTGAAAATCTCTTTTTTAAGAGGTAGCGTAAATTATGCATTTTTAATTCTGTTACAATGATTTTTTCTACCTTTGTCCGAAAACATTGCTCCGTGTGTTCTTGGAGTGGTGACTGCATTTTAAATATAATTTTTAAAGCATTTGCATTTCATGAATTTTTAAAACGAAATTATATAAAACTTACGAAGTATTAAAAAAAGAAGGAGAGCTTGAGTGCCGTAAAATGATGACGCGCGCGCTGTATTATAAATAATAGTTAGCTGCTGTTGATTTGCCGATTAATAAATTTTGTGCTCATAAAATAAGCTTCAAATTTTTTATTTGTTGAAAATTTTGTTTTTGTTAATTGATTCAAAATAAATAAAGATTTTATTACTGTAAACAATATATTTAGAAAAAAAAGTAACACTGACAGTTTGTGCCTAAAACCGAAACATTTCACTCAAAAAATGGCACCGCCGGCTTATCAGAAAATGGGCACCAAACGACACATGAGGATATTTGCACCCCAAAATTACAGCGTTTTAGTTTACAAATAATTGTTTTGTAATCCACTTACTCAAGATTTGTACCCCCGAACTCGAACCCTATACTTTTTACACACTGGAATGTTTGAGCTGTGGAGTGTGGCACCCTCGATCACCTGTTGTATCCGGAATTGTAAAATCCATATAATTAAGTGTCCATTAACTAATTTTATTGTATCATTTGCCAGATTTTCAGGACAGCCTTGATGCTTGCCGTCACTCTCCAACATTTCGACTGTGCTCGTCTTTTGATGGATGCCGGAGCAGATGCGGGAATTCCCAATAAGGGTATCACTTCCATTCATCATTCTTTTTTCATTATAAATTTTATCTCTATTGTAGAAATGTGGTCAGTTTCCAATGAAGCGGTTGCCCAAGGAAACGAAGGGTTCATTCAAGACGTAATACATCATCGAGATTATCAACGAGCAACACGTGGTGCACAAGCAATGAAGAGATCTTTAGAGAAACTTGCAGAAGCGCCGGATTTTTTTTGCGAAATGAATTGGGATTTTTCGAGTTGGGTTCCGTTCCTGTCGCAAGCGTGCCCGTCTGACTGTCATAAGGTTTGCTGGAAGGATTTTTGTAATGAAATGTAAAATATTAGAAGGAATTTTCCGGGAAACCTATTCCAAAGTTGTTTTTTTAATTTAAAAAAAATGAAATGATTTTCGCGTAAAACAAATGCTCAAAAATCGTTTGATTATCAGGTGTACAAAAAAGGATCTAGCGTTCGAATTGACACAACTCTCATCTCCTTTGAAGGGGCTAATTGGGTACGAGGCAATCAATCGTACATGTTCCGACTCAGCCGAAACGGATATGCGGAATTCATAGTTCTAGATCATGATGGACGTGTGGCTGCAGTTCAAGAACTTCGAGATGATGATATTTTCAACGAGTACAGACCACTTCCATCGGCAATGGACGACAGACTTCGCAATGCCATCTCAACAACCTACATTGACGTAGATAATGTCGGTTTCGAAAGGACGTCACGTGGATTTCTATCGTGGTTCAGTAGCGGAGAGACGAATGAAACAGTGGACGGATATGACTGTAAAGTTAGTATCTATAGCCGAAAGCGCGTAGTAATTCAAATTATAACACTACCTTCAGGTACTAAACGCCTCCAATGTGCATTTAGTCACAAAACGTCGTTTTGACCATTTATCCAAAGAAGCTCGAGAGCGTTTGACCCAGGTATCCCCCGCACTCCCCTCTTGAATCTTTTTGTTTACATAGTATTCTATGTCAGGAAGAAGCTTCCGAGTCTAAAGCAGTCGCGAGCTTCAAGAAAATGATGTCTACTAACAAAATATATGAAAATACGACGAGGGACTTGTTCAAAGAAGGCCTCACCCCTGATCAGTATCTTGATCCGAATTTCGTGTTCGAGCATGGATGTGATATCGGAAAACCAAGAGAGGTTATTAAGAGATCCAATGCTTTCAAAGCAACACTGTGGATGGCTGACGAATATCCGCTTAACTTACATGTAGGACTTTTTCCTTTAATTAATAAAAAATGCAATGCTACCATGATATATAATGACACATACTTTTACAAATTTCAGGATCAAATAATCCCCATCGTTGAGCTAATGGCAGTGAATAGCCCACATTTCGCTCGACTCCACAATTTCATTCGGCTCCAACTACCTGCTGGATTCCCTGTGAAAATCGAAATCCCTCTTTTCCACATCGTCAGTGCTAGAATTGCCTTCAAAAACGTCAATTCTCCGGGAAAGCACGTTACACAAATTGATAATCACAATGTGCTCATAGAAGACGAGACTTTCAAAATTCCAGAAGGGTATGCTACTGATGATGATAGCAGATTCGGAATCACTTGGGAAGATGATGATGATCGAAATAATCGGAATAACATAAACGATACTCTCAATGGAAGTAATCGACGTGGTGTTGGAAGTAGGTTCCACGTTTGTTAATGGCTTCTCACGATCCAACACAATTTTAGGCAACTATTCGGACGACATGCTTCTTCAGTATGCAATTCAACAAAGCCTTCTTGATAGAAGTGACCACCGCCAATCATTGACAGAAGAAGAGCACTTTGAAGACCTTGGTTTGTTGCAACTTCAAATCGAATCAATCCCTTCAAGCCCTGAAACTGACTTCTATCGCGCAATCCGGGACTCACAGGTTGAAGCAGATCGCCGTCGGAGAGAAGAAGAGCAATTTGAAGAGGAGCTCAGAAAAGTTCTTGAGCTGAGCAGAACAGAACAATAAATAATCTTTTCTCTCCCATTAATATGTAAATATTCGAATTACATTTGTACCGACGCCATTAGAGCCAACCTTGTCCCTTGTCTTATACCGTTTTACCAAACTTGTGTTAATCGGGTACTCGTCCCTTATCAACTGTGTTTCATTCTCTCTGGGCCTTTCTTTCAATAGTCACATTTATTCATTAAATTAGTTTTTTTTGGTTATGAACAAACAACTGGCATATCGTAGGTCTGTATGTCCGAAAAACTAAATAGATTAGCACAGCATTATTTAGTGCTTTATACACTGATACACTGGCATTAGTTCTGTGCTTTGTATTCAAATTAGATAGCATTGAGGAATTTGATATCAAAACGTTCAGGACTTTCCACGCCATTAATGCTGAATCACTTTAGCCTAAAACTTGTTGGATTACACTTGGAAGAGCCGATGAATCACTGATTTTTTCAAAAACTTCTGAAATCGATAGGGGTCTTGAAGATCCGCTTTCACTCTAAAACAGAATGAGAGCTTACTGTTGCAGAAAAAAGGTTTCAACTCACTTTCAAATTGTCTAAAATGCTGGAAATCACCGAATTGTTCAAAGTCTTATTGGAAGATGAGGCCAATTCAAGAACTTTCATGTGGAGATCACTCGCGGAAAGATGGCTGATCAGCTGGGATATTTTCGAAAAATCTGAAGTATTCGCGAAAACACTTTGTAAGGAGTTTAGCAGCTCCTTCAGGACAGTAGAATCATTAAAATTAAGCATTCCAAAAAGTTCGGAAATTGTGAATTGACTTGGCAGTTTAGGTAAAATATCGTCGATAGCTTGTTTTAGCGAAGTCGTATTGAAAAATGAGGCACTATATTCCACCATGGAAGAATTCAGTTTTGTGTTCAGAAGAGTTAAAATCGCTTGGTTCAATGAATCGTTCAAATCAGGAAGAGAATAGTCCGGAGGATCAGTTGTCCTTCCATTTGTATCTGTTTGGAATTTGAAGTAATCAAGAGCTTTTCCTAGAATTGTGTCATCATTGATTTTAAGGCGTTTTTCAGGATTCGCTGTTTGACTGATATTGAGGAACTCCAGGTCCCTTTTCGAACTGAATTTTGTTTTCTCGTTCTTTAAAATAATAGATAAATCTGCTCCACTTGTCAAATCATTCGGTATGATATTACGCGAAACGTTCACTATTTGCTCTTTTGAATCCTTTAGTAGAATCATCGGGCTATCAGAAACATCAAAAACTGCGTCATTTTGGGTAGCTCCGTTTCGTTCATCATTGAAATGATTTAAAGCATTATAAAACTGTTCTGTTTCTAGTTGGTCCCTGAAATTCTCGAGAAGTTCTTTACCATCCGAAGAATTCTTTAATTCATTCAAATTCAAATTTTCCAGAGGATGCATCTTATGAGAGCTTAATTGATTTAATGAATTATTTGAAGCATTATCAGTGACTTCATCTTGTGAAACACCACTTCCATCTAAATTATCTTGCTGATTATCGTTTGATGTTGAATAGTTAACATTTTCTGAATCTTCATGGAACACATTTTTAAGAGATGGAAGTACGCGCTTCCTTCCTGCCGATTCAGTGTGGCCTTCGGTACATTTTTGACAACTTCATTCGGTGTGACTCCACTGCCTTCATCAATCACTTGATTTTCAATCCTCTCATCTCTATTCAACTCCACAATCAGATGCTCAGAATCAGAATCAGGAGCATTACTGAAATCCTTAAATTGTCCCACCTTTTCTGTTCTTTTTGAATGCTCAAGGTGATAATTTTTTCCATAATTCTCTTCAAGCTCTTCCCTTCCATCGATTTCAACTGAATTTGAAAGTAGTGTAACGTCTTCATAATCGTTCTCTGTGCCATTATCATGTTCTGGCTTTGGTGTTCGTTTGGATCTGGCCAGTCTCTCAAAGAATTGCGCGATGTGGTTTGTCATTCCTTCAAAATTATCTCTTGTTTTCTGCTTGAAGGGGCCTACAATTTTATTTAGCTTTTGACCGATTAGCTCTCCGACCGTCTTATTAATAACTGAATTGAATTGACTCTCAGAGATATTTAGAGATGACAAACATTGGTTTGAAGTGACAGATGAGTAGGAGCAAATTGAGAATGAGGAGCACGCGATTGACCCAAGAGTTTGTCCAAAAAGCGATGAAGCTTCTGTTGACGAAATTGATGACAAATTGAAGCAAGAGAGGAGCTGAGATGAACGGAGCTTTGCAACCGTTGATCGTGGAGATATAGTGGAGTTTTGCGGAGAGTACGATGATTCTGTGTGGTTACTCGTCAGACTCGGAAGATCTACTGGAAGCGGCTGGATACTCATTTTGACAAGAGAAGATAGATGCGTCTAGAAAAGGAGCAGAGATAACTGATAACTCATATAGTAAGATCACCTGAGCCAAGGTTTTAGTATCACCATCAGGCAGATAGTCGATGAGATTTTGCACTCGATTACTCAAAGAATTGATCACAGACTTCAAAGAAACATCCACTTGATAAGCTGCATAGTCGTTCTAAAAAATTGAGTGATGAGATTTAGAGAAGACTTATTTGAAGATGGTCACATCCCTGAAACTGAATAATGACAAATCTTACTCTCTGTTTGACCGATAACATCTGCATTTCTTGGAAATAGGAAACAGGTGAACTGTTTCAGCTTTTAGACAGCGATATTTTAAACATAATTATAAAGATATACAGTACCGTGCAAAAGTATACGAACCGGGATGAATTTTACCGAAAATCGAATTCGGATGATCCGATCGACCCCAAAGTTTCAGGAATTGAGGAAAACGCTTAAAAAATGAGTTTTGATAACAAAAGAACAAATTTACTCAAAGAAATGTTTTTTTAATTAAAAAAATTGAAAAAATGGATATTTTGATTATTGATATTCATGGGAAGAAAAAACAAAAATGAAAAGTTAAAAATCGGGGAAAATGATACAAAATGATTAAATTAACCTAATACTTTGTCGCCATGCCTTTGGCTTTGATAACGGCCCCACGTCTTCTTGGCATCGAGTCGATCAAGTTCATCAGCGTCTGAAGTGGGAATTTGGTCTATTCTTCCTTGAGTTGCTCAAATTTTTCGGTACAATTTTTTGCTTTTCTGTCTTTCAAACGTTTGCCAAAGACTTCACAGAGATGCTCAATGGCATTCACGTCGGGAGATTGGTTTGGCCATGTCATAAGGTCCTGGTCTACCCATTCTAAAAATAACGATAATACTTGAAAAAAAAATTGAAAAAAAATGAAAAAACCAAAAAATCGGATTTTACCGATTATCGAAAAATTCAAAAATAAGTTCGCAATTGTTACTGCTTACCGTATTTTATCGTTCAAACTCATTTTTAAGCGTTTTTCTCAATCCCTGAAACTTTGGGGTCGATCGGATCATGGGGTCGATCGGATCATCCGAAGTCGAGTTTCGGTAAAAATCACCCCGGTTCGTTTACTTTTGCACGGTACTGTATTATAACTTATGGACCTTTTTCATTTCTTCCAGAAGATCTTCAGCTTCTCCGAATGTAGTTTTCGAAATATTCACAAAGGTTTCGCAGTCTGGATAGGGTGGAAGCATATCGCCGCTGGATGATGATAGATTCAGATTGGGTACTGCAACAGGAAACCGATGAAGTAAATCAAATTTCTATCGCAAAATGCAAAGGATACCTGGAAAACAAGGCATAGCCTTTCTGTATTCTGAAACTGGAGATGACGAGGATATTTGAGCGGATGTGTATCTCTCCCAGGCATGGAACATCTGAAATCTCGTTTTTTCCTACTGAAATTTATGAAATTTTCGTTTCTGAATACCTCTATAGCTTCTAGTCTTGTTAAATTCTGGCCTGATATATTAACAGTGCATAATGGCTCCAGAATATCTCCGAATAAGAAAGTTCTGTTAGAATTCAATGCCACATTGTAACCAAAAACAAACTGATCTAAAACTCTGAAAATGATTGAGAAATTGCTATCACACTGAAACTTACCATAGAATAAAAGCAGAACATGAAAAAACCGACGCATTTTGCATTCGGAGCAGCAAAAACGAAATAACGGATGCCGAGAGATCTTCGCATGTTGCTTCGAAATTCTTTTCGTTGCTATTGGTGCATTTCCACGGAGATGCCATTTCTTTTTTCGCTGTATTCTTTGGTCTCAGAAAGATGTAATAAATAAAAGAGCAACTTCTTCATGGGTAGATTCTTCTGAGCTCGTGAGCCGGACCGAACTGAATCGAAAACGGAACTATTCGTAATTTCTTTCCAAATCGAAATTATGTATTGTTGCGAAAAGATTGCAAATGGTAAAGATTGCAAAGATTGCAAACGCAAATAAGCAGACTAGAAACTGTTAAACAGCAGATTTCGGGTCGGTGGTGCTTGTCCATCCACTTTCTTCAGATTATACGAAAAAGGAAAGGGAGCAGCAAATGACTTACTGATTTGGATACTTGAATGCCCGGTAGTCGGCTGAACATGTTCTCAGCGCCGGGCACACGTCTCTTTCCATTTGTTTCGGTCTTGGGACCAGTTACCGTCGGGATCATTGAATTTCTTCAGAGTATCGGACTATCTTGCTGCGGAACGGTCCAATGTTCTTTTGACGTTCCTTGGATACCAGAAGGTGATTCGGTTTGTCCATCTATCGTCTTGTCTTCGTACGACTGGGCCTTTTGCTTTCGTTGTTCTCTTCGATTAGTTCCCAATAATGATTTTTTTAGGGTTCGTTGAATTCTTGGATAGAATCATAGAAGTAGTCTTTTTATTGGCCCAGGTCTCAGATACGGAGCAGAGGTGCAGGGAGAGCCGTCGAATCGAACAGTTCGTCTCTTATCTTCTTGCTGGATAAGAGTTGAGTAGCTTCTTTGATACAGTGCGTTTCACATTTATACGGCCGCCCCTGTTTAATACTGTAACAGCTTGATTAGGGGATTTCACAACAAGACAACTTCAAAATCGAATTCCACACAAAAAGTTACGTGTATGGGCCAATTTTTAGGATCCTATCTGAAAAAAATTTGGTATAGCGCCTGAAAGTCGGAAAATAGTCTATTTGCAAGCGTTTCATATTTATACGGTCACCCTATCAAAAGTTGTGAAAACAATAGCAAATCAAGGATTAATACTTGGAGGCTGCACCTTTTGAAGAAATAACATCAAAAAGGCGATTAGGCATACAGTTTAGAAGATTTGGAATGTATTGATCGGCATTGGATTTGAACTCTTGCTCCAGAAGATCCCACTTGTTGAGAATCGCAGTCTTCAATCATTCAGTATGAGTACCTTGGCGGTAAACTCGGCGAACTAGCTCTCCCCAAACGTTTTCCATTGGATTGAAGTCAGTAGAGCATGCTGGCCATGGAAGAACATCGATATTCTTCGACTTGAACCAGTCCAAAGTGGAGCATTGGATGGCAGCATTGTCTTGCTGGAAGATGAACGTTCTGCGGTTGAAACGACGTCGGAAGGGGAGGAGATGATCTTGAAGAACACTTTGATAGTCCAGGGAGTTCATACGAAATGATGTGACTTCTTTTCATCCGAGAAGATAACCTGAAAAAACCAGCAAGTTTAAAACCAGTCTAGTTCAATTGACAAGTACCTTATTCCAATCAGTTGACATGTTGTTCCTAGCGAAATCAAGACGACGAAGTTTGTGTTGACCCGTGAGCATTGGAGAAGGGCGCATAACCTTACAAACGATGTTCGGATCTTCTTTCAGAGCTCTCCACACTGTTGCCTTGCTCACTCCAAGATTCAACTCCTTGCCCATGGCTTGACGTTTTTGTGTCAATGCGTAGACGTAAGACAGCCAGGCGAGGATAGATAGTCTTGGCTGAGTCGGCGAGGTATTCGATGCTTCTGTGGATAAGGACGCCGACACCTCCAATGTTTCGGTTGTCTACTTTGGCGCCAAGGATCACCAGGTCTCCTTCGTTGGTATCTTCTTGCTGGCCTAAAGTAGGGTAGTCAAATGGCCCGCTCCGGACCCTGTTTTTCGTACGTGTGAGAGCTGAGGGTTGGGCATCATCCTCGGGTTGCTAGCCCTTTGAGTAGACGACCTTCTGGTTTGGATGGCAAGTGACGAGCGCCGTTCACCCCCGCGCCGCGTTGCGTTGGAAGATGGTTTTGCGGGGTCCAGCCAATACAGTTAACAAAAAAATGAAGGCTTTGGCTCCAGAAATTGAGGAAAACCATAATTGTGACCCGGACCGATAACTTTTCGTAATTGCAAATTGATTACGAGAAAATGTGAGCAAATTATAGATTTCGGTGGGTTCTGTGATATTATGCAAATAGCAAGTCAATAAAACAATATAGTTTGGATCAGAAACAGAAGAAATTCCACCATGAAAAGAGGAGGCAAACATTAAATTGCTGATAATGAAATGGGGAGGAAATAGGCGGGGTCAATTCGCAAAGCCGCCGCGCACGTTTCACAGGATTCCCTTTTTATTTTTATTTTAACTGATTTCGAACATTTTAAAAGCTTTGCAATTTTTTTCGTATTTTACATTGCGCATCTTGTTTAAACAATTTTTCTAAAAATATTTCAAAAGAAAAACGTAATGGACCTATAAAAAATTTTGTAAAAAGTGAGGAAGAAAGGGAAAAATGCGCGCATTCTCCGCCCATTTTTAACTGCTATTTATTCTCGCAAACTTGCAATACTCCCGACAGCAACTGGTCCCAAACTGCAAAGGACCGAAATAAATGGAAAGAGAAGTGTGCCCGGCGCAGAGAACATCCCCAGCTGACTACCAGGCATCCAAGTATCCAAATAAGTACGTAAGTAATTTGCTGTTCCCTTTCCCTTTTCGTATAATCTAAAGAAAGTGGACGGACAAACACCACCGGCCCGGTTTCTGGTCTGCTTCCCACGTTCAATATTTATAATTTGCCTCCTTTTCGATTTAAATTTTAATCAAAATAATTTAAATTTTAAACAAAATTACGAGGCGGCCCGTTGTTGGCTCGGGCCACAAGAATAAATATAATTGTTTAAGTGATAATAATCACATTCATTAAGTGTAGTGATGCTCACAGATGTCTCTCTAGTCTGTAGTGTTTGTCTGTAGTGGCTGTCATTCCTTTGAAGCATTCGGCTTAAGCCTGGCTGATTCTTGTAATTTCTGCTTGGCTGAACAACTGAACAAGACCGAATTCTTGGAAAAGGGAACCTTTGCCAATCACTATTATGTCGTAAACCGCGTGATTTGCATTCACTTGCGCAAAAAAAGATGTTTCGCGGATTCTTTGGTCTAAAAATATAGCTTTTTTCTGAGAAACCCGACTATTTCTATTGCTTCCGACTCTTTCAAGAAATGCGGTAGAAGATAATAAAGCTCTGACGACGACGACTGTTAAAAGCGCATCGATTTGAGAACCATCTTTAAATCTTCCGCCGATTCTTCTAGCTTTAAAAAAACAGGAATGAATGCTTCTTTTCAACTGCCTTGTTGGATCTGCTATCACTATCTCGAGCAGATGAGTAAGTGATTTTTGTGGTAATTGCGCTTGCGCTTCTCACTACATAAAGGAAATAATTGCTTCTTTCGCTTAGAATGATGCTCTTCGTCTTTCAGAACAAAGCGGAAGAGATGCGTTCATGTTTTAAAGCCTTTAAACGCTGAAAAATTAATCTCTAATTCGAAGCAAAATATTTATTCTTTCATACCTTGATGATAGAAATATTCGATCGCATTCCTTGCAAAAAATAATAAAATCTGGCCAGAAAGCTATCCATATTTTCTGCAGTTTTTTTTGCGCGCAGATGAGACATGGAACATTGAAAATATAGAGAGTGGCAGGCATACATTTCCGCAATTTCAAAAATCTGTCAAACAATCTAAAGGCCAGATGCCAAAGTACTGCGCGCGTTCTATCAATTCTACACATGTCAATCCCTGAGTTGAATTATGCGAGTATTAAAAAAAAGAGCCGTCTTTTTCAAGCTTTTATGGCAAAATTTCAATTGTCTCAAAACTATTATAATAAAAAGAAATTGCCTACTGTCTCTATATACAGTACCGGCCATAAAGGTATCATATTATGGTTTTTCGACCATATCTCATTCGATATAGAACGAATCAATCTGATTTTTTCACAGTTTGTTCACGAAGCAGCCATGTATCAGTTAAGAACATTTGGATTTGTGAGACTAATGAATACTGGAGTAATTCGAAAAAGAACGAAAACAACAAAAGCCCCATATTTCTTCCATGAAACTTCATGGTCTTAGAAATTGTTCTATATGCGAGATTTTAATATTTTGTGGGGAAATCATTTGTATCAATTACTGCCTGGCATCTACGGGGCATGGAATCGATCATTGTGTCGATGATTGATTGGGGAATCTTCTTCCACTCCTCCTCGAGAAATTTGAGCTTCTCGTCGATGTTTGAAGCAGTTTTACCGGTCAATCTCTTTTCAAATTCCTCCCATAGGTGCTCAATGATGTTCTGGTCCAAGCTTTGACTCAGCCGATCCAAAAGAATGACACGGCGGCGGTTGAACCATTTGCGCACGTGATGAGAACGATGCTTGGGATTATTATCCCGCTGATACACAAAGACACGGCCTACGCTAGAAAGTGTCCAGGATCTCATGGTGTTCTCCAAAATATTCTCATATCCGTAGTGGACGAGATTACCGACGATGCGCTTGAGAAAACCCATTCCCGTGGTGGAGAAGCAACCCCAAACCATCTTGTTCAGAAGTCATCTTCATTGGACCCGCCAGGACTGGGCCAATATTGTCTGGTCGGACGAAAGCAAGTACAACTTGTTTGGAAGTGACGGTGTGAAGTGGATTCGTCGTCCTACCGGCATTCGCTACGTCCACAAGTATCAACTGCCAACCATGAAGCACGGTGGCGGTTTCTGCATAGTTTGGGGTTGCTTCTCCGCCACGGGAATGGGTCCTCTCAAGCGTAGCGTCGGTAATATCGTTCGCTACAGATATGAGAATATTTTGGACAGCACCATGAGATCCTAGACACTTTCTAGCGTAGGCCGTGCCTTTGTGTATCAGCAGGATAATGATCCCAAGCATAGTTCTCATCACGTGAGCAACTGGTTCAACCGCCGCCGTGTCACCCTTTTGCATTGGGTGAGTCAAAGCTCGGACCAGAACAACATTAAGCACCTATGGGAGGAATTTGAAAAGAGATTGACCGGTAAAACTGCTTCAAACATCGACCAGAAGTTCAAATTTCTCCAGGAAGAGTGGAAGAAGATTCCCCAATCAACCATCGACACTTTGATCGATTCCATGCCCTGTAGATGCCAGGCAGTAATTGATGCAAATGGTTTTCCCACAAAATATTGAAATCTCACCGATAGAACAATTTCTAAGAGCATGAAGTTTCATTGAAGAAATATGGGTTTTTGTTGTTTTCGATCTTTTTCAAATTACTCAATTGTGCATTAGTCTCACAAATCCAAATGTTCTTAGCTGATACATGGCTGCTTCGTGAACAAACTGTGAAAAAATCAGATTGATTCGTTCTATATCGAATGAGATATGGTCGAAAAACCATAATATGATACCTTTATGGCCGGTACTGTATTATGCTGAGCGAAAATTCTTCGTAATTTTTTTGTTTCGTCATTGCTCAGAACTAATTTAAGCTTCTCTGATTTTGTTTTTCAAATGTTTTAGTGCTTACGTGCATGGTTAACACGCCTGACAGGTAGCGTTCAAAATGATCCAGGATTTGCTTACTAATCGCCATGCTCTCAGAAGTGTTTTTCTCAGCGATATCGCAAATGAAGTGAAGCATGTCGTAACTTGTGTGCTGGAAGAAGAATCAAGAGCAAGGTCACGTGAACTTGCGACGACTCTCAAGAATCCTCAAGGAACTATCATTGATCATCTTAATGAATCTGGAAGAGTGCCAAGGTTTGGTCAACGCGTTCCTCACTTTTTGACGAATTCATAAAAACAATAGAGTTGTGACCAGCAGTGTGTCGTGTCGATTCAACAATCGATCTATTTTGATTCGATTTATTGAACGGGCAAATCGATTTGAACCGATTCCATTCGATTCGATAAAATCGAATCAACAAAAATAGTGCAAATGCGCTCTACCGATCAATGCCTTCGGCGGCGGTTTGATATCGTATTTTTTATCGCTTTCATTCAGATTGTACGATTTTAAGCCGCCGCCAAAGGCATAGTTCGGTAGAGCGCATTTTCATTATTTTGGCTGATTCGATATGATTCGATCAACACGGCAACAATCGAATTGATTCGATTTGATTCAATCGCGATTCGAAATATGTCAATCATACTGGAAAAAGACAATGGGTCCCGTCCGAGGACACCGATAAAACGGATCTCAAAGGAGAACTTCACAAGAAAAAGGGATGCTATCAATTTTTTGGGACAGTAACACGTCATCTTTCGAGAGCTTCTTCCGCCATTGTCACCGATTCAGGCTCATCGATTACATCGCCCAAAAACTTACAACTTTCTGATGCTACATGGCAACGCAAGAGGGACCCCGCTTTGAAGAACCGCCAGAAGTTCCTGACGCTCAGACCCAGGTCTTCTGTCACCGTCCGTGTTCACCAGGCTTGGCTCTAACCGATTATCATTTTTTTCGTTCCCTGCAAAATTAGCAAGAAGTCATAAATACTAATTGTGAATACATCAACCTAATAAAGAGAAACCTAATGCATAGAACAAACATTCCAAAGCAATGGCTATTAGCAGTTTAACATGTGATATCATCTAACCAACCGCATCCGCCTCTCACTAATGAGCCAGTCGTGCGTGAATGTTAAAAGCTGAAAGAAAAGTTTCGATTATTCTGAGTACGAAGCATGAAGTTGTTGCCACGTTCTCAGCACCATTAGCACCAAAGTATGAGCTACGGCGGTTGCGTTCCGGGGTACAGCAACTTTTGGGAGAATATCAATTATTACTATCAATTCGCTTACTTACTTCCTGCCATATGCCTCAACTGCCGCATTCTTTACGTTATCTGGATATCGCAAAGGCATATCTATAGTAGCCAGTCGTTTTACAACTTGTACAGCATAGACTGCGCTATAAGTATATTGGCGATGAGCGCCGAGCTCATGTTCACCCGCCTATTTCACTATTTTCCTCAGTTTTGTGAGAGCTTATCGGGAATCGTGGCTGTGTCGCCGATTTTCATGAAGTTGTATTATTGTTCGATTTCTTATTTCAAAGCGGTTAAACCAGTTATTCACATTTTTGTAGCTGTGAATCGGATGAGTTGCGTCATGTTTCCAGTCACTTATAGTCAGGTGTGTTTACATTTTTCACACATTCCATCGATTTTCCCGTGAAATGCTCCGTGTAGCATGCAATGCTGGAGCTCACTCGATGGAAAGCATTCTGCAGAGCATTTAGAAGAACGCAAGGATAGGATGTGTTTTCCAGAACTGGTCTCATTACATGCGTGCTACCACCGTTTTCATACTTCTTGCTCCATTCCTGGTCATTTGGAACTTGCCGATCAGCGATAACACAATAATTTTTGTCAACGGCGGATTCTTGATCAATTACGAAAGGAGAGTCAAATGGGTTAGCGAAGCGCACTCTGAATTCCATGATTGCAAGCGTTCAATGTAGCTCAACGTGAAACCTATAATAAAACAGCACCTCTCACGTGGTGCATTGCCATTGGCTACAGTAGAGCCAATATACAGGCTGGGGAAATAAATATAGCGCCGCATTCAAGGCAGTGTAATAACTTCAAATCAAAAGATTTTTTTGTGAAAATCAGCCAAAATGTTTATTAAAAAACAACAAAAATTATAGAATTAACAGCTTTCGAATCTTCCTCTTTTCGCTTTGATGAATGAAGTCTCTTCGGGTAAGAGTCGACGATGGTAAGGCTTCCATTTGGGCCAAATTTCGGCCGTCTCGTTTCGTCTTCGTCTTCGTCTTGAATTCATCTGACGCAGAGATAAATATTGTGTTGGTAACTGTTTTATTGCGTAAGGCAAATGCAAAATGATTTGAAAGACGGATGAATACAAGACGAAAGACGACTATTTATCTTTGTCTTTCGTGGAAACCTTCGACGACGGCACAGAGGTAGTCAACGTCTAAAGACGCTGTTCATTGATGAGAAATTGTTCACTGTAGAAGCGAATAAGAAAAACGACCGGACTTTAGCTGTCGATTATAAAGAAGCCTGCAAGAGAGAAAAAATTCTGAATAAAACGTCTCACCCGGCTGCCGCTGTCATGGTATTTGGTGGAACCACTGGTTTTTGCTGATGTTGGAACCAAAGTCCACAGGGAATACTATATCGAGAAGATTCTTGAGGCGGAGGTGTTGCCGTGGTCCAAATCCCACTTCGTGGGTGGCCATTGGACAAACCAGCAATATGGAGCGTCGGCTCACACCGGAAAACTCACACAGCAGTGGTGCGTAGCCAATTTCCCCGATGTTATCACTTAGGATCAATGGCCAGCTTCGAGCACAGACCTCAATCCTCAATGGATTTTGCTTTGTGGGGATATTAGACCAAACAAGTAGTTATCCGAATTTGGGAGCCCAGAAGAGCGCTCTGACAGCTGCATGGGGACAATTTAGACGTTGACTACCTCCGTGCCGTCGTCGACTCTTACCCGAAGAGACTTCAGGGAGTCATCAAAGCGAAAAGAGGAAGATTCAAAAACTGTTAATTCTATAATTTTTGTTGTTTTTTAATAAACATTTTGGCTGATTTTCAGAAAATAAATATTTCGATTTGAAGTTATTACACCGTATTGAATGCGCCGCTATATTTATTCCCCACCCTGTACACTAGTGTCCACTGGCGGGAAGTTTTGTGGTGCGTTCTGACAAGGGAACCTCGAATAGAAATCCTCCTAACTTTTTTTTTTTAATTTGACCACAGGTACTTTCGACTACGCGAAATTCAGTACACATAGTGGCTATCTGCGCAAACTTCTGGAAATCAAGATATTTCGATCTGAAAATCCGGAGCTCTGCGCCCTTTCGTCTCCTCCTTCCCTCCCCTTCTTTCGTATATGCATTCCACGCTGTATGCTACCTCATGATGTGCTTATGACAGTTACTTCATCATTAAAACAACGCTAAGGGGAAAAGTTTCAGAAATTTCAGAAAAAACACACATACACACACTCTTTACTTTACCAATTTTTAAGAGTATTTAAGAGCAGTCAGGACGTACAAAAAAGGATGGCACGAAAGCGGAGAACGTGCGGTGCGCTGCACAAAATTTCAAAAATTTTTGAAGTGAGTGACATTCTGCCATATTTTTTAAATTTAGTACAGATTTTAGGCTGTAACTAAAAAGTTTTTTAAAAATTAAACACTCTTGACGCCGAAGTTATCGGCGATCAGATGTTATTGATTTTCAGCAAAAAACTCGCAAATGTAAAAAGAAAAATTCTCTATATTTAAAAAAAATATATTTTTTCAAAATGAAATTTATAAAACAAGCAAAAACTTACGTCTCGTGCGTTGCGCTTTCATCGGAATAGGAAGAGCTAGATGAAGTTTGAAATAGAAAAATTGCAATGCGCTTTTTTTTCTATAAAATTCATTGAAAATAGGCCGTAATTCGAAAAAAACAAAATTTGAAATTTCTGCACAAAAGGGTTTGCTGACGCGTTTCAAGATCTT
Organism: Caenorhabditis inopinata; assembly: GCA_003052745.1. Taxonomy (NCBI): domain Eukaryota; kingdom Metazoa; phylum Nematoda; class Chromadorea; order Rhabditida; family Rhabditidae; genus Caenorhabditis; species Caenorhabditis inopinata. The sequence continues at coordinate 9,888,234 of AP018153.1, forward strand.
TGCGTATTTCTCGTGTATTTGATGCTTTCAGCTTCCAATATGATTATTGGAACCGATTTTTTATGGCGAATATATCGATTTTTGTCATTTTAATAGTGTTTTCAATGATTTTTGACTAATTTTTATAGTTTTTTTTTCAGTATCAATTTGAATGTCCTCGTCTTCCAAATGAAACAGTGGTCTGTCCGAAGTCCCTGGTGGTGTAGCTCCACCACGTGTAGTCGCTGACAGTCTTGGAAATAGACTTCGATTTGATCGCATCACAGTGTATATTAAACTGTCTATAAAAAGAGTCACAAATGTATGTACAAAGTGAAGATAAAACGCAAAAACTGTGCAAAAAAAGCAGAAATGTTTTAGTAATCATTCAACAACTGTTCAACAATTTCTCTGGTCGCCAATCGCTTAGTAATCACTCGCAAATCCGGACCATATTCAGCAATCGTTCGGTAACCCTTCGCTAATACAGCACTTTTTCGGTAATCATTCGCTAACCCCGTTTTACCTGTGTCGGCCACCGCTGCTTGTTTTTCGTACAGCGTCGAATGCATATACGAAAGAAGGGGAGGGAAGGAGGAGACGAAAGGGCGCAGAGCTCCGGATTTTCAGATCGAAATATCTTGATTTCCAGAAGTTTGCGCAGATAGCCACTATGTGTACTGAATTTCGCGTAGTCGAAAGTACCTGTGGTCAAATTTTTAAAAAAAGTTAGGAGGATTTCTATTCGAGGTTCCCTTGTAAGGGTAAAAAGTGCGCGAAGTGATAAAAACTTTACATTGCTGTTTCCCTTTTCTTTTGTAGTTTGTAGCGAGACCCTCTCGATATATAACGACTTGCGATGGCAGAGGTGACAGATATTTCGCTGATTTTGAAGAAAAAAAAAGGAAAATATCGCACCATCGTAATCCTATAAAACGCAAGGGTCTCGTCACGACAAACAAGAAAAAGCGATGCAAATTTTCTAAAACTTCGAACACAGTTTATCTACGCATCGTTTTTCCATGTCCCTACAACGCTCTGCTATCATTCTGATACAGGTTTACGATAGACACGAAATACAGGGCGCGCCAAAATTATGGTGACAAAACTTTGGACGTAGCAGGAGGCGCAGGCAGAAATTTTTTTGCATCAATATTTTTCCCATTTCTTTCAGCATGTTTTCATTATTATTTTGCCAAATTTTCTAATCGCTAGCTCAATTTTTACAGAAATAGTATCCAATTTGGTACACTGAGGCACCATTATTGAAATGGCGAGAAGAGAGCAGAGTGCAAGTACCATCGGCAAAGCTTTTGCGATTGCTCGACAAACCGTTTGCAGGACGATTAAACGGTATAGAGAGCTCAACACACTCAACAACCGTCCCAGAAGCGGAAGACCAAGAAGCTCTGTCACTCCGGATAGGATCAAGACGGTCCGTGAACGCCTACGTTGGAATTCGCACTGAAGCATGCGAAAGTTGAGCACAGAGCTCAGAATCAGTCATTCTTCGATCAGAAGAATTGTAAAAAGAGAGCTCGGGATGACCCCATATCGTGTTCGAAAAGCTGCGATTCTATCGGAAAAAAACAAGATGGCCCGGATGAAGAAGTGCAAAGCTCTCCTTGCTGGCACGCGTCAAAATGAACATTTGAAGATGCTGTTCACTGACGAAAAATTGTCCACTATCGAAGCCGAATTCAACTCCCATAATCATAGAGTAGAGCACGCTCTACACGATTGAGCCATCAACAGAGCTTCCCATCCCCAACAAGTGATGGGTTTTGAAGCCATTACCTCTGATGGGAAGATGCCGCCCATCTTTGTGGATCCTGGAATGAAAATCCACAAAGAATATTATTTGGAGGACATTTTGAAAAAGCATGTGCTTCCATGGACATAATCCAATATTGGAAACCAGGTTTGGACATTTCAACAGGATTCTGCTCCGGCTCACAAAGCAAAGATCGTCCAGGCCTGGTGTTCAGCCAATTTTCCGTGTTCCATAACCAGTTCTGAATGGCCAGCCTCATCCCGAGATCTCAATCCGCTCGACTATTCGGTATGGGGAGTTCTCAATCGAAAGTCCAAGTACGTCCTCATCGCAATTTGGAGTCGTTGAAGATAAGTTTGGAAGTGAAATGGGCCAAGCTATCACCAGAAAACCTTCGTGCCACAGTGGATGCATTCCCGAAGAGACTCAAGGATGTCGTGAACAACAAAGGGAACCGCATCGAAAAAATTTAATTTTATGTGTTTTATAATCGTTTTAATAAACTCTAGCTGAATTTTCAAGTCGATTCGAGTATTTTTGTAGAAGGTACAGCACTTTGAATGTGTCACCATAATTTTGGCGCACCCTGTAGAATAATCCACTACGTTGCAGTTTTTGAAACGGGTCTTTTCAGGCGTCACTGTCCTTTATGCAGCTCATGCTTCTCATCATAACAGTGTTGATCACTATGATAACAACTACCGTAACATTTTACAAAATGAAGTCAATGAAAAAAAGGATTAAATCGTCAGAACGGGCGCTGTGCCTGGCAGCTGCATTGATTTCTGTCGGATTTCTGCTGGAAGCTGTATCGGAGGCAAGTGTCGAGCTATGAGAAATAGTTAATGATCTAGCATCTCTCAGGGCTTCTTTGCATTTTTCAAACAAGAGCCATGGATAATTCATATTATGAATTATGTCGTGTACAACGCGTGGGACGTTTTGTTCGTTGGGTGAGTCAAGTTTCAGACGCAAAATGAATTTTGCGAAGCTTCACCGCTACACAATTGCCGTGTACTTAATAATATAGAGGCAAGATGTCCAATGCAGGCGCTAGGCATCTGTCGTGCAGCTGATCCTTTATCGTCTCCGCGTAGACGCTAATTGCTAGAGTTTTGCGCATTCTGTCCATGCCATGCCTCACCTAGAAGCAAGATATCCAATGCGCGGGCGCCGGACATCTGATCCCCTGGCCGCTCATCTCCAGGCACGCGCCATTTGCCAGTCTATTGCGAATTCTGTCAATGTAATGACTACCCAGAGGTAAGATTCTCAATGCATACGCTGGGAATCTGTCGTCCAGCTGATCCACTATCATCGTCGCGTACGCTCTAATTGCTAGACTTTTGCGCATTCTGTCCATGTCATGCTCCATCTAGAAGCAAGATATCCAATGCAGCCACCGGGCGTCTGTCGTTCATCTGCTCTTCTAGCGATTCACATCCAGATTCATGCCGCGCATTTTGCCCATGTAATGCCCACCCAGTGGCAACATGCCCAGTGTAGCGGCTCTAATTGCACAACTTGAATTTCATCAGTATTGAAACAAGAGCCAACAGATTCATTTTCAGATCTCCTATAGTTCTGTTCCTCGCGAGCAAGCAGTTCCGCGACCACGTGCTCGGACGGAAGATGGGTCGGACTCTGCGAGTATCGTCTATTAATAACACTCACCAGAACTTACATCAAAGTCATCATACCTTAATGAGGTACGCTTACTCTCATAGCTGTATTATCCATCCGCGTGGACGTGAACCTTCGTTTAAAGGCGCTGTTTGGGTCTCGTTAGGGGATAGCGCATTTTAACGCGCCATTTTAAAAATTGTAAGAAAGCGCACACACTCTCCGCTATTTTACGCTATTTAACGCGCTGTCCCCTAACGAGACCCAAACAAGCAATTCGTTGCGCCTTTAAACGAAGGCTCACGTCCTCGCGGATGGATAATAGTTTAGATTCAAAAGTTTCTCCAATCTGATCAGTATTTCAATTTCAGCTCTTAAATGTTCAACTAACTGGCTTATTCTACTTTTCTATATAAATTACTTTCTCGGTCGACTCTTGTAGTGCTCAATCATTGTAGTTGCCAAGAGTCTCTGACGTTTTGAAAATGATAAAACATTCACCAATTTATAAAAACCCAAAAATCAGAAAATCAGAATTCTATAATCAGACTTGAACAACATTTCCGTTCTTAATAACGCACGAGATGACGTCATGATGAGCAGCAATACGATAGATGATGTGCTCCCAAGACTGGGCCGACAGAATCAGGAAGTCTGCGTTTCTGAAAAACGATTTTCGGTATAATTGAAGTTGATCTGTACACCGTTCACCTTCCTCTTGCAATGGCTCCATGAGTTTTCCCTCTTCCGATTGAATGAGCAGAGTTCAGAGTCGCAGCGGTGAGAGCTTCAGGCATCGACAGTTTCATGGTGACGCATGCTGAAGGAAACACAGTGAAGGTTATGATGTTTAAAAGCAAAAGCGGCTTGAGAATTTCTTACCAAAATGCATTATCATCGGCATTGCCAGACAGTAGGCGTTCGGGTTGAAATCAGAGCCTAAGCCTGAGCCTGAGCTTGAAAACATGTCAATCCCTGTGTTGAATTATACGAGTATTAAAAAAAAGAGCCGTCTTCTTCAAGCTTTTATGGCGGCATTTCAATTGTCTCAAAAATTGTCTACTGTCTCTATATATTATGTTGAGCGAAAAGTCTTCGTAATTTTTTTTAGTTTCTTCATTGCTCAGAACTAATTTAAGCTTCTCTGATTTTGCTTTTCAAATTTTTTAGTGCTTACTATGCATGGCTAACACGCCTGACAGGTAGCGTTCAAAATCATCCAGGATTTGCTTACTGATCGCCATGCTCTCAGAAGTGTTTTTCTGAGCGAGGTCGCAAATGAAGTGAAGCTTGTCGTAACTTGTGTGCCCTGTTAGGCGAGAACTCTGTCTCCTACACTACCATAAAGCTTTGTTTCGAAAGTTTGCCGAAGAGAACTACAATCTTGACGATTCAGCGATATCCTGTCATCCAAGTGAGGATATTGACGCGGATATCTCGAGAGCGCTGGAAAAAGCAATGTCACGTGAACTTGCGATGACTCTCAAGAATCCTCAAGGAACCATCATTGATCATCTAAATGAATCTGGAAGAGTGCCAAGGTTTGGTCAACTCGTTCCTCACTTTTTCACCGATTCACAAAAACAATAGAGTTGTGACCAGCAGTGAGTCGTGTCGATTCAACAATCGATCTATTTTGATTCGATTTGTTGAACGGGCAAATCGATTTGAATCGATTCGATTCGATTTGATAAAATCGAATAAACAAAAATAGTGAAAATGTGCTCTACCGATCAATGCCTTCGGCGGCGGTTTGAAATCGTGTTTTTTATCACTTTCATTCAGATTGTACGATTTTAAGCCGCCGCCAAAGGCATTGTTCAGTAGAGCGCATTTGCATTATTTTTGCTGATTCGATATGATTTGATCAACACGGCAACAATCGAATTAAATCGAATCGATTCGATTTGATTCAATCGCGATTCGAATCAAGTTGAATCGATTCAATCGATTCAAAAATTGTCGATCCAATTCGATTCAATCGATCAGCGACCAGGCACTTTCTCTGCTCACTATGAAACGAACGGCCGAATTAATTATGAATAATATCGCTTGTGACGAAAAATAGAAAAACGAAAAATGTCAATAATACTGAAAAAATCCAATGGGTCCCGTTCGAGGAAACCGATAAAACGGATCTCAAAGGAGAACTTCACAAGAAAAGGGATGCTGTCAATTTTTTGGGACAGTAAACACGTCATCTTTCGAGAGCTTCTTCTGCCATTGTCACCGATTCAGGCTCATCGATTACATCGCCCAAAAACTTACAACTTTCTGATGCTACATGGCAACGCAAGAGGGACCCCGCTTTGAAGAACCGCCAGAAGTTCCTGACACTCAAACCCAGGTCTTCTGTCACCGTCCGTATTCACCAGGCTTGGCTCTAACTGATTATCATCTTTTTCGTTCCCTGCAAAATTAGCAAGAAGTCATAAACACTAATTGTGAATATATCAATCTAATAAAGAGAAACCTAATACATAGAACAAACAGATCTTTGCAGACTCCAAAGCAATGACTAGGCATTTAATTCGGGGGGTACAACGGGGTACAAGCGATTCGGGGGTACCAAGTTCATGATTCGGGGACGCTTCTTCTGTCTTTTTACAGTTCGTGGTACTTGGGGAGACAAAGAATTGAAGGAGTCAGTACTCATATTGAACTTCGGAACACGATTTTTGCTTTGAGATCTGAACAATGACTCAAAAACAGTTTGACTGTCATGAACTTGGTACCCCCCGAATCGTTTGTACCCCGCTGTACCCACGAATCCTTGTACCCCCCGAATTAAATGCCCAATGGCTATTAGCAGTTTAACATGTGATATCATCTAACCAACCGCATCCGCCTCTCACTAATGAGCCAGTCGTGCGTGAATGTTAAAAGCTGAAAGAAAAGTTTCGATTATTCTGAGTACGAAGCATGAAGTTGTTGCCACGTTCTCAGCACCATTAGCACCAAAGTATGAGCTACGACGGTTGCGTTCCGGGGTACAACAACTTTTCGGAGAATATCAATTATTACTATCAATTCGCTTACTTACTTCCTGCCATATGCCTCAACTACCGTATTCTTTACGTTATCTGGATATCGCAAAGGCATATCTATAGTAGCCAGTCGTTTTACAACTTGTACAGCATAGACTGCGCTATAAGTATATTGGCGATGAACGCCGAGCTGATGTTCACCCGCCTATTTCACTATTTTCCTCAGTTTTGTGAGAGCTTATCGGGAATCGTGGCAGAGTCGCCGATTTTCATGAAGTTGTATCATTGTTCGACTTCTTATTTCAAAGCGGTTAAACCAGTTATTCACATTTTTGTAGCTGTGAATCGGATGAGTTGCGTCATGTTTCCAGTCACTTATAGTCAGGTGTGTTTACATTTTTCACACATTCCATCGATTTTCCCGTGAAATGCTCCGTGTAGCATGCAATGCTGGAGCTCACTCGATAGACCTACAGAGCATTTAGAAGAACGCATGGATAGGATGTGTTTTCCAGAACTGGTCTCAAAACATGCGTGCTACCACCGTTTTCATACTTCTTGCTCCATTCCTGGTCATTTGGAACTCGCTGATCAGCGATAACACAATAATTTTTGTCAACGGCGGATTCTTGATCAATTACGAAAAGAGAGTCAAATGGGTTAGCGAAGCGCACTCTGAATTCCCTGATTGCAAGCGTTCAATGTAGCTCAACGTGAAACCTATAATAAAACAGCACCTCTCACATGGTGCATTGCCATTGGCTACAGTAGAGCCAATATACAGGCTGGGAAATAAATATAGCGCCGCATTCAAGGCAGTGTAATAACTTCAAATCAAAAGATTTTTTTGTGAAAATCAGCCAAAATGTTTATTAAAAAACAACAAAAATTATAGAATTAACAGTTTTCGAATCTTCCTCTTTTCGCTTTAATGACTGCCTGAAGTCTCTTCGGGTAAGGTCGACGATGGTAAGGCTTCCATTTGGGGGAAATTTCGGCCGTCTCGTCTCGTTTTCGTCTCGTCTTCGTCTTCGTCTTGAATTCATCTGACGCAGAGATAAATATTGTGTTGGTAACTGTTTTATTGCGTAAGGCAAATGCAAAATGATTTGAAAGACGGATGAATACGAGACGAAAGACGACTATTTATCTTTGTCTTTCGTGGAAACCTTCGACGACGGCACAGAGGTAGTCAACGTCTAAAGACGCAGTTCACTGATGAGGACTTGTTCACTGTAGAAGCGAATAAGAAAAACGACCGGACTTTAGCTGTCGATTATGAAGAAGCCTGCAAGAGAGAAAAAAATCTAAATAAAAGGTTTCACCCGGCTGCCGCTGTCATGGTATTTGGTGGAACCACTGGTTTTTGCTGATGTTGGAACCAAAGTCCACAGGGAATACTATATCGAGAAGATTCTTGAGGCGGAGGTGTTGTCCGTGGTCCAAATCTCACTTCGTGGGTGGCCATTGGACAAACCAGCAATATGGAGCGTCGGCTCACACCGGAAAACTCACACAGCAGTGGTGCGTAGCCAATTTCCCCGATGTTATCACTTAGGATCAATGGCCAGCTTCGAGCACAGACCTCAATCCTCAATGGATTTTGCTTTGTGGGGATATTAGACCAAACAAGTAGTTATCCGAATTTGGGAGCCCAGAAGAGCGCTCTGACAGCTGCATGGGGACAATTTAGACGTTGACTATCTCCGTGCCGTCGTCGACTCTTACCCGAAGAGATTTCAGGCAATCATCAAAGCGAAAAGATGAAGATTCAAAAACTGTTAATTCTATAATTTTTGTTGTTTTTAATAAACATTTTGGCTGATTTTCAGAAAAAAAATATTTCGATTTGAAGTTATTACACCGTATTGAATGCGCCGCTATATTTATTCTCCACCTTGTACACTAGTGTCCACTGGCGGGAAGTTTTATGGTGCGTTCTGATTGTGAGGGAAAAAAGTGCGCGAAGTGATAAAAACTTTACATTGCTGTTTCCCTTTTCTTTTGTAGTTTGTAGCGAGACCCTCTCGATATCTAACGACTTGCGATGGCAGAGGGAACAGATGTTTCGCTGATTTTGAAGAAAAAAAAAAGGAAAATATCGCACCATCGTAATCCTATAAAACGCAAGGGTCTTGTCACGACAAACAAGAAAAAGTGAATAATCCAACATTTCATCGGTCGGTTCATCTGTGGTATCACTGACATTGTCACTTTGATCTTCATCGTAGTGTTCATCTTTATCTAGACTTTCCTCTCTTCTAAAATCCGAAAGATTTGTACTAAAAATGAAAAAAGATAAAATTACCGAATTGAACAAGATTATTGAACAAGAAGGGCATACGACTTCAGCGGTATTAGTCATTGGCTTGGGCCCAAAAAACTCCCAAACTATTGAGTGAGTTTTTCGTTTTATTTGCAGGCTCGAGCTTGGAGTCATTTTTGTCTGTAAATCAAAAAAAAGGGTCTCGTCACGACAAACAAGAAAAAGCGATGCAAATTTTCTAAAACTTCGAACACAGTTTATCTACGCATCGTTTTTCCATATCCCTACAACGCTCTGCTATCATTCTGATACAGGTTTACGATAGACACGAAATACAGGGCGCGCCAAAATTATGGTGACAAAACTTTGGACGTAGCAGGAGGCGCAGGCAGAAATTTTTTTGCATCAATATTTTTCACATTTCTTTCAGCATGTTTTCATTATTATTTTGCCAAATTTTCTAATCGCTAGCTCTATTTTTACAGAAATAGTATCCAATTTGGTACACTGAGGCACAATTATTGAAATGGCGAAAAGAGAGCAGAGTGCAAGTACCATCGGCAAAGCTTTTGCGATTGCTCGACAAACCGTTTGCAGGACGATTAAGAGACAATGTCTGAGAGATTCGACCACCAGTAGTCACAGTTTGAAAAAGTTGTTTCAATTGGTCTGATTTTTTATATAGTGGGTACATGAGATGCCCTAAGTACAAAACCGTATTCAGAATTAGGCTCCGCCTCCTACGAGTTGAGATACGGTAGGGGTGTGTCGAAAAAATTTTTTTTTTCTTTTTTGAGATAACTTCGATTTCTTTTCTGGAATCGATAACCGGTCACTTATGAAGCATTTTTGTAGTGGAGAACATTTTTGTAGCTCTTCTCCTAACAACCGAAAAATTGAATTTTCGGAAAAAAATTGTTTCATTTCCGTATTGTGCAAAAAAAATATATTACGGGAAATGAGATCTCATCTGAACTTTATACTTCAGAGTATGGGCTACAAGAATTCATAACTGGTTGGCTGCAGTCCTGCTGCCACCAGTCTTTTTTTTCACGATTTTTGTCATTTTTCTACTGTTTTGGTACCTTTTTCCCATTTTTTGGAAAAAAGGCAGCTGAACCGCGGCCAACCAGTTATAAATTCTTGTAACCCATACACTGAAATATAAAATTCTGATAAGAAGTCACGTGCCGTAATAAATTTTTTTTCCACAATACGGAAATGAAACCATTTTTTTCTGAAAATTCAATTTTTTGGTCGGAAGGAAAAGAGCTAGAAAAATGTTTTTCACTACAAAAATGCTTCATAAATGACCGGTTATCGATTCCAGAAAAGAAATCGAGGTTACCTCAAAAAAGAAAATAAAAATTTTTTCGAAACACCCCTACCGTATCTCAACTCGAAGGGGGCGGAGCCTAATTCTGAATACGGTTTTGTACTTAGTGCATCTCATGTACCCACTATATAAAAAGTCAGACCAATTGAAACAACTTTTTTTTCAAAAATGGGAAAAAGATACAAAAACAGTAGAAAAATGACAAAAATCGTGAAAAAAAAGACTGGTGGCAGCAGGACTGCAGCCAACCAGTTATGAATTCTTGTAACCCATATTCTGAAGTATAAAGTTCAGAAGAGATCTCATTTCCCGTAATATATATTTTTTTCCAAAAAATGGGAAAAAGATACCAAAACAGTAGAAAAATGACAAAAATCGTGAAAAAAAAGACTGGTGGCAGCAGGACTGCAGCCAACCAGTTATGAATTCTTGTAACCCATATTCTGAAGTATAAAGTTCAGAAGAGATCTCATTTCCCGTAATATATATTTTTTTCCAAAAAATGGGAAAAAGATACCAAAACAGTAGAAAAATGACAAAAATCGTGAAAAAAAAAGACTGGTGGCAGCAGGACTGCAGCCAACCAGTTATGAATTCTTGTAACCCATATTCTGAAGTATAAAGTTCAGAAGAGATCTCATTTCCCGTAATATATATTTTTTCCAAAAAATGGGAAAAAGATACCAAAACAGTAGAAAAATGACAAAAATCGTGAAAAAAAAGACTGGTGGCAGCAGGACTGCAGCCAACCAGTTATGAATTCTTGTAACCCATATTCTGAAGTATAAAGTTCAGAAGAGATCTCATTTCCCGTAATATATATTTTTTTCTAAAAAATGGGAAAAAGATACCAAAACAGTAGAAAAATGACAAAAATCGTGAAAAAAAAGACTGGTGGCAGCAGGACTGCAGCCAACCAGTTATGAATTCTTGTAACCCATATTCTGAAGTATAAAGTTCAGAAGAGATCTCATTTCCCGTAATATATATTTTTTTCTAAAAAATGGGAAAAAGATACCAAAACAGTAGAAAAATGACAAAAATCGTGAAAAAAAAGACTGGTGGCAGCAGGACTGCAGCCAACCAGTTATGAATTCTTGTAACCCATACTCTGAAGTATAAAGTTCAGATGAGATCTCATTTCCCGTAATATATATTTTTTCTAAAAAATGGGAAAAAGATACCAAAACAGTAGAAAAATGACAAAAATCGTGAAAAAAAAGACTGGTGGCAGCAGGACTGCAGCCAACCAGTTATGAATTCTTGTAACCCATACTCTGAAGTATAAAGTTCAGATGAGATCTCATTTCCCGTAATATATATTTTTTCCAAAAAATGGGAAAAAGATACCAAAACAGTAGAAAAATGACAAAAATCGTGAAAAAAAAGACTGGTGGCAGCAGGACTGCAGCCAACCAGTTATGAATTCTTGTAACCCATACTCTGAAGTATAAAGTTCAGATGAGATCTCATTTCCCGTAATATATTTTTTTTGCACAATACGGAAATGAAACAATTTTTTTCCGAAAATTCAATTTTTCGGTTGTTAGGAGAAAAGCTACAAAAATGTTCTCCACTACAAAAATGCTTCATAAGTGACCGGTTATCGATTCCAGAAAAGAAATCGAAGTTATCTCAAAAAAGAAAAAAAAAATTTTTTCGAAACACCCCTACCGTATCTCAACTCGAAGGGGGCGGAGCCTAATTCTGAATACGGTTTTGTACTTAGGGCATCACATGTACCCACTATATAAAAAATCAGACCAATTGAAACAACTTTTTCAAACTGTGACTATGGGCAGTTGAGCTATGGTCGAATCTCTCAGACATTGTCTCTTAAACGGTATAGAGAGCTCAACACACTCAACAACCGTCCCAGAAGCGGAAGACCAAGAAGCTCTGTCACTCCGGATAGGATCAAGACGGTCCGTGAACGCCTACGTCGGAACTCGCACTGAAGCATGCGAAAGTTGAGCACAGAGCTCAGAATCAGTCATTCTTCGATCAGAAGAATTGTAAAAAGAGAGCTCGGGATGACCCCATATCGTGTTCGAAAAGCTGCGATTCTATCGGAAAAAAACAAGATGGCCCGGATGAAGAAGTGCAAAGCTCTCCTTGCTGGCACGCGTCAAAATGAACATTTGAGGATGCTGTTCACTGACGAAAAATTGTCCACTATCGAAGCCGAATTCAACTCCCAGAATCATAGAGTAGAGCACGATCTACACGATTGAGCCATCAACAGAGCTTCCCATTCCCAGCAAGTAGTGGTTTTTGGATCCATTAACTCTCATGGGAAGATGCTGCTCATCTTTGTGGATCCTGGAATGAAAATCAACAAAGAATATTATTTGGAGGACATTTTAAAGAAGCATGTGCTTCTATGGACAAAATCGCATTTTGGAAACCAGGTTTGGACATTTCAACAGGTTCTGCTCCGGTTCACAAAGCAAAGATCGTCCAGGCCTGGTGTTCAGCCAATTTTCCGTGTTCCATAACCAGTTCTGAATGGCCAGCCTCATCCCCAGATCTCAATCCGCTCGACTATTCGGTATGGGGAGTTCTTCAATCGAGAGTCCATTTACGTCCTCATCGCAATTTGGAGTCGTTGAAGATAAGTTTGGAAGTGAAATGGGCCAAGCTGTCACCAGAATACCTTCGTGCCACAGTGGATGCATTCCAGAAGAGACTCAAGGATCTCGTCAACAACAAAGGGAACCGCATCGAAAAAATTTAATTTTATGTGTTTCATAATCTTTTTAATAAACTCTAGCTGAATTTTCAAGTCGATTCGAGTATTTTTGTAGAAGGTACAGCACTTTGAATGTGTCACCATAATTTTGGCGCACCCTGCAGAATAATCCACTACGTTGCAGTTTTTGAAACGGGTCTTTTCAGGCGTCACTGTCCTTTATGCAGCTCATGCTTCTCATCATAACAGTGTTGATCACTATGATAACAACTACCGTAACATTTTACAAAATGAAGTCAATGAAAAAAAGGATTAAATCGTCAGAACGGGCGCTGTGCCTGGCAGCTGCATTGATTTCTGTCGGATTTCTGCTGGAAGCTGTATCGGAGGCAAGTGTCGAGCTATGAGAAATAGCTAATGATCTAGCATCTCTCAGGGCTTCTTTGCATTTTTCAAACAAGAGCCATGGATAATTCATATTATGAATTATGTCGTGTACAACGCGTGGGACGTTTTGTTCGTTGGGTGAGTCAAGTTTCAGACGCAAAATGAATTTTGCGAAGCTTCACCGCTACAAAATTGCCGTGTACTTAATAATATAGAGGCAAGATGTCCAATGCAGGCGCTAGGCATCTGTCGTGCAGCTGGTCCTCTATCGTCTCCGCGTACACGCTAATTGCTAGAGTTTTGCGCATTCTGCCCATGCCATGCCCCACCTAGAAGCAAGATATCCAATGCGCGGGCGCCGGGCATCTGATCCTCTGGCCGCTCATCTCCAGGCACGCGCCATTTGCCAGTCTATTGCGAATTCTGTCAATGTAATGACCACCCAGAGGTAAGATTCTCAATGCATACGCTGGGAATCTGTCGTCCAGCTGATCCACTATCATCGTCGCGTACGCTCTAATTGCTAGACTTTTGCGCATTCTGTCCATGTCATGCCGCATCTAGAAGCAGGATATCCAATGCAGCCACCGGGCGTCTGTCGTTCATCTGCTCTTCTAGCGATTCACATCCAGATTCATGCTGCACATTTTGCCCATGTAATGCCCACCAAGGGGCAACATGCCCAGTGTAGCGGCTCTAATTGCCCATCTCATGACAACTTAAATTTCATTAGTATTGAAACAAGAGCCAACAGATTTATTTTCAGATCTCCTATAGTTCTGTTCCTCGCGAGCAAGCAGTTCCGCGATCACGTGCTCGGACGGAAGATGGGTCGGACTCTGCGAGTATCGTCTATTAATAACACTCACCAGAACTTACATCAAAGTCATAATACCTTAATGAGGTACGCTTACTCTCATAGCTGTATTATCCATCCGCGTGGACGTGAGCCTTCGTTTAAAGGCGCAACGAATTAACTGTTTGGGTCTCGTTAGGGGACAGCGCGTTAAATTGTAAGAAAGCGCACACACTATCCGCTATTTAACGCGCTATCCCCTAACGAGACCCAAACAGTTAATTCGTTGCGCCTTCAAACGAAGGCTCACGTCCACGCGGATAGATAATAGTTTAGATTCAAAAGTTTCTTAAATCTGATCAGTTTTTCAATTTCAGCTCTTGAATGTTCAACTAACTGGCCTAGTCTACTTTTCTATATAAATTGCTTTCTCGATCGACTCTTGTAGTGCTCCATCATTGTAGTTGCCAAGAGTCTCTGACGTTTTGAAAGTGATAAAACATTCACCAATTTATAAAAACCCAAAAATCAGAAAATCAGAATTCTATAATCAGACTTGAACAACATTTCCGTTTTTAATAACGCACGAGATGACGTCATGATGAGCAGCAATACGGTAGATGTTGTGCTCCCAAGACTGGGCCGACAGAATCAGGAAGTCTGCGTTTCTGAAAAACGATTGTCGGTATAATTGAAGTTGATCTGTACACCGTTCACCTTCCTCTTGCAATGGCTCCATGAGTTTTCCCTCTTCCGATTGAATGAGCAGAGTTCAGAGTCGCAGCGGTGAGAGCTTCAGGCATCGACAGTTTCATGGTGACGCATGCTGAAGGAAACACAGTGAAGGTTATGATGTTTAGAAGCAAAAAGCGGCTCGAGAATTTCTTACCAAAATGCATTATCATCGGCATTGCCAGACAGTAGGCGTTCGGGCTGAAATCAGAGCCTGAAAGCCTGAGCCTGAGCCTGAGCCTGAGCTTGAAAACATGTCAATCCCTGTGTTGAATTATGCGAGTATTAAAAAAAAGAGCCGTCTTCTTCAAGCTTTTATGGCGGCATTTCAATTGTCTCAAAAATTGTCTACTGTCTCTATATATTATGTTGAGCGAAAAGTCTTCGTAATTTTTTTTAGTTTCTTCATTGCTCAGAACTAATTTAAGCTTCTCTGATTTTGTGTTTCAAATATTTTGGTGTTTATTATGCATGGCTAACACGCCTGACAAACGTACAGGTAGCGTTCAAAATGAGCCAGAATTTGCTTTCTGATCGCTATGCTCTCAGAAGTGTTTTCTGAGCGAGGTCGCAAATGAAGTGGAGTTTGTCGTGTCTTGTGTGCCCTGTTAGGCGAGAACTCTGTCTCCTACACTACCATAAAGCTTTGTTTTGTAAGTTTGCCGAAGAGAACTACAATCTTAACGATATAGCGATATCCTGTCATCCAAGTGAGGATATTGACGCGGATATCTCGTGAGCGCTGGAAGAAGAATCAAGAGCAATTTCACGTGAACTTGCGACGACTCTCAAGAATCCTCAAAGTACTATCATTGATCATCTAAATGAATCTGGAAGAGTGCCAAGGTTTGGTCAACTCGTTCCTCACTTTTTGACGAATTCATAAAAACAATAGAGTTGTGACCAGCAGTGAGTCGTGTCGATTCAACAATCGATCTATTTTGATTCGATTTGTTGAACGGGAAAATCGATTTGAATCGATTCGATTCGATTCGATAAAATCGAATAAACAAAAATAGTGCAAATGTGCTCTACCGATCAATGCCTTCGGCGGCGGTTTGAAATCGTGTTTTTTATCGCTTTCATTCAGATTGTACGATTTTAAGCCGCCGCCAAAGGCATTGTGCAGTAGAGCGCATTTGCATTATTTTTGCTGATTCGATATGATTTGATCAACACGGCAACAATCGAATTAAATCGAATCGATTCGATTTGATTCAATCGCGATTCGAATCAAGTTGAATCGATTCAATCGATTCAAAAATTGTCGATCCAATTCGATTCAATCGATCAGCGACCAGGCACTTTCTCTGCTCACTATGAAACGAACGGCCGAATTAATTATGAATAATATCGCTTGTGACGAAAAATAGAAAAACGAAAAATGTCAATAATACTGAAAAAAGCCAATGGGTTCCGTTCGAGGAAACCGATAAAACGGATCTCAAAGGAGAACTTCACAAGAAAAGGGATGCTGTCAATTTTTTGGGACAGTAACACGTCATCTTTCGAGAGCTTCTTCCGCCATTGTCACCGATTCAGGCTCATCGATTACATCGCCCAAAAACTTACAACTTTCTGATGCTACATGGCAACGCAAGAGGGACCCCGCTTTGAAGAACCGCCAGAAGTTCCTGACGCTCGGACCCAGGACTTCTGTCACCGTCCGTATTCACCAGGCTTGGCTCTAACCGATTATCATTTTTTTTCTTTCCCTGCAAAATTAGCAAGAAGTCATAAATACTAATTGTGAATATATCAACCTAATAAAGAGAAACCTAATACATAGAACAAACAAATCTTTGCAGATTCCAAAGCAATGGCTATTAGCAGTTTAACATGTGATATCATCTAACCAACCGCATCCGCCTCTCACTAATGAGCCAGTCGTGCGTGAATTTTAAAAGCTGAAAAAAAAGTTTCGATTATTCTGAGTACGAAGCATGAAGTTGTTGTCACGTTCTCAGCACCATTAGCACAAAAGTATGCAAATGAGCTACGGCAGTTGCATTTCGGGGTACAACAACTTTTCGGAGAATATCCATTATTACTATCAATTCGCTTACTTACTTCCTGCCATATGCCTCAACTACCGTATTCTTTACGTTATCTGGATATCGCAAAGGCATATCTATAGTAGCCAGTCGTTTTACAACTTGTACAGCATAGACTGCGCTATAAGTATATTGGCGATGAGCGCCGAGCTCATGTTCACCCGCCTATTTCTGTATTTTCCTCAGTTTTGTGAGAGCTTATCGGGAATCGTGGCTGTGTCGCCGATTTTCATGAAGTTGTATTATTGTTCGATTTCTTATTTCAAAGCGGTTAAACCAGTTATTCACATTTTTGTAGCTGTGAATCGGATGAGTTGCGTCATGTTTCCAGTCACTTATAGTCAGGTGTGTTTACATTTTTCACACATTCCATCGATTTTCCCGTGAAATGCTCCGTGTAGCATGCAATGCTGAAGCTCACTCGATGGACCTACAGAGCATTTAGAAGAACGCATGGATAGGATGTGCTTTCCAGAACTGGTCTCATAAAATGCGTGCTACCACCGTTTTCATACTTCTTGCTCCATTCCTGGTCATTTGGAACTTGCCGATCAGCGATAACATAATAATTTTCCTCAACGGCGGATTCGCGATCAATTACGAAAGAAGAGTCAAATGGGTTAGCGAAGCGCAAAATATCAACGAGAAACCTATAATAAAACAGCACCTCTCACATGGTGCATTGCCATTGGCTACAGTAGAGGCAATATACAGAGTCGAGAATAAATATAGCGCCGCATTCAAGACGGTGTAATAACTTAAAATCGAAAATTTTTTTTCTGAAAATCAACCAAAATGTTTATTTAAAAAATAAACAAAAATTATAGAATTAACAGTTTTCGAATCTTCCTCCTTTCGCTTTGATGGCTGCCTGAAGTCTCTTCGGGTAAGAGTCAACGACGGCACGGAAATGGTCAACGTCTAAATTGTCATGCAGCTGTCAGAGCGCTCTTTTGGGCTCCCAAATTCGGATAACTACTTGTTGGGTCTAATATCCCCACAAAGCGAAATCCATTGGATTGAGGTCTGGGCAAGTAGTTATCCGAATTTGGGAGCCCAGAAGAGCGCTCTGACAGCTGCATGGGGACAATTTAGACGTTGACCATTTCCGTGCCGTCGTTGACTCTTACCCGAAGAGACTTCATTCATCAAAGCGAAAAGAGGAAGATTCGAAAACTGTTAATTCTATAATTTTTGTTGTTGTTTAATAAACATTTTTGTTGATTTTCAGACAAAAAATCTTTCGATTTGAAGTTATTACACCGTCTTGAATGCGACGCTATATTTATTCCCCACCCTGTACACTAGTGCCCACTGGCGGGAAGATTTATGGTGCGTTCTGAGGAAAAAAAGTGCGCGAAGTGATAGACATTTTACTTTGCTGTTTCCCTTTTCTTTTTTAGTTTGTAACGAGACCCTCTCCGTATATATAACGACTTGCGATGGCAGAGGTGACAGATATTTCGCTGATTTTGAAGAAAAAAAAAAGGAAAATATCGCACCATCGTAATCCTTTGAAGCGCGAGGGTATCGCCACGACAAACAAGAAAACTGATGCAAATTTTCTAAAACTTCGAACAAAGTTAATCTACGCATCGTTTTTCCATATCCCTAGAACGCTCTGGTACCATTCTGACACAGGCTTACGGTAGAAACAAAATAGAATAATCCACTACGTTGCAGTTTTTGAAACGGGTCTTATTCAGGCGTCACTGTCCTTTATGCAGCTCATGCTTCTCATCATAACAGTGTTGATCACTATGATAACAACTGCCGTAACATTTTACAAAATGAAATCAATGAAAAAACGGATTAAATCGTCAGAACGGGCGCTGTGCCTGGCAGCTGCATTGATTTCTGTCGGATTTCTGCTGGAAGCTGTAACGGAGGCAAGTGTCGAGCTATGACAAATAGTTAATGATCTAGCATCTCTCAGACCTTCTTTGCATTTTTCAAACAAGAGCCATGGATGATTCATATCATGAATTATGTCGTGTACACCACGTGGGATATTTTGTTCGTTGGGTGAGTCAAGTTTAAGATGCAAAACACATTTTGCGAGGCTTAAATCTTCTGTTGGCTTTGCAGCAAACGAGGTGCACCGCTCCAAAATTGCTGTATACTTAATAATATAGAGACAAGCATCTGCCGCGCATTCTGCCCATGTAATGCCCATCCAGGGGTAAGATTCCCAATGCAGATGCCGGGCATCTGTCGGGCATCCGGCCCTCTTTCATCTCCGCGTGCCTGCTAATTGCTAGACTTTCGCGTATTCTGCCCATGCAATGCCCCACCTAGAAGCAAGATATCCAATGCGCGAGCGCCGGGCATCTGATCCTTTGGCCGCTCATCTCCAGGCTCGCGCCATTTACCAGGCTGCCGCGCATTCTGCCCATGTAATGCCCACCCAGGAGCAACATGCCCAGTGCAGGCACCAACATCTGTCGTTCATCGCCTCCTCTAGCGGCTCATTTTCTCGCAAGAGCTAATTGCCCATGTCTTGGCAACTCGAATTGCATCAGTATTGAGACAAGAGCCAACATATTTATTTCCAGATCTCCTATAGTTCTGTTCCTCGCGAGCAAGCAGTTCCGCGATCACGTGCTCGGACGGAAGATGGGTCGGACTCTGCGAGTATCGTCTATTAATAACACTCACCAGAACTTACATCAAAGTCATCATACTTTAATGAGGTACGCTTACTCTCATAGCTGTATTATCCATCCGCGAGGACTTGAGCCTTCGTTTAAAGGCGCAACGAATTAACTGTTGGGTCTCGTTAGGGGATAGCGCGTTAAATTGTAAAGAAGCGCTCACACTATCCGCTATTTAACGCGCTGTCCCCTAACGAGACCCAACAGTTAATTCGTTCCGCCTTTAAACGAAGGCTCACGTCCTCGCGGATGGATAATATTTTAGATTCAAAAGTTTCTTCAATCTGATCAGTTTTTCAATTTCAGCTCTTAAATGTGCAACTAACTGGCTTATTCTACTTGTTCTATATAAATTACTTTCTCGGTCGACTCTTGTAGTGCTCAATCATTGTAGTTGCCAAGAGTCTCTGACGTTTTGAAAGTGATAAAACATTCACCAATTTATAAAAACCCAACAAGACAGAGCTGAAAATCAGAATTCTATAATCAGACTTGAACAACATTTCCGTTTTTAATAACGCACGAAATGACGTCATGATGAGCAGCAATACGGTAGATGATGTGCTCCCAAGACTGGGCCGACAGAATCAGGAAGTCTGCGTTTCTGAAAAACGATTGTCGGTATAATTGAGGTTGATCTGTACACCGTTCACCTTCCTCTTGCAATGGCTCCATGAGTTTTCCCTCTTCCGATTGAATGAGCAGAGTTCAGAGTCGCAGCGGTGAGAGCTTCAGGCATCGACAGCTTCATGGTGACGCATGCTGAAGGAAACACAGTGAAGGTTATGATGTTTAGAAGCAAAAAGCGGCTCGAGAATTTCTTACCAAAATGCATTATCATCGGCATTGCCAGACAGTAGGCGTTCGGATTGAAATCGGAGCCCAGCGCAACGATTACGTTGCTCTCGATCAGTCTTCGAGCTGGCGGAGGAGTCAAGCGAAGGATGAACGCGGTGGACGGGAGCAGGACAGCGACGGATCCAGACTGAGCCATTGCTCGGATCCCCTCTTCGGAGATTTCCTCCAGATGGGACATTGCACGCGCCTGAAATTCTAGAATTCAGAAGAATTCGAGCACAAACTTCATTCCCTCGTAGCGTTTTCAGCAAATTATTTAAGCTTTCCCAACGATATTTTCTGAAAATTTTCTAGATTTCTGAATCTTCTCGCGCTCTCATTTTCAGCTACATATTCCGGATAGCATCTTATCAATCAGAAATATTCGGAGAGACATCGGAGTTCAGAAAATCTGAAATCCCGTATTGGAGAGGTGACCGACGCCATCAGAAGCGTCTCTCTGTTAGATATGGTGAGAGGAGCTACATACCAGCAGTTGCTCCTCTAACGGTAGCTCTCTCCGAATTCCTATTTTCAGACCTATCAGCCTACCAGGAATCATGGAGTGGAATGTATCCTTGAAAGCAGAAAAAGAGAGAAAATAGAAGAATGTGACGTCACATGGTGTGTGTGACTTTTCTGAAACAAAAAAATGTGTTTCGTGGGGATTTATGTAATCGGGAATGAGCAAAAATGAGAATGAGCAGAAAATCTCAATGATTTCTGGACTCAAATTCAAGCACTGAGCAAGCTAATAATCTGTTTTTCTTTTTATTAAATCCGAATAATACGATCTTTTTTTTCTGTAGATGTCGGCGACTAAACTCTAAAGTTTGAAAGATTTAAAACAAATCAAATCAAAGGAGACAATCTTTATCGATTGGCGACGAACTTCTCTCAAAACTGGTATCCCGGCTCGAAAAAGTGCGCAAATTGTGGTTTCATTAAGCTGGCAGCGAGCTGGAAGGTGCTCGAAACAAGTGAGCCGTCGGAAAGCTGCTTCATTGAGCTTCTCTTGGCTTTTCAGAACTCATCGAGCTCTTAGGGAAGTTGCTCAGTGCTCGCCCAACTCGGCGGATTCCCACAAAATATGAACAAGGAGATCAGAAATGCTTTCTCTATGATGCGCGTCACGTTTCTTACGGCAACTCCCTCTGGAGCATGGCTGCTCTCACGGCAGTTTTCCGATTGCTCAGCGTAGTCTGAAGTGAAATCGTTGAAAATGAGCTAAGCTTCCACGAAAGACGAAGACAAAAAGTCGTCTTTCAGTTCGTCTTGCATTCGTCTTACACAATAAAAAAGTTGTGCTCTATCTCTGCGTCAGACGAATACAAGACGAAGACAAAGAGGAAGACGAGACGAGACGGTCTTATCTCATCTTTCGTTGAAGCCTTAAAATAGGCAACATTGAGCATTTGCATTGTTCTAAAATGTATGTATTTTATATTTATACTTCTCATTCATTCAAGCGGAAAATCCAAGTTTTCAGCCGAAGATTTCGTGCAAACACAGAATTTCAGATAAAGAAGGGGGGGGGGGAATGTTAGATGGGATTATCGTGAGCCAAATTAACCCTTCTTGAAGATGTTGGCTTTACATTGAGGCACGAGGTAAACTTGAATCACCAACGACTTTGTCTGATCCCCGGAGAGCTCAACCCCTTTTCTTATTAGCACACACCACCCCCGTCACGTCTTCTGCTCCAATACATTAGAAAACGAGTAACCATGGCAATGTAATCAAATTTTCAGAGTCTTTTCTGAATCAGCCCTTTTCAGTAAATGAGATTCATTCGAAATTTTCTGTTCAGGAGGAGAACGGCCGTCAGTGAAGCGACTTTTTCTTTGCTGATCCGCGTTTTCCGATTCTAACACTTAAAGTTGTCCCCATTCTTATAGTTGCTCGTAGAAACTCCTTGCTTGGAGGCTCCACTTATATTCTGCTGAAACGTGGAGCTTGATGCTTCTTTTTGAACTGAAATTAGGCTTCTAAAATCTATTGGGGAAACCGATTATCTTGGTTTTAGCGCCACTAAATTGTATAATTGAATAGTCATTGATGTGCTCTGCGCGGAGCACGAGGTTGATCTTTTGAGCTTTGAGATTTGGGCTTTGATTCAAAATCTCTTTCTCTCTTTCTCTCTTTCTCACTTTTAGTCAAACTAAAAAACCTTCAAATCGTTATAGAAACTTCATCTTCTCGAAATGCTCGTCACCGAATCTTCAAATTCCAAAAATTATGGGCACAATTGCAGTGGCGCATACTCGAATTTCTATGAAAATGGCAAATACGTTTTGCAATGCTTTTATCTCATTCCCACACTGTTTCTACTCATCTGGATCGTGCTCACGGTGACAGTGAGGCATCGAGCCCAGTATTTTTATAATCTACCTTATTGGATCTTCACAGCCGACTGCCTTGTCGTAAGTTTGTGCAACGCGTGCTCGCGATGGGACGGACGCGCGGTGATGGGCAGCTAGTGGACCTAATGGCCCATCCATCTCCGCGCATTTTGGTCCCAAGGAGGGAGAGGACTGCAGTTGCCGATCTTCACGCACCAGGGAGTTGGGCAAAAGACGCCGGAAAAATTTGTGATAGCTTTGCGCATTTGGCCATTTTGTACCTGCTTTGGTCAGTTTGCGTTAACTTTGCGTAGTTTGCGCCTGCTTGGGACATTTTGCGTCAGCTTTGTGCAATTTGCGCCTGCTTTGGGAAGTTTGCGCTAGCTTTGTGCAATTTGCGCTTGCTTTGTGCAGTTTTGGGTCAGCGTTTGGCAATTGGCCTGTGCTGTTGTCGGTTTGCGCCGTTTTTTGTGCAGTTTGCACTTGCTTTGGCAATTTCAGCCTGGTTTGCGCAGGTTGCGCCATCTTTGGACATTTTGTATCTGCTTTGTTCAGTTTGCGCTAGCTTTGTGCAGTTTACTCCTGCGTTGTGCAATTTGCGCATGTTTTGTGCAGTTTGCGCCTGCTTTGGGTAGTTTGTGCAATTCTTCGTCTGCTTTTGTGTAGTTTGCGCTTGCTTTGGTAATTTTAACATTCTTTGCGCAGGTTGCGCCATCTTTGGACATTTTGCGCCGGCTTTGGTCAGTTTGCGCTAGCTTTGCGCAGTTTGCGGCTGCTTTGGGCAGTTTGCGCTAGTTTTGCGCAGTTTTCGCATGATTTTGTCATTTTGCGCAATTCTGCGTCTGCTTTTGTGCAGTTTGCGCTTGCTTTGGCAATTTCAGCCTGCTTTGCGCAACGCTGCACATCAATCGCTTAAATGATGCGAATGCGAATAAACATTTTCAGAGTGCACATCTGATTCTTCTCGACTTGCTCATCGTTCGCTTGTTCCTTTATTTCCCGCAACTCTGTCAAAAGTATTCCATATTTTTCATAGAGCATCCGATAGTCAGTCATATTTATTATCCAATTTATAACTATGCAAGGATATTCAAAACTGTGACTCAATGTGGCTTGATATTGAGCCGATTATTCTGTGTTTTGTTCCCTTTTGGACACGAAGAGGTACGCTGTTTTTCCTGAAATTCAGGAGACAACTAGCAGTTTTCCAATGGAAATCTGACGGAATTATAGAGAAACCATCTGAAGTCTTCGAGAAAGATCATTTTCAGAGAACCAGAAGGCATATTCCTTTATTTTTGCTCATTATTTATGCTCTTCCGCTCATTGCGATTTGGAATACTGTAATTTCAGAAAAAGATGTCATTTATTGGTACGGTGGCTTTCTGGTGATCTACTGCAGAAGTGTTGAGTGGGTTGGTTGCAAGAGCAAACGGACGCACATTGTTCGACGGATTTCATTGATTTCAGATCAGCCTCTCGATGCTTCATCTGATATTCATACTCTTAGCCATTGTCTTCATTCTCGTTTCTTCATTGATTTTGATGAGGGGATTGCCGGAAGATACAATCGCCTCCGCCGAGAGGACGGTGGTAACAAGCACAACATTCGTGACGATCGCCTTCTTTCTACAAGCGCTCTTCCAAAGCTATCATGCGGTGTTTCACAGCAGTTCGTGGTTTCCATCTTGGATAGTCGACTGGCAGTTTATAATTTACGATGTGATGACTGTTGGGTGAGCTTATACACTTTGTGAAGTCCCTAATCGAAGGTCATTGCGCTCTTTCATTAGCTACATACAGTACCGGCCATAAAGGTATACGGTAGAGTAGGGCGGAATTGGATTTTGGGAACTCGGAATCCAGAAAACAGAAAACGGAAAAAATATTTTTTCACAGAATGGAATCCGGAATGCGGAATGCGAAAAACGGAATTTTAACCATTAATGAGGGAATATTTATGATGTAAATGCGCTCTGTTTGCAAACATTTTTGCGGGAGTTCAAAAAAGTATACTTTTCACAACAATTGAGAATAAAGAATTAAGAGACAATGTCTGAGAGATTCGACCATAGCTCAACTGCCCATAGTCACAGTCTAAAAAAATTGTTTCAATTGGTCAGATTTTTTATATAATGGGTACATGTGATGCCCTAAGTACAAAACCGTATTCAGAATTAGGCTCCGCCCCCTTCGAGTTGAGATACGGTAGGGGTGTGCCAAAAAAATTTTTTTTTTCTTTTTTGAGATAACTTCGATTTCTTTTCTGAAATCGATAACCGGTCACTTATGAAGCATTTTTGTAGTTGAGAACATTTTTCTAGCTTTTCTCCTTCCGACCAAAAAATTGAATTTTCGGAAAAAAATTGTTTCATTTCCGCATTGTGGAAAAAAAAATATATTACGGGAAGTGAGATCTCATCAGAACTTTATACTTCAGGATATGGGTTACAAGAATTCATAACTCGTTGGCCGCGGTTTGGGTGCGGCCGTCAGTTATTTCACGATTTTTGTCATTTTTCTACTGTTTTGATACCTTTTTCCCATTTTTTGGAAAAAAGGCAGCTGAACCGCGGCCAACCAGTAATAAATTCTTGTAACCCATACCCTGAAGTATGAAATTCTG
Source organism: Caenorhabditis inopinata (assembly GCA_003052745.1). NCBI lineage: Eukaryota > Metazoa > Nematoda > Chromadorea > Rhabditida > Rhabditidae > Caenorhabditis > Caenorhabditis inopinata. The sequence goes on from AP018153.1 coordinate 9,913,319, forward strand.
ATGAGGAGTCACGTGGCGTAATATATATTTTTTCCACAATACGGAAATGAAACAATTTTTTTCCGAAAATTCAATTTTTTGGTCGGAAGGAGAAAAGCTAGAAAAATGTTCTCTACTACAAAAATGCTTCATAAGTGACCGGTTATCGATTCCAGAAAAGAAATCGAAGTAATCTCAAAAAAGAAAAAAAATATATTTTCGAAACACCCCTACCGTATCTCAACTCGAAGGGGGCGGAGCCTAATTCTGAATACGGTTTTGTACTTAGGGCATCACATGTACCCACTATATAAAAAATCAGACCAATTGAAACAACTTTTTTAGACTGTGACTACTGGTGGTCGAATCTCTCAGAAGACATTGTCTCTTAAAACGGATTAAAAACGCCATATCGCGGAATCTGGAATCCGGAAGACGAAATGAAAAAAAAACGGCGGAATCCGGAATTCCGCCCTTCTCTGGTATACGGTTCTCATTCGAAACACAGTCACTGTCGCTGCCCACAGTCTTTCTTGCTCCAGATGCATTTTCAGCTTTTTCAGACATATAAGTTACTTGTTTCTGATTGCATTGCCTAAAAATCACCATCCCGCAATGCTCTTCTTGCCGGTGCTCATTCTACATACAGTACTCGGCCATAAAGGTATATAATATGGTTTTTCGACAATATCTCATTCGATATAGAACGAATCAATCTGATTTTGGCAGTGATTGATACAAATGGTTTTCCCACAAAATAATGAAATCTCGCAGATAGAACAATTTCTAAGAGCACGAAGTTTCATTGAAGAAATATGGGTTTTTGTTGTTTTCGTTCTTTTTCAAATTACTCCATTATGAATTAGTTTCACAAATCCAAATTTTCTTAGCTGATACATTGTCGTTTGATGAAGAAACTGTGAAAAAATCAGATTGATTCGTTTTATATCGAATGAGATATGACCAAAAAACCATAATATATACCTTTATGACCGGTACTGTATGTAGAATGAGCACCAGCAAGAAGAGCATTGCGGGATGGTGATTTTAGGCAATATAATTAGAAACAAGTAACTTATATGTCTGAAAGAGCAGAAAATGCATCTGTTTCGAATGGGAACCTTAATGTAATACCTTTATGGCCGAGTACTGTACATAGCTACGGCTCTCAATTCAAGCCATTCAATAAGAGATGCACACACATTTTTTTTTCCATTTGACAAAGAGCATTTCTTTTCAGAAATCCTATACTATTTCTGAATTTTGCTCAAGAATTCCGGCAGCAAGTATTCCTTCAAACGCATCGAAAAAGTCAAGGTCTTATTGAATTTCGGTCACTGTCAAAAGCATCAAAGGCAAAGAAATGCGAAGTGGCAAGATGCGATTCTCCAAATCCCAATTTCGGAAGTATTCTCCAATAAATACATACAGTATCGGCCAAAAAGGTATTCGTAAACAGTTTTTCGAACATAACTTTTCTGAAACTTCCCGGATCGTTTTGATATTTTGAGACAAAATTTAAAACGGTATAAGAAGTTGATTCAACAACAAGAATAATCAAATTTTCAAAAATTTGAAAAAATATCGAAAAATTTATGAAAATGGCGAAAAACCGAAAAATGGAACTTTGACTTTTGAGATCTAGGAATCACCGGTAAATGAAAAACTACAATAAAACATGATGAAAACAGTTTTAATACTTCGTTGGGTAGCCTTTGGCGTCGATGACCGCCTGACATCTTCTTGGCATCGAGTCGAGAAGGATGTCGATAACAGACAAGGGGATGGCCTTCCAGACAGATTGGATTTGATCGAATTTCTGATTGACATTCGATGCACGGACTCCTCTGAGTTGTCTCTCGACATGCTCCCAGAGGTGTTCGATCGGATTCAAATCAGGAGATTGACTGGGCCAGTCCAGAAGAGCCACGTGACGGCGTCGAAACCAGTCCTTGATGTGCTTCGAGGTGTGTTTCGGGTCGTTATCCTGCTGAAAAACGAACGCCCGGCCAACATTAGACCGTGCCCAGGGTCTCATTGTGTTTTCCAAGATGTCTTCATACACAAATCGATCCATGTTGCCCGTAATTTTTCTCAGGGGGCCGATTGAAGTCCCAGAAAAACAGCCCCAAACCATCACGGAACCACCTCCATGTTTGACGTTTTGAAGCTGGTAGCTGGGATCGAACCGACATCCAACCGGACGGCGAATCCATATGATACCGTCAGTACCAAACAGATTAAACTTGGATTCGTCGCTGAACACGTGATTAGCCCAATCCTGGCGTCCCCAGTGGAGATGAGCTCTGGCCCATGCTACGCGGGCGATTCTATTCTTCTTGCTGATCGATGGTTTCTTAGCTGGCCGTCGTCCATGGAGCCCAGCATGCTGGAGACGTCTTCTGACGGTTCTCAGGGATAGTGTGACTTCATTTGGACTCTTCACGATCATCTGTATGTCCGTAGCACTCCTCTGAGGATCCTCTCTTGAAGCTCGAACAATGTTTCGATCCAGGTTCTTCGACGTGATACGAGGTCTTCCTGGCGATTTTCGCTCCACCAAGGCTCCCTAAACATTTTTCTCAATAACTATACTATTTTTGAATATTACCTCATCCCGAAACTGCTTCAAAATTTTCTCGATGGCACGGTTACTACAATTGAACTGCTGCGCCAAGAGGTCCTTGGAGCATCCACTTCTGAAGCCGATGACGATGGCTTTACGGATGTCCTGAGAGATGTTTTTTCTTCCGAGGGGTCTGCCCATGTCTGTAAACATTTTTAAATACATAGGACCCAAAACCAACATTCTTAGAAACTATAATATCCAAAATATAAAAATAGGAAAAAAGTGAAAAAACGAAAAAATTGAAAAAAAAAATTTTTTTTCTGGAAACGATGCAAATTCTTTTTACGCAATTTGTCGTCACCGTGTACGACATGCACAGTAAAATTTTTAGATCAATCCCTTAAATTTCAGAAAAGTTATGCTCGAAAAACTGTTTGCGAATACCTTTTTGGCCGATACTGTATGTACTGTGGCGACCAGTGAAACATCGAAATTTGGTGTTTTTCAGTGGTAAAAGCTTCAAGTTTGGCCATTTGCCATTATACCAAACACTGACCGATTCTTTTACAAATTGCACAGTGAATTCTATTAAAATAGAGCTTCACTTTTGTAGTTGACCACTTTTTCGTATCACTGCTACCCACAAATTTATAGCTCTCACAAGAATCAATGGTTCTGAAAACTAGAAAAAGGGAGTTCCCTTGCGAGAACTCTCCATCTACAGACAATGGTCCTGCAAAAATGATGTCAACAGAAGAAAGAAAGCTCTATTTCCGTAAGTTTCACAAAGAATTTTTCGATGTAATCCAACAATCTTCCATTATAGACCCCCAAATTTTGTGAATTTTCAACTGAAAATGCCAATTTTTGTTATTTAATTGTTCACTAATGTATATTTATCCGCATTCTAACGTCACCTAAGATGCTCATCGACGTCTTCATTTAAATCACTTGAACTTCTGCCTGATCTTCACTTATATTGGCTAGTCGAGAGACAACAACGCTGCTCAGGTCATCAGAATGAAACGCCGAGTCGACATGTTCAGTTATATTGCATATCAACAACTTCTTCTGTTTTTTTTGTGTTTTTCTGGATTTTTTAAATAAAAATGACAAATTCTACTGTATTAGACACACAATAGGGACGGTCTCATTGAATCACCGATTTTCAGAATGGCATTCAGGTCGCTCTATGATCAATGAAGTTTTCATTACGCAATCATCGTAAAAGAGCAAAGAAAACAATCGAAAAAAGATTGATGAAACTGGCAATTTTTGGCTGACAAAAAAGCGGTGCATGTGCGCTCTACTGCGCATTGAGTTCTATTAGTTTTGTTTCGGGGCAGTTGTGAATCGTCACACAAGTTTCAATGGGAACACATCTTTTCGTATGTGCCAGGAGTCTTGGCTTTCTGATTTTCGTTGATATTGACGAGATTCTTATTCTAAGGTTTTCCGTCTACAACGCCATCAATACAGTAACCGTCATCTTTTGGTTTTTCAGCTATAACTTCTTTCAGAGAAGAGCTAGAAACATGAGTTGAACTGTGAAAATATTGCAAAATGAGCAAGAAAGATGATACGGTTTAGCTTTTATCGATAAAAAGTTTTTCTTTAAGAAATTCGAATTTTCGATTTTTAGCAAAATCATGTACTGTATATTGCGATTTTACTCGGAAAACGACTTGTAAATGAGGAAATAAGCAATATAAACAATTTTAAAATAATCAATTCCTAGTTGCAAAGCTTCAAAAATCGATGAAAACTTAGTATCCCCTTGCTAGAGGACGCGAGGAGGGACGAACTCTCTTACAACTCGTTGAGCAAGAATTCATAAATAAAAAAATCACATATTGAATCTCATGTTCTTTTAATATACAGTTCTGGCCAAAAAGGCATTAATAAACAGTTTTTTCGAGATTACTTGGCTGACAGGTGAAGTGCGGTCATGAAAAGAGGCTGCATGGAAGACTATCCCACTCTCCGTCGTGGATGCTCTACTGAATTCCATGCCGCGTCGTTGCCAGGCAGCTATTGATGCAAAAGGCTTTGCCACAAAATATTAAATCATTTTTAATCATTTCCTGACCATTGAGTTGCCAATCAGATCATTCCTATTTCATTTTTCACAGGTTCTCATTTTCTTCGTTTTTTCAATTTTCGGAGAAATTGTTATAATTTTTCAAAATTTACATTTTGTCGAAATCAAAGTTTCAGTTAACGTGATTTACCTTCAAAAACATGCAAAAAAAATTCATGACCGCACTTCACCTGTCAGCCAAGTAATCTCGAAAAAACTGTTTATTAATGCCTTTTTGGCCAGCACTGTATTTTGCTCAAAGAAAATTCAAAAAATAACGAAAAATTTTCGCTCATTTTAATATTAAAAAATAAGAGAAACAATATTATTTAAAGCCGAAATAAGTGTTAATAAGCAGGAAATGTAATTTGCTGAAAATCGAATTTCCCTGAAAATAAAATGTATTGGCTGATCAAAACACACTAACTATGTTGACAACATTGCCGAATGCTTTTTGAAACACCTGGTTCAGAGAATCGGAAGTAAATCAAAAGCACGTTATATTTAAGTTCTGAGATAAGAATTAATAGATAATCTTCATATATTTTTACGACAGCCGTTTTGCAATTATAGGCCAAACTTTTCAGATTCCGCAAGTCTAGGCCAAACGTTCCACAACTATAAGCCAATCTTCGCACAACTATAGGCCAAGCTTCATATAAGCATATGTAGGTCACACTCTTCAGATTCCGCGGTCAAGGCCAATCGTTCCGCATAGACCAAACTTTTCACAACTATAAGCCAAGCGTTCCACATATATAAACCAATCTTCACACAACTATCAGCTAAAATCTCCACAAGTAAAAGCCAAGCGTTTCACAACTATAAACCAATCTTCGCACAGCTATAGGCCAAGTTTTATATAAGCCTAAGCCATCCTTTTCAGATTCCGCAATTCTAGGCCAATCGTTCTACAACTAGATGCCAAATGTTCCACATCTACAGCCAAACGTTCCACAACTATAAGCCAATCTTCGCACAACTATAGGCCAAGCTTCATATAAGCATATGTAGGTCACACTCTTCAGATTCCGCCGGTCAAGGCCAATCGTTCCGCATAGACCAAACTTTTCACAACTATAAGCCAAGCGTTCCACATATATAAACCAATCTTCACACAACTATCAGCTAAAATCTCCACAAGTAAAAGCCAAGCGTTTCACAACTATAAACCAATCTTCGCACAGCTATAGGCCAAGTTTTATATAAGCCTAAGCCACCCTTTTCAGATTCCGCAATTCTAGGCCAATCGTTCTACAACTAGATGCCAAATGTTCCACATCTACAGGCCAAACGTTCCACAACTATAAGCCAATCTTCGCACAACTATAGGCCAAGCTTTATATAAGCATATGTAGGTCACACTCTTCAGATTCCGCAGGTCAAGGCCAATCGTTCCGCATAGACCAAACTTTTCACAACTATAAGCCAAACTTTCCACAACTATAAGCCAAACTTTCCACAACTATAAGCCAAGCGTTTCACAACTATAAACCAATCTTCGCACAGCTATAGGCCAAGTTTTATATAAGCCTAAGCCACCCTTTCAGATTCCGCAATTCTAGGCCAATCGTTCTACAACTAGATGCCAAATGTTCCACATCTACAGGCCAAACGTTCCACAACTATAAGCCAATCTTCGCACAACTATAGGCCAAGCTTCATATAAGCATATGTAGGTCACACTCTTCAGATTCCGCCGGTCAAGGCCAATCGTTCCGCATAGACCAAACTTTTCACAACTATAAGCCAAGCGTTCCACATATATAAACCAATCTTCACACAACTATCAGCTAAAATCTCCACAAGTAAAAGCCAAGCGTTTCACAACTATAAACCAATCTTCGCACAGCTATAGGCCAAGTTTTATATAAGCCTAAGCCACCCTTTTCAGATTCCGCAATTCTAGGCCAATCGTTCTACAACTAGATGCCAAATGTTCCACATCTACAGGCCAAACGTTCCACAACTATAAGCCATTCTTCGCACAACTATAGGCCAAGCTTTATATAAGCATATGTAGGTCGCACTCTTCAGATTCCGCAGGTCAAGGCCAATCGTTCCGCATAGACCAAACTTTTCACAACTATAAGCCAAACTTTCCACAACTATAAGCCAAGCGTTTCACAACTATCAAGCAATCTTCGCACAACTACAGGCCAAGCTTTATATAAGCGGAGGGCACACTTTTCAGATTCCGCAAGTCTAGGCCAATCGTTCTACAACTACAGGCCAAAAGTTCTACATCTATAGGCCAAACATCCCACATCTATAAACCAAAATTCACACAACTATCAGCTGAACTTTCCACAAGTATAAGCCAAACGTTTCACAACTATAAACCAATCTTCGCACAACTATAGGCCAAGCTTTATATAAGCCTAAGCCACACTTTTGAGATTCCGCAAGTCTAGGCCAATAGTTCTACAACTAGATGCCAAATGTTCCACATCTACAGGCCAAACGTTAAAGCATAATCTAAAAAAATATGCCATAAGAATATCGCCATGAAAGTTGACGAAAGGTCGCTGGCTCATAAAAGCCCCGTCGCGTAGATAAAGCGTGCACCTGTGTGATGTGATATGGAGTATATAATGTCACATGGTTGGAATGTTTAAGATAATGGCGCGTTTTCTCTGATTTTTTTCCCCGTGGATACTGAATGCGTAAACAGCAGAAGCTCTTTCAGTTCTCCGTTAGTAGCTGTTGCTCTAGTGCAGTCCATATGGAGCCCTTGCCATTTCTGTTTGTTTAGCCATTTCAGAAAAACGTATAATTTCTCACAAACAAAGTCGAATTCTGAATAAGATGTAAAATCTGATTTCTAGAAATTCTAGAAGTCTATCGAAATCACACCGAGATCTACAACTCGCCCCTCCTTTTGATCAGTTATTTTTGAAGCGAAAACAGAGGAATACGAGTGTCACCGTAATCAGTGTTCCTTTAAAGCGAATTTTTGTAATATTTCGATAATTTGACTTTTCTGTTTTCTGTACTTTTTAAAATGTAATGTAAAGACTGTAAACTGTAAACTGCAACTGTAAAGAAATTTCAAAAATTAAGAAAAAATGTGACTTAAAAAACTGAAAAAGTGAAGCATAGATTACGGTAGCCTTGAGCAAGGAAGGCACATTGACATTCGCGCTTACCCCCCCCCCCCCGGTGGGCCGAGCTGCGCATAAAAGTAGGAAGCTCGCCAAAAACGGGTAACTTCTCGCCCACAAGTTACCCGTCCTCAAATACAACATTATAATAAAGGACATTGAGAGAGAGAAAGAGAAAATAAGTCACTGGACACCAGACAAACAGATCTTCGTTTGCCCATAGAAGCAATGAAAAAACGGATGATTATTTATGCAATTCCCTTCCCCCCCCCCCTCCTCCCACTTAAGGCTTCCACGAAAGACGAAATAATACCGTCTCGTCTCGTCTTCATCGTCGTCTAGAATTCGTCTGACGCAGAGATAGACTTTGTGTTGGTACACATGCACAACTTTTTTATTGCTTAAGACGAATACAAGACGAACTGAAAGAAGAACGAAGACGAGACTAAAGGATTCCACGAAAGACGACCGATCTGTTTCGTCTTTCGTGGAAGCCTTACTCCTCTCTTATAGTTAACATTTATACGCTCCTATCCACATCGTAGTATCTCATATGAAATTATGGTCAATTGGCCAATTGTTGCCGGTTTGGCCAAGTAGGTAGGCTTTACAAAAAAATCAATGATTCGACGGACAGTTTCTTCCCTCCAAGGGATTAGATCATGCATCTTAAACTGTGAAGGGGCGGGGACACTTCCTAGGAGAGTTCGGCGAGTTGCCGGGTTTGTGATATAATGATAGGGATGGAAAGTAATGTCGATCTATAGCAAAAGTCAAGAAAACTACTTGTCCCTCACAACCATTGCGAGAGAGCCGTGTATCATTCATCTTGAGTCACTAACCACCAGTACTGAAATTACTTTAACTGAATTTAAGAATGTCTGGGAGCACAAACGATTCTGGTACGAATGAGGAAGAATGCGATATGACCTACGATCCTAAAATTGAAAATGCAAAGTATTTCATCCAACTACTGTACATTGCTCCAGGAGTGCTCCTCAACATTCGCATTCTCATCATTATGCTATTCCGTCATCGTAAGATATACATGGTTCAGTCATTTTTCGTCATTTATTCACTGGATTTAATTGTTGTGAGTTCAGAGTTGAATTCAAGAAACCGATGGTGCAAACTGCTTAAATCATCTTAATACAATGGCGTTTTTATTACCCTCCTTCTTTCCTGCTTTTGTGAAGATCCAGCTCCGCTGGCAAAGAAGCGGTGGACTTGCTCGTAACTTTGTTTGTTCGCATTGAAAATTAATTATTTTTGTTTCGTTTTCTAAAGTTTTTTAAACAAATAGGAATCAGCCCGAAAACCGTTAAGTAGCCAAGAAAGGCGGGCAGGCTGATTCAGTCGGAACGTCTTCTTTACTGATCCTATTTCAAGACTGTAACACTAATTAGTTGTCATAGGAAGATACGTTTGCAGGACATGGCGACATCTTCAATTTTTGACGCCGTTGCGTGATTGGCCCGTTTTTTTCATTCCGTTTTCCGGATTCCAGATTCCGTGAAAAAATTTTTTCCGTTTTGCGTTTTCCGGATTCCGTGAAAAAACTTCTCCGTTTTCCGTTTTCCGGATTCCGAGTTCCCAAAATCCAATTCCGCCCAACTATGAGTTTCAATACTTTATTCTCAATTGTTGTGAAAAGTATATTTTTTTGAACTCCCGCAAAAAAAAAAAAAAAAAAAAAAAAAAAACAAAAAAAAAAAAAAGCGCATTTACATCATTTGATTCCCTCATTAATGGTTAAACTTCCGTTTACCGCATTCCACATTCCGGATTCCGCCGTTTTTTACATTCCGCATTCCGGATTCCAGATTCCGTGAAAAAAAAACTTTTTCCGTTTTCCGGATTCCGGATTCCGAGTTCCCAAAATCCAATTCCGCAATATTCTGGTAAAATGCATGCAAACATGTGGCATTATGTTCGTGTTGGGCTTCTGTTAGAAGCAGCGGTTTCTTGCACTAAATGCTAAGTTAATTGAAAGTTTCCAAAAGAAAAATCCGTAGGATATATGGAAAACGTCGAAACGCGTCCAGCAATGCCAACTGAGTCAGCTGATCTGTCGATAGTAAGATCATTGGAAGGAATTCTCAGTAGAAACGGAGGTCATTTTCAGACAATGGATCTCAATTTATCTCAAGGTGAATTCATATTCAGATTCCTTCAAAGATGCCAAGTGAAGCTCTTCGTGCGCAGGAGACAAAACTGTCTTCGCCAAGATTCATCACCAAAGCAGGTGTCCCTGCTTGTCGCCAACAAAAATCATCCAGAGGAAAGGGCAGGTAATCGACGTCATCAGTCTAGCCTATAACGTCATCAGAGAGGCTGTGTGGAACTGCACCATCTCAATATCACTGAGCTGCCAATTGAGAGAATCATGGATCCGAAAGGAAGAACATCGAAGTTCCAAAGGGAGTGCTTCGGCGACAGCCGACAGCCGGAGACCTACAGAAGGTGGCATTTCAGCTAAGAAGATCAGAGCGTACACGCAAGCCGGTCAACAAGTCAGTGTAACAGGAAGACGATTTTATTCTTCCTCACCACCCTCCCCCCCCCTCTACAGTAACCTCGCGTGTTACCGAATCAAAATGTTATTAAGATTCGTCTATGGGAAGGTATTGCTTATGCTTCACAAACATTCGTTTGATCTATGTACCCGTTTAGAAGTGATCTACCGTTCTACCCGAGGTGGAAAATTATAACTTCTATTGCTTGTATCCTATGAGTATTCGGTCCCTTCTGCTCAAATCGAGCTGAGATTGATCAATTCATTTGTTTTCTATAATAAAGTTACGTTCTCGAAACACAGACACACGCTAAACTTGGTTCAATATTAACATTGGGATGGCTATTAGGCAAGTAAGGGTGGCCAAGCCATTTTTCAAGGGCAACTCACTTACCCACACGGGGCACGTCATCTGAAGTCATCTGAGTAAACTTTGAAAGATTCAGAATCCATAAATAGGTCACGAGGTCTTTGCCCTATATCATATTCTCTGTGCGCTTCTATCCCCAGAAACCGGAAGAAGACTGGAAGCTAAGATTTTAATGAATTCAGCTTTAAAAAAAATTAATTTTCAGAGCTCAACCCAACTGATAATAGACCTTTTCATCCAACGACCCACCATCTACATTCCGCAATTCTGCCCGCTTCTGTTAAATGTCTTCAAGGCGCACGCCTTATTTACGAATACCTATTACTCTATCTACCACTATATGAGAGCGGCGAAGCCAATTATTCAAGCGTTTCTATGTCTGAATCGTATGACTTGTGTGCTAGCGCCTTTCGATTACTCTCAGGTATCGCTTATTTTTCGAATTCGAGCATTGGAGCATTCGAGATTCGTAACCTGTAACCGCTCTGTTTTAAGATATGGCTCCGCTTCATCCCAATCACAATAGGCGTCATTGTTTTAAGCCCGTTTCTCGTCGTTTGGAATGTCATTCTGTCGGACACATATCCGATTACGATTTTCGGAGGATTCACTCTGGCGTACTCAAGAAAAATCAGCTGGGCGAAGCTGTCGCTGTTCCAAGTGGCAATGGTGATGTTTTCGCTGGCCATCATTATTCCTACGACTTCGATCACTTTATTCAAAATGAGAGCACTTGAAATCCGGCTGAAAAGTTCGGAACGATCTCTTTGCCTTGCTTCGTTTTGCACGTCGGTCGCGTTTTTCATCGCCGCCGTGTTTCAGGTTTGTGATCGCCCCCCCCCCCCCGAGAATGGGCTCTTTCAAGGCGCCCCGTTTTTCAGTCCTATTTTGCATTTTTCAATACCGACATTGCGTACGAGGATTTATTTTATTTTCTACAAGCGTTTTCATTCGACGTGGTCAACGTTGGCTCGCCAATGGTGATGATTCTCCTTAGTGGACAACTGCGATACCACGTTTTCCCCTGCCAGAGATTGGCTCAGCCGGGCTCAACGGTTGTATCGGTTTCATCAGTCAGCCGGAAAAAGCAAAATGAATGAAATCGAAATAGCACTGGGCGGGCTGTCTACTTTGCATATCAGAATCGTCGCATTTTCATTTTTACCTCTGATTTACTCTTTTGGAATTTAGTAAATAAATGTGATTCTGACTCAATTCAACCTTTAAACTCCCATATTCAGAAGTTTCAGACAAATAATTACAGATTGAAGACAACCTTCAGCTTCACTCGAGATTCAGAATGTCAACATGATGTGGCATATGCATATGAAAGGTCGATTCAATTAAGAGAAGCCATGTGCTCCTCGCTTCTTTAAGAATTGGTTCAGAAGTGAACTGAATGGTTTCAAAGACTCTACTTGATCAGTATCAGTGGAGCACAGCTTGCTTCAGGATCTTCGTGTACTTCTGACAAACACCTCCACTTAGTAAGCATTCGGAAAAGCGATTGTTTCGTAATATTAATTATTTCCTTTTGACATAAAACGATTCGCGAGCTGCTTTCGTGAGCTGTGCACTCTACTTGCGATGCGGCTGACGACGGGCTCATTGCATTCCTCATACGAGAGGAAAGTCAGAGGAATGTCCTTGGCTTCGATCATCCCCAGATGGTGTGCAGCCAGCACTATTCACGCTCCAAGCTAAGAAGACGTCAGGGGATCATCGGTTTTAATCATTTTTACTATCTATATTTAGTCAATGAACTTTCAACGTTCAATTTTCGATTTTAAGGTTTTCATTTTTTTTTATAGAAACAGTTAGAGTGACCTATGCGCATTTAGAAGGACGACTTGGCGGGATAAGACTCCCGGAGCAACATCAATGCCAGCGTGTACGGAACGGAATTCCGAAATTTTTCGAAGCAGAAATTTAGATTGGAATGCTAAGCGACAAAAAACCGAATTAACGAATATGGTATGCTAAAGGTGCATGCCCGAAAACTCTGCTTTGCGTCTCGAGAAGACAACCCCCTGATCAACTTTTCCTTCGCCCTGATTTCGTCTGACGCAGAGATTACTATATAAATATTTCTGAATGTTGCGACGCTTCCTGAGTTTCGCGCAGCTTCATGCATTACAAGTGTGAAACATGTTTGTAAGGTCACGTACCAAGATACACAGACCCCGGGAAGTGACGAGCTATACGAGAATAGAAAGCCTATTGACTTTTTTTATTGCGGGAAGACGGACAAGACGAGGCGAAAGACTTGGGGCGAACGGCGAGAAAAAGACGAATTTTTGTCTCCGTCTTTCGTGGAAGCCGTAAACCGGCGAACAAAAAGAGCGCTCGAACGATGCTTCTATATGAAACAATGTCTCCGGAAGACCCCACTTGGCTTCGACCCGCCGGCTAGGAGCCGGTCACTGCAACTCCGACAACCAGTTCAACACACGAAATCTGAAGAAGCGCTGAAAAGGTTTATTTCAGCAGAAAACCAAGAAAACTCCATTGCTAGTTAGGGTATTCCCAGAAATGCTTTCGCGCAAGTCGCGTGTTTTGCGTGAGAAAAGAGGATTGGATAGAGAATGAGAATGAGTACATGATTCCGCTAAAAAAGTGCAGAGCGTTATCGCGGTCAGACGAAAATGAAAAGCCGGGCCCAGGAGACACCTAGGTTTCATTCTTACAAAGGCCACTATTCTGATGGCTACACATCAGGAAAGGTCTCTCTCATCTTCTAAAATTGTCTGAAAACACTGAAAATCGTGGAAATCTTCGATTGTTCTAGCGGGAAGTTTCTTCAGCTGTTCAGTAGAATAGAAAACGGCACTTTTGCGTCGATTAAATGAGACTGAGAACTGCACCTTGAGATTTTACACATTTTCAGCACTTATTAACTGAAAATTCGCTCGAAAATTGGCTCTCACCACATCAATAACGCTTGTAGCTCCCAGGTCTCAGGTTTTTTTTCCTCAAGTCCCACAAGTTCCACAAGTCATGTTTAGAAGGCGTAGGTGTGGCTAATTCTTGGATGTTGCTCCGCAATCTAGTAGTCTAAAAGGCGTTCGTGTCTCCTTGCCAGAATGCCCGAAAAGCCTTCCCAAAGATGCACCACTGAGTTCCCTGCTTTTCCGTAGCTTATCCATTATTGAGCTCTGGAGCTATCACCACAAGTCACCGCAAACTGAGAGCTCGTTCTGATTCCTCGTTTTTGCTGTTAATTTATGCACCTCATGTTTAGTGCTCCGATGGTTTTTTTCTGGAACTCTGCCCTTGTGGAATGTTGTCTTTGCCTAGGCCTACATTACCGTTATCCCATTTCATCACTACTGTACTTTTTTTGAACCGATCCAGCGCCTCTTTTACCCTTTCTTTAGCACTGCCCCATGCCCCATCCTATTCAGCAATAAATGAGAGAAACCCTGGGCTCATCATGCTCTTCGGTTTTTCAATAAGTATCCATACCAGCTTCCAAGTCTTTAATCAAAAAAAAACACTCTCGGCTTCAACAAAATGTGCCGAACCGCGACCGCAACGCGGCCCAAGTCCAAAACAAGAGCAAGCTGCCGAGCCGCTTTACATCGGGGACGCTAGTAGCTCTCACCTCCGCGTGTTAGTTGCATCAGGAAGTAGCCAGAAGCATCGCGCCGATATGGAAATGTAGCGCAGAGTCAAGCCGGTATAGGCCAGCTGCTGTCGTGTTCTCCATGGAGCAACATATGCTCCGAGATGGGTACACAATGTGTAGATGCTGGGCACCTGCCCCTGGAACAAAGCCACCAATACACAATTTCGCGTTTGCGGGGTCGGCCAGTGCAAATGGAAACGGCGTGAGAGTGTGCGTTGAAGCCTGCAACCCGGAAAACGAAATTCTGAGTGAATCTCACGAATTCGATAAAATTAATACGTGAGAGTTTCCCATGTGTTGTACACGAATAAGCATTTTCGAGTGCACACTGAGCCCTCATATGCGCGCCGAAATGTGCGAGATGGGCCCGATAACTTCTGTGCCAGTACTTTGATCAGAAATATCATAGGACGGAAGCATGAGTGTTCCCCTCATAGGATGCACCCATCATGCGGAGCATTCCAAAAATCATTGTGTGCAACACGTGGGAAACAGTTTTGCTCCACTGAACTCCATTTTTTCAGAGCAAGTTGATTCAGGTTCATTTCTATTATAGCAATTTTTCCCCGGCTTTGCTTACATTGCACATTGGATCTCCCTCCCCCCCCCCTGGTCCCGCCCTCATACTTTAAGATCTGAACCACATATTTTCTCATGTGGCTTGGCGTATATTCCCGTTTTCTTTTCTAGATTCATTCCTCGCGTTTTCCAAGAACTCAACTCAAACTAAGCACCCCCTTAAGAGCACTAATGAATCGCATCTGCTGCTCATTTACAGCGCAACTATGTAGTTGTTTTATTGAATTTTACTTTCAATTGGCTATCATGCCCCAACACGATATACAGTCGGATAGTCGGGATCAAGTGTTCGCAGATCCCATTCGCATAAGATCAACTCATGTGAAAATAGGCAACGAACTTGTTCAGGTCATGAGACGTGAAATCCGTTGGAGGAACCCCAGTCCTTATTCTTCAACTCCTCCCCTTCTTAAGCTTAACGTGTACAATGGAGATAAGACTCCTTTTAACTTTTCTGCTTAACCTACGTCCTTTAGCTGAAACACCATTCAAAGATGAAGCATAGCATCTGCAATGAAGCTGAATCTTCGGCCAAAACTTGCTGAAATTTCGTCAAAAATCTCAATAAACAGTTGAGTATACCATATCTGCCGAAGCCGGTCTCTAAGCCTCTAAATACTATCTCTAGCTGGCCCTTCTTACGGCAAAGTGCCCAATATCCCTCATATACGAAATCTGATGTTTGTTACAGCAAAAATAATGACAAAAATTAAAGTTAGAGCAAATCGGGCGAGTTTTGATTACGGTAGTCAATGAGACGCTTTAAGGATCGAAAGGCCTTAAACAAGCGGGCCTGACATGCTCCACTGTCGGTGCGGTCACTACAGTCCTCCAAATAAACATAGGTTCACTCACGTTTCGTAATCTGTTTGTCAGTCGTTCCTTTGCCCATGGCTCAATCAGTCAAAAACATGATTAACAGCGGTTTATTGCAAAAAAATATATATTTATTTAAAAAACAGGAAAAAATAAGAAAAAATAGGGGTGAACCTATCTTTTTTTTGGAATTGTTTCAACATGTTTTTCAAGTAAATACCGGCACTTTTTGTCTGAAATTCACTAATGTGTATCAAAATGTATTCAAAATGCAATTATTTTCAATGAAAAAGCTATTTTTAAGCTCAACTTAAAACGAAATAATTCAAAAAATAAGCGTGAACCTATGTTTATTTGGAGGACTGTATTTACGACTTTTTCTAAATATTGCTATAATTAAGTAAATTCATAGAACCTCTCACAAAGATCTGCATCTTCTTCCATCTATAATTTTGATTTTGAAGAAAGTTTGAGCCGGCCCGGATCAGAAATGCGTCGCATACTCCCCCACCCACCCCCTCCACTTCAACCCGTTTGCTGTTTTAATATTTTCGTTAATTTTTATTACAGTATTACCAACCTAATGTTCCTTTAATTTTATAAATTATGTCAATAGTAGTGAAAATTTACAGTCATCCGCTAAAATAGGTATCCTTTTGCGAGCGTCAAAATGGCTGAGACCGATCTTCCATTTTCAATAGTGGCTCTGCTCGAGAGAAAATGCGATTCCAGCTACTCTCCGATGGTTGAAAATCTGAAGTACGTTGTACAGCTCGTTTATCTGCTTCCAGCTGCAATACTTCACGCCAGAGTGCTCTACGTGCTCCTTTGGAAGCACCGAAACGTTTATATGAATCAATCATTCTACGTTCTTTTTTGCCTGAGTTGTCTCTCTTGCTTCATTCTAATCATGCAGGATATCTTGTTTTCGAGGGTCTTCCAGTACATGACACAGTTTTGCGACGAGATGTCCAATTTAGTGAAGGTAGGTGCTACGAGAATGCGAATCGGTTCCTTCCTGTGCCCAAAGTGGACTGCCTGTATCAATGAGTCAATTAATAATGAGGCAGCTTCCGCAATTTGTACGGCGTTCCAGCCAATTCTCGTCACTTCTCCCGTTTTTTTCTGTCGATCGTGGCGAGACCCTTGCCTATCTAACGAGTACGGCTGCGTGAAAATCGCAAAGCTTGCGATAACCCAATGAAAGTAACACCTTCCAACAATCGACAACACTTCGCGCCACCGTAATCCCTAGCAAGACCCTTGCGCATCTTCCAGAAAAACCTTCCAGAAAAGTGTTCTTCAACCACTTCGATCACCACTTTTGAGAAATCTACGACGCAAAATCGTATTATGAGAAATCCACAAACGATTCCGCGAAGCATTCGATCCAGAATCCCGATTTAAGCCATATTTCATATCGGGTTATTCAAGGACGGAAATTCTCTTTTTTCCCTATTTACAAGACTGCGAAAAAAGGGGAAAACGTTATTTTATGCTTGATATCTTCCAGAGTTTTCTCGGCCACCCTTCGGCTGTTTGCTTTTGCTGTGCGCCTTTAACCTTGTGTTGATTTACGAGACGCACAGTTTATATTTGTCACTGAAAATTCATCGTCCTTCATTGGAACTCATCCTATTGGAGGTGCTTCTGGCGAGATTCATCACGTTTCTCTGCATCGTCAAGATGTATGGTGATCATCAAATCGATCACAAAAGAAATGACACAAAGCTCAATTTATATAAGCGAAATCCAGAAAACTTGCATTTTTCAGTTTTTTTTCGTGGATTTGGACAAATTGAACAGAACTACTACGGAAATCTTTGAAGGATCACGGACGAACTTCCGGCGAAACATAGAAACGGTTTCTCACCGTAAATCGACACAAGGTTAAAGACACATTGGCGGTGGCCGAAAAAAAAGCCATCTAACCTCAACGTCTTTTCTTCGTATTTTTGCCACGTAAAGAATAGGGAAAATTTTAAAATAAGCGATTTTCAGTCCTTGAATAGACCCATTAAACGTCGGATTTTATTGTTACTACGTCTTTGAAAATACGGATTTTATACACGGTTGAACTCCCACATTTATGGTTTTCCACTGAGTATATATATACCAGAGAAGGGCGGAATTCCGCATTCCGGATTCCGCCGTTTTTTTCATTCCGTCTTCCGGATTCCAGATTCCGTGAAAAATTTTTTTCCGGATTCCGAGTTCCCAAAATCCAATTCCGCCGTACTCTAACACATACCTCTTCGATACGATTTTTAAATCGTATCGAAATTTAAAAATGCGCTACAAGCGAATTCCAGAACCCGCGTTGGGAGATCATCAGTGCTTCCCGCCGCATCTGAGAGACAAATCGTACAGGGGGGGGGGGTTGTTGGATTCTGAATCGAATGGTTTTCGACCAAAGTTTACGCATTTTGGCAATAACGAGATATCGTCTTGTCACGGCGGTAGGCAACGATGAAATTAAGATAGGCGTGTTGAAGAATTTTGAAATTGAAACGCTCTGATCAAAAACCAAATTACGATTCCCGATTACCGTAAGCTTAATATAGAGAGCCTTTTATGAATTCAAGCTTTTCTATTAGGGGATATAGCCACAATAATACAGTAACGAGGCAGTCAGATAATTGTTGGCTATCGACCGTCGACTTGTGGCCACTGTGCGCACAAGCAGAGGAAATAGCCTACCGGCAAGCAGAAATGGCAGAAGTGATCGCGTCTCGTGATCGTATAAACGTCCAGCATATGCCCATCAGCTGCCAAACCATTTTGTCTATTAAAAAAGGCATTACTCATGGCCAATTGCACGACAAAAACTTCACGACTAATAGTCATTTACATTCCATGCGAGAAATGGGCATTGCATGGCCAAATGCACAACGACGGGGGGTTAGCGGGCTGGTTAAATGCCCACCGCCTGGCCCTTGTATGAGCATTTCGAATAGTTTCAGCGTATTTCAGAGGTATCCACAATTCGCAGCCATCTACTATCCTCTTCAGCAACACCTTCATTGTGCGCAGCCCATCATTCAGATTTTGATGACTGTCAATCGAATGTCTTGTGTTCTTTTGCCATGGAGGTATAGTCAGGTGAGGTGTCTCACGAGTTTCAATGACGTCTTCGGAGTTGTAGTGGTTAAAAGAAGAAATGTATTGCAACGAATCAAAAAGAAGTTTAACGATCAAAACGCGTGGGAAACAATGATTACTGTTACGTCTTGGGCCATGTAGGAGGTCGTAGAGTAATAGGTAGAGAAACAAGTTTATTAATAGCTAGGAATATGAACATATAATCCATCCGCGAGGACGTGATTTTTCGTTTAAATGTATTGTTTGGGTCTCGTTTTAACGCGCCAATTTAAAAATTGTAAGAAAGCGCACACACTGCGTTTGTGATTTCTTTTCGAAAATTGAAGCGAATATTGGAATTTTTCCATATTTTTCTTCGAAAATCATGTTTTTTTAATTGATTTTTATTTTTTATTTTATTTTATTTTTTTTTGTCAAATTTCTTAAACTGTTTATTAAACTGAATAAATCACAAAAACAGTGTGTGCGCTTTCTTACAATTTTTAAATTAGCGCGTTAAAACGCGCTATCCCCTAACGAGACCCAAACAGCGCCTTTAAACGAAAAATCACGTTTTCGCGGATGGATAATAACAAAGTAAAATCAGCCACCTCAAATAGTGGTGATGACGTCACATGTTAGATACTAAATAAGCGCGCCTCTTTGCTTGGGATAGATCAAAACTAAGTAGGTCAACTAATGCGTGTATGGAATGCAACCCCATTACAAAATTCCTCTTTTAGGTCACAAAAGTTTCAGAAACTCTCAATTTTCAGATATGGAAAGCATTCATGAAGTATGCCATTCTGCTGGTTATTTTAACACCATTTTTGTTCATTTGGAACGTTATCATTTCGCCAAAAATTCCAATTTACACTTTTGGAGGGTTTTACATAGGATATGAGAGAATCGTCCTATGGGTATGTTGAATGAAAACCATCTCGGCGCCCTTTTAAAGGCCAATGTGTGCATTTTTCAGGCGACAATGTCGCTTTTCATGCTGATTCTTCGCATTATCACGATATTAATCACAGCAGTTTGCACATTCATTACAGTTTTCCGATTGACTCGCCTGAGCAAACGGATCGTCTCATCGGAGAGAACTCTGTGCATCGCTTCTTTTTTGATTTCTTCTTGTTTCTTGGGAACAGCTGCCGCAGAGGTGATTTTTGCAATTGCACGTTTTAGAGCTCGTCGTTTTGCAACCGCACATTTCAGAACCTATCGCTTTGCCACCGCACGTTTCAGAACCCGTCGTTTTGCAACCGCACCTTTCAGAACCCGTCGTTTCTTAACCGCACGTTTCAAAACCCGTCGTTTTGCAACCGCACCTTTCAGAACCCGTCGTTTTGCAACCGCACCTTTCAGAACCCGTCGTTTTGCAACCGTACCTTTCAGAACCCATCGTTTTGCAACCGCACGTCTTAAAAACAGTCGTTTTGCATCCACACGTTTTAGAACCCGTCGTTACGTAACCGCACATTTCAAAACCCGTCGTTTTGCAACCGCACGTTACAGAACCCGTCGTTTTGCAACAGCACGATTCTGAACCGGTCGTTTTACAACCATCAACTTAGCTATATACTTTATAGAGTATGTTCATCTTTCAAGTTGTCCGTACTTCATCAAGCGTCACGTATTTTTTACTTCCAATCTCTTGGGATATTCTGAATGTAGGAACTCCGATTGTTATGGTTATAGCTTCCAGCCAATTGAGGAAGCACGTTTTTGGAATTAAGAAGACATCTCAGATCAATAGTAAAGTGGATGACGGGACAATTATGACTGCATTTAAAGTGGAAACCACCAAAATTCAAAACTTTTAGAATGTGAAAAACTAATTGTTTCCTATTTCCGATAATATTTCTATTATATTTGTTATATTATTGAAAATAATATTTAAAAGTAATAAAATATATCAACTCTCTTTAGCATCATCTCTTTTTTCGAAAACGGCTTAAAACTTCAATTTTCTGTTAGAAGGATAAACTGAAAATAAATTCAAGCAATTTCGAATACTGCAATTAGAAATTTGCATCTAAAACGAAGAATATAAGGCGATTCATTCAACTTGTTCATCCAACCCCATCTGCCATTGTTCCGTCTCGAATAATTAATGCAAACACTTGGAAATCTAGGTAACCATAGGAGATTCTTAACAATTTTTCTACATACCTCATGGGAAAGCAGTTACTATTGAGCCCCACAGCGAAGCACAATAGAGGCGCAAACTGGGCTAAAGCAGAGCAGAGAAGGGCGGAATTCCGGATTCCGGATTTCGCCGTTTTTTTCATTCCGTTTTCCGGATTCCAGATTCCGTGAAAAAAAATATGTTTTTTCCGTTTTCCGGATTCCGTGAAAAATATTTTTTTCAGTTTTTCGGATTCCGCGTTCCCAAAATCCAATTCCGCCCAACTAAGAGTTTAATACTTTATTCTCAATTGTTGTGAAAAGTATACATTTTTGAACTCCCGCAAAAATTTTTACGAACAGAGCGCATTTACATCATTTGATTCCCTCATTAATGGATAAAATTCCGTTTTCCGCATTCCGGATTCCGCCGTTTTTTACATTCCGTATTTCGGATTCCAGATTCCGTGAAAAAAAATTTTTCCGTATTCCGGATTCCAGATTAAGTGAAAAAAATTTTCCGTTTTCCGGTTTCCAGATTCCGTGAAAAAATTTTTTTTCCGGATTCCGGATTTCGAGTTCCCAAAATCCAATTCCGCACTACTCCGGAGCAGAGCATCAGGGCTTCTAGTTGTTAATATGCTCGCACTGCAACCCTAGGTGTGGAAAAGGGACATCGCACAGTGGCTGTTCAGTTCTGGAAAACGATCAGCTGGTGGAGGTTCACGAATTCTTTGAGGCATCAACGCAAAATACTGGAAACGGTGTAGAAATAGTGAGAGAAGTACAGATCGACTACGTACATTCTTAGGTCAGTTTTCATTTATTAATTAATACTTCTCATTTTCAAGATTATCTGAATTGCTTTCAAAAACATAAAAGATCAAACATTAATTAAGACGTTGTTTCGATTTTTAATAAATAAAAAACAACGAGTTGACCACCCAACCGTACTACATATAACGGCCAATGCACACGAGTGCACAATTACAGAACCTCAAATTGTCAAGCAAAAAAAAGAATAGGTCATAATCTTCATTTCATTTCACATTTACATCTGAAATGAGCAGCAATGTTAACTCCACTGCAGAGCTCCCTTCTATCTCATATCCAACATGCAATCCGGAATATTCGTATATAGTAGAAAACATAAAATACAGCTTGCAAGCTGCCTACCTGATACCCCCAGCAACTCTCTATGCTAGAATTCTTTATGTGATATGGAAAAAGCATCGGAAGATATACAGTCAGCAGCAGTTCTTTATGATCTACTCCATTGATTGTACTGTGGTAAGACCGGATTTTATTATTTACAGAAGAAGCGGCGCCTTAATCTTGAATTTTATTGAAACTCAGACAATAAAAAATGCAAATAATAATTATTATTTTCGAAATTTAAAAAAGAGATAACTTTCTTACTAGCAAGAGTGGATTCAACATTTTTTAATAGAAACGCTTTCATTATTTTATTTTGAAAAAACTAAAAGCGCATGACCGACTTGGAATTAGCGCGCGGAAATATATACGTTTGGCACAATTTCAGTCAATGAGGCATTTTCTTAAAGAATTAAAACATGAGAATAACAGGAAATAAGCGGTGATTATTAAGAAAATCGTAGAGTGGATTCGAAAAGAAAAAAAGCGATTTTTAGAAGCATATAAATTCCAGTAAAGGTTGATTTTAAATCCAATTGAGAGAGAAATTTAAGATTTTTGCAGTTCAAATGAATTTGAAGAGAAATTCAGGATATTTTGCCACGGAACATATTGATGAAAACGCTGTCTAGCTGCCCTAAAATTTGAAAAGACCGCGGGTCTCGCAGTGATGAGCGCGCGCCTTTGTTGACCTGTCGTGTTGGCGCGCATTTAAATATTAATAAACATTTCAATTTTAATGAGGCAAACGGCAATTCGTGTTAAAACGGCGGGTATTATAACTGTATTTCTCCCCACAAACCTCGGTATTACCCCCCATTGGAATGAGCCGGAATCGCCCCCCCCCCCTTTTTTATTTTATTCA
The DNA here is from genome assembly GCA_003052745.1 of Caenorhabditis inopinata. NCBI lineage: Eukaryota > Metazoa > Nematoda > Chromadorea > Rhabditida > Rhabditidae > Caenorhabditis > Caenorhabditis inopinata. The sequence continues at coordinate 9,936,190 of AP018153.1, forward strand.
TCCAAAAATCACGTTGGAAAGACGTTATATGCAATCAGCTGCTTCAGAAGGGGGGTGATTCCGGTTATGGGGGACCGATAGAGGTGTGCGGGGCGATTCTGGAAAATTACCAAAAGGCGAACTATAAAGAATGAGAGGCACCCACCGCGGTAGAATCAGACTCAATCGGGCGCGGCCAGCGATTTGATGTGATTATGCCATTTCCAGGGGCTGCTTCTTCTTTTGCTTGATATTTGTGTCACGCGCCTCTTCGTTTATATTCCACAGCTTTGCTCCTCGGCGTCCAGATTCTTTCAAGTTAATCCGCTTTTTGCGAACATCTACTATCCACTGCTCAATTATCTACATTGCTCGCAACCATTAATCCAAATATTTCTGGTCTTAAATCGGCTGACATCCGTTGTATGGCCAGTGAATCACAACAAATTTTGGTCTGATCGGCTTCCGTACATTATTTTATTTATTCTGCTTGTTCCGTTTTCGCTCATTTGGAACACCATTATCTCTAAGAAAGCAGTGATCTACTATTTCGGTGGATTCTTCATGATGGGATTAAAGACAGTGGAGTGGGCTAGTATTTCGTTATTTCTCTTTATCATCAGATCGGTCGCCGTCACAATTACAGTACTAGCTACAGTGGTCATGTTTTTAAGAATGTCAAAAATGAAGAAGAGGCTAAAATCATCGGAGCAGACGTTATGTGTAGCATGCGTGATTCATTCAATTTGCTTTATGATTCCATCGTGTTTTGAGGTAAACGGCTGATGGTGAGGACGCTCAAAATGAGATGACGTTTAGGCTTTCGCTATATTCAACACACAGTACGGCTCGTCGTGGATTCATTTTCTGGTTCAGCCATTCGCCTGGGATGTTCTGAATGTAGGGTGCGTTCAAGCGACGAGCAGTGATTGTCAGCGCTCTCCAAACGTTCTATGTTCAGATCCCCTCTGATCATGATATTCATTAGTGGTCAACTACGTCGTCATGTATTCGAGTTCACTGAAGGAGTTTTGAGCAAACGGAAACTCTCCCAGCGGGTTACGGTCCCCACTGGAACATCAAATGTTTCATTGCACATTTGAGAATAGTCAATGAACTCAATTTTGTATTGCATAATACTAATGAACGTTGTATTTTGGGCTATTCCCCCACCCTCATTTATTTTTTAATGTTTCAGATGGAGACAGCTTTCAGCACTTCGTGATTCTCTTAGTTTCTAATAAACGTGCATCCAAAATTGAATTAAATTGCATTCTTTTCACTTGAACTAAAGCATTACAGAGGTCCAGCAAGAACAGCCAGTAACAGTCACAGATCTTCAACACTCTCCCAACTCCTCCACCCCCCTCCCCCCAGAGAGCTACGATCTACATAGGTACCACTCCATAAATGTGAATACGTTGCTGGGCATGACTGATCAGCTCAGAATCAGAAAATTTTGCAACCAAGATCTTTGCTCGAAATGTGTTTTCCGCACGTGCGCCGTCTTCAGAAGCACAGTGCGGAACGGCGCCCAGAATCTGCAGAGTGAGGAAAGGAAAAATCCGTCAGATGTGCAGAAAGTCACATGGATATCAAATTTAATATACACATGAGCAGTTCTCGAATATTTGAGAAAAAAATGAAAAAAAATGTTATTTTGGAGAAGTTCAACTTATATTTCCATAAAACTGAATTCGTTGATTTTCTATAAATCATTGTTAACCTGTTTTAAACTGATTCTGGCACTTCACAAGAGAAATCGTTCTATATCAATATCAAAATTTTCAGATTTGCGCAAGTTTTTAAATTAACGTAAAATTATGTGAAGCAGCGTTTTATGTGAAGGTGGCCCCATGAAGGTCTGTTGGTTTTAGAGCTTTTGAGTTCATATTTCAGGTCATCCCAGGTGCCCCGTAGTTGTCCAGGGTTGCCGTGTGCAAGTACGCCCCCATCATACATCAACAGAAAGGAACCGGTTAGAATTTTAACTTGTTCCGCTTTCCATATGAATCATAATAAAAGATTTTGCCAGTTTATTTATTGCTTATTCCTGAACTCTAGCAGAAATTGCGGCTCAATGTACCTGACGGATCTGTCGGTAAAAGTAGGCTTTGCGTTTAGCTCGCCTTCCGCTTTTCTTATGCCACGCTAAGCCGATGATCATTTTTGATGCGTTTCAAAAAGTGAGAGCAGAGAGGAAACTAACCCCGATTCTGGCGCCCATCTCAACTCCTCCAATGTACTTGAGTTCCTCCGCGTGGAAGTTAACAGCCAATCCAGCTTGTTTTCCACGTTCCAATATTTTTTCACTGAAAATTCGGAGCCTCAACTGGTAATACTTAAAACGAAATAGGGTAGTTCCAATAGTTCATTGACACTTCTCAAGCATACCTTGACTCGACTTCAAACACCCCTTTTTCGCAGAATACGTCGATGTTCTCCACATTTCTCAGAGCACCCTTTCGTTTCTCGTTCTCGATCTTCGGAATCAACTCATCACAGATCATGCGAGTCTGCTCAGCTTCTGTGGAGCCCTATAATTAATCAAGCGATTGTCGCACGTCGCCTCAAAACAAACGCGAGTACTTTGGGAACAGCATGAGCTCCGCAAAACGTGGCGGAAATTTCTAGTGGAATATGCGGATCGTCGGATGAGAGCACTCTTAACATTTTCAGTTCGGCGTCCACATTCAGACCATAGCCACTTTTAGCCTCTAATGTAGTCGTTCCGCTGCGCAACATTTTCTTGGCCACCTGTAAAAACGTTTTTTTTTCTTTTTCCTTCGTATCAGAACTGTAAGAGAACCTCTTCAAAGTCGTGTCTGAGGGTCTTCTCGCTAGCTTCCCTCGTTTTATTGGTGGTAAACATGATTCCACCTCCGGCTTCTTGAACCTGTAATATGGCAATTTCATAGGCATTATTAAAACAATAAATGAGGTTAATTTCTAAAAAAAATGCGATACCGCTCCAGCAGAAATACAAATGTTTTCAATTCTTGCCGAAAAAACTTTGTCGTTTTTCTCGAATAAAAAGATATCAAAAATTGCACAAAATGTTGCAAACTTGTTGCGTTTTCACTTTGAAATGCTTTTTCGAAAATTGTGAAGCAATTTCCAACTTTTATCCATGTGAACTTTTGTTTATTTTTATTGAAGGCGGCGAATTGAAATCTCGAAGAGCTCTTAAGGTTAAGGTCCGATGATAGCTTTCAAGAGAATAGTGCATTCAAATTGGGCTACTTCGAGTTTTTAGAGCTTTAATTTTCTATTTGAAAACGGATATTTACATGCGCACCCGCATACACCCGGTTTCGTGCTGAAAATGCGCTGCTCTTCTTCGGAACTTCGAAAAATTCTTTTTCAAGAAAAATTCAAAATTCGCTTTAAAAAATTCTTAAAGTTATGTAAAACTTTGGATCGACGTTTGTCGAGTGATTCATATAGATGCAGGCACCCTCACTCATATCCAAGTTTCATATTAAACAACTCGTCGATCAATTGATTCCTGATCAGTGATAGGTCTGGAATTCAACATCAATCAGTAATAATAAGGAAATTCTGGACGTGATGCGGCTTATTGCACATCTTCATCGCGCACGGTTTCAGCACATATTCCATATTACCCTCACGAAAAACGGATATTTCCAGAAAAGTTTAATGGATGAATAATGTATTACAGATGTTACATTATTTTTTATATTCTGGAACAATAATAAGCAGCCTATCGTCCATTACCTCCATGTAAGTAGCTCCAGCCAGCTTCATTGCAAACTCATGAACTCTATCGCCAGCGAACACCGGATGAGAGTGGCCGTCGACGAATCCAGGAATTGCAATTCCCCCTTTTGAATCTACCACTTTCAACGTTGAGGTGTCAACCGTTTCTTCGCTGAGCTTCTCATCAATCTTGCTAATGTCGCCAATGTACGCAAATTTTCCATTTGAATCCACAAGAATCGCCAAAGATTCACTCGAGTCGTTCAGAATCTGAAATGTTCCCATGCAACTGACAACGACAACAAATTATCGGGAGAATGGTGCTTCAGAAGCAGTTCTATGATAAACTCAGAGTAATAATAAGATGTAATAAGAATTCTGGACACCGTTCTGAAGCCAGACTATTTCTGTGCGAAAATTGGTTTATTATATTAGCAAAATCGTCGAGCAGTAATAAGCAGCCCACCTTAATTTTGTTCATCTCGTCACCAAGCAGATATTCAGTGCTCTCATCATCGACAATTTGAACAATTTGCTTCAAGTTTTTGACAAGAAGACGATACATTCTGAAAACATAAATTAATGAGGTTATGTTCGGCTATTGGCCGTTCCAAAAGGAACACAGTGAAAGGTACGCCGTGCGTGTCATACTCGTTTCATTTATTATTAAAATTAATTATATTCAAACGCGGTAATCACGAGCATTGAGCGTTGCAATTACACTCCAAATCGACTAATTGTCATTTTCATTGGTCAATAAGCATAAAAACCTCAAAAGCGCAAACTAAACGTTTTTTGAAAACCACGAAAAATCGATCAAACGTTGACTTCTGTTGGAGATCTCAATCTAATTTGGAGAATCAGTTATCACCGTTTTTTATTTGTTCGGCGCTGTCGCAGCAGTCCTATAAAATTTTATTGTAGCCGTCTCACAGTAGTGCAGACACAAATGCGATCTTCTTCATAGAGATACCAATTTTATTAAATACACTTAATTAATGTGCCCTACAACTGACATGCGATCATAAAAACAAGAACAAGAGCAAGGAAGCTTTGGGGTGGAGAGAAATAAATTAAAGGAAGTGTTCTAAACAGTAACAATTTACAACGTTTTGGTTTAAAGAAAAAAGGAAAATGGAGAACGCAAGAATGATCCGAAAATGGTAATAATTAAAACAGAAAAAGATAAAGATGAAAATCAATTAATTAAAATCCCAATTAAATATCACAGTGAAACTGAATTTAAAATTTTCGAATTGCTTTTTTCCTGTTTCCATAGGGATTGGTTTAAACCTTAGCGGCAGTTGTAGATTGTCGAATTACTCCTTTCTTGTTCTTACCCTGAATACTCGTATATTATTATAATTTATATTATTATTATTCAATACCTGTGACGTTTTCTTCCCTTTCAAAGGAATTGTCGCTTCACCATCATTTATTGTTGGCCTATTTGGCAGCTTCTTTCGTTTGTAAATACGAACTAACCAATTTTCAGTAGTGTACGCTTCTTCGATATATTCAAGAGTAATGTCCTTTTTTCCAATGACATAACCGCGGGTTCTGTCGAACCCTCCAGCTTGATTGTAGCCAACACGAGTTTCTCCGAAACGATAGTAACTCATCTTGTACATAAGACAATTGAGCATAGTTTCCGAAGCTCCTGCTCCTGTTGAATACTCTCCAGAAGCAGTGAAGTAGTTCTCTTCGCGAATGTCTTTAGGATGTTCCCCTTGAGCTATGCGAACCATCCATAAGAACTTATTGATATCATCACCGGAATACCCAATTACTCCTCCGAAAATAACTAGAATGTAATCGACATCGAGCTCAGTCATAATTTCGTAGGCAGCTGACTCGTTGGAGGACATTGCTTTTCCAACAAGAGCAATATGAGAGTTGTTCCATGTGTTGTTATCTACCAACGTCGTGCGGTTAGCCATACCAGCAATTTGGTATCCATAATCCCACCAAGACATAACACGGGCATCATCGGCAGTATTTTCCCGGAGCCAATGATAGGCCTCACGGAAATCATCCATGATAATACGATCCCCGTTGGAGGTGGAACTTTGCAACACAACAGATGGATGAGAGTAAGCGTTAGACGTTACATATGTAGCATGAACGACGAACATGAGGAGGAAAATGACAAGGATGATCGCAATAATGGTACGAACATTTGTTGAAACTCCAGAATCTTCACCACCGTCAGTGTTCTGGAAATTGAATAGTTATGATACACATAAATTTACAACCGATTGCACAAGAAGACACCGAAAAAATCAAAGAAACTTATCTAGATTAACTAATAAGGCAGAACTGAAAAACAACACAAAAGGACAAACTAAAAAACACAAAACTGACAGGACAGGACGACATGTTGTTCACATTATCAAATACCCTGGATTTGACGTTCTTGGCAGCCTTGTCGTACAACTTGTCGTCTTTCGTATTTCCAGACTGAGGAGAGGCACGTTCCTTGGTTTCTTCATCTTTCAAATATTTTTCGAATGTATAAGAAAATCCGATTCCGGCGAGAACGCAAACAGCTGGAGTGAGTGTGAGCATGAGTCGGACCATGACACCGGCAAAATAAACGGCGGAGACAGCATAAAGAATGACTATAAATATTTTATATTCCATTTTAAAATGTTTGAGAAAATAACACTTACTGAAGACACGCTCATCGTTGACTTTTTTGATGCAATACCATAAGCCAACTGGGAAAACTGCGGCAGTAATATGAAGATCGAAAAAGAAAGATACCCACGTAGTTGGCTGATGCTCAGAGACAGAAGCAATGATTGGAATGTGAATCTTGGCGTATCCAGTATCCCAAAGAGAGTAGAATCGTCCTGAGAACGGAGCAACGTAACCTCCCCAAACCAAGGCAAAATATACAACAATAGCAAGTCCTCCTAAAATGGTCAATCCTCCGACAAAAAGAGTCATGAACTGCTGCCGAGTGATTCGGTTGCGTGCATAATGCATTAAAGCTACAATTTGAAGAATTCCGAAAACTCCGAACGCAGGCATGTGTTCAGATGTGCGAACTGGTTGGAATCCAACGAATGGAACTTGCATCGAGAGAATGGTAGCCAGGCAATAGAATGATGTGTACGAGACGAAAAGACGGGATGAATATCGTCCTAAAGGAAGAAGATATTTATTATCACGCTTTCATATAAATTAATTTCTTACCCATAATAACGAGAGCCAGGACATGTAGTGGAATCAAGTTGATGATAAACACGTATCCTCCCCATGCGGAAACCATGTAGAAATAGGAAAGAGCGCACAATGAAGCCCACATTATTGATCCCGTTTTAAGCGATTTCACCCACAGATAATATGTGAATTGAAGAGCGAATATTGCAATTCCTTCGTTATCATATGATCCAGCAACCGATCGTGAAGTATATCCTGGAGAGATTGCAATGAAACAAGCTGCGAAAAGTCCAGCTCCCGGACTCCAGAGCTCTTTCGTGAGCAGATAAGTGGCGATGGCAGTAAGTCCGGAAAATGTTGGAGCCAAGAAAACACAAACTTCGCGAATGTGAACGTGGAAGTTCAACGAATCCAAAATCCAATGGATTAATCCAGATGTAACCATAAGCCCTGGGTAGACAGTTCCACCAACAATTCGACCCAAAGGATACCAGGCTCGTTCATCAAACCAATTCAAGAATTTATAGAATCCGTGCTGAACCATGTGATGAGTAGCACGGTAATTGAACCATGGATCGAACTCATGAATAATCGACTCGAACCGAACGATGGCGAACAGTCGAGAAGCAAAACCTACGAACCATGCCAACGCCAGAACGACGATAGTCAGCAGAGTGGTCGCCCCAAGACGACTGCTCGTCGATCGAGACGCGGTTATCGTTGTCATTACCTGTAAGTTAATTTTAATTAATAAAACTGTTTCAATAATTATTTTTTACAGACGTTACTCAGAATAAACAGATCATAAAATGCAGAATGGGATCCTCACGAAAACATTATATTAGATTCTCGATATATATATAAATATTTCTAAATCGTGGTCTACAATAAAGAATGGTATGATAATTATTCTCATTTGTTGTACATTTTGGAACAAATTTACGCATTAATTTGTTTCCAAATGCACCAAAACAGTTTCGTTTAACAGCTTAAATAGCGGCAGATTTAACTTATTTTTAGCAGCACGTTGGACGCGCCTCATGAATTTAAATTTTACTAGTAACGACAGCTGAGAAGATTACATAAGAAAAAATAGAGCATATTTGAGCCAATATTCACCACCATGTTGTCGTGGCAATTTAAAATACGCGAGATCGTGTCGAGACCCGTCTGTTTGCTGCTCTGCTGTAGATTTACGAAAATATGTATTTTTACAAGTTCGTGCTTCTTTTCGGTTTAGCCCTTGTTTTCCTTTCACTTATCGTCATTGTTTTTGTATTTTCAGATGCTACTAAAATGACTATCAACGGTATATGGGAGTGGGCTAATCACTTAGCCCAAAAAGTGCCGCTAGAGACGCTCCGTGGCAAAACTGTATCGATTGGTGAGTGGTTCATTCAAAAAATTTCAAACCGATTTTTTTCAGATGGACACATTTGGCTTTACGAAAGCTTGAAAGGTTGTGAAAGCTATCATCAGCAAACTCCGAGCAGTTACCTTATCACATTTTTCACAAGGTATGTGTCTTTCTACTTTTTTGCCGAATTTGTAATTTTTTAGAATTCAACGTTTGTGGGAGCTGAAAATAACTCCAATTGTTGTTTTCGACAATATCAATGCTAGTTTGGCTGATAGGCAGTTGGTATAGTCTATTACGCTTATATTAAATAACATGGTTTTTAGAACGGCCAAGGTGCCTTTGTACCTCGAAAGCGACGCACCATCGGCGACTCTCCTTTTACGAATCTAGCGGATCATGTTTGCAAAACTAACGTAAGGATAATGCTGTGAACGCTTAAAAAACGATATTTTTATTTTCAGGTTCTTTTGTCTCATCTCGGAGTTAGAGTGATTATTGCACCTGGTGATGGTGAAGCTCAATGTGCTCGCTTGGAGGATCTCGGGGTGACTTGCGGATGCATTACCACTGATTTTGACTACTTTTTGTTTGGTGGAAAAAACATGTACAGATTTGACTTCACTGCAAGCATAACTTCTTCCGCGCGCCTTCAGGATGTGGCACATCTTTCATTAGGAAGAATGCATATTGAAAAGAGCGAGTTTTCTACTATTGAGAAAACATTAACTGTTTTACATATTTTCAGAAGTCACTCGTCCTCACTTGATATCCATTGCACTACTGCTAGGATGTGACTATTTTCAACATGGAGTACCAAGCATAGGAATAGTCACAGTCTTCGACATTCTTACAGAGTTTGGCGACGACGGATGCGAAGAAGTTGATCCAAATGTTATTCTGGATCGCTTTGCGTAAGTAATCATACTTGTAAATATAGTGTTCAAAGGGTTTGCCGTGCTTCATTCCAAAAATGTCTCAGGTCATATGTCCGTGAAGAAATTCCTGCTAGATCGGAAGATAGTCAACGAAAGCTGCGTCTCCGTCGAAAGAAGTACAACTTTCCAATAGGTTTTCCAAATTGTGATGCCGTTCAGTGAGAACTGTTTCCAGTGGTGTTATGCTAATTTCAAATTTCAGAAATGCTATAAAAATGTACCTCCAACCACTAGTGACAAAAGACACTCCAAGTATAACTCCGATAAAATCAAACTTTCCGAAAGTTGAAGAAGTTTTAGTGAAAGAATGTGGTTGGACGACAGAGAGAATGCGTAAAGAAGTTGCAACTAGCTGCAAAAGAAAAACGAATGTTACTAGTGCTGTGGTAAGATTACTTGCGTTTTTTGTCTAAATATTTCACATAGACTAACTAGAATATTTTGCCTTACGCTGCAACAGAAATCAGCGAATTCGAATGCCGAACACACCGATTTCAGAATCAAACTCGATTACCGGAATTCTTTCCTACTATTAAAGCAAAGCGCTTCGCTCCAATTGTCGAACCATGCACTTCGATTGACGACTACAAATCTGCCAACAATAATTGGATGAGGAAACGAAAGCTATCTGAATCCCCGCAAATCCTGTATAATTCATCAAAAATACTGATCCCAAACAAAAAACGAACTGCGAAAATATGGTACGGTTGTTTTATGTTTTCTTTAAGCAAAAAACGAGTCTGATTCATTTCTTATTAATTTCCATTTACATTTAGTAACTGATATAAATATTCAGCGCTCCACAACAATATCCTATCGGTTTCATCGATCTTGGCGACTCGGATTAATCTTAAAATCAATAAAGCTACTCATCTTCCGGTTTTTAAAATGCGTTCTTCATTTATATCCAATTACCTATTTTCCTCACTCACATTCCTAGAAACTTGGAAAAACAGCCTAACCGATTCATTTGGCCTCGTTCAATTCCGCTGAAAATTGTAATACATCCCAATTCCTGAAGATTTATGCAATAGAAACTACGTAAAACCCCGGTCGCTTTTCTTCATTCCGTCGTAATAATTTCAATTTCAGTGCTCTATTTGCCTTCCAGGTTTTTGATTATTGCCATCTTATTTGTAATATAATTGAATTTATATGAAACATTTTTTGGATAAATTATGCGGGAGAAGTTGTAGACTTTCTGTTGGATAAAAAGTGTTACAATCACGAAACCACAATATCTTCATTCAATCCATTGTCATAGTTGTTTCTTTAATTCACTGTCTTTTTTAATCATTTAAGAAGGAAGCAATGACCGGCAAACCACTAGCACTCACTGGAGGAGGAGCCTGTCAGCTGCAGGATGATCAAGTTAGTTTTCAAAAACCTGAATAGTTTTGTATTGGGGTTTCAAGGGGGAAGGGGAGCCGAATTTATAAAAATGATTTATTCGATTAAAATAAAGAAATGGCACATGGTAAGTAGATGAGCCGGTAAAGGAAAAGAGGATAGACTGGAGAAAATTAAAAAATACTAAAATTTGTATAATACTTAGCACTAGTTCAGGTGGATGGGGTTCGGATTTTGAATTGCTCATACCTGGGCTAGAACCAAGCATAACTCGTATAGTTCTATTCGCACGGTTTCACATCGTTAAGTTGTAATGTGTAAGAATCGCTCAAATTTATTCACGTTGTTTGTTATTAAATACGGAGGTTGCCACGAGTGTCATGCATTTTATTTTTTAAAAATCTAAATCATTTTGTAATAGTGTTAGATAAAACCAGGACCAGGATAATAGGCCTATTAAAAGCCTTTTTATAAATACACTGAGAGAGGCGATCACTGTATGAAGAGAAATTAAGACGAACATACTCATAATATAAGTGAAAGTTGGACTGGGGACTTTTAGTATCTCGTAAAATCTAAAAAAAATTTTGACTTGCTTTTTTAAATGTATATTAGGAAAAAGAAGGAAATCACCGAACCTTGTTGAACGCCTGTCCTTTCTCAAAACGTGTAACTTAATAAATAATCATTGACTCTGATTTTCAAGAATCACTTTTACGGAAAAAAATTTTACCCATTCTCAGGTGGTAATCCACACCGATATTACATATTTTCAGTAGCAGTAGCTCATGGGGGAAAGAGTAAAATAAATGATTTACGAAAATCAACGTATTAACGTATCGACTGATTTCAAGCGATCGGATAGCTTTTTGCGTATTTGCGTGGTCAATTCAAAATAGTCTGAATGTATGAGCGGTAATTCACAAAAGTACTAATTTTGTGATATTTTCGGTTGCTACGAGTACAACCACGCTCAATTAGGCGCGAAAGTGCGTAGGGTAGGCTGATGAATCTTGCGTTACCAAGAGCAGACGGACACCCTTGCTTTTAATAGATGCTTTCCAGGCAATTTTCGTGTTAATTAATTCTTCCAGGTGCTCGTAGACGCTCTCCCGTATCTCGATACGGAATACAATGAGATGGATCGACAGATGGCGATGAAACTCGTGGAGCATGAGTGTAAAGTATGTTTTTATTCAAGGTCAGAGTTAGATATTATACCATTCAGACGTTCCGCCCTACAAAAAACTACCTAACACATTTGCCAGTTCCTGACTACGATGTCTTTCTCACGCCTTGTATGCTGAAAGAAATGGATCGGATGAAAAAGAAAGAGGAGATGGGGAAGTTGGATATGAGTCGGTGTGAACTTCCTGCTCCATCGGCAGTTAAAGGAGTTGATAGGAAGTTGTGGGCTAAGGTAATAAATAGCAAATCCAATCATGAAAACTCTAAATATAGACTTCTGTCCTTCGCAAGATGTCTATTTATAAGATGTAGAAAAGGGTATGGAAAGTGTCTAACTTCATAATATAAAAATTTAATATGCATAGAAAATATAAAATATTGTTCGAAAAGATTTATGCTAAGGGACCGTATAGTTTTAAATTTATTCGCATATTAACCTTTACACCCGAATAAATAGTAATGTTCTTCTATACTTGAAATTTCAAAGTTAATTTGCCGAATTTCTCATTTTTTTTCTTCTTTGTCGTCATAGGTATTTTCCATACCATCTGCATATTTTAAAATAAGTATAACCACTGTCCCATTTTTCTTCTTAAAAGTACCTATAAGTAAAATAGCTTCAAATAAAAGTTGTGATTATGAGTAATTTAATATATTTTCCTAAATATTGAAATTCAAATTACGTAGGAACCAGTCGTATCCTCAATACTTTACTATTTACCGCTTTCGGTCTGACATTTTAACCTTGTTTCATTCTCTCAGGTTCTTCGCAATGCAAAAGCTCAAAACGAGCATCTTCTGATGCGACAAGTCAACCTCGAACTAATGGACGAATATGCTGCCGAAAGCTATCTTCAGCGTAACAAGCTCATGGAAGCTCTCCTCACACAAGCTGAAAAGGAGCTACGGAGAACAAAAGAAGCAGTTATGGAGGTGCATGCCAGTCGAAAAATAGCTCAAATGAAAGCAGGAGAGAAGGTGAAACAGCTGGAGCAGTCATGGGTCAGCATGGTCACCAATAACTATAGGTGAGCATCAAGAAATAAGTAAATTTTTTAACGAGATTTCAAAAGAAACGAGTTTCAGAATGGAAATGGAAAATCGGCAGCTGGAACTTGATAATACGAAACAAATTAAAAAGCTGAAGCTGGATCCTTCAAAGTTTGAAGACAAAGAAGATCGGGAAAACTAACATTTTCTTTAAAAAGGGGGGGGGCAGTGAGGTTCAAGCATGGAGCAAGTTAATCCTATAATATACATTCAATCTAAAAAAAAGTTCTGATATGTAGTTATGTTGTCATGTAAAATTTCGCGACTTTCTTGAATTGCTGTTTTGAGCACAATCTTATATGTATGAGCTTTTGCAGTTTGAATGCATATTTTAATCTTCACTTGTTTGTCCCTCACCTCCCCCCCCCCATTTTAAATAAGACTGTGTTAATATTTGAAAATTGATGATCTTCTCCCTATGAGCCTCTCCTTTGTTTGTTGTGTTATTTTGAATTATTCGTTCAAAATAAAACTTGGAACGCTATTGGAATCTGTGCAAGCTTTTTTCGTATAGAATAAAATTTTGGGAAGGGAAACAACGACTTTATAAAGCTGCTCGTTCACTTTCAAGAGCGCATTTCTTTTTATTATATTTCATACCCGAAAGCATAATATTAGGTTGAACATAAGGTTATGTCGTTTTTTAACCTTCAACTTTAAATGACCATAACTTGTTTTAAAATCAATTTTATTAATCGAAATAAAAACCATTAGAATCAATACATTTTTGCCAACGAGAAACAAGTTTCCTTATGCCGGTAGCGTAAAAGTCCGGGTCTCTGGAAGCGACGAACTCATTGAAGGCATTTTCGGCATCGTCTTGGCTTTTGAAGCATTTCTCGCGAAGGAAGTTGTCGGGAGCTTGAAAAAGTGGTAATCGGTGGGCGAGAGGTTCGGTGAGTATGGTGGATGAGGCGGAGTCTCATAGCCTAATTCGTTCAGCTTTTGCAGGGTCGGCTGTGCAACATGTGGCCGAGCATTATCGTGGAGAAGAATTGGTCCCTTTCTGTTGATCAATGCCGGGCACATACGTCGTAACTTCTGATGCATTTCGTCAATTTGCTGGCAGTACTTCTCTGCTGTAATTGTTCCGCCCGGATTTAGGAAGCTGTAGTGAATGAGACCGGCTGCAGACCACCAAACAGTCACCATAACCTTTTTTTGGTGGAGTTTCGGCTTCGGAAAGTGTTTGAGAGCCTCATCACGATCCAACCACTGCGCGGAACGTCGTCGATTGTCGTAGAGGATCCACTTTTCATCACACGTTACAATTCGGTCAAGAAACGGCTCATTTTTGTTGCGTAAAAGAAGAGCGGACGACACCTCAAAACGACGATTTTTTTGATTTTCGTTTAATTCGTGTGGCACCCATTTGTCGAGCTTTTTTGATTTGCCTATTTGCTTCAGATGAACGACGACTGTTGTTTGGCAAACGTCGAGTTCTTCGGCAACTTCTCGTGTCGATTTGAGAGGATCGGCTTCGATTAAGGCTCTCAATTGATCGTTATCAATCACAGACTGCCGGCCGTCACGATCTTCATCTTCGAGGCTCTCGTCACCGCTACGGAATTTTTTGAACCACCGTTGTGCCGTACGTTTATTAGTGGTTTCTTGGCCAAATGCATCGTTGATATCGCGAGTTGTCTCGACAGAGTTTCGGCCTAGTTTGAACTGGAACAAGAAAATCGTTCGAATTTGCCTTTTATCCATGCTTTTTTGAAATGCTATAAAAAGTGACATAATTATTTCAAGGAAAAATAAATAAGACGAGTAGATAGGGCGAATTACGCTCTTCAAAATGATATATAACACGACCACAGATAACCAAACATTTTATTCAAAAATCTTTCACAAAAGTAAACAACATAAAAACGACATAACTTTGTGTTCAACCTAATACTTATTTGAAATAGATAAGGATCACGGTTTCTTTTAGACCAAATTCCTAAGATTTTGCAGAAAACAAATGGTTTAAGAGATTGCATTCCGGGTCAATCGTAAATGGTAGTAGAATATAGGAAATTTGAGTATAAATCCTCGGAAATTATACAAAAGCGCGGATATGAAGGTTTATAGAAAGAATATTGCAAACCATTTTGTCGTGCTCTCTTTCGATTTCCTTTTATTGATGCTGTAACAAGCTCCCTCTAAATTATTATAATTTTGCGAATACTTTTTTCTTCGTTCTCTGGTTTGTATGAGAGCTTCAACACTGCTTCAGATTCCAAAAACACTATAAAACTAAGGCTTTCACGAAAGACGAAATAAGACCGTCGCGTCTCGTCTTCGTCATCGTCTAGAATTCGCCTGACGCAGAGATGCATTTTAATTGACGACGTAACACGAACGCGAGACGAACGAAGACGAAACGAAAGGATTCCGCGAAAGACGGCCGATCTTATGAATCATAAAATCGAATAAATAAATAAATTTGTTTCAAGTTCTAGAAGCATACAAACACCAATTGTATTTTATTTACTTTGCTAGTAGAGTGACGCGTCGACTCGACTTTCGACGAATTTGGAGTCGACTACCGAATAAAAGTTGTCGACTGTAATTCGACTCTCAGTCGACTTGACTCAAGTCGACATTGACTCAAACAATAAATGTGTACGCTAACGTAAATAGCCGACACTATTTGGGAGAATGCAAACGCGCCCTACCGAACATAAAAAAAAGAAAGCGGGGATTTAAATTATTAAAATTATCCAATCGTTGTTCTTTGTTTTTCAATGAGTTTTCTTCCAGAAAACATATTTTAATTGATTAACCAATAAGCGAAAAAAAAATCTTTTAAAAATCCAAAAAAATTGCAAAGATTGCTCATCGTTGAAGCGCGCCAAGCGTGAAAAAAACAACTTACAAATATTTTAACAATAGCAACAGACATTTTTTTTTAATTAAGAAAAAAGCTCCAAAAATGACTAAAAACCATTGACCCCCCTCAACTACCATAGCGCCTAAATAAAAATTTATTTCAAAAATAACATCGAAACCCGAAAAAATAATTAAAAGTAGTCAAAATTAATCGGAATTTTCATCTGAATCAATTTCAATTTCGTAATTGAGGAAGTGGCGGATCTTCCTAAAATTTTAGTGCACCCAAAAGTTAATTGAAGGTTCTCTACCTGTGCACAAATAGAACAGCGTCCAATTTTTCTTTTTAGAATCAAAATAGAATTGGAAGCGTTGATAGTCTGTCCTCCACTATAATACGTTTTTCTAAAAATAATTTATTCAATAATAAAGCAGTGAGAAATTGAACTTCGTGCAAATGATAATCACAAAAAACTTTATAAGGAAAATAAAGCAATCTTCCAATGGCTCCACGAAAAATCACTATTTATATTTCCGAAAAAGAGGATCTAGATTATGTTCTAATCGAGCCGCGAAAAATTCTCGTATCATGATTGTTCATGCATTTAAAAAATTCTGAAAATGCATAATAATACGTATTCTTTCCATATTAACTCGAATTTTCATAGTTTCTTTTTAAATCTGCCAATTCTGTTACTAAAACGTTTCATTTCCGATCCAAATGAAAATTTTCATAATTTAAATCGCCTTTTTTTTGCAACTTCGGTAGGGCGCGTTTGCATTCTCCCAAATAGTGTCGGCTATTTACGTTAGCGTTAAATGTGTGGAAATTTAATGTTCAATTTTCCTCCAAAAAACTATGCAATAAAGCGCGCTTGCAATTTTGAAGTCGAGTCGATTTTAGTCGACTTCGAATCGACTCTCAGTCGACTTTAATGTGCGAAAAGGGAACAGAATAACCATTATTTAGAAGCCGGAGAAAATGGTGCGCACACGACATGAACGAAGAACGAATCAATTAGGTACCAAAGTACGAAGTTGTAGTAAAAATATTCTGCAAAACCTTTTGCTACCATCGGAAGCGCTCAAAGTCGTTCCGTTAAAACATCCCGCTTTTCCAAAGCCTGGAATAACTTATTTTTTCGTATTATGCCGACTTTGTCTGTACGATTTTCAGCTCTTTTGTTTTGTGAAATATGAAGAAAGTGGATATGAAAAACGAAAAATGTGGTTGACAATATTAAAATCGTATTTCCATTTTCTCCATCCATCTACTTTCTTTCGAAAAATCGCATAAAACGTCGAGTGCCTTGAAAATGTTTTAAACCCGGAGATGAATGTCGTCCATCTCGTTGTGTATTCCCATCAAAAGCGATCAGTTCTTGAGAATCCAATAAATCGTTTTTCAACCAATTTTTAAAAATTGTTGTTTGCTTTTTATATTTAAATATCAAACAACCCCGTTGAGAATCGAATCAAAAGAAAGACCTTTGAATTTTATTGAAAGTGGAGAAGTTAAAACTAATGCGCTCTTTCCCATATTTGGAGAACGAAACGAAGTATCTATAAAAGGAAAGCAATTTCCGTTTCGAAAATGTTGAAACTTTGCCACAAATTCTTAAAAACAGCCCACCCATCGTCCTTTTCTGGGCACCTTTATTTTTCATTGATTCGTATTTTTGATTTCCCTTTTTTTGAATGTTCGTTATCAGAGATTCATTGAAGCTTCTCGCTGATATTTGCCCATTCACGTGTAGCCAACCAGCGAAGCTTGTCTAGGCTCCGCCCACTGTTCGAGTCACACCTTGAAAAGAAGCTTTTCTTTAAATATTTTACTGCCTCTTACTGAGCTTAGGTCGAACTAAACATTAATCTCATTTCAGTTTTTTGTTTGTTTTGGTTCGTTCTTTTTTGGTTCGCTTTCAATCGGAAACAACTGCAACTATGAAAGGTATGGCTGAACTTCTGATAGAAATAAAGCTCACCTGGTGAAGCATAACCTTATGGTCTGGCAATGATTTCCAGTGCCTCCCTTCTAATCTTTCTAATTCTAAAACTGCAATAATTTCAGCTCACATGTTCATTTGTTTCGTTAGTCTAGTTCTTCTCGATGGTTTTTGTGTTTCTGGAAGACGTCCAAGAAGTGAAAATACAACCCCATATGCTTCACGTAAGTCAACGGCGAGATTCATATTTTTGCTTGTTGCGAATCCATCTTCAACCAAGCATCTAAATTAAGTTAATAAAAATTTACTAAGTGGGCATTAGATAATATTTCCAATATTTCAACTCTATGATATTTCTCGCTCTTATCAAGTTAATTTGGCCTAAATTCATTGCAGTATTTAAAAAATGGAATAATAGAATATATCAAAGTTCCTGAAAACCTTTTCAATTTGTTTGGAAATTGGAAAACTTTTTATTATAATAATGATAATTTATTCGGCCAGGAAATTTCACATGATAAGTTGAAGAACAGGATAATAAAGGTTAGACAAGAATAAATAAGTAAAATAACCAGCCCTGAAGGTCAAGTTGAAAGAGTTAGGGAATCGAGAGGAAATAGCTCCTACGCGTATAACGAAGGCTTTTGTACCAAGCTTGACTCTTACTGATTTACCCACACGGCTCCAAATCGATAAGTAGGAAGAGAAGAAACATTCAAATTTATTTTAATTCATTGGTTTAGATTATATTCTTATGCATGGTGCGTAGAACCAGAGCGCTTTTGAGATTGAACTGACTATGAAGGAGGCAATTGCTGTATGAGGTGAAGGGGACGTCACAACGTTGTAGAACACGCCTGCCTTGTGAATAACCGAAGTGGAGACTCGAGTTTATTGGCAAGTAAGGCATAGGATCGGTCATAATGTTCGCGGCCGTATTCTTGACTATTAAAAATTATTTAAAAATTAAATTCTTATGTTAGTTTTCAAATGTAATAATGGCTTCCGTTTAAGTTTATATTTTTATTCATCATTACTATAACTAACTAATTCCTTTTCTGCAGTTTTCAGAAATTCAATAAGTACATTAGAGTATTTCGTATATATTCTAATCTGCATAATACTCTTTTTAAAGAATTCGACGTCATCTAAAAGAAGGGTACGAGGTGACAACAAGTTTTTGTGTTTTTTCGAAATTCTTTAACGGCTTTTCATGTTAGAAAACGAACGGTTGAGACAACAGGAAATATTTATTTTTTTAGAAGTTCGCCGCCAGTTTACTACAAAAAAACAAGCGTGGCGTTTCATAGAAAAACGGGACCTTAAAAGCATTATTTTACATTTTATGCATGCAGCCCTAAAAAAAAAACTGTCGCAGCGAATACAGTGCGAAATGCTTGCTTATTCCAAATTTTTACACTGAAAAATTTCATCATTATAAACGCCTAATACGATAAAGAGTTCTGCAGAAACCACGTAGCAAGATATATGTGGGCAACATTTAAAATTAAAGTGAAATCGAAATATTTAGAATATGCGCAAAAATTTTGCCCACTTTAGGTGGCAAAATCACTACCTCTCAAAAAAATTAGTGCATTCGGTCATTGTCAGGTACATTTAGTGGGATTCCACCGGAATTAGAATCAAGAATAATTATAGATTTAAGAAAAAATTGAGTCGGTTTAGTCGGTTTAATCGCGGCTTACTGTGCATTTTCCGATATCTTCATTAGAATACAAGGGCTGGAAGAAGGAAAGCTTACGTCAAGAATTGAAAGAATAAAAGAAAGACATCAAGCACTTTTGGAACAAATCTCTGTTTGTTGCTCGGCAAAGTCCGAATGTTCTAGATTTCTAGTTGTTAAGATTGAGAGCGTTATCGTTTGAATATGAGTTTCGAAAACGGCAACCCAGCGCAAGGATTGGGAATATAATGAGCAGAAGGTGCTGCAATTCGGAAACTGGTTTATGCGTGGAGACTTTTTGCAAGCTACCCTAATCACCAGAGCATTTTAAGCCTGCGTTAGATATCTGGGCATTAAACATAAGCTCAATTGTGCTGGATATTCATAAATGGAAAAATAACAGAACAATTTCTGTGACATAGAAGCGTTTGTGCCCAGAACAGTTACGTTAGGAGAGTGTACTTTTCAGATGAAACTAAAATTATTGAATCGGATCGGTGATCTTCGAATCGGCTATTAATGAAACAGTAAAAGAAAACAATTACTTTTGTGATCGTTAAAGTTAAAGTTTTATATCTAAAAGCTTCATTTTCTGTAAATATTCAAAAACAGGCATTATTCCATATGAATAACTTTACAATGAACTCTCCTTGAGCATTAAACTTCGCAATAATTGTTCAATTTTTCGATATGCACAATTCGAAACCCCGCACGTTCCCAGCTTTTACCGAGGGGAAGCTCGCAATCAGCACTCAGTCATGATAATTTTCCACAAATTTCTGTGAGGAAGGTACCCTGCTCTATTTTACACTGCAGCTTGCTGTTAAAAGCCAATCAAAAGAAAGATTTCGAAAATCGTGACCTATCTATTAGACGTGATCAGATGAATACCGTCAGTAAACTTTGAACATTTGTTGGAAACGGCTAAAAATTTAATAATATAGCTTTGAGCTGTACCTGGAAAATAGAATAAAAACGATCTAGAAACGTTCCATTTGTTTCAAGTATTTGCCAAGAACCTCAATTTCTCATGTCGTTTTTAGCTTTTTTGTGTGAAAAACTCTTAGTTTGAGCAATGTACCTTTAGGGCTTTCTTCTGAATATTCGTCGCTATTTTTTATCAGAATTTGATTTTATTGAACTCTTGTGTAACACTTTTTGAAAGGATTCCGTAGTATGGAACATATAGAAAAAATAGCTAACAAATGTGCATTTTATTATTATCGGATCGCGAGTACGTGGTTTGTCGTATAGAGGCGGGGTTTGGGTCTCGTTAGGGGATAGCGCGTTCTAACGCGCCAATTTAAAAATTGTACGGAAGCGCACACACTGCGTTTGTGATTTCTTTTCGAAAACTGAAGCGAATATAGGAATTTTTTCTATTTATATTATGCTTCAAGAATCATGTTTTTTTAGATTAATTTTTATTGTCAAATTTCGCTTCAATTTTCGCAAAGAAATCACATACGCAGTGTGTGCGCTTCCTTACAATTTTTAAATTGGCGCGTTAAAACGCGCTATCCCCTAACGAGACCCAAACCCCGCCTCTATACGACAAACCACGTACTCGCGATCCGATAATATGTGATGTGTTTTTTGGCGAGGCCTCATTGGTGGTATGCAAAAAGTGCATTTGCTCAGTGGATTTTTCAGACGTGACTAGACAACATCAAAATAAAACTGGTGCTATTTGGGGGTTGTAGTCGAGAATAGTGGAGAATTCTCACCTTCTACATTTTTGGTATTTTTTAGAAACGAAAAATGATAGTGCTGGTTTGAAAACGGATTTTCAATTCATAACTTTGGATTCTAAGTCCAATTCTAATTCTAATTCTAAGATTATATTTAAAAAAATAAATCATGAAGAAATGCGTGAGACCATGCGAAAAGGCGATGAAAACCAAATTAATACATAGAAACGAAATTGAATTTAAAGTAGGCGGGGTCTAATCGCAAAAGTCGCCGCGCACGTTTTGTTTCGACTTTTTCTAGTTTGTTTCTTAGCCTAAAAATTAAAATTGCAGCTTTGCCATTGCGTATTTTGCTTAAATAAATCAATTAAAATACAAAAAAACATTTTCGGAAAAAAACTGCCGTTTTATAAGAAATTTTGTCAAATTTAAGAAAAGAAACGAAACGTTCCTGGCTGCTTCGCATTTATGCTCCGCTGACTTTTCCCTCAAATTCGTTTCCACGGATTTAATGTTTCCCTCTTGTTTTGTGATCTCGAATCCGGTGTATCACCTGGCTGATTTTTCTTGCGACTGCGATACCCTGTCGCTGTTAACCATGGAGTCATACTTGTCATCAGTAGATCACTGCCATACCTTTTACAAATTTCTTTTTAATACTGCTCCAAAAGCTTGCAAACTGTAGGTCTCTGCTTATTTTACCGAAGGGTAATTTTTTCGGTTGAAAAAAAGCAACTTGGGAAAAATGCCATAACGTAAATTGATGATTGAAATTTATTGAAATAGAACTGTATTTTTGTAGTTAACAACTTTTTGTTCGGCGACTATCCATTTATTTCCCACTCTTTTAAGAAATTTCACCTTTAAATTCACAGAAATTTGAACTGAAAAATAAAATTATTGGAATTATGATAAAAGGAGGACATCAGAATAAACACCTTTTGACCTCTTGGTTTTCTGAAAGTAATCTTAATGGATCCGATAAAAGAAGATTCCGGTCCAAAGTCCAAACTATTAAATATTCAGGAAGTTGTGCAATATAAAAAAAGCACCATTAAAGACTAGTGAGATGAGGAAGAAGACTAGTGAGGGGCGCGATTTCAGAGCACAAGAACTTTGCCAACATTCAAGTTTCCTAAATAAGTATCCTAAATAATGTGAAACATATAGTAGTCTTAAACACAATATTAAAATTCAATTATGTAAGTAAAGAAATGGAAAGATGAAATTGGAAAACTACTAAAATTAGTACCGGAGTGCTCTTCTATATATTGAAGCAGCCTTTCTAATACATTTTGATGCATATTTCATTTTCAGATAAGTACCGTAACCCGGTTCATGCTGAATTTGATCAACCCTCTAAGGACGCCGTTGCTGACCTCAATGAATTGAAAGATCTGAATGTCCTCCAGTTCTACAACGCGCTTGAAGAGCTATACTTGACGGGAGGATTTGAAAAAACACAGGCCATAAATAAGATAATTCTCGCACAGAAATTAATCCCTGACGACATCTATGGTAAACTTATCACCACTTTGAAACTCACCAGAAGGGAACTGAAGAATGGAGATTCGACACTGTTTGAATTGAATTCGCAGTTGAATAATACTGACTCGAATATAACAAGAGAGTTACTGACTGCTGCCCGCAATGCCATTCGCAATGCTACAAAAACTAATGGAGACCAAGATGCTTTTATTCAAGAAATCTCCAGATTGAGATCAAGTAATGAAAATTATTTGGATGAATTTAATACGAATAAAAGTAACGGAGCCGAAGAATTTGACAAACTCTTGGAAAATTTGAAGAAAGAGATTAACTCAGATGATTTTTCGAAGATTTCCAAAGCAGTTAAAACTGCCTTTTCGTCCGGAATTGGAGGTGTGGATGGTGTAAAGAACGCGTTGATTGCAGGAGCCCGACTCTTCTATAATTTGGGCGGGTCCGTGGATATGGTGAACACCAAATGCTCTCAACTGATGGACGCATTTAGGAGGGACCAGTCTTACAGTAGAAAACTCTCTTCTGCAGGACAAATTGTGCACCGTTTGAACCGAAGTGACAGCGATGGTGATTTCGGATATCATCTGCTGTTCAAAGTATTCTTTGATGAGCCATCACCTCAAGGAAATATGATCTTCCTTCCAGCAAAACTCATGCGCCATCAAACAATGCTGTCCTTGTTCGAAAATCTTCAAAATGCAGAAAATGAAACCATTTACGAAATTATGAAAAGTATTTCCAATTCCAGATATCGTATTGACGGATACCGACTCATTTTGGATTCACTTCAAGACGACGAAAAAATAATTTCCGTCATGGAACACCAATTTGGCGTCAAAATCAAGGATCTAGAAGCAGCAAAACACTATCGTAATATTCTGGAAAAACTTGGAGAAATCTCTGTGGACATCGCCTATCTCCTACGATATGTTCGTAGTGTCATCACTATTTATGAAACCGGAAACTACAACAGCTTCATGAAATCTCTCGTTGGCTTCACCCAATTGTCTCGTGACAACAAATTCAGAGACGTGTGGAATGCGCTGGATCAGGCCACAAAGATTGTAAACGTGCGAAAAGAGGATGATATTCCATATATTCTAGGACCACTCAGAGACCTGCGTCATACAGTGAATGGGTCCTACGCGGAAGTTTTTCAGGCTCTCAAAATGATTATTGCCGATGAGCAAGATCACAAAATTAAGGCGAAATGCCAATTCATCGGCGACTTGTTCACTGGGCTCTCCGATGCCGCCGGTGTTTTGAAATCTTTGGGAATTCCAGTTGCTGATATGCAAAGATGGATGGACTCCACGGATTATATCGATGCTCTTGTCAGTGTGTTGAAGGCCGCTGAAAGCTATGCCAATTTGAATCGTCTTCTGGATTTTCATGGAAAGCATACAACCGTTGAGAAAAAGCCATTGGAATCCATGGATTTGATTGATAATTTCATTGTATACCTGGAGCAAAATGTCAGATGGAATAGAAAAGTGAGTCATACAACATTACGATGAATGATGACGAACTGAAATTTCAAAGTTAGCCAGGCAACACGCAACACGTATTGCAGGTTTTTGTCTGGTGTAATCATATATGTTTGATTAGATCTGAAATTTCTTGCAGTTATTCGAAAGTTACTCATGCTTACTGCAGCAAATTCGTTTTGCCGAAAAATTTATTTGGTTATTATGAAATACTTTTATCTGAAAAAGCATCTTGAAAAATGTCTCCTGTTTGAGAATCCACTCCTCCGAACACTGACTCGCTCAAGCTTTTGGTAACAATGGCGGCTGCAAGAAATCTAATGAATAGTGTATGAACGATTATGCATCTCCACTGAAATTCAGTTTGCATTTTCAGATTGCCGAGCATTCTCCCTTTATCATACAGCCACCATTCACCGCCCGGTTATTTCATGGCTTTAAATTAACTGTCCCCCTTTTTCTCCGTTAATATTCAACTCTGCCGCACAATTCTTAACTGTCAAGTAAAT
The DNA here is from genome assembly GCA_003052745.1 of Caenorhabditis inopinata. Taxonomy (NCBI): domain Eukaryota; kingdom Metazoa; phylum Nematoda; class Chromadorea; order Rhabditida; family Rhabditidae; genus Caenorhabditis; species Caenorhabditis inopinata. The sequence goes on from AP018153.1 coordinate 9,960,577, forward strand.
GATTACGCTGTACAGCTGTGGTCATTTATAACCAAATAGCATTCATCCGAAATATAAGCAAATTTTATATGTGACTCCCGGCTCCCTCTCAGAATCCCATTAATATGCGAGCGTATTTTGTCACACAAATAATTTTAAATTTTTTTGTTTTTATACACACGAAAATGCGGAAATTCGAATAAAAATTCACGGGAAAAGCAATTTGAGATTTGAGTGGAACTTGGAAAATCTCTTGGAAAAAAACAATTTTGAAGAAACGACTCGCCAACCAGGGTTGTGCGGAAAAGGGCATTGACAATATTCGGAACATTCCAAATTTACATTTTCGGAATTTTAGAACGCCGAAGTACTCTGAAACTTCAAGTTTTGAAATTTTCGTTTTGAAAAAAAAATTGTTGCGTTATTTATACTATATTTTTTGTAGCTTAAATTTAACTGCTTTTTAATAATTTCATTCCCAGTAATTATAAGTTTTTTCTCAGAATCATTTCGAGAAATAACGGAATTCCAATTTCGTTAAACCACCTGCCAACTCTGGCCAATGTTTATTAATATTGGAGGAATAAATAGCCGTTTCAGTCTGTTTTTCTGTACTAATCGATACCCGGCAAGACCGTCGCGGGAAACGCGAGATGAGCCACACTGACTTCGTTTCTTTCATTATAAAATCTAAAATTTTTGTAGCAAGCATGACTAAAACAATTTAATGGAATAGTACAAATATTTTTGAAAGCTTTGTACGGCCCGAAATCGTCTGAAAGATCCGGCTACGTAATATCTTGGGAGCATCAACAGAGGACCCAAGAAGAGGCTCGACCTAAATCCGGATGGTCATGCACACTCCTCTGTACAGGCACCAGACAGCATAGTACACAAACCATTAATCAGCGAGGAGAATCGGAAAGGTTGTATCGTCTGACCATCCGAACAAGGGACGCGTAAATGGGAAACCGCCAGATCGCAACAATCTAGTTACGTGGAGCCCTAAGTGCTTCTTCTCAGCCGCGCTTTGGGTCCGCTGCATCGTTTTAACTGAACCAAAACTCGGTATCGCTACAAGGACAATCTGGAATACGCCCCGAGATCACGTTTCCGAAATGCATGCCGCATTTTCGTCTTTCAGCACGGCGGTACTGCTTCCACGAACAACCCTCTCCATGTGTAAAAATGGTATGTATTGATATAAATCCAGTTGAACTACTCCAGGAGGAACTCAAGTGACGTCAAAATCGGCCGGCAAGCTAAAAACGCTGACCCTCAAAAAAATTGCATCATATCTGAACTTTAAAGCAAATTTCATTTCTAAATTTCTGAGCTCCATTGTACCGCCCTTTTCCTTAAGTCAAGCCATCAAACATTTTCAGATCGTAATATATTATCTGAAATTCGAGGACCTTCAACCTGCTCTCTTCCCGACAATCCCACGCAGTGGTTTGCGCCATTCGGTGCTTCTGAATAGGACGAGTTCAGAAAAAAAAAGAGAAAGAGAGAGGATGAGGAAGAGGATTGCCAAATAGACAATGTACGTGCTCATAGACACTGTGTGCACACAGGCACCTGTTGACATGCAACAGTTTGACGGTATTTCTATTCCTGCGTCTCGTTTCTCACTCCCATTTTTGAGAGAAATACGAATATATAAACTATAAAATCCGCCGCACATATTTTCGGACCATTTTTTCAATTTTAGTGCATTTTTAGTACTTTCATTTGATAGATTCTTTTGCTGATGCTAGTCGTTTCTTCAAAGATGTTGAGCTCGCGGCTCGCCAATTCAAATTCAGATGCCTCATTTTCAGAAGCCTTCTTTTACGCCATTCTTTTGAACTGATTCATACGAAATGAAGAGATGAGTCATTAACTCTTGACAATGTAAGAAACTACACCGGGTGGTATGGAAAGAGAAAAGTGTCAACAGTGGCAAAGCTCTTCTGTTTGTGCTCTGCTGTCATGCTCAGAGTGCACTGAGAGTCCTTTCGGCGACCAACACAGAAAACCAAATTGAATAAAGATGTTCAAAACGTCTCATTGGATATTTGATGGAAGTTTCGGGCGCTTGAAATATGTAATTTTCGAGTATTTCAATTCGCATTTTGTCGAATATCAGCAATTCGGTCGCTGTCACAGCTTCAGCGTTCTGAATGAGAGCATGCGTCCCCACCCTCCACTTCAAAATGAGCAAATGAGGTTGACTTTTACACCTTTCCATACCATAGTTGCTATCATTTTCTATTTTTGTTGTCTTATCCAGGATCGGGTATTCCACCTCACAACCTTCTTGTTTCAAAAGATTTCTTCAATTACTTGCCTACGGGCCGACCGGTGCACAACTTTCTTCAAATTGAAAATTAATTTTCGAAAAGCGTCGCTAATTGAAGGTATCGCCTAGTCCAGCAAGTTTATCTTCCTATGATAGCTATCAAGCGATACCGTTTTGAAATAGGATCGACGGAATCGCCTTCTTTTACGGCTTCTGGTCTGATATTACACTTTAGTTATAAAACGGACCAAGCGAGATCTACAATTTGATGTCACTTTTTAGCAATGGTTTTATGTTTGAGGAACGTTTTTCCCGGACCCCCGTGAGACAATTCCGGTCCGGACTGTCAGTAGCCTTCTCCATAATCATTCGTTCTTTCGGAATCTAGTCCTAAAGATAACCCAAAGGAAGCTCAGTTTTGCAGCGCGGTCTGAGTCCTTATCTATTGATTTCATTGCACATTTTGACTGGCCAAAGCGGCTGTATTTGGTACGCTTCGTCATTTTATAGGTTGTGGGTTTTTTTCAAGAAGAAGCAACGATGAACTCTTCTCTTCAAATATCCAAAATTCCTTACGCATATGTTGTTATAATAAAATAATCAATATGAAAATTGAAGAAGTCTCAGGAAAATGAAGTATGCCAGTAACACTGGAAATCTAGTTTATTGAATGCTTCGATTTATCCAATATATTCAAAAAAAATGAACGCAGAAGGAATTTTAATAGGCCTTTTTTAGACTTTTTAAATACGAATATTTCATTTTTTCATTTTCCCACTTTTCGGATAACAATGCAAGTGCGCTCTATTGTAATGCTCTGCGACCCGCATAAAATTAGAAGCCACGCAGCGAGGATGCACTTGCCGGAGCTTTTGTACTTCTTCCTCGTGCACTGTGGAAATGAAGAACCTGAGCGATCTGGAAATTGCAATTTAACACACCTTTGCAGCAGTCGGCTTATTGTATCACTTTTGATGTAGCGCGTACTTCCAAAGGAAGAATCATGGTGTATTCGTAAATATATGAAGCACACCGTAAATATACAAAGCGATAGCAATAGAAAACGAGAGACATGGAGAGGAGACGCAGAGATACGTCAAATGCTGAAAAAGTGAAATTCGTACGAATAGACACAGACACCGAAAAAACTACATTCTTCTAATTTTTTTTTGAATTCCGTATAATGCATTTTGTTTTGTTTCGGCTTGTTATTCTTTTTCCACTTCCTATTGTTCTCTTCTTGATTTTCCGTCGTTCGCAACATTGTATGCATGTTGTCCAATCGTTGGGCGGTGATAAGAAAGATGAGATGAAAAGGAAAACGGGAAGTCGACACAAAACTCATTTCTCTTTTAATAAAACATGAAAGCGAGTCTGCATGTTTCTTTATTTATCTGAACAGTGGTCGGCGGGCGAAATCTGTGTTCGCCCAGCGGGTCTCGTCCTCTCTTTCTTCAATTTCAATATTTTTTTCTGATGATGAATATTAATTGTTTTCGAAGCCAACGCCATACAACACATCTGCAAATTGAAGAGGTTGATTGAGGAAATTGAAGAAAGTTACGGTGGGAGTCTGCGGTGCCTGTGCACACCCACCATTTTGATGAAGCACTTCCAATTAATTATTGGAGAATTTCTTTTTGCGTTATTACAATGTATAATACAATTTTTTTGTTTTAAGTGCGATACCATTTCTCTTAGTTTTCAGATTTTTTATAATCAACAACTTTCCACTGAAAATGTTTTAAAAACTGCAATTTGTATAATTTATGTAAGTAATTATTAGGCAAAATTAAAATAAAATATTCTAATGTTATGTCAAGCGAGGCAGGACGGAAGTTATGCTCGTTTTCAATGTATTTTCTAATTTGGAAACATATAGGATATGAAATAGATTGCGATTATTTTTTGAAGGAATTAGAGCCAGACCACTATGAAACTCCAAAATACCTTCACTAATCTTTCTCAGAATAAGGGAGAACCTGGAAAAGTTGTTAATCACTCACACAGCATGAAGTGGGTTAAACGTGCAGTAGTTTGTTTGCAGGCCACATGCCGAGCGGATGAGCAGCACTGGAAATCAGTACCTTAATCATATTAATATTAATGAGAGAACAAATTAGTCAGAGCAAAGCCCGAATCATTGATTTTTGCATCTTAGTGATAGTTGAGTTAATAATAAAGTTTTTTTTCAGAAAATTCCTCTTAAAAGCACGATTCAATAAATATCCTCCTATCAGAATGCCCAGAATTATGAATACTGAATTTGTATATCACATGCTTTCTAAATATTCATAACGGAAAAATAACCGTTATCCAACTCTCTTATAATGATTTACCTTCTTTTTATATTTTCTATCGACTATTGTGATTTTCTTTCAGGAAATTAAGCACTGGGACTGCAATTATCCCGTGTCCTCCCGTCCGCTGCAGGTGAAAAAAAGCAACAATGGATACTGACATTGCAAAGAAGGGTGAGCAATGGTTTCAAAAAAAGTATATTAGAATAGTTCCGAGAAAACTAGATGGTTGCTTTGAGAAGGCAAGAAAACGGAGAGTGGTCTTAACTCGGAATGGGTTCTTAAATAAAGAAAATCGATCTATATTGCTTTTTTAAATAAGAAAATGTATCTAATGAACACTAAAAATAGCAGAGTTAGTCGTAATTAATACTTTTAGCAAGCAAAAATCTAACAGAAAGGTTTTAATCTATTAATTGATCTAATTCTGGGTATTTAGCTGCGAATTGGGCACCACTAACAACTTAGTCCGTATTTGAGGAGAATTTTTTTTGTCGAGGAGAAAATTAATTGTGAAAAAGAGATTCCGCTAAATTAAAAAAAAATTAGTGTAGAACTGTTTGAAATATCGAAAAATAAATCGGAAAATTCAAATAAATTGTGTAGATTTACGAAAATAAACTCGACACACAGCAATAATTTCGGAGTGTCGTAGTTCTTTTTCAGAGCAAAAAATAAGAATTTTAAAATTTCAACGAAATAGGCGGTCCGTCAGATCCCGGATAATCACAAGTTTAATGAAAAAAGCAGCAAAAAAGCGCAAATAATAAAGAAAATCCATGTGGCCAATTGAATTTTTGTGCAGATTTCATTGCATTTCAATCTAGCTGCTTTCTCTCCGTCCGAAACATTTTTCTTCTCCCAATCTTGAAGCGTCCCATGATTTTTTGTGTATTTAACAAATTCATAAAAACTGTTGCGCCTTTAAACCTTCGAAAAATCAATATTTTGTTCTCGAAAAATTTAGAAAATTAGCGAAAACCAAAAAATAATCTGAAATTTGTGAGCTTTATGAAATTTACATCAAATAGGTCCGTGTATTGAAAGGCCTTCAAAGTAGAACAGTCGCAAAAAAAAACAGAGCTGAATCGGAACTCGGTGCCAAATCACAGTATTCGATATTTCTGAAAGGCATTTTCCTTTTAAGAATCGTTATTGCCTGCACACGGTTTCTTGTTAAATTTCATACTGAAATAAAGTGGTTTTGCGGTTTAAAGACACCGAAAGTTTGGAAAATTATTTTTTAAACGCGTTTTTTCGATCGTTTCACTTTTCATACAATAATACACGCAGTAAGCCCACATCTGTTCCGTTCAAGATGCACGATTCATTTGAAATTTCTTGAATTTCCGTTTGTATAAAATCAGCTAGTAGATGACAAAATATTTCAGAAAAGCGCGCTGTAGCTCAATAAAGAGAAAACCAGAAAGTAAAAAAGTGTGTTCCAGTTCAACTCATGAGGAATTTAGACGGCGCCGATCTAGTGCCGGCTACTAACCTTCTTAAAATTAATTTTCGAAAAGAGGCGCCAATTGAAAGTATCGCCGAACCTTGTGAACTTATCTTTCTAGGATAGCTATTAAGTGATACCGTTTTGAAATAGAATCATTAAAGAAGACGGAACGAAGAAATCGGTCCGGCTATTTCACGGCTTCTAGCTTGGCGCACTATTTGCTAAGTTTACTTGCTGTCATAATCGATCCGTAATTATCCTGTGTTGGCGCGGACCACAGCTAACCATGCTTTGCGATCTTAGGCGATGGATGCCCATGGATGCAATGTCAGTCGATTTCCTCGATATATTGAGACTTCTTTTCGAAATGAGTCGGACCATCTCATGGGGGGTCGTCCGACAGGTCGTTTTTGACCTCGAGGAATCCATTCTTGTATCAGTTTTGTCCATCTTCCGTCAGTTCTTCGCATAATGTGCCCGGCTCATCCTAATTTTTTCTTTTTGATGTATTTGAGTGGGTCCGTGACTTGGGAGATTTTTCGGATGTCTTCGCGGTGTAAGTCTCGTTAGCGTTGTTCCGCGAGGGTCACTCCAATTAATCTTCTTTCTAGTGATGCATGCGTCACACGGATTCTTTCATCGAAGCTCTGAGTAAGCTCGAATTCGTGAGCAGGTACTATTTTCAATAACGCCGACAAAGATCTACAATTGTTGTCTTGTTTTAAATAGTAGCTTCCAATTCGAGAGGAGTTATGCTCTTGCCCGCACTCCGCATGACGAAACTAGTGATATCTTCACTTCTTTAAGCAATTTCTTTCGGCTTCCGCCGCCACAAAACAGCTCAAACGACGTCTTAACGTCTAAAAATGCTCATTCACGCCATCGAGTCGTTCGTTTTCTCCGGAAACCCACCTTCTTGCACACACATCAAACCGCACATTACTGTAGTCCCCCTATTTTTTGATTTCGCAGAAAATGACGAAGGAATTTTCGGATTAAGCATGTTTCTGACCAGCAAACATACATTATCTGGTAGAAGGCTCCAGTTGCCCGTGTCTCTCAATTTCTCCGCTTCAAATTAATTGGGGATACTTTTGGAAATTCATTATTAACTCAAATGAGCGCCCAAAAAGCGAATTTTCCGGTGATTTATCTTATGAATATGGAAATAAATACCATAGAGATAGCTACACCAGGCCTAGGTAGAACCCTAAATGAGACAACTCAACAGAAAATGCAAAGAGAAAAACAAGAAAAACAAAGCAGAATCATTCAAAATTGTTTTTTTTCCTTTTTCTTCTTCTTCCTCAGCTTCCTGTTTCCTCTTTTCATATCCTCCACTCATCGAAGGTCTTCTCGCTGGCTTCAAAAAGTTTGTCTCCCTTCCTGTGTCTCTGCTTTACTCTACTCACTCTCTCTCTAACACTTTTTTGCTGCTAATACCCACTATTTTCACGATGTTTACTTCCGAGTCTTCGAAAAACTGGAAATTAAGACAAAAATATAAAAATTCTCGTTTTGTTTTTTTTGCATTTTAAACTGGAGAAATTCCACAAAGCGTGACTAAAAATGGATTTCGAACTGCTAGAAAGTGAGCTATTTATCTAAATTTTTGCATTTTCTTTTGTAAATAAAATATTGAAGATGGTCAAGCAATCAAAGCTCATTATTTTTGTGCAAAGCGGGGTATCACTCGTGTTGAAAATAAAGTGACGGGGCAAATATTATCTGAATGGTATTTCGAAGAAACCGGAAAAGTTTGAATGAGATCCCGGCGTTTTTATAGACTAAAAATTGAAATTTGATAAGCGCATCAACCAGACGCGGAACATAGCTCTCTTAAAGTGCCGACAGATTCCAAAAGCGTCCCACACTAAACACTCCAACATTCTATTTCAACCGGGGCATCTGTGCATTTTTAGTGTTTTAACCGCCCACCTTCTATTGCTCTTGCCAAATATGCAGACCAACCTGAAGTTCTATTCTACACGAGTATTTCAACGGCGCAACATCTCATTTCCATCTTAAAATTATAAATTGGCACGATTTCACCTGAAATATAGCTTCCATTCGCTACCCTTGTATGATAAAAGTATGCGATCCGTCGTAGTTTCGTAATACATATAGGCGATATTCCTCTTCATACCAATGATAGTTGTCGCGATGGCCAAGCGCCCAGCACGGCACGTCCTGAAATACTCGACTCGAAAATTTAGGAAAAAATGAATTTCGTATTTTTTTGAGCTGTTTTTAACACATAAAAACCCAAAAAAATTATTCTAAAGCCCTATTCCAGACAGAAAAAGAACCTTTCGCTATTCCTTCTTCCTGTAAATTATTGATATGAATAAGAACAATTTGGCTGAATATAAAAGTTTTAGAACTTCTTCATAATATTGTAGTCTGCACTTTTTATTAAAAAGTAGTACATTTTAAACCGAATTTCATGTTTTATTAACCTAGTGACATAGAATAAAAAAGTGTGGTCCAGTGTGGGCGTTTTTATTCCAGTAATTTCAAACTTTAAAAAATTAAATTTTGTCTCCGCCTCATCCCTGGTTGATCTTACAATTAGATAAAAAAATCAATACTTTATTTTGATTTTGACAACGGCAACTTCACGGCTATCGGTGTTGTTATTCCTGAAAATTGTGCTTTTCTAAATCATGTTTTGAAGAACATGTTTTGTCAGCTTATCCAGTAGATAAAAAGGATTCTATTGTTCCATACCTCAATGTTTTTTTTCAGAATCAGTCCCATCTGACCCCATGAGTTGGCAGACGTATGTGGTGCCACTTGTAGGTACTGCTCTCCTCTCCACATTCACATTCTTCTTGGGTACGTTTCATTGTTTCCCGCCAAAAATATTCAAAGCTGGAATTTTTCAGGAAAATGGGGCTACTCCGTTGTATGGGTTTTCGTTATCGTCATAGCGACTGTCACAAAAAATTACTTATGGAGAAAAAGGGAAAGAAGGTTAGTCGGATTGGAGAGATATCAAAAGTGCCACAAAAAGTAGAATTATTCAAATCTCCGGTATAAGAATATTAATTTTGAAAACTTTTATACATTTTCAGTCCAACTTTCTATATTGGGGTGGTCAATACGGATCGCCTGAGGCCCGTAACGCTCAAAGAAGGCTAGAAATTAAGTGGTTATTTGTGCAATGTGTGCGCTCAAAATTAAAATGTGTAGGGGAGGGGATAATTTTTGGCGTTTTTGCCATGGTTTTGGTTCCGGAATGTTTTTCGAGTAACACCTGTTATTATTTAGACATTTTTTACAAAAAATACATATGACGTTGAAAACTAACAAATGTATTTTTTAGTCGAATTTCGCGATATTTGAAAAGACACAGCGTATCAAAGTAGTGATCATCCCAGAGATGCCATACTTATCAGAGATTTCGACAAAAACCAGAACAAATAAGACAAGAACAAATAAGAATTACACGTGGTTATCACAGATCGGCGAAAAAATCTGGGTATATCATCAAAAAAAAGTGAGAAAGCGGGAAATGTCGACATTCTAGAAGAAACAAGGGAAGTTGGGACTTGCGGTGCGTGTACGTCGCGTGCATTAGTGTATGCGTGCTACTCCGCTTTTGAATAGGGAGATTGCAGTTATATTATAGAATAGAAGGTACAGATGACCTGGTGAAACTCAGATGAAACTTAATGGTCTTGAACCCGAGTTGATTTGAGGTTATTAATATTTAATAATAAATATTTTTTAAAATTGCTTGGAAAAGCAGACGACTGAAATATTTTTAGATAGAGAAATTTCAAAGTCGCTGAAATTATTATTTCAAAATCGTTTTCTGTTTCCTTCATTTGAGTACTTTTACTAAACTATAGTAGAATTCAGCAGCAAGACATGCGAAAGGGTTTTTGCCGTATGAACTACGAAATTTTCAAACGTCCTCGCATGATTTAGATTTTATTCTACTTACAACTCAGATTCAGATTCTACTTACAACTTTGCGCAATCTCAAAGTTAGGTGTTTCCAGAAAAATCACATTATATTTTACACTGCACAGCAGCTGTAAATATCGGTTTCTTGTAAAATAAAAGCTCTGGAAACACGTATTTTCTGCCAATTTTTTCACGTAATTCAGCGCTGTGGGTCAAACTTCGAGTTTTACCGAAACTCGACTTCTGATGAAAGTTTCAGGAATTGAGAAAAAAGCTAAAAAAAAAAAGAGTTTTAATAACAAAAGAACACATTTACTAAAAAAAAATTTTTTTTTAATTGAAAAAATGAATATTTTGATTATTGATATTCATGAGAAGAAAAAACAAAAATGACAAGTGAAAAATCGGGGGAAATGATACGAAATGATTAAATTAACTTAATACTTGGTCGCCATGCCTTTGGCTTTGATAACGGCCTCACGTCTTCTTGGCATCGAGTCGATCAAGTTCATCACCGTCAGAAGTGGGATTTTGGTCCATTCTTCCTTGAGTTTCTCGAATTTTTCGGTACAATTTTTTGCTTTTCTGTCTTTCAAACGTTTGCCAAGGACCTCCCAAAGATGCTCAATGGGATTTAGGTCGGGAGACTGGCTTGGCCAGGTCATAACGTTGACTTGACGCTGCGCGAACGTTGAATATTGAAAATATAAAATGAATGCGCTCGAGAATCGGAGTAAAGTTTTTAGAGATGCACCTTTAAAATACCGTAATGTTTCATTCGAAATGTTGTTTCTCAGCATTCCGAGTTATTTATTTGGAATCATTCTGATCGAAATATCATTCCAAATTGTTGCAATTCTCACGAGTTGCAAAATATTGTATCGGTTGGTTAACCGACGATGTCTGAATTAGCTCTGCAAGCTCTAATTAATATTTTATGGAATAATATACTAAATTGAGAGGAGCAATAATATAATCACAATTAAACGAGCAAGACGCAACATATAGAAAAGATGGAGTATAATTATATGAATAATTATTATCTATCCGCGAGTACGTGATTTTTCGTTTAAAGGCGCTGTTTGCGTCTCGTTAGGGGATAGCGCGTTTTAACGCTCTAATTTAAAAATTGTAAGAAAACGCACACACTGCGTTTGTGATTTCTTTTCGAAAATTGTAGCAAATATTGGTGTTAATTGAAAAAAACATAATTTTCGAAGCAAAATATAAAAAAAATTCCAATATTCGCTTCAATTTTCGAAAAGAAATCACAAACGCAGTTTGTGCGCTTTCTTACAATTTTTAAATTGGCGCGTTAAAACGCGCTATCCCCTAACGAGATCCAAACAGGGCCTTTAAACGAAAAATCACGTACTCGCGGATGGATAATATATCGACAGAAAGAATAAAGAATAACAACGAGAATCCGCTCGTTGCTCTTAAGTCTTAAGCTTACGTGTCTTAAAAACGTGGAAAGCATGACAATCGAACAATCTAGAAATGCGCGCCAACCTCGGTGTGCGTGCGCACTTTCGGATCTACCGTAGTTCCATAACAATGCGAGAGCTGACGATCATCGCAACACAAATAATATCGGAATTTTCGAAATAACGAATTCAATACAGCAAGCCACTGGCATGCACAGTTACGGAGAACAAATAGTGCTCCACTTAACTTGAAATTTTGGCGATACGATAACCAGCAAGTCATCTGTTCAGTGTCTCTTCTTTCTCACAACTTTCAAGCTGCAGAAGTTGTCTGAGCTTTTCAGATTCTAAAGACGTCCGTGGCAAAAAAAAATAAGATTTTGAACGTTGCTCCTCTATCGCAAAGAGCATTGTCTCCATTAATTTGCTATCATGATATCAAAAAAAAGTTAATTTTTTAAAAGAAGCGCTTCGTTATAAGACTTTTTACTGAAACGCCTTCATTTCAGGCTGATATCGTTGCGTGCCACAGCGTTGCGTGAACGCGAAGTAATAATGGCTCAGCTGCAAGATCTTCCTGCTTGGGTGCAATTTCCGGATACAGAGCGAGTCGAATGGTTGAATAAGGTCATCCATCAACTGTGGCCGTACATTGGAGAGTACGCCAAAGTGTTCATGAATGATTTTATCATTCCGCAGGTGAAGGTGAGCAGGTTTGCGAGACACTTTCGCGCCTATGCATTAAAGCTGAAAGCTCTCAAGAATTTAGGCTCAAATGCCAAGAATGTTCAAAAACTTCAAATTCACAAAAATGGATATGGGAGACATTCCATGTCGAGTCGGTGGTATTAAAGTGTACACTACGAATGTTGGAAGAGATCGAATTATTGTGGATATGGATGTGGCCTATGCTGGAGACGCAGACTTCACTGTTTCATGCTGTGGATTTACGGGAGGAATGAACAATATTCAGGTTTTTAATGCTTAAATGCAGACGCACAATTCGCCGTACAATATGCTGACGCGTTTTTTGTGCACCCATCGCTCATTATTCAATTCGTGGTTTAACTATATTGCCAGGTTTTAGGAGAATTCGTTCGATTTCAGAGAGATGGCGCGCCGAGCCCATATCTCCGCTCTATTGTGCGGTTTTTTAAGGTTGGAGTTCGCGGCGCCAATCCGATATCATCAAACGACTCTCTCCTCCAAAACGGCATTCTGGAGGAGAGTTTCCTTCCATGACCATCGATTCTCTTTAATAGAGGTCATTCAGTCCATCAAAAAGACGGTGCTCCGGCCCATTAGGCTTCCACGAAAGACGAAAACAAGACGTATTTCGTCAGGTCTTGCATTCGTCTTACGCAATGAAAAATTTGTGTACTGTGCACACAATGTCTATCTCTGCGTGAGACGAATCCAAGACGAATTCAAAGACGAAGACGAGACGGTCTTATTTCATTTTTCGTGGAAGCCTTACTGGCAGGCAAGCTTACTCATCTGGTGCTGGTGCTACACCAATGTGTAGCTGGCCATGGTCATCTGAAAATCCCATTCTCGGGCTAATGCTCAGAGAAAGAACCTGCTCGACTGTCTACGTGTCAGGCAGGGTCGCTAATCAACCTCGACGGCTTCGAGCCGTCATCGCCAAGAAAGGAGGTCTTGTAGAACAGAAATAACAGATCAATGTTGTTAACAGTCCAGATAAACCGATTGTGTATGTGTTTTATGGTCTCAGAATTACACGAAGTCTCTTTTGTACGGCTAATTGTGCGCCATCCTGTCAATGCAAAGCGACCATTGAGCTACGCAGAGATTGCGAAGCCTTGAGCATCTGCCTCGCTTACTCAGATTATTTAAAATTTGACGGTGTAACGACGCCAACATTACTCATGCATGTTGGTCTGAGTGAGCGTGGGGTGTGCTCCAAGCTTTGTACTGCAAGATTCCCCTGGTGCCTTTCTTTTTTTTAAATTCTGACTTTTAGTTCTCTGGAAAATTGCGAGCAATTCTGAAACCTCTTCTACCGTATCCCCCAATGGTTGGAGGCGTCTCAGGAACATTTTTAGAAATGCCGAAGATGGATTTTAATTTAACGGGAATGGGAGAAATGGTGGAGTTGCCGGGCCTTATTGATGCCATCCGAACTGTTATTAACAGCCAGGTAGGATTTCAATTTCCTTTCGCGGGACGGGAAATCATTTCTGATTTCAGATCGCTGCCTTGTGCGTTCTGCCAAATGAAATCGTCGTTCCGCTTGCTCCAGAGGTAGATGTCACGAAACTGTACTTCCCAGAACCTGACGTGAGTTTCTACGCAAGAAAAAACGTCGTAGAAAAGTTACCGCGAAGAATAAAAAACTTCAATAAAATCAATTTCAGGGGGTTGTCCGTCTGAAAATCATTGAAGCGAAGAACCTTGAGAACCGTGACATTTCCTTCATCAAAAAGGGAAAGTCGGATCCGTATGCTGAAATTCAAGTTGGATCGCAGTTCTTTAAGACGCGAACAATTGATGATGACTTGAATCCGATTTGGAATGAATATTTCGAAGCTGTTGTTGACCAGGCAGATGGACAGAACTTGCGAATTGAGTTGTTTGATGAGGATCAAGGGAAGGATGAAGAGTTGGGAAGGTTGTCCGTCAACTTGAAAATGGTTCAAGCCAGAGGAACAATTGATAAGGTGAGAAACCTGCGGTGGTGAAAGAAAACTATCGTCGTGGATTCCAGAAGTGAAATGAGTCACGTAGGTTTATTGAATGAATATCCAGCCTTATTTTCCATGCTGAAAGCCATAATAATATTCTTAAATTGTGTTGATTAAACGTTTTTTTTTACTCACTCATAACATTACACTTTAGTGGTACCCATTGGAAGGCTGTAAGCATGGAGATCTTCACATTAAAGCCACGTGGATGGATCTATCCACAGAGCTGAAACATCTGGAAAAGCAAGAATGGGAAGCGGAATGGGGTCAAGCCGACAAACCAATTCACTCCGCTCTCTTGATGGTATACATTGATTCGGTAGCTGATCTCCCGGTTAGTGTTCGGTGGCTTCACAAAAATAGAACTGCTTCTTTTCCAGTATCCAAAATCGAAGCTGGAGCCATCTCCATTCGTGGAAGTCAGTCTGGGAAAAGAGACTCAGAGGACTCCAGTCAAGGTGAAAACCGTGAATCCGCTGTTTCAGTCAAAGTTTTTGTTCTTTGTGCGGCATCTCGATGGACAAGAGCTGAAGTTTGAAGTGAGCTGAAATTTTCGATATATTTTTAAGATATTGCTTGCCATCAAAACTGTAATGAAATGGGAATCTACTTATTATTAAGCGAATAGTTCCGTCTGTGTGTCCGTGACTCTGTCCAAGACGTTTCTTAGAATACATAACTTAAAAGAACCGGAGCCTTTTACATTGATATTCGGGATGGAGTCATGTCCACCCGAGCGCTTCGCAACCATATATTTAGGAGGTCGCAAGGTACTTGGGATACTGTAGAACCGTACACCAAAAATCTACAACAAAAAAGTCTTTACAACGATAAAAACAGTCAACATTTTGCTGATATATCAATCTGGATGTCCGTATATCACATGTTATATCACACATTGTTTTCAAATGTTTCTAAAACATTTCAGAATGTTCTAGAACAGCGGCGTAGCCGCGAACTTTCTACTGGTATTCAATGAAGTGAAAATAGCTCGCTGTCTTTAAGCATTAAGGCAACTGGCTTTTTGAATGTGTCATTGAACAGCAATATCGTAGGCAGAATTACACATTGATCGATCGTGCTTTTCTCTGGAAATGTTTTTTGCATTTGAATAGATTCAATTAAGCAAAATATAAAATAGAAAAAATAGAATTAATTGCAACTCGTATTAAATTTAATTTTTCTCGGATAAAAATGGACGAGAAGAAGGCGCCTCGTTGGGGGGGGTCACTGGTTTTTGCACGACTTTGCTTAGTATTTGTTCCAGACCATTTTTTTAGTAATACCAGCGATTTTTGATATATTTTTATTAACAAAAAAGAAAAAACTGAACAAAAAATGTGATGAAGACAACAGTAAATGACTAGATAACCGAAGAATTCTCTTTCTATCGCCACGCAGACCTTGAAAAAAGGTGCCTTTGAGACCCAACTTTGCATGAGACTACAGAAGATCGAAAAGTAAGCTTAATGCGCTCAAAGCATCTTGGCAACAAAATAACTAAACGTTTAAAACGCAGTAAAAATTTTCCGAAAATATCGAAAATCCAGCGACCGCTCCCTACAACTAAGATAGCACGGAGAAAAATAATATTTTGTCTTGTTCAAGATCATCATGCCTTCAATTTTTTAACGCTTTTTAAAAATAATTTTTTGATTCAATTCTAAAAAAGCTTTATATTTCAAATTAATAGATATTTGACAATAAAAAGTGTTTTAAAAGTTTTTTGCTTGAAACGCGCGCGGCGAATTTGCGTTTAGGCTCCGCCCACGTCTCCTTCCACTTCCGATTCGTTCCAACTAAAGGTTGGTGTTTCCAATCTTTTCGTATTGTCTCGGAAAATCGCAAAAAATGTTCTGATCCAATTTTTTTCTGTTCCAGGAAGGCTCAGTTCTACCTTATATTGCGTTTCAGAGTGGGGCTGGTATACTTTGTCCAGCTCAAAATCATCGTGCCTCAAATTTTTTGACGTTTTTTTAGAAATAATTTTTTGAATTATATTCTACAAAAGGTTGATAATTCAAATAAATAGATCTTTGATAATAAAAACTGTCTTGAAAGCTTTGAAATAGGAGCAACGAGGCCGACCCATCGTTTGGCCACACCTACGTTATTTCAATCACGTGCTCGCTGCAAATTTTTCTTGCAAAATCTACATTTAGCACAGCAGTATTAAAACTGTGTTGAAATCAACTGCAATATAAAAGATTATTTTTTAATATTTCAGGCTATCGACGATGGCACTCGCCGCTCCCTCGGTTCACTTGTCATTCCACTATCTACCTTCCTCAAAGAGCCCAATCTAGAGCAAAATCAACAAATGCACATGCTCACTCTAGGCGTTCATCAGAGCCCAATTGTCATTACAACAAGGATTCGGGTAAGATTTTTTTCCTTTTGTTTTCGTTTTTTTTCTGTTTATTTTTTGTTTTATTATTAAAAAAAAATTTTTATGTTAATTGTGCTTAGCTTCTAGATAGTTTCTAATGTCGCAGTGTGTTGTGTGTGGTGTGGACTTCACATTTTTATTTTTTAAATGCTTCATTTTCCAAAGTTCT
The DNA here is from genome assembly GCA_003052745.1 of Caenorhabditis inopinata. Classification (NCBI taxonomy): domain Eukaryota; kingdom Metazoa; phylum Nematoda; class Chromadorea; order Rhabditida; family Rhabditidae; genus Caenorhabditis; species Caenorhabditis inopinata. The sequence continues at coordinate 9,977,195 of AP018153.1, forward strand.
GTTCGATTAACTATGGCGCAAAGTGTTCAATGTTCTGTGGGAAGTGCGTAAAAAGAAGGTCCCAAATATTCTTATAGGTTCTTCATAAATCTGAAGGAGATTCCATCAAGATGAAGGAGTTGCAACGCGAGAAGGTGGAGGCAAAGCTGAAGAACAACGTAGATTGTTTATGATCCTCTGACCTCAAAATAAACCAAAACAGAAAGAAAAAAAAGAAATTCTGGAGTTTTAAATATTTCCAGTTTAAAAAAATACTCCCGAAAATCTGCCGTTTGCAGTATCAAAGTAGATATACTAGAAATTTGAGCCATCGAGAAATAACGGCTCAAAAAGGCCACGTAGATCTCGGCGCTTTAACGAGTCTCGCATTGAACTGCGCAGGACATTATGAGTTTTCCATTTTTCTACATTTGCGCGAGCAAGCCGATAGTTTCAATAAACTCACAGATTATTCAATAAAACAAATCATTATTATCACAAAATTTAGTAGATTTTCAATTTTCATTATGAAGCGGCGGATTTGAAATTTATTCATCTGACACTGATGTCATTGTCCTGATCAGAGCCTAATGATAAGATAAGAAGCCCATTTAAGGAGCAGAAACACAACATTGATGGACGTCATAAAATATCGCTTCCAATTTCCCCAATGTCACCTCTCCCCCACCACAGCCACATACGCACACGCACACGCCTGCCCACACCTGTAATTTCATGTAGAAAAAGTCTTGAGTTGTTTATTTTAGATGGCTAATTTCGAATATATAAATTCAATAATGTACTCTAGCTTTGCTGGCTGGAAAACTTTGATAAATGCTCGTTTCATTATTTTCATTCAGTTTCTTACAGGGTGGGGAATAAATATAGCGCCGCATTCAATACGGTGTAATAACTTCAAATCGAAATATTTTTTTTTCTGAAAATCAGCCAAAGTGTTTATTAAAAAACAACAAAAATTATAGAATTAACAGTTTTAGAATCTTCCTTTTTCGCTTTGATGACTCCCTGAAGTCTCTTCGAGTAAGAGTCGACGACGGCACGGAGGTAGTCAACGTCTAAATTGTCCCATGAAGCTGTCAGAGCGCTCTTCTGGGCTCCCAAATATGGATAACTACTTGTTGGGTCTAATATCCCCACAAAGCGAAATCCATTGGATTGAGTTCTAGGCTCGAAGTTGGCCATCGATCCTTAGTTATAAAATCGGGGAAATTGGCTTCGCACCACTGCTGATTGAGTTTTGCGGTGTGAGCCGGCGCTCCACCCTGCGGGCATGTTCAATCGCCACCCACGAAGTGGGATTTGAACCACGGCAACACCTCCGCCTCAAGAATCTTCTCGATATGGTATTCCCTGTTGGATCCCGAGTCAACGTTGACTACCTCCGTGCCGTCGTCGACTCTTACCCGAAGAGACTTCAGGGAGTCATCAAAGCGAAAGGAGGAAGATTCGAAAACTGTTAATTCTATAATTTCTGCTGTTTTTTAATAAACATTTTGGTTGGTTTTCAGAAAACGATCTTTCGACTTGAAGTTATTACACTGCCTTTAATGCGACGCTATATTTATTCCCCACTCTGTAATCTGAGAATTTTTCTGCAATAAAGTTTTTCGCAGAAAATCGCATAATTCCGCGGTAATTTAATAATTGCACTGCAAGCTGTTTGCTAAAAATTCGCTGAGTATATACAAAAGTATTCACATGTATTCAAGAATTGGGTTTCAGTTGAAAATGCCGAAAATTGAGATTGTTTGAGAGTAAGATAGTAGAAATTGAAATGTTCCGAAACTGTTTGCTTGAAATCTTCACATCTAAAACTACGATTTCGTTGTTAGCAACTCTTTTTCTCAAGGAAGACTTCTATAGCTCAATGAAATGAAGACGAATTTAATTCAAAAAATCGTCTTCGTTCGTCTTACGCTATAAAAAAGTTGTACCAACACAGTGTCTATCTCTGCGTCAGCCGAATCCAAGACGAAAACGAGTCGAGACGGTCTTATTTCGTCTTTCGTGGAAGCCTTAGTTTAAGGTGTGAAGATTTTAGTAAATCATTTTCATGATATTTCTACTTTTTCTTATTGATTTTTTCTGATTTCAAATTGGCAAAGCTCTTGTCAAATATCCTACCATGTAAACTGCACTGAGTTGAGATATAGAATTTACTATAAATTAAATTCTTTGATAAAAATTGTTTAGAAATATTCATTTTTGAGATCACACATTTTGCAGGCGTTGATTCAAGGAAAACCGAAGAATGCCATTAATGAATTGGGACATGATGTGCTTGGAGAGTATGGAAATGGTGAAAATCAATATAAAAATACTAAAAATTCATCGATTTTTTAGCTTTCCACATTGAAAGAGCCAATGAAAAAAGTGGGAAAACGAATGGTGATGTTGTGGCAGTTGAACCAGCGAAAACTGTTAATTTGGATGCCGCTGAAGATGATGTTGAAATTAAGTTAAGCGTGGATGATTACCAGGTTAGCTTTACATTATTTAAAAATATCAGCGGTTAACGATGCCGTGAATTTATGCTTTTAGCATTCAGATAACTCGGTTTTTAACAACATTTTTCAGAGAATCCTACTAAATAATATTTTGAAATCGGAAACTACGGTATATTTGAATTTCACAATAGTCAAGTATACTATTATGCCAGCAATAGCACTTTTCACTCAAAAAGCTCCAATACAATTTTAATTCAGTTCGCCATTTTATTTGTTGCACCAAAATGAGTTTTCATTTTTCTCCACTTCAACGGATTACCTTTTTCTGAAAGCTTATTTTGTTACCATTTGTCTCACATTAAACACCGAATGCCTATTCCCAAATTCTTTAAAATGCGTTTCTCATATTCACTTGTTTCAGATGCTCCGCTCCGATTCTCAGGGATCCCTGAACAGCTATGGCAGATCGAATAGTCGATTGGGAAGACTATTTAGATCGAAGCATGAAATGAAAAAACGAGAAACTAGGTAATTTTTGCTTTTATATATGCGAAAAATCATGAGAAAAGATTTTGATAAAAATCGATTTCAAAGACAATATATTATCGCCGTAAAAAAGTTCCGACATTTTTTCGAGCCTGCGAAAATCGGAATTTGAATTTAGAGGCTCCGCCCATTTCATCAGCGCAATTGCTATGCGCGATATATTTTTATCAGAAGAAACGAAAAATAAATAAATGACGCAAATTGATATATTTAAACATTCGAAGAAACGTGTAAAAAAATTCACTATTAATACAATTTCGTTCCTTTAATCCAGTTTAATTCTGAAAATTCAGAAGAAAAAATAAGGACCCTCTAAATTCAAATCTTGATTTTCGCGGGCTCGAAAAAATGTCGGAACTTTTTTACGGCGATAATAGGAACCTTATAAAAACCGTCTGCGGCCCGCATTCAGTCCGTGTCTTGGCCGTAATTCGCTACGGGTTGAAGATAGATCAAATACGTACTACGGGCTGCATGCGGACTGCATATGAGCGGCATCCGTATATGGACCGCGTGAGTAACAGAGTTGGGCGGAATAGGATTTTGGGAACTCGGAATCCGGAATCCGGAATACGGAAAAAATATTTTTTCACGGAATCCGGAATCCGGAATACGGAAAAAATATTCTTTCATGGAATCCGGAATCCGGAATACGGAAAAAATATTTTTTCACGGAATCCGGAATCCGGAAAACGGAATGAAAAAAACGGCGGAATCCGGAATGCGGAATGCGGAATCCGGAATTTTAACCATTAATAAGGGAATATTTATAATAAAAAATGATGTAAGTGCGCTCTGTTCGCAAAAATTTTTGCGGGAGTTCAAAAAAGTTTACATTTCACAACAATTGAGAATAAAGAATTAAAACGGAATAAAAAAACCATATCGCGGAATCCGGAATCCGGAATACGGAAAAAATCTTTTTTAACGGAATCCGGAATCCGGAATACGGAAAAAATGTTTTTTAACGGAATCCGGAATCCGGAAAACGGAAAAAATATTTTTTCACGGAATCCGGAATCCGGAAAACGGAATGAAAAAAACGGCGGAATCCGGAATGCGGAATCCGGAATCCGGAATTCCGCCCAACTCTGGTGAGTAAGTCTTCCACGAAAGACGAAGACAAACAGTCGTCTTCGTTCGTCTTTCAGTTCGTCTTGCATTCGTCTTACGCGATAAAAAATTTGCCAACACACTGCGTCAGACGAATTCAAGACGAAGAAAAAGACGAGACGGTCGAAATTTCGCCCAAATGAAACCCTTACCCGTGAGGAAATGTTTTGGGGAAACGGGGAAAGAAGGAGGGCTGTTTCAACAGTCGCACTTGGTTTCGGACCACTATTTGGGCGAAGCAGCAACGAAAAGAAGGTATTGAGAAACATTATTGAAAAAAGGATAGTGCAAATTGCTTTCTTCATTCCAATATTCTCCCCTGTTTCGCCTGTTGAAGCAAAGAGTTCATCATCACAAATAGAAATATGGCAGTTCCTCTGATGCAACTCTAATTTTTTGAAATCCTATTAAAAATAAGTTTCAATAATTCCACTTTAGAGCTGATGAAAACCGTGGAAAGATAGAGATCAAAATTGATTTCGACGAATTGGTGAATCAATTGAAAATCGATGTGCTCAGATGTCGTGACCTCATGACTTATGATAAGAAAGAGCAGTGCAACCCCTATGTCTCAGTGAGAAAAAACATTTAGATTTCTCTATTTGTACGTATTCGTTACAGCTGAAACTGGTGGCGTTGGATGGCAATAAGGAGGTTTTCAAAAAGAAAACACCGACGGCCAAAAACACTAGAAATCCGCATTTCGATAATCAGTGAGTTTTGAACAATTCTTTTCTCTTAAAATCGATAATTTTTCCAGTATTGAAATCGATGTGAACCCGTCAGATCTTCTGAATCATAAAGTGGTAATAAATGTAAAAGATGACACAAATTACGGTACATTTGTGGCCAAGCCAGTTCTCGGAAGCGTAAGTTTGACGGCAAGCAGCAAATCTGTATTCAAATGCTCATTTTTAGCTTGAAATACGACTAGATAGTTTGATGAATCGACAACTTTGTCAGCAATGGATCCCATTATCTGTTGAAAGAAAGTAATGTTTCTCTAGTTCCGAATACATAATTTCTAAAACTTATCTACATATTTTTACGTAGTATTTTTTATTTCCTAATCGATTTTTTTATTGAACGTGTTGCGTTTGAGTACATTTTGTGTCTCTTTCATCTTTCTCAATTTTTAGCGGGTTACAGATAGTTATAAAGAATTCAATTGCTTAATATTTATAATTTCTTTTTATGTAATCAAATAAGATACAATTCAACATGAAACGCGCACTCGTCTGAATGAAATGGTATTAAAAATTCTGAAAAAAAACAAAAGTGTGATGATGGTATGGGAATGAAAGACACGGCCTTATAACAAAATGTGTATCCACGTGGAAATGAGAAAAAGTGCAAATGAAAGATGCAATGAATTAGAAGAGCTTAGCTCGCGGAGCATGTCGTGCTCATTGCAAAAATCGCCGTTGCATGAACAGAATGTGACCTGAAAAAATAGTGTTTTTAAGTGGAAAGTACTGTTTTCTTTCTCAAAGTAACAGTAAAGTTTGAGAAATTGTTTTATGAAAATGAAAAAAAAAAGGTCTCAACGGAATGCGCGAATACGAAAATTTTCAATTTGAAAATTTGAACAAAGAAAAGTGAAAGAAAGTTGACAAATTTGAATGAACACCAACAATTCTGTAACGCGCACAACGCAGATTTTCAAATCTAACAAACTCAAATTAGTAACGAGAGGATGAGGTCAGTTCGATGGCATCATAATTGAAAGTAAATTGATTGAATTGATTAATTGAGAATTTTAAGCGAACAAACCTCACTTAAGGGGTGGCGTAAAACTACGACGCAAACAGTATTTTAAGCGGAATTGGAGATTTTTTAAAGCTCCAAAACTGGTCAGCCGAGGACTTTATTTGGGCAAAAGCTTCCCGACTCGCCCGTTTTTTTCTGAAATAAATAGTCTTCTACTATGGGAGCATAAACATGCCTGATTGTAGGAACTATTAGAAAGTTTTTTTTTAAATTTGAATCCTTATTAGTCCAACTTATAAAAATAAGCGTAATTGTCAGTTATGCCTTACTAGTTTGGTGAAATAATTAATATCATATTTCAGAAAATTTTGAGAACGATGTCGAATCATAGCCAGAAATTTCTGAGAAGGCGTCATGTGCGGGCAGCGCGAGGACCGCTCCAAACGACGGTCCAGGAGAATTCAAATAATTTTTAGATTTTTAAAGAAATGAAAACCACAGACATTTCTTTTTCTGATTTCAGAATGTTTGAGAGATTTGGAAAACTGTCTTAAGCGTGCTCGGCTATTAGATTATTATAGTAAAATGTTCATAACAAAATTGGAGGAGCATGCACCTTAATTGAAGTATAGATAACATCTACTCACCACATCAGTCTGACCAGATAACGGGAATAGCCTGAGCAATTTTCTATCGGTATGCCGACAAACTCTATGATTCTCATGAGCACTCAATATGTTTCTAACGTCATCATCAAGTCCAAACAGCAGAAGTCGATCCATACAACCACGTATCACACCATGTTGCTCTGAGATATCTGAAAAGAACGTTTTCTTTTAAATAGTAGGACTATTATTACCCGGACCGCTAAACGCTTTATGGATGGCAAGAAATTTCTAATTGAAAGCCACTCCTAATAGAGACGCACCTACACAATAGCCTGAGTAATAGAAGAGCATCTAATTACTTATATAGCGCTTCTGATTAATGGACTTCTTTTATAGAAGAACACCTAATTCGTTTTCGAATGTTCTGCGAAACCATTGTTCTGGTTGAAGAAGAACTTCTAAAGCACAAAAGCAATTTAGGTTTCCATATGTCCGCATGTCCTCTTTCTCAGATACTTCATCCATTCCATTTTTGCGCTTTCGCTCTTCACAATGCTATACACACAATGCAAGTTTAATGAATTTGTTGTCACTATGCTCCGTTCATTTATCAATTTTTGGCGTTTTCGCCCTTCAGCTATTTATTCGCTTTTGTGTGCCATCCTGCTCTTCACGGCTTCATCATTCCCCGTGTTTTCATAAATGGAAAATGGGCGAAACGAAAGATGAAAAAAGACATTGATGGATGTGATTACTTGTGCTTCCCTCTCCTCGTATCTTCCCTTTGCAGTTCTCCCAGCATTTCAGATGAGAATGTTGTTTTGCAGTCTTTCCTGATCGACTCTCATCGTTTATGAAGGATACTACTAATATTGGCTCTCCGGGATGAAGAGATGGAAGCGATGCTGCCTGCCGACTAATTATTCGCTGGTCATTTTCTCTCGGAATATCATATTAGGTGCTCGTACGGAGAATATGAACAAATTATGCGTTGGGGATGGGTTGGCATGCTGGAAAACATATAAAAGAGTGAAGAAGTCATGTCGAGAGCCGTGCGTTGCGCACGGCGTGTGGTAAAGGCAAAGTTGGTGAAACTGAAATAACCAGCTGCAATACTAGCAATTCTATAGTATTAGATGAGGCAGAATACAAAATTTCATTTGCAACTGATACGATACTTTCGTCGTAGTGTTTAAGAGTTGGTAGCACAAATACAAGAATGGTTCCCTCTAACAAACGGACATTCATTAATTTTTCACGACAATCATGACCTAATGGTTATCACAAAACCGCGTTTATTTCGTTAGAGAATGGTAACAAAGTAGTGTGTAAGAAATTTAGAATCAATTCTCACATGTCAATTGAGTCAAAATAATTTTCCACTTTCCAAAAAACATTCGAATCAAAATTTATTTAATTAATTCTAATATCAGTCAACATAATATGTACCACCATTATCGACAATGTATTGCCAACAGATAGGTAGCTGTTCGATTCCTTTTCGGTAGAAATCCCTCTGGATACAATCGAAAAAAAGACTGCAACTCAGTGATAATCAGTGGGTCCATGTCCGGAGAGTCCTGTGGAGGAAGCGAACTCGACCCATTTTTCGTTGATTTTTTTCAGCTACTGTGGCCATTTGCTTGCATTAGAGGTCTACTGTGACTGTTTTACATATTGGTTGGTGAAAGTTCCCAGTGAATCCAACAGATGCACAAAATTACCTTTTTCGGGTGTAACTCTTTTTTTTTAGTTGGAACTCCAGAATCTCCAGGTTTCAGCCAATGACGTCCATGATGAAAGTAGACATAGAGTGTCAACTTCTCATCGCCAATAATCAAATTGTAAAGCCATGCCGTCGCTCTTTTTTATGAAAAAGGGAAGCTGCTATGTACATCAGCCGACGAAACACGGAAATCGACTGTTTCCAGGAGAATCCGAGATCGTGGAGTGTCCGATTGAAGATACTTTGAGTGTCCAAGCTTACTTGCAAGGCACCTTCTCGACTGACGGGGGTCCTCTTTCACCAGTGCCAGGCCAGTACCTTGTCTTCATCAACCACATTGGCACGCCCGTTATGTGGAGAACCACCCACTCCGGAATTTTTGGAACTAACGAACTGCTGTTACATGAGTAACAGTGCCAGCACCCATAAAATAATTGATCCGATACTCAGCTTGTCTCGTCGAAGAACCAGGATGATGCTCATACAAAAATAGTAGGCGGGCATGCCCTCGCCATAGTTGAACTGAAGAGTTGTTTGAAGTAGCTATTGAGCTGATAATTTGTGTAAAAATAGCTACAACGCAGCTCATCATATTCCCCCCCCCCCTTCCCAAACATGGATTGTTCTGGAATATTCTTGAAGTTTCTAGAGAAAAAAAGAAAGTGATTCAAGGTATTTAACTCGACCTAATTGTTTAAAATAGTGGTACAAATCTATGCGGGTTGATCCAGACCGGCTACGACCTGACGTTTAGTTTTTTTCAAAATGAAAAATGAAGTTCGAAGAAGAGCTCTAGTTGAAAATCTCACCGAGTTTGGTGAAATAATGTGTCGGACATAGCTATAATGGATTTTTCGAGACAAAAAAACGACTTGTCGGACGATCCCCCATGAAATGGTCCGACTTATTGCGAAAAGATGTCTCAACATATCGAGGAAATTCGAGTTATTACTTCATGGAACGCTATCGTCCAATGTCGCAGGGCATAGCTACCTGCGATCCGCGCGCCCACACAAGCGAAGAACGGATAGCCTAAGTAAGTCATAGCGAAATTGGCCCAGCTCTAGTTTGTTTCCAATTTGTTCAAATTTACACAGCTATTGTAAAATGGACCGATATCTACGATTAGAGAGCTTGTTCGATTAGTAATCTTTAATTTGAAATAAAGGTTTACTTGAAACCGCTTGGTTCCCCGGATTAAGTTTGTATGGTGTTTTGCAAATTGCTATATTATGCCTATTCTTCTTGCCGATGATTTTACCGATAATTGGATGAAAGCAGTTGTTTTTCTCTATAAATATCGATATTACATCATTTCAACTACTTTCCCATCCGACTAAAATCTCCGTATCTGGCCGATTGATCTCCTACTTCCTCCCTCTCCCACTTTTTTATAGTCCATTCGTCACCATCATTATCTATGTGATTTACGATTGAGGGTTCTTTTGACGTAAAAATGAGCCACCGAGCCGATTGTTTTCTTCACTGTGTGTGTGTGTGTATGTGTGTGTGTGCGTATGAGCCGGCGTTTGGAGTTGGCAGAACAGAGATTTCAGGAGCTTGCAATCGAATGCGAAACTGATGAAAGGAAGGATGCAGCGATTAAATGTTTAGTTCCTTGATAAACTGATAAAAATTGCAAATCAGACGTAATTAACTGGTACTTTGAAATTTTGAACTTACATAAAGATTGAGACTACTTTTTGGGATCTGCATTTTATTTTCAAAAAGAAAGAACATTCGTCAACTTCTATATACATTTAGTCTTTTGAAATACGAATATTTCTTCATTTGAAACAGGAAAAGATTTATGAGACAAAAAAACATAAAGCTCCGGATACGGATATGGTGGAAACCTTGAAGAGATTGAAATGGGGAGAAGCAAAGGGTTTTAGAAAAGAAAAAAAACTATAAATTGACTGCATAAAATAACAGTGCTCTAATTGAGTAATCTAATTGAAATCCACAGTTTGGCACAGTATTTATAGAATAGAGTTAAGAAGCAATTAAGAATGATTGAATTTGAACGTTTTGAAGATTTGTATAGAACAATTTTATCCTTGATTTGCTGACTATTTAAAGCCAGAAAACCATTGCAGCGGCTTCTCGTCAGCCTTACTCTCCGAAATATTAAATATCTGGACTGCAATCTATCCTCCTGGCTATTGGTCAGTACGACATTTCAAAAATAACGTAGGTCTTACAGACTTAGCACTTTTTCGCCAATCATTTAAATCCTACATACGAAGGTAGAAGTTTCGTTTCTATTATAATTTGAGCGACAATCCCTTCAAATTTTGATGTAGTAAAAAAAGAAAACAGAATTCAAATGTTCAAATATGAGCTAGAATTCATTATTATTGAACTCTGCTGAATGTCTAAATGCGATATTTATAATTGAGAACACGTTTAGATATATGGAAAGGAGTATCTTCTTGTGTGTCAAGTTGCGAACTCTCAGAGATCTTCGTAGGCTAAAAATACTTCAAAATCAACAAATTACGTTCAAAATTAAACTTTTTTTTATTAAAAAAATTCTGGAAACTCTCTCAGATTGATAGCAGGATAATTCGTTTATTATTGTACGGAACTATATACAAACTACCATTAGGCGGTGATTATTTTTCATCACCTGTTGAAAAATCTATCTGAAATATAGTCTATGCATTGTCAGAAACCCTTGCTCGTTATTGTTATTTTTCTTTATCTACACGTACACGTTTTTCGTCGTGTTTCATCTTTCGTCGTCTTCTTTCCTTTTTCATACACTTCATTTCAGCTTTCACTCTAACGAATTCATTGAAAAAGCCTCTTTTTCTCTCTCTTCACTGGTCTTGTCTTCTTCTCAATTTCAATGTATGGGTCTAATCAAGAGCAAGAGGGCCCCCCCCCCCTTCCCGGCTGCCCGTCAAAAGTGCACACCAAACAGACACACCTCACACAAACACACCTCAACAACCATCTGCGTGTCCTCATCTCTCCTACTATATCCTATCAAATTTTGGGACCTTTCTTTTTAGGCTGACGAGGGGCAAAAGAGGTGTGTGCACACGCATTTTTCGTTAGTAGAAAGTCAGGATATCCAATGCACATAGACACACACATATACTTGAAATTTGCGCAGGAACATTTTGTAATTAGAATACCGAAAAATGATAGATAAGCAATTTAAAGACTTGTAACCAGGTGTGTTGCTTTTATGGGATACTAATTTCCAAGGAATTAATCCATTTATTAAACGGAGTTTGTTGACAGCAGAGTATAGTGAAAATTACTAGCTGTATATCAAAAATGGCGTCTCACTGAATGAATATTTACAATTCAGGGTTATTCCAACTAAATCCCTTCTCACCAACGACAATCAATTGTAAGCGCCAAATAAGTGCCTGGAAATTCAAGGAAATCACTCACAATCCTCAGTGTCGATCTTCTCGACAAGAGTAAAGCAGGCCGATGAACAGGGTACCAAACCGATTCCGTGGTCTGGCTGCCAACACCTGTCTGTGAAGTTCTTCGGCGGGTAGTAGTGATGCATCAATTGAGACCACAAAGGAAGATAAACGAATGATGCGCAACTGAAAACGTTAATGTTTCATGATGAATAATTTCTGCAATGACAGATAGGCTTAGCCACTTACTTATTCAAAATGAAAGAAAAGTGATATATATGTATCTCAGGACTTTTTTTTCTTTTTGAACTACTGCATTCAATAAATTTGCCAGGTACTAAGCTCACTTCAACGCCACACGTCATGGCTTCCACTAGATGCACTGAAAGATTGTGCATAGTGACATTAGTTGCCCACTTTTCAAAAAACCTTTTTAGATTGAAGATGTCCTGAAAATAAAGCATACTTTGTCATTGTCATATAAAAATGAATACGGCGCCGATCTCTCTATCTCTCCCTCTCTGATACAATACGATTGTGATACGGGAAAACTATAAACTGAAAGTGGGAAAAACAACTCGAAAACTAATCAGTGATTTAGTTTTTTTTCTGAAAACAATATGAAGAAGTATCCATTTGGGTGACTAGAATATTAAATCTTATTGAAGGCGTACAAAATCAGAAGCCTGACTTGCAGACCACTTAGTTAGTCGAACGCAGTTTTTAACTGATCGTAGTTTTCAAGTATGATGCCGAAAAGCTCACCTAAAACAGTGTGATTTGGGTCGATCCATCAATGATTCTCTAGCTGCCTCTGCCATCGGATAGCTGTGTTTTGCCCAAGTCGCTCGTAGAACAGTGCATATAATAATTGCCAACCAATTTCTCCTCATCTCACATCATTTGCGAGAGAGCCAACTGTCAGGACTGCTAAAAAATATAATATCGTCATCAGTGAATCACACTAGAAAAGTGCACGCATAAAAGCATAGAAAATCAGTGAAGCATTGATAACGGCTTGCTTGATAAAGTTCTGCCCGCATTCGTTGGCGAGATATTTTGAGAGTATATAAAAGTCAGAAGCTTAAACCGGAGAAAAAGAATTGGAGAGTAATTGATTTCGTGCGTACGGGAAAAGGGTCTTAGAAAGAGTGGACGGCGGCGATATGTTGAGGAGAAGTGAAAACAATCTGATAAGTAAATGAAATGGGCATATGCGTGTAGGTGCACAAAATTAGATTTCGAAAGTTGGGAATTCATTTTAGTTTCCAAATTTCTGGGTTTGTAATCTGAACCTTGATTTTAAGAGTATTGCAGAACAACAATTTGGGAATTCGTGCGAAATTAGAAATTAAAAAAAACTGAAGGCATGAGTAATAAATAGTTTTCCTACTTGATATTTTAAGGTAAAATTTCTGGAATTTTATATGAAAAAAATCAAAAATCTCATAGCCTACAACATATTTGTTTGAGAGATTCGGAAGATTCCATGAAAATGTATTATTTTCATCAATAAGGATGCCCATAAACATGAAAATAAAATTGAGAAAATGAGATAAAGGTGAAGAAAAAGCACCCGAAATGTTTTTCTCGACTGCTGACGTCTGGTCACTCCGCACTATTTTCTTCCTGCCGAGGAGTCAGAGCCCAATGACTCCGCCCATTTTGAGCAGGACCTGCTCTTTCCATTTCGTTTTTTATCTGTCCGAGTTTTAGTCATCTATCTTTACTTTTTCCATAGATGAAATATTTTGAAGAGAACAGTCAAGATAGTACATAGATACAATAAACTATTCGCGGCCATTGAAAAACGAAGGAGGATACGCGAGATGAAATTTCGGAAGACGAAAGAACACGAAAATAAAAACAAGAAGTGGAAAAGAAGAGCAGTAGCAATAGGGAAATACTAATTATTAGTGGCTGAAGGTCGTTGGTTCGAAGTAAGACCGAGTAGTAAGAGGAGGTGAAGTTATTACTCTATGTCTTACTATTATATTGCTTTGTGCATGGAAAATAGCAATGGAATTAAAATAAGAATAGACAATAATTGTTTGGAAGACAAAATAAGGAGTTTAGAAAATACTTCGAGTTTTGGTGATCAGAGAATTCTTCAGTAGACTGGCAACTACATATAGGCGCCAAACTATTGGAAACGAATTGGAGGCACAAGTAGGCGCAGAAATTCTCCAGTGATTGACTTTGTTTTTTACTATTATTTTAGAATTTTAATTTACGCAAATGATATTCTTGTTTCGTAGATACATTTAAGACTGGTTTTGTTTTTTTGTTGTCAAATTAGTTCAGAGGTTTTTATAGTACTCGTTTTCCTTCGTCTTCAATTTCAATTTAACCTTTTCAAATATATTTTCAGTTTCTCATAGTTTCGCGAGTGAATTTTCTACTTATCAGTTTTTTTTCTTTCATGTGATCGATCAACCTTAGAAGACTTTAGAACAAAAGAAATATCGGATTGACCGTCGTTGCCATGGACGAGTTTGCGATATTCGCGCGACGGAACTCTAGATTATACATTTTTAGTATATTTAATAGTGTATTGAACTTCGCCTGCATTCTATTTCCCAAATAGATTTCATTAACAACGGTCACGACGGTCAGCTGATTCAAGCAAATTTTTTATAAACTTGCAGTTTGGATTTTTTAATAAAAAAAGACATATTCATGAAAAATCAACATATTTCCGAAAATTCAGTTTATAGAATTTAAATACATTTTCAAATTTTTAGCAATCTATCGATTTTTAACGCAATCGCAATCTCTCAATCAATCTTTGTTTTTCATCATATACGGAAACAACGAAAAACGTAACTATAAATATTGTGTTTATTATGAAAGAACAATAACAACGAATGAAGCAAAATGGCTGGAACTCAATGGCCGTAGTGACCATGGTCGATGTTCCGACGAGCCTCCCTCTATTAAACTAGTACAGTAAGGCGCAGTAATCCAGCTTATTTCTATAATAACAAGAACACGAAGAATCGCCAAACAAATTCAAATTCAGCCTGGAAGGCTTTCAAGGATAAAGTCTTCTATGGAAGGAAACAAATCTTACAGGAATTCTTTACCTTTCATGTTTTTACTAAAATAAAAGTTTCACGATGTTTTATTTTTGTCTTACGCAGTAAATAACGAAACTATTGCCAAATACCAATAGTTTGGTGGCATTTAGAAAGGGGATACCACACATACTGGCACTAGTGCGGGCGAAAGCGGAAAGGTGCAACCAGCAACATGAACTCACCCTCGTTTTTGCATTGCACGGTAAACGAACTTACGTAAAACTTTTGCCATAATTCGCAATGACACAAAGGAAAATTAGGTATTCGGAATGATAAGCGGGTTATTTTCATAAAAATTGGGAAGAAATTTCACACAATTTGAAAAATCAAATATTAACCCTAAAAAACTTGGAAAATCATTAGCATTGCAAGATAAATAGACAAAAACAAGACGATTTCGGAAAAAACATTTATTATGCAATTTTAAATGCTGGTTATAGCATTTTAAAAACAACTCTACGAATTTTTAGAGGTGAAAAAAGGAGTCATGTGAGAGCGATCAGAAGTCATGTGAAAATTGTTCACATCCTATTCAGGAAACATAAAAACCTTCTCTATCAAGCGTGCTCTACAAAATCTGGTGGTCTTTTATCTAATTTTACAATATTTGAATTTCCATACCAAAAAATATCAAAGTTTTTTTGGTTAATTTCAGCACTACAAAAACAAAATCAGGTAACCGTACACAGCTTTTCGCATTTTTTCTTATTCAAATTATGGAAATGAGTTTTAAAGTTTCTGAAAGTCTCCAGTGTAACTTGATTTTCCGATTTCGGGTTTCCAGGCAACAAACATGTGCCGTTTACAAACAGAAATCAGATTTCATGTTTGACAGAGGAATGATTAATTTTCGTTCCATGAAATCCTAATTCTGTTTTCTCCTCGTCACAATCTGCCTCTGTCTCACAACCCTACTACAAAAGATGCTTCTAAGATTCTGAATAAAGCAGAATGTATCAAAAACGGAAGAAAAGCCATGAATATAAAATCATTAGAGAAGTAGGCGACAAATGAAGCATAAGAGCGTTAGGGAAAGAAACAGAAGAAGATTGAATACCGGCGATAAGAGATTCTGAATTTTTTTTTAATGGAAAACAGAAAACAGAATAAAGCAATTTCAGATATTAATTTGTATGATGCTTCTATTATATATAATAATCCGCTTGATATTCTTCGTAAAATGTTATTTTTAATAAAAATCTTTAATAAAAACTTACACAATTTCGAGAAACATGGAATGCAGTTGAGTAGAAGGAATTGAGCGGCAGAATGAAGTTTAGACTCAGACGTGTATTTCATAGAATTTTCACAGAAAACACGGCTCTTATTCAAGGTGATTCCATCAATAGTTGCATATACTAAAAATTAGAGAGGTTTTAAAATGAGTTGTTCGCATTGTTATGGAATGTTCAAATTAAAAAAAAACCAAAAATATCAGGAGAATAACCGCGATTTTCACCAAGCTTCAAAAGTACGTCAACACAGTGACGCGACATTGCGGATGCTTCAGATCTCACGCGCATTTCTAACTATTTATTAATAAGTGCGTGCTCCGATATTTTAATGGAGCTATACATAAAAATGAAAAAAAAGTGTAACTATTTAAAATTTAAAAAGTGACTCAACCGGCTTAAAATTGTAGAAAAATAGCCAAAAACTCAATGGCAAAAACTCAAGCTCGATGTAAAAATATGATGCTTGAAAAATAGGCCCAAAATGTCTGTCATTTTTCGAAATTCTTATTTTTATTACAAACTTGAACTAAAGCGCTCTCTATATTTTTAGAATTAAAGTTGCTAGACTGCCAAAAATTTTCTTCCTTTTTAATTTATTTTTAAATATTTTTCTCCTTATTTTTTGTCGATATCATTAATGTAAACGTGTTCTTAATATTTTAGATATTTGACTGTATTCAACACTGCCTATAAGTCGTGGGAGAAGAGGGTTTCAGCAATTTTTTTTTCCGGAGAAAACCGGATTTTCACTGAATTTGAATTGAGCTTGCGAAACCACCATCACCCCCCGAAAACTCGTTTTTATTAACAGTATTGCGGAAGCGGAAAAACTGGGCAGTACTGCAAATAATAAAATAAAAACGTGAACATATAAATAAAAGTAAGCGATGAAATCAAGAATCTGAATTTTAGCGCACGCTTCATTTAGCAAAACTGTTATCGAGATATTCACGACGGCGAAAAAAAAACGAAAAGCACTAAAAATTTTGAAAGAAATGGAACCTGAAAATCTGAAATATTCATTTGAGTTTTTGACTAAGGCTTCCACGGAAGACGAAGACAAAAAGTAGTCTTTCCTCTCGTCGTTCGTCTCCTCGTCTTCGTTCGTTTTTCAGTTCGTCTTGCATTCGTCTTTCGCAATAAACGCAAGACTTTCGCAAGTCAGACGAATTTAAGACGAAGACGAGACGAGACGGTCATATTTAGTCTTTCGTCGAATCCTTATTTCGGACTATTTTCCACAAATTTTCCCGCACATTGAATCACTTTCAGCATTTTCAGCAGCGCTTGCTTCCTTTTTCCTTTTGTTGTCATTTTCGCGAATAATCTCTTACATTTACATTTTTCGTTGTCTGTTTCACAAGAATATCGTTGGAATTAACCTTTTTTAAAACTTTTTTTTCCCGCGATTTTCCTAGGATTTCAAGAATAAACGCTGGAGATATCTGGAACTATTCGATTAATTCGAAATGGGACAAATTGCCTATAAAAAGAATTTGATCTCTGGAAAAAAAACGAAAGAATGAGGGGGGGGGGAGCAGTAAATGGAAACGAACACGGGAAGGCGGCAACAAAGCGATGTCCTTGTCCACGCGATAATATACTCATGCTCTCTCGTAAGAAGACGATTCTCTGAGGACGAAGACAACACGAATACTTGATGAGAGTTGAAAAAATGAAGAAAAACCGAGTAGAGTTGTCCCTGCTATTCTTCTCCATTGCTTTTTTGTCCTGCTCTTGGCACATTATATTTGTTCCCGCGCTCTATATGCATTTTCTTCAAATAAAAGAGCTCCCGAATAATTATGGGAAAGAGCAAGACAACAAACGGTTAATTGGACCTCCGATGACTTGGAAAGGAAGAGGAAAGAGGCTCTTTCCCGAGAGAGAGAGAAAGAGAAGCGTTGCCGTGGAAACTGGAACTTTTCGGGTTGAAAGTGAAATGGAAAAATGCAAGCGGAATGCTCGAATATTTTCGAATATTCAAGCAATCTATAAATTCCGAAACCCCTGGAAACCAGTCCGCAATTTGAAACAAAGTTATCGAATGGCATTGTGCTCCGAAATTCCGTAAAACAAAGAGCATGAATCATAAGAAAAATCAAAATTCATTCTGAAACTTTGCTCTCAGATACAAACCAATGACCCCCTCATTGTTGCCACCCCGATAAGCATGCTCAGCTGCTCTTCCTAAGTCATTTTAGCACTTGAGACAAAGGATTAACGCTGCCGTTTGCTTCTGAGACGTACCGCAGTCAATCTGCGGCGTATTTTCAGCAGAGCCGCGGAAATCTAGCACAGCTAAAACTTGTGCCAAGCTGGCGCCTATGGTGACTTTTGCATCGCTTAGCCCTATGACTTGAAGAATATTCATTATTCTAATTAAGGCTTTAACGAAAGACGACAACAAAACGTTGTCGTCTCGTCTTGCATTTGTCTTACGTTATAACAAAGTTGTGTACCGTGTACACAATGTTTTTTACGTGACCACCACAATGTCCTGCGTCCGACGAATTCAAGACGAAGACGAGACGAGACGGTTTTATTTCGACTTTAGGAGAAGCCTTACTTCTAATATTCAACTTATGACCTGGATTGCGGCCAAGATGTCCAGCGCTTGGAGGCTCTGCCCCTTCCTCTTTGTCTTATCTGGACATTTAAATACAAGAGCTACAATCCAATTTCTCTCATTTTTCATGACGTCATCTACCATACCATCTTCTACTTGAGAGAAAACACGCTTAAATTAGACAAATTTTGCTGAAAAATTCAACTGTTTCATCTGAAACTCCTTGTCAGCACTGGAATTACTGTAACAACAAAATAGGCGTTTCTCTCGTTGCTCCACCGAACTACTTGACGAATACGAAAGATCAGTGGGGAGGATTCATATTTTGGAGATTCATATTGAGTTAAAGAGGGTTCGCAGGGGCTTTTTTAAAAGAATGTCTTTAAAAAAGGAAGATGGTGGGGGGGGGGAATTCTAAACATTTTCATTCAGTTAGGGTATCCCACCCGATTTGTCCTGAGCGGCGGATGTTGTGGCTCTACAGGCTGGCCGCTAATTACCTGTACACGATAGAACGGCTATAACACCGAAGCCAAAAATCAAAGAGACTTGGGAATTAACAAAAAGTTTATTGAAATGATAACAAAAAACATAAATGAATCTTGTTCCATGCGGTCACCTCGCTTGCGGATGACAGCCCGGAGACGTAAGCGGGTAAGCATCAACTGTGGCACGCAGCTAATCGGCTGACAATTTGTCCCATTCCTTGAGCAAAGTCTTCTTCAGAGCAGCCACACTTGAATGGGGTTGAGCATTGACCGCTGCTTTTCGTACACGATATGGAGCTGGTTTTCCACAATTTTTCTCATCGATGTTCGTCCGATTTTCATATCAATTGTCATCTTTCTCATGCTTCGATACGGATTTCTGTAGATTCTCATCTTGACAGCCTTAATCACCTTTGGAGTTGTCACAGTAACTTTTTTTCCTCGTCCATGACGATCCTGTTGACTACCAAGCTCCTTGAAACGAGAAATCGCATCATACACCGTTTGGGGGGGAATTCCAAGCTGTTTAGCAATCGTTGCTCCACTGATTCCGGACTTGAACATATGGACAATGGTAGCACGGTGAGAGAATCACGTGCCATTTGGCTAAAACAAAACTTATGAAGCTGAAACTTGGGAAAATAGTAAAAAATACATGAATAAATAAATAAAAATTGAATTTATCCGCCCCACTGATGCGTCAATGCTTGCCTGCTTGGCGCGGTACCCGTGTACGGGTAATTAGCGGCCACCCTGTATCTAGGCTGTTGATGCCTTTGTGAGCATCTCAGGGAAGCTGGTAAAGTCTAACATATAATTTGTGCAGGTTTTGGCTTAGACCTGTGAGGAGCTTTACGATCTCAGGCGCCTCCACCAAGATTGGCCAGAAATTTGCGGAAAACTTGGCTAACACTTGTGGCATTTCCAAAGTATGGAAGTGTTGCTGTCTGACGAATGTCTGACGAAAAATGATGTCTGACGAAGACAAGGAGTCGTCTTTCCTCTCGTCGTTCGTCTCCTCGTCTTTCGCCTCGTCTTCGTTCGTCTTCCAGTTTGTCTTGCATTCGTCTTACGCAAGTCAGACGAATTCCAGACGAAGACGAGACGAGACGGCCGAAATTTTGCCCAAATGGAAGCCTTAATGTACGCCATTTCCCTTGTTGCTATGTATCCTACATCAGCCACCATAGGCCATTAAGGCTGAGCTTGCAGAACTCTGTGTCAGCTGCAAACTCAACTTGGTGCTCATAGACAAACTGAAAACTTTGGCAACTTTGTGCATCATCTTTAAGCTTTTGGAGCTCAAAAGCAAATTAATTGAAAATCCTTCAAAAAACGATAGCGAATTTTAAATTTCCTGTTTCAGAAAACCGTTTCTTTTCAACGTTTTTAGTCGCTCTAAAAAACGGGCGTGCCCGATGTATGAATTCAACTTTTTTCGCGATTCTGGAATTATAGAAATTCTGAAAAAACGCCTATTCATGCAGATAAAAATACGGAATCTACGATGCGTTCACTTTACTTTCAGACGTCTAGTATCTTCAAAACCGCTGATTATCTCTTTTCATAAAGTGCTTTCGTATCTTGGTTCACCGGCGCGATACCCCCGGAAACCTTGGTGCGCAGAAAGCCATATATCAAGTGTCAATTTGGCGTGAGCCGTGGAAAGGGACTAGGTGGACGCACTTTGAAAGGTGTGCCATTTCCCATGAATCGAATGCCGAGTATTCCGTAACAACACATCGCCGTCTTTTCCATTTCTTCCTTTTTGTTGAAAAATGGGAGCGATGAGCGAGCATACGAGGGGATCGATGTCCTATCCTGGCAAGAGAGCACGATGGAACGCATTCATTCTTGTCGTCGTCCAGACAAATTTTTAAAGCTTTTCGATGACCAACAGTGACTTTTCAGTGAAATTTGTGTATTACAAAATCGCCATACACTGGTCAGTCGGAAGATAAAGAATCTCCTGGCTCCATGCAACCTTGTTCGACTTCCCAAGCTTGATGGTGACAATTGGCTTATCATGACAGTATTCTAGAGATAACATGCTGCTTAAATTATCATACACTGAAAAACTGAAAAAGCAATCTGGAAAACCAGGAAAAGAAAAATCCACGGGTACTGTAAATTGCTCACAACACGGGATTATTGAGTGCCCATAGCATTTTAATAGGTTCATTGTGATGTCCACATAGAGGTTTACGCGAAACTTCGGCGCAACTTTGTTAATTTTGTTTGGTTTTATATTGTTTGAGTAAACTTTTGCCCAAGTTTCATATCGATTCTACTTTATTTGCAAAAGTTATGGCGTTTCAAAGTCATCCTATTATTTATTCCGCACCTTGATGATTGCAATTGTTTCCGAAGTAGTCATACGTATTAGTTTTATTAAAAAATAGCAGCGAACTGATAACAAAAAGATCGTAAAGTCAGCACTTGTCTTCGAAAACCATCAACATCGACCTCATGTTTCTATGAAAATCACAAAGAGATTCATAGAAGATCACAGCGATCAGCGCATCGGAACAAGGCGCGGACAGACTAATTTCGAGGGGTATTACCTTCATTATATCAACTTTTGGTTGATCTTTGTGGGAATCTTTGGGATCAAATCGGCCATGTGGCGACAACGTGTTATCATTAATATTCATGATCTAACAGAAATAGAGAAACGTCATGTAGTAGATTGCGGAAGACGCAGAAGACGTGTAGGTGACTTCTGAAGACCACAATAAGCACAATTGTAGTGATATAGACTACGGAAAAGAATACAATAATCATATTGACAGAAAACAAATTTAGAGCTCATGAGTCCGACTCATTTTTAAAGTGCAGTTTACTATCACAATTTCAGCACTTATTGTTTCCAGAAAACGTTTCGTGTTCTTCGTTTTCCGATCTTGAAAGATCCTCACTGCAATCATGCCATATCATTTACCAATCCGTTCCAAAATAATCAAAAAACTAGTTTCCATCTTTCTATTTCAGCAGATGGAGGTGGTGGTGATCACGATTATCGCATGTGGCCGTATCATTTAGATCATGAAGAAAAGAGGGCGGAGCTTTCATTTTCTATTTTTACATTATCCAATGCGAATGCTCAATGTATAAAAGGAGAATATTGAAACGATAAAAACACACTTCTTTCTGGAAATTAATTCTTTTTGAATACTGAACACTTGGCGATGAATATGAACGTTTTCTCCCTTTTGCTTGCCCTCCTCCTGCTCCTATCTGGTGAGTGTGCTCAAGAATCATTCGTTTCTGAATCTCATTTTTTCAGGATGCGAATCCAGTACCCTTCGAGAAATGTTCTCAAAAAATATCAAAAAGCGTCAGGAGACGACTGGAGGAATGCAAGTTGCCTACACAAAACTGCTGCCTCCACATGTTTCTGAATGGTTCCTCCGAAGGAACTTTTGAAAAAAACGTCTAGTTGGCTGTAATTATGTGCTGAAATTGTACAAACTAACGGAAAACACTACGTGCTTCTTTTTTCTGGACATATCACTTTTCAACTGTGCATCTCATTATTTTTTGATATAAACCTTATATTCATTGTGTCGTTTCTCCAATTATTCTATTCTGGAACCTGCAAAACAGCGTGCAAAAGACAAAATGCTCCAGAATTAGAGTTTTCTGACAAGTTGACATTCTCTGAAAATGCCGTGCAGTTATCAACTTAAAAGCCCAACTTACATTCAGAGATGTCTGCAAAAAAACCATAACCACAACACTACAACTACAACTATAACTATAACTACAACACTACAACTGTCGCGGAAGTAGAAACACTAACTCCACGACCTAAATAAAATAAATGTAACACTAATTATCATGAAGTTCATGACAGCAAAACTTGAGCAACAAAAGATACATTTCTCATAAAATCAAGCGCTGCCCACCAACGAGCGGGACAAACCGTTGAAAAACAATGATCGCTTCATGGATCACCATTGCCCAGGGCCGCTAGGCATGGTTAGCGGTGATCCGCACCCACAATGGCGAATGACGGATTCGACTAAGTAACTAAGTAAGTAACGAATCATCAACACGCAGAATTCTCTCCTCTACACTCCTCCAACAATTCGTCTGCCAAGATGAGATGCCCGCGCCTTCGTAATTCCATCGGAAGACGACGGCTTCTGGCCTGGCACTGCTACCGTCTCCAACCACCGCTCTTCCAGCACTCGTACAATGGGAACAAGGATCGCCAACTTCTTCTATGGATATCAGTGGTCCTCAGATATCAGTTTTTACGGGTAGAAGGAGCATGTAACCAATCATTATAAAAAAAACCCCATATCTATTTTCAGAAAAAAAAACCCAAAAAAAAACGTCCAAATGAGTAAAAACCACTACCCCCCCCCCAACTAAGATAGCGCCGCGAAAATAACAGTGAAGTAAAAAAAAAATGAAAAATACAATTTATTATCATTTCATATATTATCGCCGTAAAAAAGTTCCGACATTTTTTCGAGCCCGCGAAAATCGGGATTTGAATTTAGAGGCTCCGCCCATTTCATCAGCGCATTTGCTATGCGCGATATATTTTTATCAGAAGAAACGAAAAAAAAATAATAAATTACGCAAATTGATATATTTATAAACATTCGAAGAAACGTGTAAAAAAATTCACGATTAATACAATTTCGTTCTTTTAATCCAGTTTAATTCTGAAAATTCAGAAGAAAAAATAAGGAGCCTCTAAATTCAAATCCAGATTTTCGCGGGCTCGAAAAAATGTCGGAACTTTTTTACGGCGATAATAGTTCATTACATGGGTAAAGGCATAAAGTAAATGAATTCCGTCGCAATGCTGTGCGATAAAGAGATCAAATATCAATGAGAAAGATTCTCGTTTTTCTCATCCAGAGCAAATTCCATCAGAATATTTACGTCTTTATTGTGAGCCTCTTCTAGAAACCTCCATGTGTGCTTCTTAAACCGTGCTCGCTCATTTTCTGAGTGTATATTTCAATAAATCGAATCTGAATGCAAGCTTGTTGTGAATGAATAAATTAATTATTCTAAAAAGTAGGTGGAAAACCAACAAAGCCAAAATTGGGAAGCGACGCTCATCCTTTGAGTACTTCAGCCAAGTCCAAGTAGCACGTACTGCACCAACACTTGTTTGTACTGGATAAATCAACCTTCAGACGCCACTTCATTGACGAGTGTTGATTATTTTGTTTTGTTCCAACCCAATTATTATTTTAAATTCACTAATAGTTTTTCAGTTTTGATAGCGAATCCCCATCGTTCTTATTTTTTTCGTCCTCATTTCCAAAACGGTATTGACGTCTTCTCTGCTTTTTCGGCCGACGTGAGCCGTATTCTGCGTTCGTTTTTTCCAGATATTTGACCGCATCGTAGTACTTTGACTCGGTCCACGCGATAATGAACATGGCGAATGTAACTGTAAAGTGACAAACAGTTTCAATGAAATGAATAGGAAACACTTACTAAATGCTTCATGCAAATGAATATTTCGATCCCGTCTGTAAAGACCATTGTTCGTCCATTTTCCGTTTTCTTTGTAATAATATAGATAACAAATTGCCACATTGAAAAAATGAGCAGATAATACGATTAACTGGAACATCAATCTTATTCTGTTGAATAGCTCTTTTTATGAGCGTATTTTCATCGGCATCGGTGTTTCCGTACAGAAAAAATAAAAGTGCGCGTGCGATGTGCTTCCAAAGTACGCAAATACTGAAGCCGAAAAATATTGTTTTGACAATAAATTGTAATGGGGTTATTCATGAAAAGCACAATTGCATTTTAATGCAAAAAATGCCCCTTTAATGTTAGTTACAATTGCATTAAAATGCATTTTTTTGCATTAAAAATCCAATTGTGCTTTTCATGAATAACCCCATTAGGCTAATCACAATTATGTAGATTAGTTGAACCTGTATTTTTAACGGAAACCGCTGCAACAGCTCCGTCAGCCAAGCGCTAAACTTTCTTTCCGCTTATGGACAATGACTCTTCGCCCTCTCCCTTCAACTCTAGGTACCCGCGTACCTTTTGTTCTACCAATACGACACGCAATAGTCCGAATTGTGCTTCTTTCCTCGCGTAGGGCCAACATTTGATCTTTTCGATATCCGTAAGCGCGTTATTCGACATTATATTCAAAAAAAGGAAATTTCCAAGTAAATAAGATTACAAATTTTCAAAGTTTCAAATTTCGTTGAATTTTCAATTTTTTCAAATCCGTCAATCGCTTGTGTGGACTCGGATCACAACTATTTAATCATGCCTTGCAATAGCGCTGAGGCAGTTTTGGTTGCTGTTTGCAGCAATTTTTGTGTGCCTGTTTACTCTATTATGGCCTGCTAATCGGGTCACAGAGACTATTGGGCGCTGCCTCCGACCAGACTCCGACACGTATACCTCAAACCCCTAACACCACTAGACCACAGCGGATCTACCACTGAGCTATATCCCATAGACCACAACAGACCAGACACTGAACCATATCAGACGTACATCTCCTGAAATTTGGACGAGAATTTGAGCCTCCGGAATAGGGAAGGTCTTCATCAGGACATTTGCAAAAGAAGCGAGCTGCAACAATACGCGGAATTCCCCCCCCCCCTCAAGCAAACGATGGGGAAACAGTGGATGTTGAAGGATTCGTTGCCCCACACAACCTTGCTATTAGTTTACCATTCCCTCCGCGAAATCAGAAGGATCTTCACACAAGATCTTGGGGAGAAGCAAAGAAAAAACATGTCAAGGCGACTTGACGAAGAAAGCGGGATTTTCGTGAAGCATACAGGTGAACTCATCAACCAGAATCGCTGACAACTTTTCAATTGTGTACAAGAGTCTTCGGGGACGCACAGGTTTTGTGGATCAGATAACTGTGAGACCGAAATATTCATCGTGCTAGCCAAGCGGTCACAAGACCATGTTTTAGTCGGCCTGAACCATCGCACATGGCTGCAATGAGCAAATGCTCATTCTGCGAAATGACGCGGGAGGAGGGGCGGGGGGACAGCTCATTCTCATTCCATTCGAGCGTTATTGGCACGCGATGTAAGGCACCATACAGTAATACTAATAGAGAATTCACTAATAGAGAATGACATGCTTTAAGGAGGCGCGTGACATATTAAAGTCGTAGGAATTGCCGGAACAAACGCTCACATTGCCACCATCTGCCGTCACGTAAAACAAGATGGCGAGTTTTTATTTTCTGTGCCCTCTACCCCCCCCCACCACTTCCTAGGACTAATTTTCTCGTTGAAGACGGTTTTAAAAATTCAAAAATCAATAAAATCGGTGAAGTCCGTCAAAACCGGCGGCGCAAATGACATGCTGCGCTCTCTTACCATGCACTTCTGGATGAGAACCCAATTTTGTTTAGTTCCATCGAGTCCGTGAAAGAATGCGAATGCATTGGAAAGCACAATAACAAGCAGAGTCAGGTAGGTGAATTGAGGCATTTGGAAATTGTACTCCTCCGGGCAGATGTAGTATCGGATGGCGTTCGATATTTGGAGGAATAGGAAGATGTGTTTGTAACGGACGCCAACTAAACTTGGCGGCTGAATCGATGTGAGATTGTGGATCATTTCGAATCAAAACAGCCAGGTGAAAAGTGTGGAGTCGGACAAATGGACATAGAAAAAGAGAGAGAGAGAGAGAGAGAAGCAGAAAAATAAATAACGAAAGTTTACACGCCTTCAGCTCCTTTGGATTCTGCTTCTGCCATGCTTTGTACCTACGTCGACGACGTCTTCTGTTTCCTCCTCTTCTTGCTTCAGTGTTAGCGTGTACATTAGTGTATCAGGATGCGCGTTGCTAAGCAACGCGTGGAGCCTTTGTAGTCTCGTAAGAAGAAGGTGGGGGGTGGAGGTGTCGTGCGTCTCACTACTCAATTTTATGAATATGATGCAATTAAACCTTGTTCGCCCCCTCGCCGAACACTGGTTCTCGTACACTAGCCCCGGACACTGAAAAGGTAGACATTTCAAGTATTAGGTTTTTTTTTTTTTTTTTTTTTTTTTTGATGCAAAAGTTATTGCGTTTTGTAACCTTCAACTTTAAATGACCATAACTTTGTTTAAAATCAAATTTATTAATCGAAATAAAAACCATTAGAATCAATACATTTTTGCCAACGAGAAACAAGTTTCTTTATGCCGGTACCGTAAAAGTTCGGGTTTCTGGAAGCGACGAACTCCTTGAAGGCATTTTCGGCATCGTCTTGGCTTTTGAAGCATTTCTCGCGAAGGAAGTTGTCGAGGTGCTTGAAAAAGTGGTAATCGGTGGGCGAGAGGTTCGGTGAGTATGGTGGATGAGGCAGAGTCCCATAGCCTAATTCGTTCAGCTTTTGCAAGGTCGGTTTGTCCGAGCATTATTTTGAAGATGAATTGGTCCCTCTTTGTTGATCCATGCTGGGCACATACGTCGTAACTTCTGATGCATTTCGTCAATTTGCTGGCAGTACTTCTCTGCTGTAATTGTTTCGCCCGGATTTAGGAAGCTGTAGTGAATGAGACCGGCTGCAGACCACCAAACAGTCACCATAACCTTTTTTTGGTGGAGTTTCGGCTTCGGAAAGTGTTTAGGAGCCTCATCACGATCCAACCACTGCGCGGAACGTCGTCGGTTGTCGTAGAGGATCCACTTTTCATCACAAGTTACGATCCGATCAAGAAACGGCTCATTTTTGTTGCGTAAAAGAAGAGCGGACGACACCTCAAAACGACGATTTTTTTGATTTTCGTTTAATTCGTGTGGCACCCATTTGTCGAGCTTTTTTGATTTGCCTATTTGCTTCAGATGACGAACGACTGTTGATTGGTCAACGTTGAGTTCTTCGGCAACTTCTCGTGTTGATTTGAGAGGATCGGCTTCGATTAAGGCTCTCAATTGATCGTTGTCAATCACAGACTGGCGGCCGGCACGCTCTTCATCTTCGAGGCTCTCGTCACCGCTACGGAATTTTTTGAACCACCATTGTGCCGTACGTTTATTAGTGGTTTCTTGGCCAAATGCATCGTTGATATCGCGAGTTGTCTCGACAGCGTTTCGGCCTAGTTTGAACTGGAACAAGAAAATCGTTCGAATTTGCCTTTTATCCATGCTTTTTTGAAGTGCTATAAAAAGTGACATAATTATTTGAAGGAAAAATCAATAAGACAAGTAGATAGAGCGAATTACGCTCTTCAAAATGATATATAACACGACCACAGATAACCAAACATTTTATTCAAAAATCTTTCACAAAAGTAAACAACATAAAAACGCAATAACCTTTGCATCAACCTAATAGAAACGAGAAATCAACGTGAGCTTCTGAAGCTATAAAACAAGATATTGTTGAGAATTAACACATTTTCTATTAAAATTCCAATTCTGAGTTTGAAGTGAATTTTTAAATTCAGATGACGCAATAAGGGGTGCTCCAAATGATTGGTGCAGGGCCCCTCGGATATCTAGCGACTACGGTAGAGCGCAATTTACAAAACTTGAAATAAATTCGAAAAATATCGAATAGCTCTCAAATTAATACAGAGAAGCTGTCTTCAAATAAGCGAGGGTCTCGCCGCGAAGGGCTAGAAATACCAGTTTTACCCAAAATTCACTTCGAATGGTGTATCAGAAATCTGTTTTCAGGTACAGAATTCCTACTATAAGAGAGAATAGAGCATCTGAAAACGGTAAACGCAGAAAGCGCGGCGATTTTGGCAGTTTCGCTGATTTCAGCCTCACCACCGAGTTTTTGCAGCGAAGTCAAACTCTTTTGGCTTCGAACTCGATGGTTAAGGTGTCAGGGAATCAGGGACCGTGGACGAAGACGGTGAAAAAGAACGCGATGAGGAACACATTGATGGTTCAGAAGTAAGGTTTCCACGAAAGACGAAGACAAAAAGTCGTCTTTCGTCTTGCCTTTCGTCTCGTCTTCGTTAATTTTTCATTCGTCTTACGCAATAAAAAATTGTGCATGTGCACCCAACACAATGTCTATATCTGCGTCAGACGAATTCAAGACGAAACGAGACGAGGCGAGACGGTAGCCTTGGAAGCCTTATTCAGAAGACATCTTTGAATCCCAAAACGTTGAAAACCACGAGGAGCCGGCGTTGGTTTGCAGGAAAAATATCAATGAATCGCATTTCACGAAGTGCAACAAGCCGGATTACGCATTTTTGTACAATCTCGTCTATTCGTCCGTGCTATAATCCGCATCATAAATTATCGTTTTTTTTGCAGATATTTCTGAATATAATTTGGGTTTTTAAGTTGATATTTGCATAGCATTTTCAGAGAAAGTCAGATTCTCTAGATGTCGATAAAAAATCAATTATTCAAGGAATGTTGTGAAGCATTGAGCCACAAACTTCGGTTGTGGCATTTTGGAGCAAATTGTTTCGATTCGAAATAGATTTTCAAAGTAACTTGCCGCCACTTCTAGTGATTTTGCTGGAGCGCTTTGTCTTTTGCACGCTATTTTGCAGGTTCCAGAATAGAATAATTGGAGAAAAGACACAATGAATAGAAGGTTTATATCAAAAAAGAATGAGATGCACAGTTGAAAAGTGATATGTTCAGAAAAAAGAAGCACGTAGTGTTTTCCGTTAGTTTGTACAATTTCAGCACATAATTACAGCCATGAAAAAGTTTTTTCATAAGTTCCTTCGGAGGAACCATTCAGAAACATGTGGAGGCAGCAGTTTTGTGTAGGCAACTTGCATTCCTCCAGTCGTCTCCTGACGCTTTTTGATATTTTTTGAGAACATTTCTCGAAGGGTTCTGGACTCGCATCCTGAAAAAAAAAGATTCAGAAACGAATGATTCTTGAGCACACTCACCAGATAGGAGCAGGAGGAGGGCAAGCAAAAGGGAGAATACGTTCATATTCATCGCCAAGTTTTCAGTATTCAAAATAATTAATTTCTAGAAAGAAGTGTGTTTTTATCGTTTCAATATTCTCCTTTTATACATTGAGCATTCGCATTGGATAATGTAAAAATAGAAAATGAAAGCTCCGCCCTCTTTTCTACATGATCTAAATGATACGGCCACATGCGATAATCGTGATCGCCACCACCTCCATCTGCTGAAATAGAGAGATGCAAAAAAGTTTTTTGATTATTTTGGAACGGATTGGTAAATGATATGGCATGATTGCAGTGAAGATTGTTCAAAATCGGAATACGAGGAGCACTAAGCGTTTTCTGAATACAATTAAAGCTGAAGCTGTAATAGTAAACTGCACTTTAAAAACGAGTCGAATGAGCACTTTGTTTGTTTTCTGTCAATATGATTATTGTATTCTTTACCGTAGTCTGTCTCACTACAACTGTGCTTATTGTGGTCTTCAGAAGTCACCTACACATCTTCTGCGTCTTCCGCAATCTACCACATGACGTTTCTCTATTTCTGATAGATAATGAAAAGTCGTGATAACACGTTGTCACCACATGGCCGAATTGATCCCAAAGATCCCCACAAAGATCAACCAAAAGTAGAAAAAGTGAAGGTAATACCCCTCGAAATTCGTCTGTCCGCGCCTTGTTCAGATACGGTGATCGCTGTGATCTTCTATGAATCTCTTTGTGATTTTCATAGAAACATGAGGTCGATGTTGATGGTTTTTGAAGACAAGTGCTGGCATTACGATCTTTTTGTTATCAGTTCGCTGCTATTTTTTGATAGAACAAATAAGTATTATTAGTAAGATGTCCAACCATATTAGAAGTTTTCAATGGGAAAAATTGAAAATATACCACTTTTAGCAGTGCCTTAATGGAAAAAAGTTGCTCAGAGCGATTATAAAGTCTGACACTTCAATTCTGAGCATTCGCCAAATCTGGGTTGCTCTGAAAATGAATGAAAATACTACAAACAAGCATTTTGTCAGTACTGTACCAGAATTAATTCGAAATCAGTTAACAGCGTAGTCATCGAAAACCCACGAAAAATCATTCCACAAAAACAAAAAAGTGATAAAAATCAATAAATTATCATATTTAAAACATTTAAATAATCGATTGGACCTCCATTTGAATATGTCCATTGAAATTATCATTGAAATAAACGGTGAAAATAGCCGTCTACCCAGAAATGATGGAGCAGCAGCAACTTCAATTAACGGGGATACAGATTGGACATAATACAGACTACAGAATACAGCGATACAGACAGATTGGACAAAAAGAAAACGACAACACAGTCACACAGTCATTCGCTTAATGGTAGAGTCCCGTCATTCGCATACAATGCAGAAGAAGGAGAGACGTTCGACCGTTGATATTCGAGGTATGAAGATATTATTGAAAAAGATGGAGCTTAGTTGCGGTAAGCAGAGATGGCCCGTGTCAAAATGGAGAGGAAGGAATCCGAGAAATTCCGAAACAGCATCCTGCTCTAAGCATTTTCCGGAGTCTGTCTTGTCGACACCATCTTCATGATAAAGAAGCTGTTCAATGAATCAAAACTCATTACTACAGTGCTCCACATAATGATAGAGCCACCCTAAAATTTTCGCAAAACAGAAAAACGAGTTGTGGTATAGAAAATGTTTCTCTTGAAAAAAGTTGGCATTTTGTATTAGAAATATGATAGTAATTCAAGTTATTGCAAAAAAAAAGAAGAGAAAATGAAAACCAACATTTATTGAAAAATGGTAAAAAAAAACATCCACATAAAGATAGAGCCAGGGGGTCAAAATGCGTAAAACTCAAAAAATAATTTGTCGAGATGGGTTTAATGATTGGTAGGATGACCATTACCACGCATCACATCGAAAACTCGTGAATCCAACGAAAGATAGAGATTGTCGATGAGTTGTTGGTCCACTTCCTGCCACGCGTTGATGATAGCTCGCTTGAGATCCGTAACGTTGTCGTAATTCTTGTTTCCGTGGTAGATCTTCCTAGCCATGAAACCCCAAACATTTTCGATGATATTCAGGTCCGGTGAGCAAGCCGGCCAGTCGAGAACTGGAATTCCACGGTCACCTATCCACTTGATTGTGCGACGCGCACGGTGGCAAGGTGCTCCATCTTGTTGGAAAATGTAATTCCTGCCTCGATTTCTTCGGATGAATGGCATCAATTCACGCCGTATCACGTATCGGTACTGTGCTCCGTCCATCTTTTTCGATACGAAGCATAATTTGACTCTTCCTTGAGCACTAATGGCCGCCCAAACCATTACTCCACCTCCTTTGAAATTTCGGCGAGAAAATCTCAACTTTTCTTTTCTTAGATCGTGCCAATAATCACGGTAACCATCCGGACCATCACAGTTAAATTTCTTTTCGTCGCTGAAGATGATCTGAAATCAGAAAATCAATTTCACTGATGTACAGTAACCCTCACTTGGCTCCAGTTTGTCCTTTGATTGTTTCTGGCGAATTTCATCCGATTTTCTCGATGTTTTTTGGTGACAAATGGAGCCTTTCGCATTTTTCTGTGTCGGATAAACTGGGTCTTCGAAAGAACACGTCAAACAGTTTCCGCAGAGACCGGCAAAGTCATTTCGCTTCTGATTTTCGAGCAGGTGACAGTTGAATTTGATGCTCGGCGGATGATACTGCGCTTTTGGCGGGTGGTGAGAAGCGATGGACGACCTGAAGATCTTTTCGTGCCATAAGCACTGGCGTCTGAGGCATAATGATCGACCACACTTCTCGAACGATGCAAATCCTTTGCAATTTGGCGATGAGAGAGTCCTTGAGTCAGTTTGGCTTCAATTTGACCTTTCTCAAAATCACTCAATGATTTTCCTCTGCCCATGGCTGTAAAAACTATCGAAATCATACCAAATGATGCTTTCGAAATTCAAAAGTGAAAAAAAAACGAGAAAAATGAACAAAAACGAAGGTGGCTCTATCATTTTGTGGAAGAGGAAAACGTCAATTTTCGAAAAAATCATTTTTTCTCCATTGCTCA
The DNA here is from genome assembly GCA_003052745.1 of Caenorhabditis inopinata. NCBI lineage: Eukaryota > Metazoa > Nematoda > Chromadorea > Rhabditida > Rhabditidae > Caenorhabditis > Caenorhabditis inopinata. The sequence continues at coordinate 10,010,034 of AP018153.1, forward strand.
TCCTTAATTTGTTTTCGTTGCGGGACCCACCAACAATGCTGGCAATGCGCAATAAACACAAAAAAAATAAATGCTCTGCCATTTCTGGGTTCTGAGTTACGTGAAATTTTAAGGGTGGCTCTATCATTATGTGGAGCACTGTAGAGTAAAGTACCAAAAGCTGTGCACGTTGATCATGGCGACGAAATTGATTGGCATGGCGAATCCATTCAAATCATTGGCAAGCGACAGTGTGCTTGACCGATCTAGAGCTACATAGCAATGATTGTACCAGGAAGCAATGTGTTTTATGAACGGAAGTCTTTGACGAAGACGGCATCTCCTGGTGCATAGTGTCTCGATTTGATTCCATGATGACGATCAAATTGTGCTTTTATTTTCTCCAAAGATGAAGTATTGGTTGGAAAGTGAGTTGGAAACATCAGATCCAGAGTGATTCTCATTTTTCTACCCAATAAATTTTTAGCTGGTGACACTTGGTTTGGGGCGTTGGCACACGGAGTAGATCAATATGCTGTGAAGAACGTCTGAAGAGCTTCTTGTGTTGCCTTCTCCCTCTTCATCTTGGAGTGCTCTTTTGAAGGGGATAATGAATCTCTCGGCTTGCCCATTGCTCTGCGGATGGAATGGTGGAGATGGAAGATGTCGAATATCTCTGGAGAAGCAGAATTGTTGGAATGTCGTCGATACGAATTACGTGCCTTTGTCCGAAACGAGTTTCTGTGGGTTACCGAATCTTGTGAAGATTGGGATGAGCAGCTCAATTGTCTTTGACGACGTGATTGGTAAGATTTCTGGTCATTGCGAAAATGCGTCGACAATGATAGTAGTGAAAGTAAATGATTGACAGGATATCGCGATGATTGTAGAACAGTCAGATTGGTGACGACTCTTCGATTTTTGACCAATTTCCAGCTCTTCAGACGTTCCTCACTGCATATCGATCGACGCCGTGTGTCAACGCCCCAAACGAGAATTGTTCTGGTTCTGATGTTTCCAACTGGTTTGAATGGATTCGCCATGCAAATCCATTGCGTCGTCGTGATCACCAATCACAGCTTTTGGTACTTTATTCTAGTAATGAATTTTGATTCATTGAACAGCTTCTTTAGCATGAAGATGGTGTCGGCAAGACAGACTTCGGATGATTCTTAGGGCAGGATGCCGTTTCGGAATTTCTCGGTTTCCTTCCTCTCCATTTTGACACGGGCCATCTCTGCTTACCGCAACTAAGCTCCATCTTTTTCAATGATATCTTCATACCTCGAATATCAACGGTCGAACGTCTCTCCTTCTTTTGCATTGTATGCGAATGACGGGATTCTACCATTCAGCGAGTAGACGGTGACCGTCCCCATGAATTGAAGTTGCTGCTGCTCCATCATTTCTCGGTTGACGACTGCTTGCTGATCTTGAGCTTCTTTTTGGAACTTCAAGAATTGCTTGCGTTGTCGTCATTATCTCATCCTGATCAGCAGTGTTGTGGAGTTTGAACTGAGGATTGTGAGCCGGAAGATCAGAAGACCAATTTAATGAATAGAAGAAAAACCATCCTTTTATTTCAAAGGAAATTTCAATGGACATTTTTTAAATGGAGGTCCAATCGATTATTTAAATGTTTCAAATATGATAATTTATTGATTTTTATCACTTTTTATTAAGTGATCGTATAATTTTGTGGAATGGTTTTTCGTCGATTTTCGATGATTATGCTGTTAACTGATTTCGAATTAATTCCGGTACAGTACTGACAAACTGCTTGTTTGTAATATTTTCATTGGGCTTTTACGATTTCTCAGATTTTTTGTACGAAGGTAGGAAAACACTCGTTCTTGTTCTTAGCCTCTCTTTTTATATTGTTTGAGTAAACTTTTGTCCAAGTTTCATATCGATTCTACTTTTTTTGCAAAAGTTATGGCGTTTCAAAGTCATCCTATTATTTATTCCGCACCTTGATGATTGACATTGTTTCCGAAGTAGTCATACTTATTAGTTCTATTAAAAAATAGCAGCGAACTGATAACAAAAAGATCGTAATGCCAGCACTTCTCTTCGAAAACCATCAACATCGACATCATGTTTCTATGAAAATCACAAAGAGATTCATAGAAGATCACAGCGATCAGCGCATCTGAACAAGGCGCGGACAGACGAATTCCGAGGGGTATTACCTTCATTATATCAACTTTTGGTTGATCTTTGTGGGAATCTTTGGGATCAAATCGGCCATGTGGCGACAGCGTGTTATCATTAATATTCACTATCTATCAGAAATAGAGAAACGTCATGTGGTAGATTGCAGAAGACGCAGAAGACTTGTAGGTGACTTCTGAAGACCACTATAAGCACAATTGTAGTGTAACAGACTACGGACAAGAATACAAAATCATATGGACAGAAAACAAACAAAGTGCTCATTCGACTCGTTTTTAAAGTGCAGTTTACTATTACAGCTTCAGCTTTAATTGTTTTCAGAAAACGCTTCGTGCTCCTCGTATTCCGATCTTGAACGATCTTCACTGCAATCATGCCATACCAATCCGTTCCAAAATAATCAAAAAACTTGTTACCATCTCTCTATTTCAGAAGATGGAGGTGGTGGCGATCACGATTATCGCATGTGGCCGTATCATTTAGATCATGAAGAAAAGAGGGCGGATCTTTCATTTTCTATTTTTACATTATCCAATGCGAATGCTCAATGTATAAAAGGAGAATATTGAAACGATAAAAATACACTTCTTTCTGGAAATTAATTATTTTTGAATACTGAAAACTTGGCGATGAATATGAACGTGTTCTCCCTTTTGCTTGCCCTCCTCCTGCTCCTATCTGGTGAGTGTGCTCAAGAATCATTCGTTTCTGAATCTTATTTTTTCAGGATGCGAGTCCAGAACCCTTCGAGAAATGTTCTCAAAAAACATCAAAAAGCGTCAGGAGACGACTGGAGGAATGCAAGTTGCCTACACAAAACTGCTGCCTCCACATGTTTCTGAATGGTTCCTCCGAAGGAACTTATGAAAAAACTTCTTCATGGCTGTAATTATGTGCTGAAATTGTACAAACAAACGGAAAACACTACGTGCTTCTTTTTTCTGGACATATCACTTTTCAACTGTGCATCTCATTTCTTTTTTGATATAAACCTTCTATTCATTATGTCTTTTCTCCAATTATTCTATTCAGAAACCTGCAAAACAGCGTAAAAAAGACAAAATACTAGAAATAGCGGTCAGTTTCTTAGAAAATCTATTTCGAATCGAAACAATTTGCTCCAAAATGCTTTTCGAATGGTGTCTAGAAAACAACCGAAGATTGATGTTTAATGCTTGAAATCAGAATTCACAGAACGATTAATGGCAGAATTCGAAAAAGTCAAAGACAGGACTTTAGAATATAGAAAATATAATATTCAGTAGAATAAAAAGCAAAAGTGATGGAAATGGAATGAAAGCCGCAAATCCGCGGAGGAGGTGTATCTCGCAGAAAACGTTCGACGAAAGGATCGACAATAACAATTTTTTTAAGAGAGCGTACGTTTCAACGTAGGAAATAATGAATTCGGGTGGCAAAAAAGCAGGAGAGGAAAATGAAATTCTGGAGCTATCGTACAGAAAGCTTCAAAATTCGCACCTTCTCCGGAAGCTGTTAACGCTTGTTTTTTGATGACTTTGAATTCTCCGAAAGCAATTTCAAATAAGGACAGTATTCAGGTGAACATAGAATAGTGGAAATTATAGATTTCAGCAATTTCAGACCTTTTTTTTATTCTTTAGTTTAGTGTAATAGTTTAGTGTAAATGCATATTGTCTACTGTTTAGTGTCGCGTATTCATTTTAAAACTGCTTTCAGTTCAAAAGCTACAGGCGCGTGTTGCCGGTAACTTCTGGAGTGCGGACCTACTCCAGAAGTTACCGTATCTGATTCATTTTTGTCATTCTGATCTTTCATTTGCTCCCGAAAACGGTTATCTTTTCCTTCTTTTGTTTCTAAAAGGCGAAAAGGCTATTGATACAGAAACCAATGCTTAAAAGGCGACCAGAGGGAAGATTTCCCAATGGTCGTATATAGCTTTGGGAAGTCACTTTTGTCTCAGTTGAACGAGTCATTTCTGTTCCATGTCTTTCCTTGCTTTCACCATTTCTTATTTCTTGAATCTCGGCTCATTTTCAGACTTTTTAAAGTCAAAGATCCATGTACCATATTTCCACAAAATATTGTTAATTACCTGAATTCTCATTTTCCAATATCTTAGAATTGAAGATCAATCATTTTCCATTTTTCTTAAAATCGCTTGTTTTCAGTAAAATCACACGACTTCATCCAACTACCAAATGTCGCTTCTTGAGCACGTTGCTCTCGCGGCTCACTACCGTGACAGTGACATTTTTGTCAGGGAGTCGCTGAACGAGCTCGTTGAACTTCGAGATGTCTCACTGAAGATGTATGTGCAACTAGAGGTGAAAAAGTATGTCAGCAAATATAGCATATACAAATCGAGATTGATTCCGGAGAGAATCAAGAAGAGAAGCGTAAGAATGAGGCGGTGAGCAGAACTAGAAAGAGACTGATTAGCTCTGTAGAGCCATTCTTGTCGACCTCATCAAGTGATGGAGAGCCGGAAAATAAGAAGGCAGCCATGAAATCCCTATTAGCCCGATCTGTCCATCACAGAACTGCCCCAATGAAATTTGAGGCAAACCCAAAGGCTATAATTGCACAAGTTCCACCCAAAGGCCTGGTTGCGCTGAAACCATTGGAAACAAACATCAAAAGAAAACAGACAGACTGTCTCCGCCGAGCAGTATTTCATGAGGAAAAACTGCAGCAAAGGGTGCGTGCCAGAAGAGAAGAGAAGGAAAATCAAAAGAAAGAAGGTGAAAGAAGAGCCGCTCAAGTTATGTCGGATTTCCAGAGATGCCGAATAGAAAGAATCAAAGAAACTTACGAGATGAAGAAAAAAGGTCTCAGCTAATGGTTTTTTACATAATGACTTGTAATTTGTAATTTCTTAAAAATTCAGTTTCCCATGTCTGTCTGTGCGTCCCTTTGCCGACTTTTCCCATTTTCTCTTAATATTCGTCAATTTCCCTTTCAATAATCATTCGTTCTAATTAATAATAATTGATTTCTCAACAAACACCACTAACATACAACATGATTTAAACTTACTAGAAAAATGGTGCGATACCTGGCAGATGCACATTGCTCCTGACAAGTGTCAAACTATATCTTTTCATCACAAAAAGCAGAATTGCTAACACTAACCCAGTATTCACTATAAATGATCAAGAGTTACCCTCCCTTACCTTTACTGATTCGTCAAGGAAAATAAAGCAATCTTCCAATGGCTCTACGAAAAATCACTATATTTCCGAAAAAGAGGATCTAAGTTACGTTCTAATCGAGCCGCGAAAAATGCTCGTATCATGACTGTTCTTGCATTTGAAAAATTCTGAAAATGCATAATAATACGTATTCTTTCCATATCAACTCGAATTTTCATTTGTTCTTTTTAAATCTGCCTTTTTCTGTGACTAAAACGCTTCATTTCCGATCAAAATGGTAATTTTCATAATTTAAATCACCGCTTTTTTTTTGCAAGGATCCAAAGTATAGAGACTTTTGTTTTCCAGACAAATTTGGAAACGACAGTGATTAAAACAAAATCAACTTTATTTTCTGAGAGGGTAGACCAAAAGCTACAATTATTTAAAAAGATGTTCGAAATTTGATAGTTTCGCCTCGATACACGCCTTCAGAAGAGTCGGAAAAGATTGGACCGTACGCCGCAGGTAATCCTTGTCAGCTTCGTCCCATGCCTTGAGCAACGCTTTCTTCATAGATTTCAGATTTGCATGGGAGTGAGCCACACGCAAAAATTATTCCTCGCAGAACACACGCTTCTATTGATAAATTTGACATTGAGCCCCATCATATTGAGTTTATGATTTCTACATTAGTTTCTAAAAATAACAAAACTCCCGAAAACCTTCTGGCTACTTTCCTCAAAAGAGCAAGCACTGCAATGGAGAAGTAGACGAAGCCGTGTTGTTTCTAGGTCAGAAGCGTAGAGTACTGATTGATAGTGGAGCGGTAGTGCCGGTCGTTTGGGAAAGATTGAAGAAAGGGTGTCCAAGTTGGGAAAAGGTGATCACAATTGTTGATGCCTCGAAAACAATAATGCCAGTGAAGGAGCAGTCAGTTGCAGATTCCAATCAAAGTGAGAAAAAGAGATGCTGTAGTGGTTTTTCAGTAAGTAGAAAACGAGGCTGAAGATGCTCTCGGCTAGAAGAGAGATCTCATTAGTTTTATTCGTTTTAGTTGGGATTGTTCTTGTATTTTTTTGCTCCAATTTTTGTTACAATAAAGTTATTTCTGTTATATAGTGTTCGTGTATTTTCCTTTAGAACCCGACACCCCGCAAATACGTGGGAAAGTAAAGGTTATAGTTCTCGTCCACCGTTCTCCCCATTTTCAGATCAAGATTTTTGTTCACTTAAAAGTAACAATGAATTATTCGTAAATCCATTTTAACAGAATAATGAACGTTTAAATGTAAGAAAAGCGCTTTATAAAAGATTTTGATTTAGAAATGACATAAAAGCGAATAGAAGTGAATCTGCCCTCCAGTTGGGCTTTCTTTATCAACGTTGTCCTTTACGTAGTTATAATCGTCAATATACAAGGTGCGGCAAAAGAATTGTAACCGAAAAAAACGGTAATTCCCAAAATATGATTTTCCCCAACCTCGTTGAGACAGTAATCCTGGTTCACTTTTACACTTGGCTCCACAAAAACAAGAGGTGCCTTTCCATTGGATGTGATTCCTCCAAAAACCCTGATTAGCTGAGAATGGGCAGCACAGTGAATAAGCCGATCCTTTCTGTTGGATTCCTGAGGAACTCGAGCAAGTACACGTTGATTTTGGGATTTAAAATCTGCTTCCAAATTGAATAGCTTCTCATCGAAGAACACTGTCGCCAAGTGCATGCCGGCAAGAAGCGCCTTGCATTTTTGGAGCCGGACGAGTTTGTTTCGATCCGAAAGGATAGCATTTTGTTTCACTCGATATGGCTTCATATTCAACATATTTTTGACAACTTTTCTCAATGTTCGGTCACTCGTTCCGATTTCTTCAGCCATCTTCTGTGAAGATCGCGCCTTTCCCGAATCGCTCCGGCTCGCTCTGGAGTGATGAAAGTTCTCGGGCGGACGCTTATCGGTCTCCAGTTGCTTCATAACGTTTGCTGTATCTCCAGACAGAAACTTTGCCAATTCCGAGTGCAGAGCAGATCACAACAGTTGTCTTTGACTTGTGCAAAGCGATGATTGAAGATCGGTTCATAGAACCGTTATTACAGTAAAATGAGGCAGAAACATGAAACTTTGCAAATCGAATCATAAAAAATAGGTAAACAAACTTTAAAAAATAACGCACACAGAAAAGTGAGTCAAATTTGGGTTACAGTACTTTTACCGCACACTGTATCCTCGCGTAGAACCTGATCAAGTATCAATTACAAGATTGCAGACATCTCAGGCCATATGATGATGATCAATCGCTCACCACTGGCAGCGAAACGACCCTTACTAGACAACGCCATCGAGACTTACACCTCGGAGACGTCGGAAAAACAGAGCAATTTAAGAGACAATGTCTGAGAGATTCGACCACAGCTCAACTGCCCATAGTCACAGTCTAAAAAAGTTGTTTCAATTGATCTGATTTTTTATATAATGGGTACTTGTGATGCCCTAAGTACAAAACCGTATTCAGAATTAGGCTCCGCCCCCTTCGAGTTGAGATACGGTAGGGGTGTGTCGAAAAAATTTTTTTTTTCTTTTTTGAGATAACTTTGATTTCTTTTCTGGAATCGATAACCGGTCACTTATGAAGCATTTTTGTAGTGAAGAACATTTTTCTAGCTCTTTTCCTTCCCACCAAAAAATTGAATTTTCAGAAAAAAATGGTTTCATTTCCGTATTGTGGAAAAAAATTTATTACGGCACGTGACTTCTCATCAAAATTGTATACTTCTGGATATGGGTTTCAAGAATTCATAACTGGTTGGCCGCGGTTCAGCCGCCTTTTTTCCAAAAAATGGGAAAAACGTACCAAAACAGTAGAAAATGACAAAAATCGTGAAAAAAATGACTAGAGCACCCAAACCGCGGCCAATCAATTATGAATTCTTGTAACCCATACTCTGAAGTATAAAGTTCCGATAAGATCTCACTTCTGGTAATATATTTTTTTTGCACAATACGGAAATGAAACAATTGTTTTCCGAAAATTCAATTTTTTGGTCGGAAGGAGAAGAGCTAGAAAAATGTTATTCACTACAAAAGTGCTTCATAAGTGACCGGTTATCGATTCCAGAAAAGAAATCGAAGTTATCTCAAAAAAGAAAAAAAATTTTTTTCGACACACCCCTACCTTATCTCAACTCGAAGGGGGCGGAGCCTAATTCTGAAAACGGTTTTGTACTTAGGGCATCACAAGTACCCATTGTATAAAAAATCAGATCAATTGAAACAACTTTTTTAGACTGTGACTACTGGCGGTCGACCCCCTCAGACACTCTCTTGAGGTTTTACGTACTACCCAGCCACTGCCACTAACGAGACTTAAAATTAGCCTTTCTTTTAGTTTAATTGGTAATATTTAATTAGCAGGTTTAAGAATACACTGAAGAACTTCCCACTCGATGTCTTCTTGGCTACAATTTGTCAATGAAACGAACTGATCAACTCAAGCTTTAATTCAATATTAACACATTCAGGTCAAACAACATTTATCATTAACATAGCATTTAAGAAACGAGAGAAGCAGCTGTTCCCGACTCGTACTTCCAAGTTGGTGGAAGTTGGCGCTTAGTCTTGTAGTATCTAGCGAGGCGGTGGATACGTGACTCAACGAGAATGAGTCGGTATTTGCTGTCGATGTCCTTTCGGGCTCTCTCAAGGTGCTTGCGTATAGCGACAGCTTTCTTGACGAGATGGTACAAATCCTCTGGAAGTTCTGGAGCCATTCCCTGAAAAATTAATATTTCGTAGAAATAAACAAAAGTAATCGTTTTCGATCATTTGAACTAAATTGTCATCGTGTTATTGAGATCCAATCTAAAAACAATTACACCTCACCCAAAAACAAGATGTTTCATATTGCTCATTTTGACGGCTGGCATGGGCCAGATTATGCCCGATAACCAGTGCTTTTGAAGAGCGAGATAACGTACGCACGTACGCAGAAGTGAGAACTATTACCTTTGACTTGAGGATACGGAAAATCTTGTTGCCGGCAAGACGGCGGACTTGTCCGACTCCGTGGGAATCTCTTAGAATTACTCCAATTTGGGACGGGCGAAGACCCTGAAAAACAAAGATTAATTTCGATCAAAGAATCAAAAAGGAAATAGAAACCGATTACTCGATTTGCATATTTCCAGAGAACCCTGTTTCAAACTTGAAAACTGGGAACTCCGCTGGTGATCTTATGGAAGCTATCGGAATCGAACCAAATAACTCCTCAGACCATTATCAAACCTTCTTGGCCATCTTGACGATTAGGTCTTGGACCTCTTCGGAGGTCATCTTTTGCCACGATGGAACGGAGCGGCGGTATGGAATGGCCGATTTGGCCATTCCCTTTCCAGGATTGTGCATGCGACCCATGGTTGATGCGGATTACCTGAAAAGAAAAAAAAATGAAAAAAGCGAAAAAGCTAGTAATATTCATGTTAAACGGCTTAAATTGGTGATAGACTTGTTGGCCAATAGTTTTTATATACAGAGTTCTGTATTAGCTGGCTAATACAGAAGTATCGTTTTTCAAAAAACAGAAATAACAACAAATTCTTACTTAAAATAAAAACAATCAAATCGAACATATAACTGCAGAGAGTAAACTTGCCCAGATAAACGAGAAAAATTGGGGGCCTAAACGTTTCTTACGGTCTCACTTGTTTTGTGTGTGTTATTTTCGCAGCGAGAATACACCGGGCGCAGTATGTGTCCCTTTAAACAAATGTGGTTTGTGGTCGCCGCATTTCTTTACTATTGCACAACATTGCACTGTTTTACTCAATTCTGCATAATTTCTACCGCAAATATCAGTTTCGATTATAAAATGAAACGACTAGCAATCTTTAATAGCAATCTGCTCCTTATTATAGAAAAGGGTAATTATGGCCGACGCGACGGGAACATCATCATCAGCTCCCACAGCTTCAAATCAATCCCAACCTAAACGACCTAAACGAGGTGGAGGAGCTCGTTCACATCAAATTCAAGGACAACAACGACCTGAAAATGCAGAAAGTCAAGATGCATCAACTACGATTAACTCAAAAGGAAGGCAACGTCGACGTTATAATAAAAACAGAGAGTTGACAGAAAGAGGACAGACAGAGGGTAAGTAAATTCAAATCAGATTTGATTGTTTATTTTTTCAATTTAAAACCTGTAATCCTTTTTTCGCAGAATGCTGAATACGTTATCAGTGTCTTATTTCTTAGGTCCATCTGGAAACCGGTCTCAAACGCAATCCTCTGCCAATACTGTCTTCAACCCGAATGCACCCGCGTTTATTCCTTCATTTCCTATTTCATTTGTTCCACTTGTTCCGCCACCACAGGTACCTGAAATTTCCGTACCTCCAAACCAGAGCTCAAGACGGCAAAGTCACAAAACGGGACAACGCGTTGTTCAACAAAGAAATGATCGTCATCTCCTTGAAACACAAGAGGGGAGTAACACAGCTCAGAATCAGCCGAGATTGAGCAACAAAAATAACAAAAACCAGAATAGGAATCTTAATACGGGTCGCAACCGAAATGGAAGCTGGCAGGAAAGTAATCGCAACGCTGGAGTTAATCGAAAAGGTCCAAGAGTTCAACGAGAGCAAAAAGAGGAACCGTTGACGGAAGAAGAAACTAATATGTTAGCTCATAAGTCGTTACGTGAGCGGCTTATATACCTGCTGGAAAATAATAAGTATGAATGTGCTATTTGCTACACTCGAATCACAACAAAGCAAGGAGTCTGGTCTTGTAAAACCTGCTACCATATATTTCATATTTCGACTGGATGCATAACAGATTGGGCGAAATCAAGCAGAGACAAAGAGGGAGAGAATACCTGGAGATGTCCTACTTGCCAAACAGAAAATGAAATCATGCCTTATTATTACTACTGTTTTTGTGGTCGCATAAAAAATCCTACCTCTCGAATAGGAGAAATTCCTCACAGTTGCGGAGAAACCTGCGGCGGTGCAAGAAAATTCGGTTGCCCTCATCCATGTACAGAAATGTGTCATCCTGGTCCGTGTATCGACTGCAATTTATATACCATTAAGCCCTGCAATTGTGGAAAGACAAAGAAAAGTGTACGTTGTGGATCAGGACAAAAAATCATTGTGAGTGTTCCGTTTTCTCCTCTGAACTACGCTTGTTGTTTTTTTTAGTGTGAAACAGCATGTGGGAAACCTCTTCCATGTGGACAACACTTTTGCGAGAAGATTTGCCACTCAGGAGATTGTGGAGAATGTACAGTCATTTTGGAACAAGACTGTTTTTGCGGCAAGCACCCGCAAGAAGTGGTGTGTAATTCGGCTGCTCATCAGAAATATTCATGTGGTGCTGAATGCGAGGGAATATTTTCATGTGGAGTGCATCGTTGCACTAGGAAATGTCACGAAGGGGCTTGTGGAGAATGCGAAACGGGAGTCAATAAGATTCAAACATGTCCATGTGGAAAAAAAACTCTACAGTCACTCGGAATAATTAGGAAAACGTGCAACGATAAAGTTCCCACTTGTGATTCCGTTTGCGACAAATGGCTAATTTGTGGAACACGTGGTGAAAATCACAGATGTCGAGAGAAGTGTCACGAGGGATCCTGTCCTCCATGTAATCTCTATACTTCCGTAAATTGTCGGTGCGGGTCTTCTAAAGGTTCAATTGCGTGTGATGAGTACACAGAAATCATGAAAACCAGTGAGATGATATATATATATTTTAAAAAATAAGTTAATATTATTTTTAGGCGATGAGTACCTTTGCACAAAAAGATGTCGAAAGAAAAAATCATGTGGAATGCACAAATGTCAAGAAATCTGCTGTATCCAGGATGAACATTTCTGTCTTCAGATTTGCAATAAACGCTTATCATGTGGAATACATAGTTGCGAAAACGTTTGTCATGCTGGGCAATGCCGGCCATGTCTACAAGCAAGCTTCGATGAACAATTCTGCCACTGTGGCCGTACTGTTCGAATGCCTCCTATTCCCTGTGGAGCTCGTCTTCCAGTTTGTTCTGAACCATGTGCTCGTCCACATGGTTGCAATCATTTAGTCACACACGAATGCCACGGTGAACAAAACTGTCCACCATGCACCCAGCTTACTGACAAAACATGCTACGGTGGGCATACAATTCGTAGAAATATACCATGCCACATTAGTTCGGTTTCTTGCGGAGTAATTTGCCAAAAACCGTTGAAATGTGGAGTTCACGTTTGCCAAAGAAGTTGCCATGGTGATGAGTGCGAAAAAGAAGGAAATAAGTGTACGAAAAAATGTGAAACTATCAGAGAAAAATGTGAGCATCCTTGTTCCCTCCCATGTCATGAAGATAAAGCTTGCGAGCCTAGTCCATGTAAAACGATTGTGCGAGTAACATGCGAATGTGGTAGAATCAAAAAGGAAGTGTCTTGTTGTGAAGTGGAGAAGATGATTATAGTAAGATTCGAAAAGGAAGACGAGGAAAGACGGTTGAAATTAAGTGAAGACGCAAATGAATACAAAGAAGGAAAGCTCAAGCGGTTGTCGAGTTTGTCGCAATTGAACTGCATGAAATGTGATGACGAATGCAAGAAATTGGAAAGAAATAGAAAAGTTGCTGAGGCTCTTGAAGTGGATACAGATGAGTACGGAATGAATATATTGGCTCCCACTATCTCATTTCCTTTCTATCTGAAGGATATGGTTCGAACTAATATAGACTTTGTTAAATCTGTCGAGAAAGTCCTTATCGATCTAGTAATCCAAATTCCAAGCGTAAGTTTCATTATACAATGTTGCTAAAAATAATTATTTTTTACAGGGTGAAGCTTCTCAAGACGTTTTTCGAGCTCATTTACCCCCAATGAATATAGAGAAAAGGCGTTTCGTACACGAATATGCTAACTTCTTCAATATTTCATCAGAGAGTGTAGATAGTCCACCAAAAAGAAGCGTTGTTCTCACAGCTGTTCGTGGAAAATCTCATCAACCACTCATTCTGATAAGTAATCTCGTCAATTATAAAGGAGCTCTCAAAACTCCGGGACCAGCTGTGATTCGAAAGGATGTAATGGATCAAGCCTTGAGTAAGAAAGAAGCGAGTGAAGGACATATGAAACCCTTGAGATGTATCGAAAAGATGGTTGTTAGGAGAGAACCCCGTCCCATGAAGGTACTTCTAGTTTACTTTTAATGTAAAAATAATCGTATCTTTGTAGGAAATTGCCGCTCCTGTTCCTTTAAAGCAGCAAAATCAATTCGCTCTTCTCGGGAGCGATGTAGATTCCGAAGACGAAAGCAAGAAAGATATTCCTTCCACGAGTGTAGTTGCGCCTTCACCTCCAAAAGACTGGTGGAATGATGATGAAGAAGAAGGATGGAAGAAAGTACAACCGAAAGAATACGTTGTTGAATTTGAACGATTAATGTCAGAGGAAGAAGTCGAAGAAATGAATAAGCTTGAAGAAGGGCCTACATGGGAAGATCAATCCGGCGAAGAGTGTTTAACCGCTGAAATAAATGAAATTGTTTTAACACCTGAAAAGGGAAACAATTAGGTTTATTAATCTCATAGTAATATATTTCAAAATTTTGTTTTTCATATCTCTCCATTTTACGTGTAGTATTTATTCTAACATATTTCCGGAATTTTAATTGGTACGGTGTTTATCTATAAAAATGTGAGTTGTTAATCTTCAATTTTACTTTTTGTTCTAATTGTGGTTTGAACCTGAATTCGTACTGAACAATACCGGAAAATGGTGGTAATAATGCTCCGAAGTTGTTTTATTGGTATACAATCTGAAGGGTACTCGGCCACTACACTGACTGTGCAGTGCTCCACATAATGTAATGATAAAATCAAAATTCCAATAAACTCATACAGTTTAAACGGATACTTGAGAAAATAAGTAAATATTTACTAGTACATTTTTTAATCCTAAATGCTTGCCGATTTTTCAAGTCGCCACCTGAACTGCTTTTTCTGCCAATACATTTTTAGGTCTGTTCAGACATTTTCGTTAAATCTTCAAACATAATTCTTACTTCAAAACGAAAAGGGCGAAGCCACCACGTTGGCAGAAAAGAATTGGAGGGAGAAGTGGTTGCAAAAACGCTTAAACGCATAGTCGTTGCGCACGTTTCACTTGATGTTCCCCGTTTAGTTAAACTGAAAATTGAATATTAATGGTATTCGCCATCGTTGTCGCTTTTTATACTGTATATTTTGTATAAATTAGAAATCTAAAGTATTTTTTCAAAGAAAAGCCCGATCGATTTAGGTAGATATCGTTATGGAAGAGGAAGGAAGTGAAAATGCGCGGCGATTTTTAGATTCCTCTCGCTTTTCTCTTCAATTCGTTCCCTCTAATTTGGTGTTCCAGTCCCAATTGGTGTGGTCTCACGAATCTCCGTTTCATTTATCGTGTGACTTTGAAAGTACGCAAACACCTCGACGAGAAAACTCGGATTCGCGATTCATTCTATTCATTTTATTCCAGCGAGTTCCCCACCTCTAAAATTTTCCTCTCTTCGTTACATTTACATTTTCCCATCAGTTCTTGTAAGAAAGATAATTTCAGACTGGTTAAATATGCAGTGCGACGATGTGACATGGAATATTCTTCACAAAGGTCAGTGTTCTTATAAAGCATGGTCGAAGCCAAAAATGTTCTGTCGAAACGAAATGAATTTGACCGGCTTGTGCAACAGAGCTTCGTGTCCACTTGCCAATTCACAGTATGCTACTGTTCGAGAGGAAAATGGTGTGTGCTATCTTTACGCAAAAGTTATTGAACGATCTCACTATCCACGTCGATTATGGGAGAAAACAAAACTGTCGAAGGATATGAACAAGGCACTTGAGCAAATCAGCGATCAATTGCTTCACTGGAGTGAATACGTGAGGCATAAGTGTAAAGCTCGTTTAATTCGAATTCATCAGTATTTGATTAGAATGAGAAAAATGGCAGTTCGTGGAAAGTATGTTTTGTATTTAAAAATTATGGGCTTATTCATGTAATTAAAAAGTCTGTTTGATATATTTTTTCACGAAAACAAGGTGTCATAGGACTGTATTATATTTTTTTCCAAAAGTAGAGTGTTCCTAGACACCGTGTCTATTTTTCCTATCAGACCACCTTTAAGTATATTTTCTGAAATTTCCTGCTCTCGCGAAGAGCAAAAAAGGCTTTTTTATTTACGCGAATAGGTCCGTTACCTTGGAAAACTGTTTTTTTTAGCCAGAAGAAGATTATTCCTATCGGACGAAAAGTGGAGAGACGTGAGAAACGTCGCGAAGAAAAAGCACTTGTAGCCGCGAAACTGGATCATGCCATCGAGAAAGAGCTGCTCGCTCGATTAAAGTAGGTCGAACAAGAATTGTTCTCTGGAAAGTACGGAAATTTTTCTAAAAAATGATTAAGACTAATACTGCGAATTACAACATTTTTTTTAGAGAATCAGAACTGAGTGTCTAATATTGTTCCATTGTCTTCCCAGGAGCAATGTTTTTTTTAAGCGCCGTTTTATATGTGAATGTATATTTCCAGGCAAGGAACGTATGGAGATGTGTACAATTTCCGCCAAGAAGCGTTTGAACAGATGCTGGATAATACGGAAAAGGAGTTGGAATTGGAGCGCGAAGTGGAGCAAGACGATCCGGATACTGGAGAGACACAGTTTGTTGCTGACTTTGATAGTTCAGACGATGAAGAGCAAGATATAGAGGATGGTGGGGATGGTCATTGGTCCCCCGAAGATACTGACAGTGAGAATGAAGACAACTGGCAACCAGATCAGGAGGAAGAGGATTCAGATGAAGTTGGCGATGAAGAGTCAATGGAAATCGAAGAGCCTCCGAAGAAAAAGCCTAAGAAGGATGTTAAAAAGAAATTAGTGAAGAAGACCGGAGAAGGAAAGAAGAAGCTCAAGAAAAGAGCATGTGTTGAGATCGAATACGAAGAGGAAACCGAGCCACAACAGAGAGTGAAAGCTTGATAATTTTTACCACTGATTTTTATTGTTATGTTTTGTTGTTTGTTTGTCTATGGTTACATGGCTTCTATTTTTCAAGTTAAATGAACTATTGTCTCTTATTGTTAATAGTATATTAACATTGGTGTTCATTATTCTCCGCTGGTTTCTTCCCAGTTCGTAGTACTTTCTTTTTTATTTTGTATTTTGATGGGTTTATTCGTGCTATTAAAAGTAACGTGTTTTGCTTTTCACAAGAACAGGAAAATTAAATAAGATTGTTGAAATAGCTTATCTTGACAGTTTCAGACCAGGTTTGGGAGAAAATCATGGATTCGCCGGCGTGGATGTTCACGAAGGCGTTGAGCCATAGACAAAAGGTTTAATATTTTTATTCTTAATTATATAAAATAATTCTTCAGTTGAAAAGTTAATAGCCTGTTTTTCTCACCCAGTGATTTAGGTTTTGATCACATTAAAAAACGTAAAGGGCATCATGAATAAGAAATTTACGGTTTTTGTCAATAGCAGGAATACATTTGACCAAAAAAAATAACTCTAAATCTAAATCTGCAAGTTTCTGGACGATAAATATACATCTTTTTTCCAGGTTACCCGTCTTTATAAGCGTTGTTTGCGCGAGGTTGATAATTGGTACGGAGGAGACAATCTTGAAGTGCGCTTCCAGAAGTGCATTATCCGCGCTCGTTTCGACGCTAACAAAGACGAAATTGACACTCGTAAAAGCCAGATCCTTTTGGCCGATGGTTGTCGTCAGCTATGGGAGAAGCGTCACTTTAAACCATTCCGCTATGCTCTCGATCCAGGAGGTTCCAGCTACGATCGTGAGCGTGAATCGCCAGACGAGATTGTTGATTTCGATCAGTGGACACTAGCTGAGCGCGAGCAGTTTCCGTACTACTTCAATACTCGTGAGCAAAGAAAGAAAGAATTATTGGCTCATTGGGCCAAGATCGAGAAAGCCTGGGATGAGGATATCGCCTCTATTCAAACTAAACTTCCAGCTGCCACCCCAACCGTTTCTAAATAGATTTAATAGAACGAGCCCTATTCGCATATAGATTGAGCTTTTTGGATTCTTTTCTTACTATTGTAACCCAATTGATAAAATAAATATAGCTGTACGATTCTTGTTTGTCGTCTTCTTTAACAAGGCTCTGAGCCCTTACAATTGCCTGTTTTTTGTCTATGTGCTGCCTTTGTTACATTGGCCATTTAGTTATCTATCATGGATGGATCAAACGGCTTTACTTGTGTCACGTGCCGGGTGGTCTTCGAATCTGCAGATTTGCAGCGAGATCACTACAAAACTGAATGGCATAGGTACAATTTGAAAAGACTGGCCGCAGAACTTCCTGCAATCGGAATCGAGTTGTTCAATGAGAAAACGGCTTCTTTCAATTCAGTAAAGGTAAATTAAGCAAGACTAATTTTGCGAAACATTGTTTAAAGTTTTCGACTCCGTTAAATTATCGCTCCGGAAATTAAATAAAGGTAATTTCTTTTTCAGCCTGTCGTTGCTGGGGAGGCTACCTCAATATACTGCAAAGTCTGCAAAAAGTCAATAAAATCGGAAAATGCAATGGCAGATCACGTGGCTAGTAAGAAGCATAAGGAATCCGAAAAGAAATTACAAGAAGCCGTGAAAAAGGGCCCAAAGCAGCCTAGAAAGAAAGCAGATAATCTTCCTAAAAAGGCAGAGGTAATTGAGGAAAACGTTGTTGATAATGATGATTCAAGTGGTTGGGAGACAGACGATGACGAAGAGGGTGTTGAGGAAATTAACGAAGATGAAGCTTTACCTGTCACTTTCTGTCTTTTTTGTCCACAAACTAAACCGAATATGGAAGAGATGCGCAAGCACATGAACTTTCACCACGGATTTCAACTCCCAGATAAACAATACTTAGTGGATGAAATCGGTTGCCTTAGCTATTTGGGACTCAAAGTTGGAGCTGGCCGCTGTTGTATTTACTGCCCGGACGTGAAAGCCCGTTTTGAATCAGTCGAAAGCTGTCAACAGCACATGAGGGATAAACAGCATTGCAAACTTCGCAGAGACCCCGAAAGCATGATCGAACTAGACGACTACTATGATTTCAGTCCGATGTATGAAGGAGATGATCAAGAAAAAACAGAATTATTCGATGATGGTTGGTCACTTACCCTTCCATCTGGAGCACAAATAGGACATCGACATCTTCATCGCTATTTCAAACAGTATCTTAGGCCGGTTGATGGAACACAGAGATTTGCATCAAGGGCAGCCATTGATAAAGCCGCGGGATTCTATCCAGCTCTTGCTTGGACTGGAACAAAAAGTGGGTTGAAAACATCCAAATTTGTGTGGTGTCGGAAAGGCTTTGGGGGGGGGGCTAAAATTTAGCTCTCTTATCTTCAGCTTTGTATTCACATCGACCGGGTCTCACTGATCATTTTTCAATTTTCGTTCTGACCCTGTTAAATGGTCTGCTGTATTTTTCTGCTACGATTGCTTATTTTCGATACGAGAATTGAAAAAAAAACTGTATTAAATGTGTAAAAATTGCTTGCCGACATCAAACTAATAAGATTATAATGTTTTTTTTCAGCGGTCGAAGCTAAGAAAGTTGCTCGTGATATGAAATTCGTTGAGCGATTCCGTCGCCGCTTTGATCTTCGTGTTGCGGTCAAGTCGAACAAGTTGTTCAAGACACGAGGATTTGTCGGAGACAATCATTGATCGTTTTGTTTAAATTCTGTGTTATTTGTTTCTGTTTCCGCCGTTGTTCCCGTTTTGAAAGCGTATCATATTATAAAGTTGCTAAAAAAAATTCTAGGATTCGCAATGAAAAACTAAAAATAGGAAAACAACCAATATTATTGTATTAAATTTTGTGAGCAGGTCATTAATATAATTAAGAAATCGATGTATCTTCCCGTGAATTGTATGGCTCGGCAAATTCCAAATTGGTTAGAAGAGTTATGAATGAATGAAAATTGTAGAGAATTAATATAAAATGGGCTTTACTCGGGAAAAAAACCGGTTTATTTATAATCTTCGGCCATTTTTGAGGTAGAAATGTGTATTTGGCTACTAACTTGCCTGAAAAGATATTAATCATTAACTAGGAGCAAGGACAGGACCGCACGGTGGGTGTTTCGGGAGACCGGACAGTTTTTTCATGGAGTAATATGGGAAAACAGTTTCAGTTACATTAAAATTATGTTTGACGAAGAATATTCCGATACTCTGCACTATATCCTTCCTGTAGCAGAAGTTTTGACGAGAAAGCATTTGCAAAGGGTACTTCAGCCAATATTAACAAGTAGGCGCCAATTCTGCATTTTTAATTTAAATTGCTGCCGATTATTTTATTACCTTTTTCTGGTATTATTTGGACGAATGTCTTCTACATAACTTCTTCGAATTCCCTTCCTTGTTCCTCTGTGCTAACTTTCTTGGTCATTGGCCGAACTTCCCTCTTCCTACATTCGTTTTAGGCGGCGTTTTGTGGAATTTTCAGATATTAGAACGGCACATTTATTGTCTGTTTGAAATTGTTACCCGCATTTTTCAAATAAATATAGATGAAAAAAAAGTGAGATTATATAAAACAAAAGCGACAACGACGCTCCGAGCCGTTTGTTCCTTCGAATACGGTGGAAACTCGCGACAACGCATAGCTTTAAATAGCGAAATATTCAGAAATGGAAATATTACATACCACGGAAACAGTGTCAATCAGGAGGAGGGTCTCGTTTTTATAAGAACCAGTAGAGAAAAATGTATTGAAGGCTGGGAGTTGCTGAGCACTGCCAACTCGTGGTTGACCACTTGTCTAGAGTGGAATCGCTTTCCACTGAGATGACGTTACAGATGACTGAAAAGATGATAACCGCTAGGGGCAAGTTCCCGTTTGTACGGGTGGTGTGGAAAAAACGTCCATCCATATCCAGCAAGTTCGGCGTTTGTCTTTTTGTAACATGTGTTCCATCATGGGCATGTTGGAAAGAATCTTTGGCATTCTTTGCTCGTGGCAGTTCAACATGAACTCTGAGTTTTCGTAGTGGACGAGTGCAGGAATCTGACGTAATCATCTATCTGATAACAATATTCAACTCCTGAAACAGACCACCAAGCCGAAAGCATCCAATTTTTATCGTGAACACTTCATATTTCGGCATATCGGCATGATGTTCATCTTTATCTGCCCATTCAGGACAGCGCTCATTTTTCTCGTACAATTTACTTATGTTTTCAACACTTTGAACGCTAAAAAAACGTCTGAAAATCTATTAAATAAAAAAAAATTTTAATCTTATTTTAATGGCATCACCCTACTATAGAATGCAGAAAAAAGCGGAAACCTAGTTTTGATAGTATTTTTTTTAATAAATTTGTATTTTTGCACTATATGTACACTATAAAGCCTTTTTTCTATAAGAGTCCTCATTTCAGGAATGTTGGGGCACTCACATTGAACGTTGAACATTTTTGAAATTTTTTATTATCGATTTTCAATTTTTACAATAGAGTCTACTGATCAGGCGTTTTCATATTACTAAAACATTTTTTTCAATTTGTTGCACACTTTATAATTTTCTTTTTAATGAAAATGACCAGACCGCTCCAGTATTTCCCCCAATTTTGGTAAGGTTTTCTTGGAACCGAATACGGTACGCAGGTCCGCAATGCTGCGTGAACATAACTACAGATTACTCGAAATAATATTTTTTTGCAAATTATTTTCTCAATTTATTTTAAAAGCTTTGTTTAAATTTGAGATTTTCATTAATTAACTTTATTAAAATTGTTCAATTCATTCCGTCTTATATTCCGAGCAATGCACTATCTAATATCTTCACTGTCTTTATTTCAGATGGGTAAAATTGAAGAGGTAACCAATGAAAAGTATTTTCCGCGTGGTGGAGGTTCTGAAAAACCAAAAACCCTTAAGAAAGAAGCTTCTGCAGTTTCATCAATAAAACAAGGAATAAAAGTGAGTGTTATCTTAGCATGTTTGTTATCTGTATATTTTTTGCAGAGGAAAAATGTTTCTGCTGAACAAAATGATGCCAAAAAAGCTAAAGAAGAATTCAGTTGGATTCCGAAGGTAGAAGAAAATTTTTTTGTTGAGGGATTAACTGGTCTTGGAGTTGTTGCTGAAATATTCGACGATGGAGTTCTCTTACACACTGCAGGAACACAAACCGTAAAAATTCATGCTTCTGAAGTGTCAAAAAAGTTCACCGAACTTTTCAATGCAGACAAAATTGAAGTCAAAGATGCATTCCAACTTGGTCAGATGGTCCCCTTCAAAGTTCTTAGCAAAAAACAAGGAAATGATAAAGGAAAAGTGAAAGCTTCTTGCAATCCTGCAAAGCTAAATAAGCATCTTTCTCCAAGTATGCTAATAGCAGGTCTTGTCATTCATACTTCTGTCGTCAGCATTGAGGAAAAAGGAGCCATTTTGGATTTTGGTTCTGATCAAGTTACTGGATTTATTGAAAACTCTCAATTCCCAACATCAGGATTGAAAGAAGGATTACCACTTATTGTCAGAATTTTGTCTGCGACATCAAGAGTTGTAAAAGTCACATCATTTGTCGAACAAGACAATTTGAATATGACAAGTTGTGAGAAGCTTCAGTTGAACCATTTAATGCCAGGAACTATTCTTGAGTGCGAGCCAACTGGAGATGCTGTAACAGATGGAGTTATTGTAAACATTGGAAATGGATTGAAAGGCATTCTGCCACGTCGAAATCTTCCTCCCCGTCTTCGGGAAAATCCGGAAAAACTCGGAAAAGCTATTCGTGCAATTGTCATGTTTTGCCAGCAAAATTCAAAAGTTCTTGTTCTAAACGCTCATCCCGACATTGTCGCTGTTAGTCGCATTGAAAAGAGAACATCATTTGAAGGAATTTCAATTGGAGACAAAATCCAGTGCACTGTCATAGATGTGCTCCCAACGAAGAGTATGGTATACTTCACTCTACCTCCAATCGACGGGAAAAAGTCTCTGGTAACTGCCTTTTCGTCTCGTGGTCTTTTAGAAAATCCGGATCGCGTAGCTACTGAATATGAAATTGGAAAAGAAAAACATTGTCGGGTTACTGGTTTCCGGTATGCGGATAGAGCAATTACTGTTTCCACAAGAAAGGATATCTTGCTTCAGAAGATAACTACTTATCAGGTTAATCGAATATTTTAATACATTTTAAAGAATTTTGATTTTCAGGACGCAAAATGCGGAGATGTTCTTGATGCACGAGTCCATCACGTGGCAAAGAATGGAGTTTATTTCATAGTCTGTAACTTTGTCAAAGCATTTGCCCCATTGAGCATGCTATCCGACAAACCGCTTTCTCTACAAAAAATGAAAGCTATTTACAAAGTAGGAAACGAGGTTAAATGTCGTGTCTGGCAGATTTGTGACCAACGAAAGAACTTGGTTGTAACTTGCCGAGAGTCAATTTTAGCTTTGAAAGGACCATCTGTGAACCATGTGGAGGAACTTGAAGCTGGAATAACCGTTCCGTGTGTCATCAGAAAAATTTTCCCTACTGGAGTTGTGCTTCTTGGAACATACAACAACATCTGTGGAATTCTCAGAAAAGAAAATGCTATCAACTTGTCTGGAAACCCGGCAGTGAATGATTTCGTTATTGCAAACGTCGAAAAAGTTGAGGAAAATAAAAGAGTAGTGTTTGTACTCCGTGATGTTAATACTAATTCAGCAGTTGGTGAAGGGCAGAGGTCAGAGAAAAAGCTTGTTCAGAAACCAAAACCAGTTGACGGATCTGTGGAAATAGGGAACATCTACCAGGGATCTTTGTTCGCGAACAAAGGAGAAAATGCTAAAGTCACATTTACTGGAGAAAACAAAAAAGAAGTTTATGCTTCTGTTGATGATCATTTTCTTTCTGATCTTCTTGATGCGCCAATTGGACTCACGAAAAGAATTCTCATTGAGAATAAGGAGGAGATTTCGAGAATTATTCCAATGGGAAAGGTTGCAGCTATAAATCGAGTATGTGTTAAAAGATCAGTGACTCGTTTCGTGAAAGGAATGAATCTGCCAAAAAATTTTGAACAGCTAAAAGAAGGAAAGATTATCGTAGGAATCGTTGGACAGATCATCACGAATGTAGGAGTTTTTGTTGAACTAGTTGGTGGAAGTGGACTAGTTGGAAAAGTTTTGGAAAGAAGTAAGTAATTTTATATGAGAAAAGTTTAGTCTATTGAGTAGAACGCTATCATGTTTTTTTTCGAAATATATGTTCTTCAGAAAATGCGAAGAATACGAGTGAACTTCTCGAAGTTGGTCAAGTCATAATTGGAAAAGTTGATAGTCTTGATACAACCAAAAAGAGCTTCTTAATTGATCCATGTGTAGGTTTTGTACAACTTGTAATATGCATAATCGTTACCTTATAGACAGAATTGGAAACTGGAGAGCAAATACTCGAAAAATATGCACTCCCATTATTGGAATCGATTGTAGAAGAAGTTAGGTGGCTCGCCGAGAAATCAAATTATCCTGCTCCAGGTTCCAAAGTAAATGCTAAAGTGACCAAAGAATTAGATGATCTGACTCTAGTCGAATTCGAGCACAATGGAAAAAAGATTTCTGGAGTAGTACCTAAGAAACCTGACGACGCTGAAGTCGCAGAACAACCACCGAAGAAAAAAAAGAAGAAAACAGCGAAAACTTTTTCAGTTGTAGACATAAACCATTCCACTAACGAAGTCGTGCTGGCTACTCTTCCTACAAAAGACTCAAAAATTGTAGCAATTCGTCGTGACTATATATGTGCCATTTCTCCAGATGGGTTGGTATATTTGCCTACTCGCCTGCATCCGAATCATATTCCGTCTTCGGATCCTAAACTCAAGCTCCATGAGAATATTGAAATCACTGATCAAGTGTCTGTCGGCAATGGAGTTTTCTTAGCTACACGGGGAGGTGGAGATGTTGATGACGTTGCAAGAACCTCATTGATTAACAAAGAATTTGTTGGAAGTGTGAAGAAAGATCAACGGTCAGAAAATGCAGAGAAAGCTGTGTCCACTAGAGTGAAAAGCGTAAAGAACTTTGGAATTTACCAGGGAACGGTACTTGGATATGCACAACTCGAAAAGAATCGGAAGAGAAACAGTTTATTTGCTGATATTCGTCTTCCTGGAGATAACATTGGTCGTTTGCATGTCTCAGAGCTTCCCCCAGATTTATTGAAAGCGGACAATCCTCTTGATGAATTTGTGAAGCGTAACATCCAAAAAACAGTCATTGTGCGTATAATCGGGTTTATTAAAAGCTCCAAAGGCTCCCGAATTTCGGAACTTACCATGATCCCGTCGAAGATCCAAGCTGGAAAAGTGCGTGCCTCTAATCTTTCCTACAAAACGAACTATTCTGTTGGTGAAGTCATCAAATGCTTCGCAGCAGGCTCGTTGACGGATAATCAAGAGTTGAAGGTTGAAGTGAATCCTATTTGGACAGGATCCATCTCTCGTGAAAATCTCTCTGACGATCTAAAAGTTACCACAAACGATGGAGTAATTTTTGACTTGTCCTTACATAAAGGGGAAATGCGCAAGGCCAAAGTCACTGCAGTAGACAGAAAGGGTTTGTCATTGAAGCTAAGTCTCGACACCTCGGAAGAAGAGACTGAATTCAAAATTGGAGAGACTGTTACTGGTAGAATATTCTTCGTTAGTAAAACCAATATTCGCCTAAAGCTTTCTTCTGGACAACAGGCTGTTTTGACACCAACTTCTATAACTGATAAATACGAAAATGTTGAGAAGATCATTGAGAACCAATTGACGCAAAGTAAGCTTGTCGAAGTTGTTTGCGCGAAAATTCAAGAAAAACCAAAACGATACTTTGTCGTGCTCAAAAGTAGATTCACAAAAAAAAATTGTGACGCTAAGAGGAGTTTGCTTTTGGACACCAAAAATATCAAGGAAGGGACCCAGTATGATGGAATTGTAGAAAACGCTTCTAAGGGTTCGTTGTTCGTTGAACTTGGACCAGGAATTTCTGGAAGAATCCCTGTTAATGAGGAAAATCAGGAATTGTAAGCATATCGTTATCTCTCTTCATAAATTGACTTATTAAAATTCAGGTTGGAAGTCGGTACAAATAGTGTTGTTCGTGTTACTACTACGAAAATCACGAAGAACGAAATCACTCTGAAACTAGATGATATCCTCATCAGAAAATGGACTGTGAAGCCCGATCGGAAGAGAGCAGCATCGAATAATGATGACACTCCATTCAAAGTTGCTCTTCTTGAAGAAGAAAAATCGCAAGAAACCCTGGAGTCTAATGACCCAGGCTTTGATTGGTCGAACAAGGGATTCAGAAACGAGGATTTGGCTGCTGTCGGAAAATTGACGAGCAAAGTTAATGAGAGTGATGAAGAAGATGATGACGAAGAAATAGAGGATGAACAGGTGAATACACGTTCTTCTAATAAAAAGAGTGAAGAAAATGATGTTGACGACAATGAGGAAGAAGAAGATTCTGAAGACGATCAAAATGAGGTGGAGCTGGCCGAAATATCTGAAGAAGAACACTCGAGACTTGTTCGCAGTGATCCGAATTCGGCGATAAACTGGATCAAGTACATGAGTTTGTTTGTTGAAAAATCGGATTTGACAGCTGCTAGAAAGACATCTGAAGAAGCGCTTTGTGCGATCCATCCGTCGTAAGTTTTCCATTTCCTTTTTTAATAATTTTTCTGATTTTTAAGTGAATCCGGAGAGCTTATGAAAATTTGGACCGCATATTTGAATATGGAAGTAGCTTATGGAGAACCTGTCACAGTACAAAAGATATTCGACCGTGCCTGTGAAAATGCCAACGCTTACGATGTTCACAAAACTCTCGCCAAAATCTATCAAAAGTTTGAAAAAAATAATGAAGCTACTCAGGTCTTGGAGAAAATGATCAAGAAATTCCGAGCAAATCATCTGGAAGTGTGGACCTTGCTTGCCGAGCACTTAATGACTCAAAATGACCAGAAAGCAGCCAGAGATCTCCTACCAAGGGCATTAAAAAGTGCTCCAAAAGCTCAACAACGTAAGTAGATTTTTTTGGTAGTTTTAACCACTTCGATCAGCTGTGGTGGTTTAGAACGGCGCGAAAAACCAATTATCTTTCTCCTATTTGACAATAATAATTTTTCGAGGTTTCTGTTAAAAGGTTTTTAGAGCGCACCACAACACTTTTTTTACAAGGAAACCCTATTCAAACACCGTCTATATTCTATAAATTTAAATTTAAATTATAAATTAAATGGGCATCTTCGTTTACTTTCTCTCTCTCTCTCTCAATATTCTAAAAATCTTTATTAGTCTTTTAAATCTTCCTTTTTACACGTTACAATCCCTTGCATTAATAAATCCCCAATTTTTTTCTCGTATGAGTAAATTATAAATGCGAAGACGGTGCTTAAAAAGGGATTCCTTGATAATGAATGATGCCGAGTCTTATCAAGAAAAATTACAGACATCCAACTTATCTCTAAATTCGCTAATCTTGAATTCAAACATGGTGACGCTGAACGTGGGAGAACTCTTCTGGAGGGACTTGTCTCTGCTCACCCCAAAAAGACTGATTTATGGCTAGTGTATGCTGAAGCCGCGTTGAAGCATCTCGGCATCGAGCATGCCAGAAAGATCCTCGATAGAGCATGCAATTTGGGTTTATCCCTTCATAAAATGCGACCGTTGTACAAGAAATGGTTGGAAATGGAAAGCAAGCATGGCGATCCCGCAGCTGCTGAGTTGGTGAGATCCAAAGCTGAAAAGTTTTTGCAGGAAGTAGCGGATCAATTGTTGGAAAAAGAAAATTAAATTGATCCTTTTTGTTTGTTATTTTTTTTTCTAAAGAACCCGTTTTTCTACTTGTTTCTGTTATGTTATTCTGTTAGTTTTATCTGTTAACGTTGTTATACCCAATTTTTTCTCTATTTTTCCGAATTTTTGATTTATTAAAACCGAATAAAATTGAAAACTTTTGAACCATTGAAAATTGACAGGTGAAAACTGTCCCTATTCAGAATTAAACTACTTTAAACAATTTGTAGCAGAACACATGTATCAGCAGAAACTCAGATGTCAACAGCTGACACAGCGGAGGCGGAGACCAATGGGCTTCTAAGTTGCTACGATAGGTTAAGAAAGGCCGCTGTGAGCATCCCGATAGATATATCCAAATCAGCAAAGCTCCTTAATTTGTCGAATGAAAACATTTCAGAGGTTCTACCGAACCTCTATTTGTCAGGAAGGACCGTGTCACAGAATTGTGAATTGTTGAAAGAAAAGAACATCACGGTAAATTGCTGTCAGTTTAGAATACCTTCTACACCGAACGTATGGAATACAATCACTAATTTTCAGACAGTAATCAATGTGTCGGATCGTGAATATGCAAACTACCAGGAAAATCATTCGTTTGTCAAGAATTATAAATTTTATTCGTTGTCAGACACAGCCAATGCTAAATTCGATGACATTGTTGATGAAGCAGTCCGTCTTATTCATGAGTCCAGGATAAATGGAGGTTAGCTTTTTCAATGAATATAGTAACAGAAATTTACCGTAAAGTGCTGTGAAACATCCTTATGAGTCTATTCAAGTTGTATTTTTTAAGGCTTCAACGAAAGACGAAGACAAAATTTTTTTTATTTTTTTCGTCATTCGTCCGCTCGTATTCGCTTGTCTTTCAGTTCGTCCTGCATTCGTCATACGCAATAAACGCAAGACTTACGCAAGTCCGACGAATTCAAGACGAAGACGAGACGGTCATATTTCGTCTTTCGTGAAATCCTTAGTATTTTTTTAATTTTTTGCGTTAAAAAAAAATTCTTCTGCAGGATCGCTGAAAAATGCATTTTTAACGACTTTCTGCCATTGTTTTCAAGGGCTTATTACGGTTGTTGATTGGGTCTTTGCAAACCCACCTGTATAAATCGGTGCGCCTTTTACAGGTTAATGAATAGGAAATAGGAAGATCATGAATAGAAAAAACAGTTTTAAAAACACGAAACATGAAAAAATGCAATTTGAATAGACCCATAAAGTTAATAAATAATTTAAAATAAAAATAGAGTCTAATTAAACAATAAATAGTATAAAATAAAGTTCTGACCATCAATACTTTTGAACTGCATCCCGCTTCTGATTATATTACTCGTCGTTTCTTTCTGTAAGGCTTCCGCGAAAGACGAAGACAACAAATCGTCTTCAAAAGTCGAGTCGTTTTCGTTCGTCTTTCAGTTCGCCTTGCATTCGTCTTACACTATAAAAAAGTTGTCAGCCACTGCGTCAGACGAATTCCAGACGAAAACGAGACGAGATGGCCGAAATTTTGTCCAAATGAAAACCTCAACTTTTTGTATTCGCTTGTGTTGCTGCCATGAAATAAGACATTTTAAAAATGCCTTTCCCTTTTTACAGTTGGTTATGATTTTGGTTTCCAGAAGGTGTTCTTGTTCATTGCTTTCTGGGAGTGTCGAGAAGTGCCACCCTCATCGCGTTCTATCTCATTTCTGTCTTTCAAATCAACTGGAAAGATGCCGTCGACTATATACGTCTTAGAAGGGCTTCAGCGAATCCGAATTTCGGGTTTTTACATCAGCTGAAACTGTACTCCAACACGGTGCGTTTATTTTTCAACAACTTCTCATTTCTCCTATCAGATTTCAAAAAAATTACATTCTATTTCCGATCTCTAGACGGCGAACGAATTCCGATTACAACTGACTAGTGAACGCTGCCTTCGAATGCGGGAAATCGACAGAGATACGATAAAAAAGTATATGCCATGTGCAATAATTGAGCTATAAACCTCTTCGTTTTCTATATTCTGTATTTATAATAATTTATTTTTATAATCAAATTGATCTTATTTATTGTTGCTTTCCTTTTTTACTTGTTAATTTATTCTACCTATCTTGCCTTTCATGCATTCATGTACTTATTATCAGTATTTACTATAAATTTGATTTCCTGCCGTTTCCTTTTATGGCTTGTTTCAATAGGCTATCCAAGTTGTGTGATTCTGCGTTTTGGTATATTGTTGTTTTATGTTTGTGTGTCTTGGCAACCTTTCAGTTCATTAGAGAATGGTACTCAGTGAAGAGCAACGACAAGCTGTCGCAAAGAAACGGGAAGAGGCGTTGAGGAGAGCTGCCGCCATTAGAGAAAGAGAAATGGTAATCCTATGAGAAGAAAGCATTGAAGCTTCTCAATTTTTTTAAATTGAAATATTTCCAAATTTAAGACGGAAATATCAGATTGAGTCAAAATAATTGTACCACTTTCAAAAAAGCTTTTGAATCTAAATTAATTTAGATATTTCATGTCAACTTAGTCAACATAATCTTTATCGACAATGTATTGCCAACGGATAGGTAGCTGTTCGATTCCGTTTCGGTAGCAGTCCCGCGTGTTACTATCAAAAAACCGCAGCTTGGTCCTGAGATCTTCTTCATTTCGAAATTCCTTTCCATCCACGAAGAGAGTCAGATATTATAATCAGTGGGCACATGTCCGGAGAGTACGGTGGATGGGGTAGAGTCATCCAGCCTAGCTCCTGAATTTTCGTGTATTCGTTGGTAAAAGTTCCCAGAGAACCGTTCCTTCCACCACGCTCCACCAGAAGCCCAGAAGCACTTTTTCCGGATGTAACTCTCTTTTTGGCATTGGAACTCCAGAATCCCCAGGTTTTAGTCACTGACGTCCATGATGAAAGTTGACTTAGAAAATCCTCTTCTCCTCTCCAGTAATCCAATTTGAAAGCCATTTCATCGTTTTTTTTGTGACAAAAGATAAGTTGCAACATCAGCTCTCATTTGCTATTGGTAGGTAGACAGAATATGTGATACCCAAATCGGCCGTTTCGAGGAGAATTCGAGATCGTGGAGGGCCTGATTCATGATACCATGAGAATGTCCAAGCTTGGTTGCAAGACATCTACTCGACTGACGGAGGTCCTCTTTCGCCAGTAGCTCGTCGTCGTCAACTACCTTGGAACGTCCATTTTGTGGAGAATCTTTCAATTCCACCTACGCGCTCCTCAATTTTGGGAACCAAACCAACGCACTGCTGTTACATCAGTAACAGTGCCAGCACCCATTAAATTATTAATCCGATTCACCGAATGTGTCGTCGAAAAGTCAGAACGATGCTCATACTAAAGTAGCTGGCGGACATGCTCTCGCGATAGTTGAATTGGAGAGTTGTTTGAAGTAGCCATTGGGCTAATAATTTGTGTGAAAATAGCTTCTCATATACCCCTAACGCGGATTGTTCTAGAAGCTTCTCGAAGTTTCTGAAGAAAAAAAGGAAAAGTGGTTCAATAATTTTGACTCGGACTAATAATTGAACAAAGAATATGTCTGAAACTGATTAAGCTTGATTCCATCAAATTTACATCTTCAATCCATTTCAGCAAGCTGATAACCACTCAATAGCTTCCACGTCCTCCCGCACGCCTTCTTTTGCACCTCTTAAACCTTCAGCTCCATCTCAAACTAAAAGCAGACAGGTGTTCCAACGCAGTCGTTTCTTTATCCTTAATTTCAAATTTCAGCCAATAAAAACATCCATCAGCTCTTGCAACAAACAGTCAACCATAAACAATTATATAAGGCAAATACAGAAGCCAGAAATGACATGTGCTAAGCCAACTATTGGAGTGAAGCTCAAGATAGATATCGGAGATAGAC
Source organism: Caenorhabditis inopinata (assembly GCA_003052745.1). Classification (NCBI taxonomy): domain Eukaryota; kingdom Metazoa; phylum Nematoda; class Chromadorea; order Rhabditida; family Rhabditidae; genus Caenorhabditis; species Caenorhabditis inopinata. Next base: position 10,041,047 of record AP018153.1, read on the forward strand.
TAAAGGTTGCTTTTTTAAATGAAATTCGTAATTCCCGAAATTGCAGATCGATTTCTACCCATTTCACTCGACAATTGTTGATATTATAAAACAAGTTTCAAGTAGAAACTACGATCCTGCTAGTAGGACTTGGACAGTGGCTATCTCTGATCACAGCACGATCTGTAATTTATTAAGAAGCATGACGTCAGTTAACGTGGAATTGGAGCCACTGCCTCCCCATGTCTTAGAAATGCTGAACTTCAAACCGAAAGCAACACCAAGTGATCTCACAAAAGTAATGGATTCATCTCTCATAGAAAGATTATTCCCATACCAAAAAGAAGGAGTGATATTCGCATTGGAAAGGAATGGGCGAGTGTTGTTAGCCGATGAAATGGGACTTGGAAAGTCGGTTCAAGCACTGACGATTGCACGATACTACAAGTTGGCTGAGTAAATGAACACACACTTTTAATTTTCAATTTCAGAGCGGACTGGCCGCTACTCATTGTATGCCCTGCGTCGGTCAAAGGTGCGTGGAAGAAGCAGATTAACACATTTTTCCCAATCATTCACCGAATCTTTATTGTTGAGAAGAGTTCTGATCCTCTACCAGACATTCGAACTTCCAATACGATAGCAATCATGAGCTACGAGCAAATGGTTCTGAAACATGATGTACTGAAAAGAGAGAAGTACAACACTATCATCTTCGATGAATCGCATATGTTGAAAGACGGGAAAGCGCGTCGGACCAAAGTTGCTAGTGACCTCGCGAGAATAGCAAACCACGTACTTCTACTCTCTGGAACTCCTGCTCTATCTCGTCCTGCCGAACTGTTCACGCAAATTAGATTAATTGATCACAGGTTGTTTACCAATTTTCATGAATTTGCTATAAGATATTGCGATGGAAAACAAGGAAGATTTTGTTTTGAGGTTAAATAAATTAATTGGTTTTAGATTCACCTTTAATTCTATTTTTTAGGCAAAAGGATGCACAAATAGCGAGGAGCTATCAGCCATTATGTTCAAAAGACTAATGATCAGAAGACTCAAAACCGACGTACTTAAAGATCTTCCCGAAAAACGGCGGGAAGTTGTATATGTGTCAGGACCAACGATTGAAGCGAGAATGGATGACTTGCAGAAAGCTCGTGCTGATTATGAAAAGATTAATTCGATGGTAATCAACATGAAACAACTACTCTCATTTGAAAAAAAATGTTTTAGGAGCGGAAGCACGAGTCTCTTATCGAGTTCTACAGTCTGACTGGAATTGTAAAAGCTGCCGCTGTTTGTGAACACATTCTGGAGAATTATTTTTATCAAGATGCGCCACCACGGAAAGTTCTCATCTTCGCACATCATCAAATTGTTCTGGACACCATTCAAGTCGAAGTGAATAAGCGGAAATTGCGATCAATTAGAATTGATGGAAAGACTCCGTCTCAACAAAGAACGATTCTTTGTGATTCTTTTCAAAACGATGATGATGTGCGAGTAGCTGTACTCTCGATCACTGCAGCTGGCGTCGGAATCACTTTAACTGCAGCGTCTGTTGTGGTTTTCGCTGAAATCCATTTTAATCCGGGATATCTTGTCCAAGCAGAAGACCGAGCTCATCGAGTCGGTCAGAAGGACAGTGTTTTCGTACAGTACTTAATTGCCAAGAAAACGGCAGATGACGTGATGTGGAATATGGTACAACAGAAATTAGATGTTCTTGGACAGGTAAACTGTTTTTTTAGAGCACAACATTGTCTTTTTCAGGTCAGTTTATCAAGTGACACTTTTCGAACTGCTGATAGAATGCATCTTCGATTCAATGATGCCACTCAGCCAACTATGACCGAATATCTCAAAAAGACCACAGAAAATTCATTTGATGAATGGGATGACCCAGCGGCAAAAGAAGATGATGATGACGTAGAAGTTATCTGTGACTATCCGGCTCCGAAAAGAAATAGGAATTAGTAATGTTCTTTATGATTTTGTGAATAAGCCTTACTCCGTTTCTTTATTTCAGGTTCTCAATAAATCTCTGAAACAAATTTTTACGGCTAAAATCTTAAAATTAACTATCTCAATGTCATTTACTCCTTTTTTTAATGAAGTGTTGTTTTCTTTAATCTTCAAAATGTTTGGAGTATTTGAAAAAAACTGAAAACTTTTTTTGGAGTTTCGTTTATTTAGCGGAAACCTAACAAAAAAATTAGTTTTCTTCGCAAAAAAACATTTTTTGGCCTGGCACCCCTGTTCCACGATAGTGCGATGTGCCTAACCGGACCCCTACCCCTATGTTGGGGCAGCGAAAACAGGTGATTATTAATTGACAGACATTTTTTCAATAAAACAGACCAAACCGGTAAATTTTTCAAAATAGCGAATACAAATAGAACACATGCCAAAGCCAAGTTCATCTGGAAACACAATGTCCATGATGAGAAGACGCTTCCTCACCTGGCGCTTCCTATCTACAGGGTGGTCCAGAATTACGGGTAATCGTTTGAATTATCACAAAATCAAAAAATAGTGTTCAGGTTGAGATGAGATTCAAAAGAATGTTGATTTAGATGATAATGAATAACTATAAATTATTGTTGCTCAACTTGACCTCCTTTCGCTTTAATAACAGCCTTTAGACGACGTGTGTACTCACCCACAGAAATTACGGCGCAGAAACGGCGCTAGTGCAGTTGAAATCGCCGCTTTTAAACACAGTCGGCACAGGTCCGACGCAAGCGCCGTGACAGAACGACACCTCAAAAATATGACGGTACTAGAACTTCTGCGTAAGGCTTAAGGCTCATCTTCGTCTTTGTCTCGTCTTCTTCTTCGTCTGACGCAGTGTATTGACAACTTTATCTCGCAAGACGAAAGGAAGACGAACGAGGACGACTTTTTGTCGTCGTCTTTTGTGGAAGCCTTTCTTCTGCAGATGACCTATTAAGTTTACGAGAAAAAACAGCGACGAAAAAGATTCGTTCTAAGCAAAACAGACATATTACTTCCTTCAATTTTTCGCAATATTTTCTTTTACTATTTTTTATTTTTTTAAATTAATTTACAAGATAAATTTATTTTTGAAAAATTGATCATTATTGAACCTTCATAAGTATAAAACTCAGGCTCCAGTGCGGTGCCGTTTTACCCCGCGCTAGCGCCGAAATTTTACTGAGTAGAAGTTGATGGTGGCAGTTGGCACCATTCTCCGACAGTTTTGAGCAGCAGTTTTTTTTTGGAATATTTTAACATTAGCTTGATGGTTGCCGATCCCAGGAGCATTCGAAGACAGCAGTTTTTTCAGCATATTTCTTTCCGTCACATTGCTTCAAAGAAACCTTTGTCGAAGGAAAAAAAAACTCCAGGTAAAGGCTAAACTTTAAGACAATAGATATTTCAAAAGACGATCTGTTTCATAGAGGTAAGAGCGGACACCGCCGAACCCTCATGTCGCAATCAAGGCGGCATTTCCCCAAACGCTGAAAATACAAAACTGTAAAAGCTTTTTGGTCAGTACAAGGTCGATTCTCGTTCGAATGCTTATATGTACATGCCTCACCGTCGTTAGCTAGCGAATGAACGAATTTCGGAAAAAAAAATTATGTACAATTGCGACTACCCAATTACCGAGGAACTATCATCTCTCCCTGGCATCACCTCAGGACACTTTGAATTAGAAATAAGACAGCGGACACAATGTTAAATAATATCTGTTACAAACGAACAAGAGAAATATTAAAACAGTTATTACATAAAAATTATTATTTCAGAAATTGTGGAATTAAAACGAACACTCGAATTCATTCGAAATTAACCGTAAAGCGAGATTCAAACTCTCTTTTACTTCTTTTTCATAGATCCCGTTGGCGTTCGCGCGGTGTGTAAAAGAGAAGCTCCTCCACTAGAAACCTTGTAGTTAACAGAAAGCATCTGCGGTTCCTTATTCTTTTTCATTCCGCGCTTCGCTACATTTGTTGCATTTGATGGTTTATTATGAATAGCATTCTTCTTTTTCTTCTTTAGCGCCGACCGTTCTCTGCTCTTACTACTATTCTTCATTGTCTTCGATTCCAATTCTCTCGGTCTCACATCAGAAGTCTTACCTATGATATGAACCGTTCGATCAATATAACGCGGAAATTATTTACCATATTTTGTTTTCTCGGACCTTTTCTCAGCGTTTGCTTTTAACTTTACCTCTTTCCTCCTTTCTTCCTTAGTCTCCAATTCCTTTTTCTTTTCCACTTCCGCGTCGTGTTGTTTATCTTCATTCATTCCATCGTCTTCCTTCTGAAATTCCACTATGAAACTCAAGACAAGACATACATGGAAAGTTGCAAAAATACAAAATAAAATCTAGCCTCATAGTTGGATCCCCATTGCAATCTGAGAAGAGGCTTCACTACATGGTCTTCTCCTCCTGGAACATCTAACGGATTTGGACGAAATGATTCCTCGAACATGGCGATCGTCGCCTTCTCATCCATACACTTTTCTATTGTATTTGAATTTGTTTCATATTTCTTCTTGATACTATTGGGCTCTTTATGTTTTTTTCTCAACTCATCATAATCCATTGGATCCGAGTGTTTCCCATTGATATCTGCTAGAATTTTTGCCAAAATTGAATAAATCATCATGTAGTCTGGACGATCCGGGTAACCCAACGGTTTCAAATGTTCCAAAATAGGAATGAATGAGCAAGTAAAACTGAATATTAAAATATGTTAATTGAATTATAGAAAGAGATTCTAAATTTATACTATTTTCAAATTAGACAACTAACGGATTGTTTGCCACTACTGCATCAAATCTTTCCATTTTGAGAACCTCAATCTTATCCGGATGAACAGCTTCAGCCCATGGAAGCTCCATTTTCAATTCAACAATCATGTAGAGCCATGAATAAAGATCATCTACACGACCCTGTTCCTTACGAAGATGCATTCGTGGAGAACAGTAGCGATATGTACCACGGAAGCGACACTGAATTTATGATTGGTCGTAGTGCAGATCGTGACAAGAACTAACCGTTTCTCTTGGATGACGAATGACATATCCTTCCCCTCTGTCAACATCAGGCATTGCATACTGCCTACTCATTCCAAAATCAATTAAATAAATGATTGGAGATTCTTCATTATAGTCCAATGCCATGTTGCACGGCTTCAAGTCGCGATGAACATATCCTTTCTCATGGAGCTGAGAGCAATTCGTTAATAAAATATGGCGATTTAAAAATTGGAAAATGCATAAAGTCCTATGGCTGAAGAAAAGAAGGGATTTCTCGAGGAAATACTTTTTTTTATCGCGTTTTTCGCGAAAACAGCAAATAGATAGAATGGGAAAATCAATGTTAAAACGCTAAAATTTTTGAATTCAACTGGAGCATGAAACAAAAATATTTATTTGTGTTGTTGGCTATTTTAACAAAATATATTTTCCATTGAGTTGAACTACTTCAAGGATTTTTGCCGACTGGTTTTTTCCTTGGTTGAGCTTTTGTAAATAACCGCACGAGGGATTCTCCATATTCAATTAATACAAAAATCATGATTAACCTGACACCTATAGTGCCAAGGCACGTCATGAAAAACTCGTCAGTTTTCACAATTTCTTCGCGAAAAACGAACATTTAGTAAATCTTTGCTGAAAATCAGAAAAAGGTTCTATTTTGGCCGTCTCGTTTCATCTTCGTCTTGAATTCGTCTGACACAGAGATAAACATTGTATTGCACATATTATCGCCGTAAAAAAGTTCCGACATTTTTTCGAGTCGGGATTTGAATTTAGAGGCTCCGCCCATTCATCATCGTTGCAGCGCATCTGCTATGCGCGATATATGGGCGGAGCCTCTAAATTCAAATCCCGATTTCCGCGGGCTCGAAAAAATGTCGGAACTTTTTTAAGGCGATAATAGCACTTGCACAACTGTTTTATTGCGAACGAATACGAGACGAAAAACGAGATGAAAGACGACTTTTTGTCTTCGTCTTTCGTAGAAGACTTAAAGACGACGAAATGATCCGAAAATAAAATCATCTTCCACACTTAATCAAGTTTAAGATTTCAAGGCCAGAATCAATAATCGACATTTTTTGTAGAATTATTTTTAGTAAAACTATCTTTGAATATCAAATATTTTGGGGGAAATTGTCTTGGTAGTACAAAAAATATTCGGGCAAAAAATAATAAACTCATAAAAATCGCCAGGGCGACCACCACTTTGAATGCAAGACGCTGAATAGCTGATCTCAAGCTATAAACTATAAATGTGTAGTTTTACTGAGTAGGTTTAATTACACTTGAAAATATGCAGGCAACCACAGAATGCCTTCGTATTACCAAAGCATTACCGGCTCACTACCGGGCTTGAAAAGTTTTGGATATGATTTGAGATTCGAATTTTGCGCTGTGTTACTCACTGCTTTCAGAGCATGCAAACTTCTAATAGCAATCCGAATAATAGTAGATTCCATTAAATTTCCATTCAAAAGACTGTACACTTTCTGTAGATCCATTCCACAAAGAGTCATCACAATGTAACAAAAGTCTGGCTCCACTCCTTGATCTAACAGTTGAACAGAGCATTTGACACCGACCATTGCACGCATCACTTCAGCCTCAATTTTCAGAATTGAAAATGATCCTTCTCCATGTTTCTCTATTTTCATGGCTGCATCCGTACCATTCTCTGTATTCACCACATGAACCACTTTCCCAAATGCACCTGATCCGATCACTTTCACCGGATGCCATTTAGCCTTGATTGGCTTAAATAAAATTTAGTTCCGTACGTGTTTGATATAGATTTTGGAATTCTCTTGGCTAAGTGATCAGGCGCTAATTTAAATAGATAGGGCACGTTTTTTTCTTTGTTTTTACAGGTTCTTATACTCATAAAATTGAGGAACTGCGTATTCTACTCCCCTTCTATGCCGTTTTTCGATTATTTTTGGGTGCTAATGCTGAAAACTACCGTGTTGTTATTTTAAACACTAATACTCAAAAAATTCCGCGCAGAGGGCGCGAAATGAGCAGAAGCGTGGTAATTCTGTTCATTTCCATAACTGTATTTTAATAATCTGAAAAAAGAATCTCTGAACTCACAACATTCATATCGATCTCGATACTCGGTGGCTTTTCGTCACTTCCCATTTCCTCTTGATGAACACTTTTTTTGTTTATCTTCAAATGCTAGAAATGGACGGTTTAAAAAGCTCGCATTGTTTTCCCCTTCCAATCATTTACGTGGTAGTTAAATTTTCGGGATATCTACGTGATGTGCACGCATTCGTCAGTGGTTTTTCGACTTTTTTGGATTGGTTTTGTTTCTAAAAATGTTATTATGGGGTTATTCATGAAAAACACGAAAAGCATTTTAATGCAAAAAAAGCTTTTTTTGCATTAAAATGCAATGGTGAATAACATTAAAGTGGAATTTTTCGCATTAAAATGCAATTGTGCTTTTCATGAATAACCCCATTAGACATACTCGAGTAACACTAGCAATTTTGTGGCACAAAAAAATATTAAATAAATAAATAAACCACTAAAACCTCCAAAAAAGTCGAAAAACCCCCAACTAAGATAGCGCCGAAATAAGCGTCAAATGCTTCGGTTTTGTTTTTCAAAAATGGTCAATTTGGAACGATAAAGGATATGAAATCTGCCACAAATGTTTCGATCTTCGTCCACATTGCATTTGTCCATTGAGTACACTTAAAAATTCATTTAGGTATTTGACTATTATATATTTCCTCTTAATTTTATTTTCTTGTATAATAACAGTGATTCTTTTTGAAGTCACGTGAAAAACAATAAGCGTGTTTATTCAGAAATAGGGAAGCAACTTTGAAAGAATTGAAAATTAGTTGAGCCGGCTTGAAATTTGAATTTTTAAAATTAATTTTCCATGAAAATAAATAGTTATCTACTAAAAAAAGAAATTTTGTTCAAGTCCGAGGCCAAAATATAGTTTGAAAATTGGACTGAACATTTTTAAAACTCTACATACATTTTTGCACCGAGCATGAGCTAAAATGTTGCATTGACGTATAGAGCACAAGAGGATCCAATCGAACAGATAATTCATTTCTCGAGGCCGTCCGGGCGATTTTCTGAAAACTCAGAAATAAAACGCTCTGCACTATTTCCAAAACTTCGTATTTATCAGTTTAGAATCCAAAATGGAAAACTGTGACAGACTGGACTGAGCAGCCCGTTTTTCGTCTCTCACCATGCTTCCTTATTTTCTTTAATTGAGTTAAGAAGACAAACACACCAGAAATTGTGGGAATACTTGGGGTTGGTAGAGCAATGATCACGGAAAGCTTATCCACATGTAAAAAAAAGGACGATGTCTCAGATGCGAGTGACCAAGCAACTAACTAACTAGGGAACCTCGAACAGAAATCTTCTTAACTTTTTCTAAAAATTCGATCACAGGTACTATCGACTACGGAGATTTAAGTACACATGGTGGATATTTGCGCGAATTGCTGGAAATCGAGATATTGCGATCTGAAAATACGGAGCATTCCTTCCGCCTCTTTCCTCTAGGCATTCTCCACTGTAGAGAAGACAAGAAGCCGAGGGGGGAAGAGGGAGGGATGGGAATCTGGGAAGTGTGGGTTCGGTTCCGCTCCACGGTACACTTTTTTAGCTTTTCTAATTTAGCTTTTTTTGAAATTTAAATTGGATCATGAAAAAAAAAATTTTAATTGCGGAAATTCCTGGAAATCGAGAAAAAAAAAAAAAACAGAATCTATGATTGACCAACACAAAATGGAACTCTTTCTTAAAAATTTCGAACGATCCATCCCGTCAGCAGCAGAGTTCAGAACCTAGAGAAGGAAATCGACGAAAGTAGAATCCTCTCCGTCCAGACAAGACTTCTTTGGAAGACAATTCCAATGAGCATAGACATAGTCAAGAAATTTCTCAATGTCTATCATGACAGAAATGAAAAGAGACAGGAAAAACAGAGTAAAACAACGAATAGAAAATGAAATAATGAAAAAAAAAACTTTTCTGAGTCTGGAAAGGTAGAGCAAAAACATTTTGTTTATCTTTTTTCATGATCCAATTAAACTTTAAAAAAATCTAAATCAGAACTGCAAAAATAGTGCACCTTGGAGCAAAACTGAACCCACACTTCCCAGATTCCAATCCCTCTTCCCTCCTCACAGGCAGATCGCAAAGTCTGAAATCTGCTCCACTGATCCTTAAGCTGAGGAATAAGCTAGCACCAATGAGTCACCGCTGCTTTATCATACAAGCATCGCATTCAAAAATGTTTGCGTTCAAGCATCGATGGTTCATTAAATTTTGGAAAAAAAATGTTTAGGCTGATCAATTTATTTTTAACTCAAAAAAAAATCAAAAATCGACAATGATGCATAAAAAGGAAAAAACATTGAAATTTAGTCCATAATGATTGTCGCATTCGGGTTGGGCTTCACTGGATCTTCGCCAAGAACAGGTTCGTCAGATCGGAACTGGGGGTTGCTGAAAGTTGTTTTTAATAATTTTCCTAGGAGAGCTATGGTACGCTTCCATTTCAAATTTGAATTCCTTTCTGAGATCTTCCATCGAGTTCGGTCCGTGTGCTGTTTTGTAATCAGCTCGGAGACGATCTCTATAAAGAATTGTTTTTTAAAACAAGTATAATAACACATTTATTATATCTTACTGATAATTTCCGATTACGTCCTTGATTGTAGCTACAATCTTTAGTTTAGTTCGATCCCCTTTTAAATCAAATCCAGCTGCCAAAACATCTAAAATTGTAATGGATTTCCAATTTCTCGAAAAAAAATTAGGTAATACCGGAAAAAATATTGTAAAAGTCATTGTCAAATGGAGCGTATTTAGACGGACATCGCGAACTTTTCGGAGTTGAGTACAGAAGGAAAAGTGGATCAGAGAAATTTTGTGGGCAGTCACTTTTTCAGTCAAGTCTAGAACTGTAGTTAAAACGCTGTTCATAGATCCGTCTTCAATCCATTTAGTGGCTTGGTTTCTGGTGATAAAAGACGACAAGAATACTCCTTGGCTACCTGGGAGTCTGCATCCATGATCAGCAGTAGCCGCTTTTTCAATGTTGGACCTGGAGATAGTATGTAATTTGACTAGGGTTTCCGCAATTGAGCATTGGCATTTTTTTAAATTACTTCATTGATCTAAAATAGAACTATTGTTCAAGTTGCCAATTTCGACAAACCATCATTGAATTATAAGCACATAGCTTGAGAACACTTTCCAATGGAGTCCCTTTGACATCCTCTCTTTGCCTGTCTTGTAAAATTTCGTAATAATCTGTTGGTTTTTTATTCTTAAGCGCCTTGTGAATATTTGCCTGAAAATAGGACATGCACAATCAACTTTTGATATTTTCTCACATCAGTGTCTTCTCGAGTCTGTAGCATGCCAGCAATAGAGTCGAAGGCGATTTTGTAGACAAACTGTTCCAGTAAAAGCTGCCCACTTTTTGAAATGTTAATGTGGGTGGCGCATATTCAGACTTCACATGAGGACGACGATATTGGAGATCGTCTTCCTTTTCGAGTACCACAACGTCCAACGTGTCATTTTCTTCTACTTCTTTTTCTTCTACTTTGTCACTTTCTATTTTCTGTAAAAATAAATATTTTCGCATAAATTGTTAATTAAAAAAATATTATTTTTTTCTAAAATGGGTATAATTATTAATAAGTAAAGAGGAAGTAAATAATATATTATCCATCCGCGAGTACGTGATTTTGCGTGTAGAGGCGCTGTTTGGGTCTCGTTAGGGGATAGCGCATTTTAACGCGCTAATTTAAAAATTGTAAGAAAGCGCACACACTGCATTTGTGATTTCTTTTCGAACATTGAAGCGAATATTGGAATTTTTTCTATATTTTGCTTCGAAAATCATGTTTTTTTAATCATGCATTTAGCGACCTCTAAACATAAAAAACTTCTTCTCACGAAAAACCTGAAAATTGATTTTTATAAATTTTATTTGACAGGTATTCCTTACTATAAGCTTCATCACTTTTGTTGAAACAATTAAGCTGCAAGTGAAAAGATACTAATTTGAAGAATATAAACTTCTAATATTGAAAAAAAAACCATTTAAATTCCGGTAAAAAATACTTTATTCAGTTTAATAAACAGTTTAAGAAAATTGACAATAAAAATTAATTTAAAAAAAAACATGATTTTCGATGCAAAATATAGAAAAAATTCCAATATTCGCTTCAATTTTCGAAAAGAAATCACAAACGCAGTGTGCGCGCTTTCTTACAATTTTTAAATTGGCGCGTTAAAACGCGCTATCCCATAACGAGACCCAAACAGCGCCTTTAAACGAAAAATCACATATTCGCGGATAGATAATAAGAATTTAGCGATAACTCATTTTTTATGAATAGCTCACTATCACTTTATAATTAATAAAGGCGCGGCGCGACCGCAACGCGAACGCTGCGAGCCATGCATTGATTGTTCATTGTTCATGAATGCGGCAACATTCTTTTACGATTGTTCAATAGGAAGCAAACTTTCTCCAGGCCATGTTATCCTGCATTTCAAGATGCATACTTTAAGACCGTGCACTTGCAACGATACTCCGAAATAACAGCATCTCGCGTTGTTTTTTCGGAATCAAATTCAATTTTTTATGGGGGTATATGAAATCGGAACAAAATGAGAATAGAACTCGTAGGAAATCGGAACTTAATGAAAATAAAAATGTTAAAAAAGAAAACTGTATTGAATTGGAACTGATAGGGAATTAGAACTGTTTTAAAGTAAACAATCGAAGATGTGGACGAGTATGTCTACCTTGGCAGGCTACTCAACACGCGAAATGAGCTAGAACCTGAACTCCACAGAAGAAGACGGGCAGCCTGGGCAGCGTTCAACAACATCAAAAACACCACCGACGCTCTCACCTGTCCCCGAATCCGAGCTCAACTTTTCGACACCATCGTTCTTCCCGCGCTCACATATGGATCTGAAACGTGGACCCTTACACAGAATCTCGCTGAAAGACTCCGTGTGACGCATGGATCACTAGAAAGAAGATTAATTGGAATGACCCTCACGGAACAACGTCAACGAGACTTACACCGCGAAGACATCCGAAAAATCTCCCAAGTCACGGACCCACTCAAATACATCAAAAAGAAAAAATTAGGATGGGCCGGGCACATTATGCGAAGAAATGACGGAAGATGGACAAAACTGATACAAGAATGGATTCTTCGAGATCAAAAACGACCTGTCGGACGACCCCCCCCCATGAGATGGTCCGACTCACTACGTAAAGAAATCTCAATATACCGAGGAAATCGACTAACCACTTCATGGACAACCATCGCCCAAGATCGCAGAGCATGGTTAGCTGTGATCCGCGCTCACACAAGCGACTGACGGATCGACTAAGTAACTAAGTAAGTATTGAATTGGAACTGATAGGGAATTAGAACTGTTTTAAAGTAAAACCGCATGCAAGCGGAACTGTTTGGAATTGGAACTCTGTTCAATGGAGCGCGTTTGCTTTACAAGAGTATTTTAGTTGATTTAACGCTGAGAAAAATACTCGTGTATTATCGCCGTAAAAAAGTTCCGACATTTTTTCGAGCCCGCGGAAATCGGGATTTGAATTTAGAGGCTCCGCCCATTCATCATCATTTCAGCGCATTTGCTATACGCAATATATTTTTTGAATTTTTATTTTTTCTTCTGAATTTTCAGAATTAAACTGGATTAAAAGAACGAAATTGTATTAATCGTGAATTTTTTTACACGTTTCTTCGAATGTTTAAATATATCAATTTGCGAAGAAAAAGAAGAAGAAAAAATAATAATTCAACAAACATATCGCGCATAGCAAATGCGCTCAAATGATGATTAATGGGCGGAGCCTCTAAATTCAAATCCCGACTCGAAAAAATGTCGGAACTTTTTTACGGCGATAATAAATTTCGTGAAAATCAAGTTCCGATTTCCTACGAGTTCTATTCTCATTTTGGTCCGATATCACATACCACCCTTTTTTTGTTGAAAATAACTCGTTTTTTTAGCATTTTGTAGTTTCAAACTGTTTTTCTGTAAACCTTTAAAAATCACTTTTTAAACATGTCGAGGCAAACTCGACCATTAATTCTTGCTGTCAAGCGATGTGATTCACGATAAAAATGTTTGAAAACAATACAGCAATTTTTCTATTTATAAACATTTCAATTTCCCACCGCAGAAATTATATTTTTCAAAAAATTGGTTCAGAGCTTTTGATACTCTTTTCATAATACACGTCTTCTAATTTAAGGGTCAAATGCGCAAACTGCCCCAACTAGCGGAATCCGGTCCCTAAGCGTCCGCCTCCGTTTGAGCGCCAGTTGCCAAATTGCTGAGAATTCTGCTCATTCCCAGCCCAATCAATTCTCAGTAATGTCAGACACAAGCTGAAGATGTAATACTTCAATTATCTGAAACTCTATTAATAATTTCGGAGAATGTTAGAGACAATTGCTTCAAACGTGCAAACTGTTTCAAAAACTTTATTTCAAAAAACAAACATAACAAATTTGTTGAGAAATTTATGATAGAAAGAACAATTATTCAATATTAGAAGAGTTTACCAGCTCCTTGATTGTGAGAACAATTTGAAGTGAATAGAACATACGGAAAATCATCTTATTATGCAAAAAAACTCATTTTTAATGTTGCTTTGCAAATTCCGTGACTGTGTTAATAACAATATCTGCCGCTTCCTCCACCTGCTTCTTGTTAATGCACAACGGTGGTGCAAATCTGATGATATCCCCGTGAGTGTTCTTGGCCAACAGTCCGTTCTCCTTCAGCTTGAGGCAAACCTGCCAAGCGTCGTATTCTATAAATTGAAAATGGAAACGAGTTAGGAATTGATTGCTGAACATACTTTTGTTGATAACGATGGCACAGAAAAGTCCTTTTCCTCTAACAACTGAGACGACATTCTTCGGAAGAGTTTTCAGTCTTTCCATTAGAACATTTCCCATTGCAGCAGAATTTTCCACTAGCTTCTCTTCTTGAAGTATCTACAAACGCAAAGCCGTTCGCTTGTGAAAAAAAGAAAAATGTGCTAGTTTTTTTCTATAAATACTCGTTTTAAAGACGCCGCAAAACTAAAGTGTGTAGATTCATGGAATTTTATTTTTCGTTGCTCGTCGAATTTTCCAAAATGTTTGCCTTTTCTACTTCTTTCTCATCGCTTTTAGAGTAAATAAGCTTAGATGTTTTAAAAATGGCAATAATCCACCTTCATTCAATTTATATAATCGAAAAAAGATCATCATTTTGTAGCTGGAGCACTTTTCTAAAACATCGCTGATTTAGTTTTCTTGTACAATGTTTTAATTTCGAAAGAAATTTCTATTAATTGCAACTAATTCATTTCCCCATCAAATGTAAAACATCTCAAACAAACTTTTTCAAAGTTTATTCACAATTTTTCACTTCTCGTATTAGCAATTCTTGGAACGCCGTTCCTCATGACATCTATCCCCTAAATTTTCGTCTACAATCTTCAAAACTAATATTGCTCGTCTTAATTTCTCCACGCATCTCACTTTAAACTCTGTGCATTTTTTAAATTATTCAAAACTCTCTTCTGTCACCTTGAAAATTTAAGAAACTGTTTTTGGCCCCTTTTCAATAAATATCGACTTATTATTAAGCGAGTAGTTCCGTCTGTGTTTTCATCGGTCTGTTCCAGACCTTTTCTTGAATAACTCAAAAGAACGGGGGCCTTTTACTTTGATATGCGGGATGGAGTCATTCTCACCTGAGCGCTTCGCAACAATATCTTTAGGAGGTCGCTGGGTACTTGGAATACTGTAGAACTTTCCACTGGTTATATATAAAGCATATTATAATGAGGGTTCTGTTTACTGTTTCGTGTTTCTATAACAGTATGTTTCGTTTTGCGTAAGTATGAATGCAAAATACTTTGAACGCAGATAAGGCATTAGTTATTTTTTTAGAAGGCATGCCATTTTATTTTTCAAAAAAAAACCTTTCATCAAATGTGCACTTTTAGCTATACACGCCTCTCTAAAAGGAAACTTCCAACAAGCCGGAATCCTCACCTCAAGGGCAGCAATTGCGAGCTTTGAAGCCAATGGGTTTCCTCCATAAGTGGAACCATGCTGTCCTGGTTTGATGTTCATCATCACATTATCATCACAAAGAACTGCTGAAACCGGATAGAAGCCTCCCGAAAGTGCTTTTCCCAGTATGACGATATCAGGGCGCACGTCGTCATGGTAGTGAGCAAGAAGTCTGAAATGTCGCATGCAGAATACATATGACAAGTTTTGATCACCAGAGAAACCAAACCCACTTTCCAGTTCGTCCAAGTCCAGTTTGAACCTCATCGACGACGAAGAGAACATTGTGTTTTTTGCAAATATCAGCGACTCCCTTCAAATATCCAGCATCAGGAAGAACGACTCCAGCCTCTCCTTGAATCGGTTCAACCATGAATGCGGCAACATTCTTATCCGCCACAGCCTTCTCTACAGCTTCCAAATTATTGTAGGGGACTGTTTTAAATCCAGGCACAAATGGCCCAAATCCAGTGTAAGAATCTGGATCCGTCGAGGCTGAGATGGCAGCGATCGATCGTCCCCAGAAGTTGTTCTCAGCGAACACAACCTGATAGATATCGATGGGTTTAGAAAGAAAATATTTCAAATCTATGGTAACATTTTTCTAGAAAAGTTATAAAAGTTAGTTTGTTAGACCGTTTCAAATCCGGAAATTTAGCAACAGCATGTTTCAAAACCGTAGGTTTAGAAACCGACAGTTTCATAATCGGATGTTTCAGAATATTTATGGGGTTATTCATGAAAATCACGAAAAGCATTTTAATGCAAAAAATGCAATCGTGAATAACATTAAAGTGGCATTTTTTGCATTAAAATGCAATTGTGCTTTTCATGAATAACCCCATTAGTTATCGGCCGTTTTGCATTATGAGATTTTTGGTTCTCAAGCGGCCTACTCTGAAACAGCCGGTTTTAAAATATCCGATTTGTAAGCGGCTATAAAATGAACAGATACACACGTTTACAGCTGACTCTCAGCGACCACTCCCAAAGTTTCGGAGTTCGTGGCGCACATATCAGCCATCAAACTCACCACGGCCTCATTCTCCTTGACCTTTTTCACATCATAAGCCCAACGCCTTGCCAGTTTGACTGCTGATTCGCAAGCTTCTACTCCAGTGTTCATTGGAAGAACTTTGTCATATCCAAAGAGTTTTGTGATGTACTCTTCGTACTCTCCCAGCACATTGTTGTAGAATGCTCTGGAAGTGAGTGTCAGAATGGCAGCCTGCTCTTGAATTACCTGAAAAAAGAAAAACAAAATGAAACCACCTTGCCGGTCTATGAAAATAGGGCTTGTGTCTGGCCACAATTCATGGTGTTGCAGAGGGCATTGAAAGAAGAATGAAACTCATTTGGGAGATTTAGAAAATTCGACCATTTATCGAGAAAATTACTGTGCAGGTAAATTTCTTTGCGGAAAAATTTAAAGGCTTTACGTATCGTATCGATGCATGTCGAGGAGTTTCTGAATTTGTTATATTTCCCAAAATTTCTAATTTTTATGATTGTACGTTTTTTGAATACCCTCTGCATCCTTCGAACAAAATTCTGGCCAGTGTGGCTTTTCGGCTAAAAATTTATCTTTTTGCCCTTGTCGACAAAACGGACAACTATAAGCAAGGTCACATACGTAATTTTGGAGCTTCGTTGCTTTCTTTGTATATAAATGTTCATCGATGTTAAATGCTTTAAGGAGACACGTCAAAAACGGGATACAACCTGTGACGGGTTACACGAAAAGGGGTTACATGAAGGCGGGATATTTAAAAAAAACAGGACTCGAGCGCAATTGGTGGAGCGCAATTGCGCGAGTCCCGTTTTTTTTTAATATCCCGCCTTCATGTAACCCCTTTTCGTGTAACCCGTCACAGGTTGTATCCCGTTTTTGACGTGTCTCGCTTTAAGTCGCAATTTTTGCAAAAGGACGTTTCAGAACCGATTGTTTCGCCAAAGGATGTTTCAAAACTATTCATTTCAGATTACACTAGATGCAAAACTCTAAAAGGTCGGGTAGCGAAACCGGGAAAACCGTTTTGTCGGAAAATCTTTGTCGACAAGGCTCATTAGTTCTGACCAAACGCAGGCCCATATTTTTCAGTAAATCCGTTAGCATCTTGACAGAAGCGATGCACGGTTCATAATTCGTTTTTTTATCGCAAACCTTGAGAAGTTTTGGATGGCAGTGTCCTTGATTTACAGCAGAATATGCGGCCAAGAAGTCAAAATATCTCTTTCCCTCGACATCCCAAACAAAGCATCCTTCGCCCTTCGCTAGTGCAACCGGCAGTGGTTTATAATTATGGCATCCGAATTTCTTCTCTCTATCGAATATTTGTTGGGAGGTCAGAGATCGAGAACCACGAGGTAGGGTAGGAACGACACGACGGAGCGAAGACAGCATTCTGAAGAGCAGCGAATTGGGGAATGAAAGGAAGATGAGATTCTTCTTTTGGCTGCAGGCTGATAACGAGAAATGAATGGACAAACGGCATCGAAACGGAAAAAAATAGGACGAAACCGAGAAATGAGAGGGACAGGGATATGTAAAAGGTGAGATCAAGAAGAAAATCAACATAGCATATCGCTGGAAAAGAGGGGATAGTTTACAAGTGAAAAGAAAGAAATCTGACAGCTTCGTACAGACACAATCCATTAATTTTATTTTCAAAAAAAAAGCAACACTGGCAGAAATGACTTATCGTTCGCGAGCGGGTCGCGCGGACTAACATGAAGCTTTGCACAAGATATTGAGCACCAGACAGGACGGCAGCTTTGCAATTTCCTTCCCTCTCTCTCTATCATTCTCAAACGCAAAATGCCTATAGACTACTGAAATCAAACAATGAAATAAATGATCAGCCAACAAGTTTATATGGTTTCTCGTAATCTTTATGTTAGAAACAGAAATATATGATAAGAGGGTCAACCTTCAACTTTCAATTATTTCCTTTCACGTAGTCTGCTTATAATTTTTCTTTTGGTCATCATTTTCCCACAATCAGCCCTCGTGGCGTTTTTCAAATGAAAAAATTTCTAATCTACGCTGTTTCAACGAAATGATAACTAAAATCAAACCAGCAAAATTTAAGAGATTTCAAAGATTCATAGATTTGCGCCGCTTTCCTCCAATGTCTGTCCTGCGAGTGTCGAAGTTAGTTATACTAAAAGGCAGTTTGAATGATCATTTATATCAAAAACGCGCAATAACATTAAGAAAAGCCAAAAAACTAACAAAGTCGGGGCCAGCGAGAAAGCGAGAAATAGAGGAGTCATAGAAAAACGAGCCTTACAGCAGCGGACTAGGTTGCTCTGCCTCGATTCTCAGTTCGGAGTACCAAGTGAAGAAATTTAATCTCAATCCACTGATAGAGAGAGAGAGAAGCCATTGAGCAAAATCAAAATAGGAAAAAATGATAAAAGAACAACATTCAATAAGAAAATTATTTACCCTGCAATTTCGAATAGCAGATAAATAGAACAGACGATGTTCTGCGGATTGTGTAGCATAGAATAAGTAATAACAACATTTTTGAATACTAATTTTCTATTTCATTGCCATATTTTGATAGGAAAAGGGGAAAAGCAAATGCTCACAGAGCAAGATCAAAGGTAAGTTGTTCTCCAAAAAGCACTTAACATTTTATATTTATTAAAATAATTGTTTGTAGCAGTCTCTATTCAAATATGCGAAGAGGTGACTCAATTTCAACCATATCTACTTATTATTAAGCGAATAGTTCTGTCAGTATGTGACTCTGTCCAAGACGTTTCTTTGAATAACTCAAAAGATCGTGGGTCTTTTACTTTGATTTTCGGGATGGAGTCATGACCACCCGAGCGCTTCACATTCATTTATTTAGGAGGTTGTAGGGTAGTTGGATTACGGGACGGGATGTAAATTTATTTTGGTTTTTGGCGTTCTGCTAATAAATTGTTTTACTAATAACAGAAAAACAGAACGACTACAAATATTTCTAAACGAAAGCCAGTGGAAGCCAGTGGAAGTCGCGGCGTAGCCGCGAACTTTCCGCTGGTTATACTGTTATTGTAACAAAGAAGCTGTTTTCAAGCATGAGATTGCTAGATACTCCGAATCCGCCAGCAGTGTTTGCGCTTTTCGAGATCTCGAAAAATTTTTGATTTGTCCGAACGGTGGCGCTTAAACGCAAAAGGCACTCCCAAAACGATAGCATACGATTACAGAAAACCCTCGTGGATTTTAAAGTCAAGTGACCTCCCGAACGAAACACAACGTATCGACACACGGCTAAAGTTACACGAACCGCTTCGCGCCAGATGGAACACGAGATTTTAGAAAAAAAAATCAGCTTCGCAAGACCGTGTCAGGGAGAATACCAACAAGAGGCAACGCCTTAAGTGAATTATGCACTTCTTACTGGGAAAACGCTGGAATTCAGGAATCGCCAAGTGAAACGCTAACTGTTTCAATAACCATTTTGCCCGAACTGTTCTGAAATTTCAGCTTTCTGACGTGTTAACAGGTGAACGTTAAACTTTATTCTATAACTTTGTTCCAGCATGTTTCAACCGTGATCGAGCTTCTGATAAAACACAGATAAGATGAAATTTCAAAATTATTTGGTACAAACTCGTTATTCAAATGATTTTCTTCATTTCCAGTTCATAGAAACCCCTGTGGGTAATTTGGGCCAAGTCTCTCCTAGAGGAAAAGTTAATAAATAGGAACATCGCCTTTAAAACGTAACCAATTTGGCTAATCTTGATAGAAAATCAACCAATAAACTACTTTCTTTGTAAACATTGAGATTCAAATCTTGTGAAGAATGGGGAAACTGGAGCATTTTGAAATTAAAACAAAAGTGCAGAAGTTGCACGAAAAAAAATAACTGAAACCGACATAGAAGACAATTCAATTAGATTTTTAACTGATATCCTGATTACCGCGCCCGCGACGTTGTGTTTGTGTGGACTGTTACACAAGCGGTAGCGCGGTTCTCATTACTGCGCCACCGGAACTTTTCGATGAATATCTAAATGACGCCACCCAGTTCTTCTACATGTTCGAGGACCCTTCTCGAATAAAAATTCTGTAAATCAGATAAGGAGTAGGTGAGACGCATTAATGTTAATATTATTGGTTAATAAAACGTGCCGACTGAATGGAAAAATGGATAAACGCACAATTGTTATTTTATGGAATATAAAGAAATGTTCGGATCATGTACCGCTTTTCCTATTTCCTCTAGGCTCCGATGTACTGTAATTTATGAAAACGCTAATCTTTACAAAGGGACTTTACAGAATACCGAATACGGCCGGACGGAATGCAATAATTGAATAAAAATAATAATAATAATAATCGATTGATTGCCTACATCTGAAACTGCTTCTTTCAACTCTGAAAAGTGATAGAGGTGCCATTTGATTGAATTATTTACTTTCACTTTCTACATTTGCGTCTCTTTTCAGAATTCCACTGCAGAATGTTTTTCGAAGTATTCTGATTCGTCTAGCTCATCATAAACGAATTGAGAAAACTCAAGAAAGCATGCTAAACATGGAATTTTCAAAAATTTTAAGCTTATTTTAGGTTTCAACTCGTTTTTACGATTGCTGTAAGAGGACCCTTTTGGCGCTGTTTCGGAACACCGGGGGACAATTCAAAACTTTTCAACTTTACCAAGACATTGAAAGAATCGTTTCACCAATGTCGTGGCTTCTGGTCGTAGCTTCTAAGTATGCTACGAATTTTTGTTTTTATGCCACAGCTTCAAATCAATGATTTCAACCAAGTATAAAAACAAAAATTCGTCGAGAACAGCACGGCACATGTGCCGTAACAATTTTTGAGATTCGGTAACAAATTCATTATTTGAAATTTTGTGAAACGATGAGACATAGAAGAACGATTATATTTCATTTCCTTCAGAATAATTTCCATTTTAAAAACAGTTTTTTGGATTCTAGCCGGACGAACGCCTTTTTCCAGAATTTCTGTTGATTTTCGACCTGCATGTGCTTGTATAATTTAACAGGCACATTCCCACTCACTGTGCTGAATAAAATGCATGGGCGGGAAAATTTAAGTTTCAGTCAAATTCTGCGCGAATATATGCGAATACAACTGAACAATATTTAATCACGAATGAGCACTCGACGCCCAAAAAGTGTATTTGAAAACCATTTTTTAGAAATACACACGAATTGTCTGAAAACGATTTTTTCCCTTGCTGTACACTTAAACGCGCCAACCGCGATTTCTTATTAGAACATATCCGCCTGCCGAAACCACGGTGAAAATACCTGATGGAGCAGATTGTTGGATTATTTTGCTTCGAGATTTTACGCACGGAGACGCCGGAAGAGGAACCAAGACGTGGTCTGGATCAATGATGAAAGGACAAATAACAAAAAACAACGATACGCCAGGTCGATTCCGAATGGAATGCTCGATAATCAAAGGTCACGGAGGGTAGGTCACGGCCAAATCGACGCGTGCAGTGGTGAAAAATGCTCAGTGTGCTGTAACTCCATATATCAAGAATTTGGTACAATAATAATGTAGCCTAGTTTTTCCGAAACTGAAAATTAGCCTCTCAAACTCGGCTGTAATTTTAAAAGCAGTCCTAGACGATCTGTTAGCTTTCAATTTCCAAATACATGAAAGGAAAACTTTTTCGAAATAAATAAGGCTGATGCTTCGATTCCTTGAATGTATATTCAGAGAATTTTTGGCAAGGTGCTGTGCAAAACGGAAAAAGTGCGGCGCCAAGCTTCATTTCCTTCAACAAAATGAATGGCAACTACTTGCTAAATGCTTGCTGACAAAAGTTGCAGTTGCTATTTGTTTGTTGCATAAGCATCAGCATAAACATCTGCCTGGTTCAGAAACAGCAAGTTGTCGTTTGCATGCTGGTGATTACTAACACAAGGCGGGTTAACGAGTTTTATTATATTTTTTAATTCGAAAATCGAAATATTGAATTTTCGGCGCTATCTTAGTTTGGGGGGGGGGAGAGCCAATGGTTTTTAGTCATTTTTGGCGGTTTTTGTAACTTTTTTTTTCTGAAAATGTGTTTCTGGGCACGAAAACTACGATTCCACTTTTTTTCAAGCATGGCGCGATTCAACGATGAGCAATTTTTGCAATTTTTTTGATTTTTTTTCGCTTATTAGTTAATCATAATCTTAGGTATGAATAGGACCGCTACTGATGTACTTCTCGACTTGAAGTCGTTTACAGTTTTCAATGGATAGTCCGGTGTCGCCTGAAGACTTTGCAAGCATTGAGTTTCGACTATCAGACAGTTAATTATTCTTTTAAATATCATCATGAAGCGAAATTTAACGAGATATGGGCCGGAATCGTCAAGGAATATCCAGTCACCTAGTAATTTTCTCTTTTGTGACGAGATGAGACGAAATTGCGAAAAAAATAGCAGAGCCGATCGATCAAAGCGCAGTTGGTGTTTGAAAGTAGCGATCCACCGGTCAGTGGTCAGCTAAGCTGATCAAAATGAAAAATGCAAAAAATTTCAGAATCCCGTTTCCTCGAATGATTTCCAACGTGTGATCGAAAGTCAGTCAGTTATTATTACAGAAAATGGGTGTGAGAGAAAACTTCGCAATAATGTAAGCTTTATAATAAATCGAAATCAAACAATGTAATTTTTTCAATATCCTTTTTTCAATCAGAAAATTTAAGTAAAAAGTCAGACAACTTTTCGCTGTCATAAATGCGTTTTTAACTTGTACTCTTTCTAAGAATTCAGTTTCGCCATATAAGTTTTTAACTTCTAGAAAAAACTTCATAAAATTAGTTTTAGGACACAAATTCGGCATTGAGGTTATTGTGATGCCACTGGGAAATGAACAAATCGTAAAGTACATTTTCAATACGTTCAAATTTTAATAATTAATTTCTTTTACAGAGAGAATTTGCTCCCACATCTGCAAGCTTGCTCCCGATAACAAAATCGAATAAGTATCCTTAATTCGTTAACTAATTGTTTTGTTACATCAGGCAAATTGTCCGAAAATTCGTTGAGTAATATTATCGCCGTAAAAAAGTTCCGACATTTTTTCGAGTCGGGATTTGAATTTAGAGGCTCCGCCCATTCATCGTCGTTGCAGCGCATTTGCTATGCGCGATATATGGGCGGAGCCTCTAAATTCAAATCCCGATTTCCGCGGGCTCGAAAAAATGTCGGAACTTTTTTAAGGCGATAATACCGCAATTTCAAGCAAACGGCTTCAGAGACAACTCTCGCTACGGATACAGTATACTATCGATTTTTAATCTGAGTAATTGTCTCCGTATCATCGAAGAATACGTTAAAGAGTAAAGAGTGCTGCGGTGGCCACGCGGCGAAAAATTCGTTCCGAAAATTTTAAAATTGTGAAAAAAAAACAGTAAATCGAAAATACGTCTCACAAAAATATTACAGAGCCTTCCCCACCTTTCGTTTTATTTTTAAGATTATTTTTGTTTGTGGAAATAAGGAAAAAGTATTATCATCGAAAATTATCGAAAGGAGTCTCAATTCTCGATCTCTTCCAATATTCCCATTTTCAGACATCGTGGTTCTCCAGCATTCCCCAAAATCTTCGTCGCCGCCAGGATGCATCTTCGTCGTACTCTTTGACAACTCAACATAAGGAGACAAATCGTTTGGTGTCAACTTGACGTATCATTTTCTATGAATCCAAGGCTCAGCTCATCACTATTACTGACGTCACTCTTTACTCATGTCTTGGCCGGGGTTGAAATTGCAACTAGACACTATCTCTCGCAGCAGTTGGCATCCGTTGGTCTCATTGCCGTTTTCCTGGCTACCTACAACGTTTCTTTTATGCATTATCATTAAAAAAAATACCTGCATTAGAACTGCATGCCCATCTCATTTTCCAGGTTCGAAAGCCATAATCGAAATGCAGACTTGAAAAATGCAAGTAAACTCTATTTTTCTTAAATTTTCTGTTTTTAAAGCTTTTCGTGTAGTTTGTGTAGAATTCATTGTGCTGATAACAATTCCGAAAAGTTGAGCACGCTTCTGCCCCACGCTGAAACTGTAAAATTAACCGGAGCTCCCATAGAACACTTTCTTCGCGACGAATTCACCTTTTGAATTGCGGAAATATATATTTCAAAAAGAAACGAATCGCGTCGTTTTTCGAAAAGTACACATTTTCTGAACAATCGGATTTCAGGAAATTTCGGAGACGAAGTGAAGGCGGTTTGGCGCCTTGATTGAGCCATGTTCCCCGCTTTTTTGCGGGATTTTCCTTTTCGTTTTGCAACATTTTCTTGCTGATTTGATTCCGAAGAGGACCAAAAAAAAGAATCAAGTTCTGCGGTTTCTGTCCATGTTTTCTATTCCATTTCAGGAAAATTGCATTATCTGCACAAAGGAGTTTGTTGGGACATCACGATTCGCCGACGTGCTCCGCTCGGCCTCGGCTCGGCTTAAAATTAGCTAAGAAAGAACATCGATTCTAAACAAAATATACGAAGTTTTGTATAAAACATTTCAATTTTCACTCGTTTTGCATTACTTTTGCTCATTTTTATATCAAAAATAATCCATCATCGCAAAGAAATCGATGTGTACATTCTAGTGGGCCAAACAACGGCGAGCTGCGATCACTTATTTAAGGCTCCCATATGTGCGAAATTTCGTCCGTCTCGTCTCGTCATCGTCTTGAAATCGTCTGACCTGCGTAAGTCTTGCGTTTATACCTTTGATTATTACGTAAGACGAATACAAGACGAACTGAAAGACAAACGAAGACGAGGAGACGAACGACAAGAGGAAAGGCGATTTTTTGTCTTCGTCTTTCGTGGAAGCCTTCTATGCCTCTATGCATAATTTATTTGTAATACATAGAAAACGGCAATGCATTTTTTCTGAAATTTTGTTTTCCATTGAAAAGTTTAATGGAATATCTGAAACGCCGCACAGAGCATTTGAGTTTTCAAAAATCTTCAAAAAGCTAACAGGCGCACATCACCATGCTGGCAAGTTGCCGTGCGAATCAGATGGCCCGCCTCTGACAATTGGTAAGCTGGTTGTTTTCAACATGCCAGCTGCCAAACATTTTCAGAGTTGTACATTTTTCAATTGGACCCATGTTACCGCACGTTTTAAAGCATTGTTTCATTGTTTTCAGCAAGGTTTTCCCAAACTTTTTGTTGAGTTTTGTATAATTCGAAGTGATCTGACCAATTTATAAGCGTTATTTTGACGTTTTCGCTGCGCTTGTCCAGTCAATACTTTTGATTCACATTATTGATGTGATTTATGGCTCCGACACCTGTTTGTGCGAAGCTCAACCAATAAATCAACGGTTTGCGGTGTGCAACAAAAAAAAATTGCAAATTTCCAAAATTCCAGATTAGCCGAATCCGAAATTTCCGACCATTTTCAATATGAAATTCTGAACGGAGTATTCCGAGAAAATATCCGAATAACAACGATTACGGTAGTTCTTAAAGGTTCATAACAGATTTCTAAATGAGTCTCGAGCGGAAATTTTTTTGTATTTGAAATTGCTTTGTTGTATTTCCGAAAACTTCCCTCTTTCGTCTTCTCCCAGTCCGATTCCGATAAGCCTATTGTAGAAAACATATGAAAATTCTGTTTGTAATATTTAAAATATGCTGCTCGTCCCGTATTTTGTCGATAACTCGTTTCCGCTTCTAGATATTCGTATTTCTGATGACCTTTTCTAAATAATGAGCCAATTTCGCGTACTAAACACTCAAATTCTATGTTCTCTGCAATGCAAGATTATCATACATTTGATATGGACATTTCAGTTTCACTGAGGCTGAAATATCCGAAGTATAGGCCAAAGTTTAATTTTGCATTGTAAAACGAAACAACAGAAACGTTATACGCCTATTTTTCTTAAGTTTCGTGATAATTGTAGCATTACCAGACAATTGCTCTAATGAAAAATCCAATCAAATCAATTAAACTTGATGCTTTCAGTTGATAGGACATAAAACGTTGTTTCTCGTTTCCCTCGTTTTCTCTCCCTCCAACAGTTCCAAAGAACAAGAGTCAAGTATCACCAGCATTCTTTTGTTTCTTTTTCGCGTTTTGCAACATTTCAGTTGTTTTTTTTCCTATTTTGTGGCCTCCCTCCGACCTCAGTTTTCCGAAATCTCGCCCATCGTCAAAATCGTTGAGTCATAAAAGATAGCAAGGGCTTTCCCTCTTTCCGCGCCGCAACAAATGGAAATAAAAACAGTGTTATATAACCGGTGCGTATTGACACCAAGTTTGTAGTAGTATCTACGGCGGTTTATGGGAACAACATTAAATCGCTTTCGATTTCAGTCAAATTTTAGTCGTATAATTTTTCAATTTAAGAAAATGCCTAACCTCGCCATCTTCTGATCTACAGAAGATCAGAGAATCTCAAAAGGTCGAGGCCAACATTCGGCCGAACTATAGACGAGGTCTGAAGTCTGAAAAATGCATGTTTTTGCATTAAAATGTAAATTGTGCCTTTCATGAATATCCCCATAAGGCTTCCACGAAAGACGAAATATGACCGTCTCGTCTCGTCTTCTTCATCGCCGTCGACTTGAATTCGTCTGACGCAGTGTGTTGACAACTTTATTGTTGCGTAAGACGAATGCAAGACGAACGAAGACAAGTCGAGAGACGACTTTTTGTCTTCATCTTTCGTGGAAGCCTTAGCCACAAGTTTGACATGCTATGGCCAATACGGGGACGTGTGCCAGACTATGCGTGCAGTCTTCGCAGATATAATGACCAATTATATTGCCGTCCGATTTTCAAGTTAGCTAAAGATCGACAGTTGCAAATCAATTTCAAGAGAAACTCTTTGCGAAGGAGCATGAGTGCCTGTGTCCGACGAGTGATCGTCTATTTTTTTCATATTGCGGATTAGAGAGTTTATTGTAAATCGAATGCTTCGAATCCTCGTTTTAGTCACACCGAGTTGACTCCTGAAAACTAATGAAAACTCGATGTTCGGTGTCGGTGGCTTCTAATGAACGGGCTTCTTTTCCAGGTTTCTTATTGGATAACCTTTTTTTGGTTGGAACAATAAATGGAAAAACACAACATTCTCGAGAGATGAAAAGAGCATTTCGCAGCTTCAGAAAAATGGGCGTGGCTCAATGAGCAAATTTGAAGTTCCGTATAGCGGCACTGCTTTAAGCAAACAAAATCTGAGAATGGCTGTCTGCTCGTCACAGACAAACCACCGGATAGTTTCAAATAAGTACCAACTGCGGGCGGAACGCTAAAGACAATGCTCCGACAATGCCCCATTTGTTTGTCCGCTTCTGTATCAAATCTGACACTCATCCGACTTACTCGTCTTAATCAAGAAGCGCTCTGTTCCAGCTCGATCCTCCGTTCCCACTGGTTCTTTGCCGGAGGAGTGGGCATTTTATGAACGTCTCCTTCCCGACAGCTGCATCTTAATGGCACAACAGAGAAGAGCGGAAAGTGCACAATCATTAAGTCTCTGGATGGTTTACGAGCCACTCAGAGCAACGTAAACTGACCGGTGCCCTGCAGGTCCCCCGGGTAGCCTCCTACTGTACGTTTATGAGCCACCGCACGGCTAGACAGCGCACGAAACTGAACAAAATTGTAATCGCTGCCGGGCGGTTCGGAAAACATTAACTGATTTATCGCTTTTCCGGCAGCCTCCCTCAGATGACTTTTTCTTCGGGAGGATGGGAGCGAATCCCGTAAATCAACTTTTTTCAAAAAGTTCAAAAATTTGATTTATTATGATTACTGTCATTATTTCAGTCTATTCGTGTTCCGTTTTCATCTAGAATTGTGCCTGCTGAACTGGTTCACTTAAATCGTTTCTTGTAGTTAAGAAATCGGGTTCTTCGTGATTGTGCTCCTTTTGGCGACGCAGTTTCTCGAAATAATTTTGAAATTTTGGAAAATTCAAGAATATTTCCAATGAAACTAGTTCTGCTTTCATCAGTTTGAAATTAAGGCTTCCACGAAAGACGAAATAAGATCGTCTCGTCTCGAATTCGTCTGACGCAGTGATAGACATTGTGTGCACAGTACACAAATTTTTCATTGCGTAAGACGAATGCAAGACGAACTGAAAAGCCTTAGTTGAAATGAAGATTTTCCCAAGAATTCATAAAAGGATTCGACCTCGCCTTCCGCCTGTTCGCTTCTATAGAATTCTGCACATCACCACATCGTCTTCATCATTGTTCATTTCCCAACTTGTATGTTTTTTCGACCGTTTCTTTCCCCGGCCGCTATTCAATTTGCATATGTCCTTATTACCGTCACTTCATGCCCATTTCCTCGCCGTCGTCGCCTTCTTCTTCCTTTTCGTCTTCCCCTCCAATTGAACCGCATCAATCACTGACATCGTCGTGCAGGGTGTGCCTGTTGATTGGCACGGTGCCCACCGTATCGGCCGGCCCAATCTCCCTCTTTTTCTATTCATTAATCCACCAGATTTGTGTCGAGACAAGACGTCCGTCGCCGCGATTTCTCACAGTTTTCCATGTGTTTGGCGAGGAAAAACTCCAGATTTTCCGGTCTTCGGCGCATAGTTAACGGACTTTTTTCCAATGAGAATGCCGGGAAATCTTAATTTTTTGAAATTAAACAATTCTTTTAATCTGAAAATGCGAGAATTTCCGTGCTCGTAGTCGGGATACGTAGTTCGAACTGTTCGAACTGAAGTGCCACTGAAACTTGTTTCCTTTTTCAGCATCTCTTCTGAATCCGCGAAAATTCGAGGGATGTTGAAAAGTGCGAAACAATTCAATTTTTGTTCGGTGTCGAGCGTACTCATTAATCTGTCTGCCTGCCACGTTGCACTTCTCACTTATCAAGAGGCAGGTTCTCGCTCTCTCTGTATCTCTCCGTCTCTCTCTTTGACTTTCTCTCTCTCTATCTCTCTGTCTCTGTCTTTCTCTTTGTATATCTCTGTTTCTCTGCCTCTCTCGGTCTCTCTCTAGCTCTTTCTTTCTTTCTTTCTCTCTCTGTCTCTCTCCGTCTATCTCTTTGTCTCTCTGTCTCTCTCTCTCTTTGCCTCTCTCTAGCTCTCTCCTTCTCTCTTTCTCTCTCTCCCTCTCTCCCTCTATCTCTTTGTCTCTCTGTCTCTCTCTCTCTTTTCTAGAAAAGAGTCAGCTGTCGAATGGATAGACTCATCGTCGTACCCAGGTCATCACTACTTTCCTCGTTCTCGTCGTCCAGCATTCAGTTTCTTCATTTTCGACGTCAATTGTGTTTTCCTACCGAATCGCTTCTCTCTGTCCCCCCGTGTCCGTGTCTGTCTGTCTGTCTCTCTCTCTCTCTCTCTCTCTCTCTCTCGCCGTGTCAAAATACTCTTTAACGCTCTCAAAGTTCTTGTGAACCCACCTCGGCCATTTATCTCTCAACAAGATTTTTCACATTTTCAAAACTTTCAAACTCATCCAATAGAAGAGCTCTCATATAACAGCAGAGGGATCACATTGTTTTGTTTGTTTCGTCTGCTCACTTTACCACCCCCCCCCACCCCTCGACTGCTCCACTATTGGCGCATCACTGTAACTAACTAGCTGACCCTCTCATAAGTTCAACGGTCAACGCGGTGGGTGTCCTGCCTGCCCATTGCCTGCCCGCTACAGCATTCTGCTCATCTCATGGCCATTCATTGAGCATTTCTCTAATCCAAATCCGAGTCTGAATTGTTCAACTATCGGAATTCTGTTGACCCCCCCCCCCTCCAATTCTTGATTGAGCAGCACTCATGCTCTTTTTTCTGATTAAATCTTGATATTAAACGTTTATTCAGTCTAGATGCTCCATTAAAACAACACATTTTTTAAGTACAGAATTGTTGCTCAATATCCTTTTATTAGAGGATTGGTATACTAGTATTCACGCAGAGTCACCCACAAATCTTCGGCTCTAGATTGAGCATTTTGAGCATTTGTGGTAGCTGCCCCCGGTACAGTGACTGGCTGACTAATCAGACTAATCAGAGGTTTCGCTTCTGATCGTCGATTTTCAAGTTTTTCCTCGAAAAAGTAGCAGTAAAGCACATTTGTTTCATCGGAACACATCATTGTTCCTCTCGACAAACGATGCCTATGAACAGAACAAAAGCGCATTCGACAAACTGTGCGCCATTAGTCATTTCCAGCTCCGACTCTCCATTCTTACAATCGTTTGCTCTTTTTCAATTTCGCTCGTCCATCTGCTGTCACTTTGCCGCTTTCCGACTTCTCTGTGTCCTTTTACCATCAAAAACGGTGACAAATCAGCCCCCGGAGAGTCGCCCTCAAGAAACTCATCCAGAAGAATTTGTTGGAGAAGTGCGCGCCACATGAAAAAGGGCAATGACGACAATTCCCATGTCGTCTTCTGCAGAACGACAAGAAGCGTTGTGCTGTCCGTTGTCCCGCTTTACCCTTTTGCCGGACGGTCTCCCGAACTCTATTCGGTCCGACTTTCTCCTAAATTTCATAAATAAAGCGTTGCAAATCTCCTAATTTTCCGATTTCTTCTCTGATTGTGAGAATACCGGGTTGTTCCGGTTTCAGAATCACTTAGAGCTCGTCGGGTTCACTTTGGTAGGTACAAGATTGCTTTCAGGGGAAGCACATGCTCGTTTCGATGAGGACCACTTCACTTTTGAGTGAACGGACTAGGGGGGCTTGCTTTCGTGAGCACGAGCGAGTAAAACTCGATGGTCAAGTTTGTTTTATGACGGAAAGATTTGCTTCCTCCCCCCTCCATAAAAAAAATGCAAAAAAGTACACTTTTCTCGAAATTAACTTCAGAAAATGACTTGTTCCTAACGCTCCATGCTTCATTGTTTCATTTTCAGTCGTTTTAAAATATCAGAGCACATATTTTCGCATTAACACTATTTTCATAGACGAAAACACTTTTGAGCCGCCAATGGAAGCATTCAGAATATGAGCCATGTGCCCTTATATCGCTTGGGTCTCTCCCCTTCTCTTAAATTCCAGATCCATGCGCCTCGTTCCACATAACACACCCCGCATTCGGTCAGCATCAGAGAAGGGCGGAATTCCGGATTCCGCATTCCGGATTCCGCCGTTTTTTTTCATTCGGTCATTCGGATTCCAGATTCCTTGAAAAAAAATTGTTCCGTTTTCCGTTTTCCGGATTCCGAGTTCCCAAAATCCAATTCCGCCTTACTCTGCAGAGAAGGGCGGAATTCCGGATTCCAGACTCCATGAAAAAAAATTTTTCCGTTTTCCGTTTTCCGGATTCCGAGTTCCCAAAATTCAATTCCGCCTTACTCAGAGAAGGGCGGAATTCCGGATTCCGCCGTTTTTTCATTCCGTCTTCCGGATTCCAGGTTCCGAGAAAATTGTCAAAAAAACCATAATATAATACCTTTATGGTCGGTACTGTACCTTTAATTCTCCGAGATATGGCTGAAAATAAGAGCACAACCTTTCAAACGAAGCTCATGAACTGCTACCCCTGTGAGGGGGTCAAGACGTCATTTATAATATTTTGTCGAGAGACTGAAGGCAAAACTAAGGCTTCTACGAAAGACGAAATAAGACAGTCTCATCTCGTCTTCGTCTCCGTCTTGAATTCGTCTGACGCAGAGATAGACATTGTGTTGGTACACATGCACAACTTTTTATTGCGTAAGACGAATGCAAGACGAACTGTGGAAGCCTTAGGCAAAATGGTGAAAAAACTGGATATTTCTGACAATTACAATGAAGTTTTTCGTGTTGAAAACGATTGATTTGAATTCAGTCTCTCTGAAATTCGCAGCCGAAGCTCACAGGAAGTGCTCCAAAAGAGGTGGAGACAGGAGGTTTGTGTCGGCGCTTTAGCATGATGATAAATTTGAAAGCCGTGATGAAATTGTCTGAAAAATGAGTCAAAAAGTATTGATCTTTGTGTCCATTGAATGAGCATTTGGCTAGGTAGAAGTTCATCTTTCAAGAAGAAGAAACCGTTCATATTTTCGTGTTTTTCTCTCGGAAAAGGCGGCAAATCATAGGTTTCTTTAAAAACTAGAAACCAGACCGAGAGATTCACGGCTCCGCTTGGAGTTTTCAGTGGTGCTCTTCAGTTTTGTATCACCAGATTACAATTTCCGGGTCGTTATTCAGGCGCTTCCCGAATCCTGAGCGGAGGCGCCAACGCCGACTGAGAATCTCTTAGTCAGCCTGTTAAATGAATTCTAGTTCAATGTCTCAATGTCTAAAAATACAAGGACACCATTGAATTGCTGCCTTTTCCGAGAGTAAAACACGACGATATGAGCGGTTTCTTCTTCCTGAAAGATGGATTCCCATCTTGGCAGATCGGGCTTGTTCAAAGGATGCAAGGATCAATAATTTTCGACAAATTTTCCAGACCATTCCAACCTGATTTTCAAGTTTATCATCATGCTAAAAGCCCCAGCACAAACCTCCTGTCTCCAGCTCTTTTTAAACTTTTTGGAGCACTCTGTTATGCCGTGCAGTGCTCTCAATTTCCAATGATTCCTTGCTCTTCTTGCTCATTTTCATATCTCAATTGCATGTAACTCGATCTTCAAATTCTGATGACCACACGGGTGGACGTCGGCTTTGAATGAGCGCGGTACCTGTTTTTTGGTTCTCCATCTCTGGAAGGAATGCCGTCCGAATAGTTCTGCTTTGGGGTCTTTGGGGAGTTATTCGCAATGGATGCAGAGCTGTGACGATGGACAAATGGCGGGTCGCACGGAGCAAGAAGTCTGCTTGCTCTCGGAACAGAAGACCAGCGTTTTTTTTCGTTTTAACGTCACCATTTTGCAAGGAAGACGTCACAAAGAGCATCGGAAGAAACTCAATAAAAAGAAGGACACGGACTTCAGAATAAGCAATGGGCTCTTCTCCAAGAGCTTGCTCCCCCCCCCCCCCCCCCCACAAATTATTTTATATTTATATGTAGCTCAAAGACATCAGCGTGGGTACTGTAGTTTACTGTAATTTCTGTAATTTGATACGCAAAAACAATTTGAGAAACGATAGAAATAAATTATGTAATCGCAAATGAGATGAGCCATAAGGATCCCGAAATTAAATAAAGCCCTGCTATTTGAGGAATTGAGTGCTCTTTCTAACTGTGACCGCGTGGCAAATGAGCAATTTCTAAAGTTTGAGCTAAGCATCTTTCAGAATCTTTGAAGAATGCGGAGCCGCTGAGCCGTCCAGTTACCTTTTCAGAATGGGTGCTCAGAAGGATGCAAATGGGAAACGGTTTTCCAGTTTCCAGATATTTTAGTTTCCAGATATTCTTCATGAGAATTGAGTATTTGATTCCTCTAAAATTCAGAGAATCGCGTCACAGGCGCGACATAGGCTAATTCTGAAAAGAACGACGGCGGTGGCTATCTGTAGAATGCATGCATGGTCCGTTGGATGTATGCAGAGCCGGGAGTGCATCATATAGGACGTCCCGCGGTCAGCGGACTGGCACTTGAGACACTTGAGATTTTTTAGGTTCCTCATTCGTTACAATGTCCTGGAAACATTGAATTACTTCAAGATTCTCAGCACGTGTATTAGTCCAATTCTAGAGATACACACCAGCTGCTTGAAAAATCTTCAGAAGCAGAGTATCCAATATCGGTGTCCCATGATGCATATGATCTATCCCCATCTTCCCCCCCCCCCCTCCCAGCACATTTCTTCGCGGATATGACCAGAGCTACAGCGACGGCACACGTGGATGCGGATAACCATCGCGCGTTATTTTCAGGCTTAAAATAACTTTGAGTATACTGCAGAGAAGGGCGGAATTCTGGATTCCGCCGTTTTTTTTTCATTCCGTTTTCCGGATTCCGTGAAAAAAATGTTTTCCGCTTTCCGGATTCCGAGTTCCCGAAATCCAATTCCGCCCAACTATGAGTTTTAATACTTTATTCTCAATTGTTGTGAAAAGTATAATTTTTTGAACTCCCGCAAACATTTTTGCGAACAGAGCGCATTTACATCATTTGATTCCCTCATTAATGGTTGAAATTCCGTTTTCCGCATTCCGCATTCCAGATTCCGCAGTTTTTTACATTCCGTATTCCGGATTCCAGATTCCGTGAAAAAACATTTTTTTTTCATTTTTTTTTTTTTTTTTTTTTTTTTTTTCTGTTTTCCGGATTCCAGATTCCGAGTTCCCAAAATCCAATTCCGCCCTACTCTGGTATACGGTGCAATTTGAGAGCCAGATGACCACCATTTGGGCAAGATTTGGGTCAAAATTCTGCCCCGTTCCATGTCCACTGCTTGATCCAACTTTTGCGCCTTCAGTTAAGCTGGCTCAAAAGCTTTTTGGCGAGATTCCGGCAAGTTGCCGCATGCAAATTTTTCGGAGAATACGAATCCTCAAGTGTTTTCTTCTGATTGCTTGTCCGTTTTGAGTTTTCCAACGTTTTAGTAATTTTGAAACGGTGCTACGATGGATTTTGAAGTGCTCCCTTGCTCCCGACCTTTGGCAATCGCAGATTGCAAAATTGGGGTCAAATCTCATTTCCCTTTGGCTTTAGCCATAACGAAAACAAAGATTTCAGAAGTTATCTGAAAAAATCTTGGAGTTTTCAAGTTTTCACTTCCAGAAAAAAGTATATGAAAAACGACGAAAATGAAAAAAATGAAAAAACTCAAGAAAAAAATTTCTTTTCGATGAAACATCACGAAATTTTGCGGGGAGTACATTATATACGCCGGTTATATGCACAAAAAAAATTGGCTTCATTTCTCTTCTTCAAAAAAAGTTATAGCCGAAAAACAAAAAGATGATATTTAAGTGGCCGCTACTGTAACTCCCCCCACCCCAATTCCACATTGTCAGTACTAACTTAGGTGTGTATAATGGCTAGACTCGATGAAGAAAAAATACAATTTATTAGCGTTCCGCCAACAAAATTGGAGTATTTCCTTCTATTTTATCTCGAGAGCTCACAGTTTGCCATGTGGTTCCAAACTAAATATGAATGATAATCTGAGCAAAAGATTGTTTTCGACTCTCTCTCTCTGTTACTACCGCACTCGGCTTCCCCCCCCCCCTCCCGAACTTCGATCGTTTGACCCGGCTAGCCCCACCCTTGTTCGCCCTCTTCCTCTTCCTCCCTCGCAGCTATCACATTCAGCTCGTTATTGGCATGTCAGCGTCCTTCTTCAACTTGGCTCCAAGCCTCTTGTCGTTTTGCAAGGAAGGGAGCAAAAAGGTTTCGAGTGAAACACCCTCACACACACACACAAACACACACACACACGCCGGTAACCCGAGAGATGGCGGTTTCTGGGAGATCAGTCGTTTTGTGATGAAGATGATAAAGCGTAGAGACGATGGAAACAAGCGATCCGCTCTTCTTCTCCAGATGAGAAAGAGCCAACTGTCTCTCGTTGAGAAGACTGGAAGGCTCTGCTCCCTCTTCGTGCCACGCAGCCACTCGATCAACCGACACGGACGAACCAAGAGGGCGTCTCACGCGCTGAAAGACTCCGACTTCGTATCCCATTGATTATCAATTATCATCTCACACGTTTCACACTCTTTTCATCACTTATTTGCCTCGTTTTTGTCACACTTTTGATCTTTATATTCACTTGTTTTTGAGCAAAGGGATGCTCCAATTTCGCCTGTTTTCCACCTAATTGACTGCGATTTGACTCCAACGAATTAAGGCTCTGTGGGCGGCAGTTTCCGGCATTGTTGACTGAAATCGTAACCGTCCGAAAGCCGACTCCATTGAGCATTATTCCCCGCCTTGCCCAACCGAATCGGTCATCTCACTTCTTGGTCTTTCTTTGTTCATTCATTGCTCGGAGTTGGGCACCAATTGAGCCAACTTAGAGCAACATTGCACACTAATCATATTCAAATATTTAAAGAGGCTTTAAGAATTGATAATCTCCTAGAAAAGTGCTGAATAAGTTGGACAGATTCGTTGATTCAATTCTTTTTTTTTCAAATTTATTAACACTTTCTGAAAAAAAAAACGTTTTTTTCTTTATTTTTGAGTTTTAAGCTTCAAATAATTTGAAATAAATTTAAAAACTCTGAAGGGACCCTTCTTGAAAATTTATTTCAAAGTCGATAAAGAAAAACCTGTTATCTTAATCCAAAACTTTTTTCTTTTTGATTTCTTTCTCAAAATAACTGAATTGTTTCTCATTCTCTTCAAAATGGATAATTTTAACGCATTTTCAAATATTTAAAAATATTTTTTAGCATTCCGTAGCTTTTTAAAAACATTTTTCTTATTTTAAATCTATTTCGAAAAGGTTTTAAATATTTTAAAAACATTTTAAGACTTTTTGAAACATTTTTAACATTTTAAAATATTTTTAACCATTTTCTAACATTTTAAGACATTTTGAAACGTTTTTAACCATTTAAAAACATGTTAAAAATTTTTTTAATGTTTTAATCATTGTTAAATGTTTTGAAACATTTTTGAAACCTTTTTAACCATTTATAAACAATTTTAATCATTTTTAAACGTTTTGAAACATTTTTGAAACATTTTTAACCATTTGTAGACATTTCCAAAGTTTTGAAACATTTTGAAAATTTGTTTAACGTTTTTAAATGTTTTTAATCATTTTAACTATTTTTAAACATTTTTAATCATTTTCAAACATTTTTAATCATTTATAAATGTTTTAAAATGTTTTTATTCATTTTTAACCTTTCATAAACATTTTTAATCATTTTTAAATTTTTTTGAATGTTTTTTTATCATTTTTAATCATTTTTAATCATTTTTAAACATTTTTAATCATTTTTAAATGTTTTTAATCATTTTTAATCATTTTTAGACATTTTTAATCATTTTTAAATGTTTTTATTCATTTTTAAATGTTTTTATTCATTTTTAAATGTTTTTAGATGTTTTTATTTATTTTTAACCCTTTATAAACATTTTAAATCATTTTTAAATGTTTTTTAAATGTTTTTAATCATTTTTGACCATTTCTAAACATTTCTAAACATTTTTAAAACATTTTAAATCATTTTTAATGTTTTTAAATGTTTTTAATCATTTTTAATCATTTTCTAACATTTTTCAACATTTTTCAACATTTTAAAACATTTTAAATAATAAAAACAAAGAGTATTGTATTTTTCTTAATAGCCAGACCTCTTCCATTATTTATAAGACGGGGATAGGATTATATGTGAAAAATTTTATAGAGCTCAGTGAGATCTTCAATTTGCGATTGATTTCAAGCGCCAATTTCCATTATGAAGAAAGTTAGGCGTTTACCCGTTTTCCGCCCAGGTTGCCCCACATTTCCACTCGTCTTCTTTCCAGGCCCGTGCACTTTTCGTAGAAAAAAGAGCAAATTTCACAAAAAAGTAGTGAAACAAATAAAATAAAAAATAAAAATGTATAGATGATAGTTGTAACTAAGCGAGCTTCTCCTTGTGAAATCATTTTTGCAGCTTTCAACTAAATTATGCGAATTTATAAGAACATTTTCTGGAAAAACGTACCCAAAATAGAAATTTCATCGTTCACGCTGCTGAAACTACCAGAAATACGCACTTTGCAAGAAGGCGCGGGCCAAGGACTATATGTGATGCGGGCCGAAAACGGGCCGTTTATAACTCTTTTCAAAATCAAAATTATCGCCTAAAAACGTGACAAATTGTTCGTTTCGCTTTAATTCATAAGAAAAATGGTAAATGGTGACATTTGGCAAAGTGACCGCCGAACTAGAAGCGCCGATTGGGCCTGTTCCAATGCTGTCGTTCCTCAATGCTTTTTATTCACAAATATTCATGGAACCGCTCAGAGGCCTTCAATTTAACAACATTTCTATGGAGGAATTCGGCTGTTGAAGAGAATTACCGTAATAACTGTATTAGTCTTGCATGCAATACTATTGTTCGACCCCCCCCCCATTTTTAAAGGCAATACTAATAGAGGGGCAGTTCAATGAAGGGCGCAGAGTACAACCGGCTAGTCTAATACAGTTTTAACGGTGTGCTCGTTTCGTTGATCGCGCACCCTGTTTAAACCCTGTTTAAACAGATTTCATTCCGATCCCCCACTGTATGGTAGCTAGAATAGCCCCCCACCTAGGAGGTCATCTTAATATAGTGGGGGCTTCTATTTAAATGGGAGCGCTGATAACATTGGCGCTGATTAGCTCATTTTCAGGGGGGGGGGTTATTGAAATATACCCGAGGGCGGGGTGACGGCGCTTCGACCCATGATTTGGAATTGAAAATTGAGAAATATGGGCTTCTTTCTCTCTCTCTCTCTTTCTCGATGGATATTGAAGTGCGCCATTGCTCCTTTGGCAATCGCAGATTGCAAAGTTGGGGTCAAATCTCGTTTCCCTTTGATTTTAGCCATAACGAAAACAAAGATTTCAGAAGTTATCTGAAAAAATCTTGGAGTTTTCAAGTTTTCACTTCCAGAAAAAAGTATATGAAAAACGACCAAAATGAAAAAAATGAAAACACTCAAGAATAAAAATTTACTTTCGATGAAACATCACGAAATTTTGCGGGGAGTACATTATATACGCCGGTTATATGCACAAAAAAAATTGGCTTCATTTCTCTTCTTCAAAAAAAGTTATAGCCGAAAAACAAAAAGGTGATATTTAAGTGGCCGCTACTGTAACTCCCCCCCCTCCAATTCCAAATTGCCAGTGCTAACTTAGGTGTGTATAATGGCTAGATTCGATGAAGAAAAAATACAATTTCTTAGCGTTCCGCCAACAAAATTGGAGTATTTCCTTCTATTTTATCTTGTCGAGAGCTCACAGTTTGCCATGTGGCTCCAAACTAAATATGAATGATAATCTGAGCAAAAGATTGTTGTCGACTCTCTCTCTCTCTCTCTCTCTCCGCATTTCCTTTCATTTCGGCACCCTCTTGTTTCTGGGCGGAACACGGGCGGGTGCATAACCTGCCCGCCGGAATCCACAAATGCAACGGTTCATCTCGAGTGTTACTCGAATCAAACTTCCATTGCAAAACTATAGAAATCATTGAAAACCATTTTGCACTTAGTCGATCAATGGTTATGTAAATAAAACAATCACGGAGATCATGAAATCATCGATGATGCGCACAGTTCAAAGCAAAGTAGGGCGGAATTGGATTTTGAGAACTCGGAATCCGGAATCCGGAAAACGGAAAACAATTTTTTTCACGGAATCTGGAATCCGGAAGACGGAATGAAAAAACGGCGGAATCCGGAATTCCGCCCTTCTCTGGTTCAAAGGTATCTGACCGTAATGCGAAAATTGCTGAACAACGGCTTCTTTCAGCTTCGTTTTTAGTTCCACGTAGAGGGAATTTAAGAGGGAATTTCATTCAAAGCTTTCTGTAACTTTCACACAGTTTTCTGATGACGCAAGAAATTTTCAACAACCCTATTAGAAGGGCACTCCCCAGAGCACACTGCGAGAGCACATTTTCTTCATTCCTACGAAGAATGCGATTTCCGCGTGAGCTGCACAGAATTTAAACAATGTCATAGGTCATTTCGAGTTGTTCCTCGCTGACGCTCTTTTCTCCATCGAAACACTCGGCTCTTTTTGCTCCGTTTTGCATTATTGACTCTATTTATTTTTTTTATCGAATCTTTTCTGTTGCAAAAGCAGCAAACGCGCCTCCTGAGCCTGAGTGCAAACTCGTGTGCCAGAAAAGGAGAAGGCGGACGGACCGGCGGGCGGATGGGCGGGTGGGGGGGTGGATGGACGGAGAAGAGGAGAAGGAAACTGTCTGTTTGCTCCCGAATTCTTGCTCTTTCTTCTCTGCTCTTTCCCTTCTTCTGTTGTTGACTCTCACTTCCTCCTCTCACATTTTTTGTATTCGCTGCATTGCATTTCAAGAAAAGAAACCAATTATTTGTATTTTCTCAGATGAATATATGGCCGTTCCTGCCGCCTCATCGATAGTGTCATACGGAGGAGCAGCGACTTCCAGCTTTCCCACCACACCAGTCACCCCATTTCTGGCGGTACGTTCTTTGCTAGGTTACGGTAGTCGATGGCTCTTTGCATAGATGCCGCTAATAGTGGAAGCACGGCCATTCTTTAAAAAATGAAAAATAAAACTTATCAATCTGAATTTGTTTGCAGCTAGCATCCCAAAATGCACTATTTCAAATTTACCAGTCTTTTATTACTGTAGTTGTGGGTCCGCCCCCTACCACGTTCTTAAAACTAAAGAAAGACGAAAGACGGAGACGAAAATTTGTCTTTTGCCTCGTCTTGTTCGTCTTGACGCAATAAGAAAAAGTCAATAGGATTTCTATTCTCGTATAACTCGTCACTTCTCGGGTTCCGCGTATCTTCGTACTTTGCACATTATGACCTTACAAACATATTTCGCACTTGGTAATGCATGAAGCTGCGCGAAACCCAGGAAGCATCGGAATATATAAGAATATATAGCAATTTCTGTCTATCTCTGCGTCAGACGAATTCAAGACGAAGAAAAATCTGCGGAGACAGGACAAGACGGGCGAAATTTTGCACGAATGGAAACCTTAGTTAGTTGAGACACGGCTAATTTGCGATTTTGATTTTGATCGAGTGAAAATATTGCAATTTAAGAGGAATATGACGGGGTGGAGACTGGCAGAAACCTTTTAGGTTAATTTTTATCTGAAATTTTCTATTTTTCAGGGATTTTATAGTTCGAATTTTGTAACCGACCGCATCAATTCATGCGCACCGTATCGAGTGGAGAGGATAAGGGTCAGTTATTAAACATTCTGTCGGCAAAATCGCTTAGAGATTTATTTTGGGAAATGTATTAATTTAAAATTAGGATTCTTAAAGCAAATAACACATCTTACTGTTCAGTGACTGATGTGCGGTTTTGCGTATGGGTGAAGAGTGCATGCACACTAAGCGCAAGACTTGACGACAGTTCTCTTTGCGACAATTTTCCCCTTTAATTTTTCGTGCTTTCCAATTTCCAAAAGTGGACGAATATTGGGCCGAGACTCTCAACCTGCCTGCCAGCTAAAATTGTAAATTGAGAGTATACCAAAAGCTGTGAGAAATGCGGTATAAAACTAAAAATGAATAAAAATCTATAAAATTTAAGCATCTCAATCGTTATAAATCGGCAAAAAAAAAGAAAATTTAAAAAAAAAACTTTTTTTTCAGAATCAACTGCAAGATGAAGAAGAAAATGGGTATTCTCCTACGGACGAGTAAGTCGTTTTTTCAGTTTTGACATTTTCCGCCCCCTTCCCTTCCCGATGTACTGGGTGGGAGCCTTAAATCAATGAAAATCTGTTCAAGAACAGGCCGCTGCACAAAATTCTTCTTGCGAGAGAGCTTTTCTTAAACCGACAACAGACATTCTGACAAACCCAATAAAATGGAAATTATTTATCAGTGAACGAGGGTTCTAGAAATATAAAAACAGTGGAAGTCTCTTCATCATCGAAAAAAACAGTTTTTGAATGTTTTCTAACTGTCATTTTCAGAGTTTCCCCGTTTCCTTTGAGTGCTTCTCGAATTTTACAATCCACATGACAGTTTCTTTTTGGGATTCTCAGTATATGCAGCATCCTACGGCCCCCTGCCACGCCCCATTCATCACTTATCTCTACTTTCAGCCGTCGTCGAGGAGCCTTATTTTGTCGGTCGGGAACGTGGCTGGAAATGCTGCCCGTTGAAAGCGACGATGATGGCACAAAACGCGTCACGGTACACGGAACGAAGGAGGAAAACTCAAAGTTCAGCATAGTAGAGTTTGTGTCGGTGGCGATGAGTCTCGTGTCGATACGAGGCGTGGAAACGAAAAACTTCATATGCATGGATCCATCCGGGAAACTGTATGCAACGCCTTCATCAAACTACTCGACCGAATGCGTTTTTCTTGAAGAAATGATGGAAAACTATTACAATTTATACGCGTCTTGTGCCTATGGAAACAGAAATAATCCATGGTACATAGAATTACGACGGAGCGGGAAACCGCGAAGAGGCCAAAATTCGAAAAAGAGGCGAAAAGTGAGATTTCGAGTTTTTCAAAAATATAAATTGTATGAAAGATCCATACGTTCAAAATGTTACAATGAAAATGCGTGCCTGGCACTGTGTAATGGTGAATTTTCAGGCGAGCCATTTCCTTGTTGTCCATCATGATCTAGACCGGTTACGGCATCAAGTACCGAATGGAAATGTGAGTCTTAAAAAGAAAACGTCACACAGTACGTACACACAGACAGACGTAACAAGTTGCAGGACGTCACCGATCTAGTGGTTGCCTCGTTATTCCATCAGCCTCCGAGTCATCCGCTCTTCCGGCAACAGACCGTTACAAAACCACCGAATCCACATCGTATTTCAAAGTACTTTTTTACAGATTCCTTCGCTTTTTGATAGAATTTCATTCGTTTTTTTTCAGTTTACGAGCTAAAGTGGAAATGACAAATCAAGCCGAAAAGCAGCGATTATTAGAGGCGAAAAAACGACGGAAAGAGAAGAAAAAGCGGAGGAGAGAGGATCGATTAAGGAAGGAGGAGCAGATTAGGGAGTTCGTTTTATAGCTTTTCCACAGCGAACACCTTTAATTCACTCTCTCAATAACAAACTATCCAAATTATCTTGTTATGGTCAATCTGGCCTTATATTATGTTACATTGCAGAGCCCGCCGCCAAGAACTCAAAGAGCTCCGCGAAGCTGAACTCCGTCGCCGTTACCAACAGCAACAAGAAGCAGCCACCACAGCCAGATACATTAATAGCCGTCCATCAGTGAACCAATACAATCCTTATCCAACTTATCGACCTTCTCAACAACCGCAACGAACTCAACAACAGTATCACTCCAGAACTTCTGCGTCCACTGTACCCATGACACCAGCGTCACATGTTGCTTATAATCAATACTGGCCAGTGACACCGTCTCCGCCTTCGTCGCACTACTATCATCAGCACCATCACCATCACCATCATCATCATAACCATCAGAATCAGAAGCAGCTAGGTGTCAATTCTACCCCGTCTTCTGCCCCACAACAACAACAACAACGATATCCATCCTCTATTCAAGAATCTCAAACTCCTCCACCATCGCATCGTCAGTTCTACCCACAGCAACACTATCTTCCAGCTCAGACAATTTCAAACTCACACCGTCAAAATGTCAACTACCAACGATACCCGTGATTGATCTCTTCGCTGAAATTCTCCGATACCCGCATTTTAAAATTGATCCTCCAAATTTTTTCGTTCCATTTCCTGTCACATGTTTTCTTCGATGTCTAACTGTTTTTTAGTTTCAAATTTTGAGTGCTTATAGCGAGATTTTAAGAAAACAAAATTTAGGTATAATCTAACCGAACATGTACCACTAAAACTCTCAACTCCGAAATGTTCAGTTTTTGAAAAATCGAGAAACTTATTTTATTAGTAACTAGTTTTTCGGCTCCAAAACAACAAAACAACCTATTTATACATTCCTTTTCTCTGAAAATCTCGTTATATTTCTTAGCTTTCTATAATTTTCCGCCGGCTTTCGAAGTTTTTTCTTCTCTGACCGTTTAAAACCCATACGCCACGTGTCTTCTTTTGTCAAAAACGGGTTTGCATTTTGAACATACTGTAACTAACCTTTTTCAAATAATATATAAAAATATGTCTGATGAAAGGATACAAATAATATTTATTATATTTGCATTGCCTATTATTTAATTTGAGATAATTAGAATCTGAGACCCATGTTCTCCACCCACTTAAATGATTCGTTGTGCGCGTTTGCATCCAAATACTCTGCTCCAATGATCCAATCCGAATTGATTGAGGAAATTTCCTCAAAAATGAAATGGTAATCGAGCTCTCCTTTGGTGTCACATGC
The DNA here is from genome assembly GCA_003052745.1 of Caenorhabditis inopinata. Lineage (NCBI taxonomy): Eukaryota > Metazoa > Nematoda > Chromadorea > Rhabditida > Rhabditidae > Caenorhabditis > Caenorhabditis inopinata. The sequence continues at coordinate 10,085,004 of AP018153.1, forward strand.
GCCGCGATTTGGGACTTGCGCCACTTGGACGTATCCTGAAAGAAGAATGCGTACGGACACACACTAGAATTTGAATGAAAATTACCAATATGGTCTTTGAGTTTCCTCATGGTTGCTCCAATTTGTCCATTGATTTGCTGAGCGTGGAAAGTGTCCTGAATTGACACGAGTTTTTTAGTTATCAAAATGATTATTCTAATTTCGGGATTCTCAACATATTTTCAGTCAATCGAATCTCTTAATTAAAATCGGAAAAGATGATTTAAGCTTCTCTAGGCCGTGTTTCGTAACACTTGAGTTTTACCACACAGTACACACAAAGCTTATGCACAAGGATTCTGCCACACAATATTCGGGTCTAGTTTAAAACAGAGTTTGACGACTACGGAACTCCCCCACATTGGAACCCTTCCTCATTCATATTCACTTACATATTGTATTTTTAAATTATTGGATTTAGCGGAATTGATTAAATTCATCGCATCTTCATAATTATTCAGATGATATCCCGGAATTGTGTAGTTGTTGATTGGTTCAATCAGACAAAACAAATCATGCTCTTTCAGTTTTTCGGTTGCGAAAAGCACATTTTCAACATATGTCTGATGAGCATTTGCTACGTCATCTTCTGTTTTGGGAATTCCAGCCATCACGTGGACACTGAAAAATTTAATTCATATTTTATGAATCTTTCATAACCAGTGACTCACAAATTACACCCCAGTGTTTTTGCATATTCAATTGCAGTATCGAGACTATTTCTGAATTCATTCTTCTGCGATTTCAATGAAGCCAATCCTCTGAAGCCGGCGTCCCAATTTCCAGGCGGTGCATTGATCAAAGTATGTTTCAAATTGTGTTCATCTGCTGCTTCGCGAAGTTTCTTGGCTGGTTCAGAGTATGGAATGCTCACTTCAACAAGCTTGAACCCAGCGGAGGCAGCGGCTCCATATCTGCAGTTAAGTGGGCAACGCATAATAGTCGCAAACAATAAAACTTGTGGGCAGCACTTTTGTAGCTTGAAGCTGCTTTCGAAGAGCCATTAAAGCGAAATCAATTACACAGGTTATACAGCTGCATCTTCAGAATAGATAACCCAGTATTAAATAAGAAAGGTACTAAAATATCATACAGCAACATTCCGCCAGACAGCTGTCAATTGCGCTCTACGTGAGGTTGTATTGAGGAAAATTTCAGAAGATTTTCTTACGTTCTCGTGCACCCCTCGAGGACTAGACAAATAAGTATTTTTTGATCTTGCTTTTTTTTAACATTTTCAAAGTCGTTCAGTCATATGTTATGTTTTTCTTAATAAGCATTTGTTGCCCATTTATTTGTCTAAAGAAAAAAATTTGTATTTCAAAGTTTTTCAGCTTAGTTAGCGCTTAGGATGCCATTAATTACAATTGTTTATCTTGTCCTCGCATTAGTTGGGCCTTTCACTTTGGTCTGGCAAAATGTTTCTACGAAGTCGCTTATAGAGCGCGAGAGGAGGGAGGGGAGTATAATAAGCATAATAATTATATTTTTACTATCTAAAATATAATTGTGGCGTAATTCATCAAGATTCCGTAAAAATGGTGATTACTAGAAGAATCTCTCAACCCCAGAAATGCCAGAGAAATACAGAAACAAACCTTTGAAGAAGCGGTAAGCTTGTGAAGAGCATGTTCAGATTAGCAGCCACTCGATTTGTTCCACTCATTTTGGTAGAGATGAACTTATACAAATTAAGAAGATCGTAAGCTTTTTTATTTAAAAACTTTTGTTTCATGCGACTACGAAACTCCAAAATATCAGAAATCGCCCAGTTTATCGTAAACAACCGGCGAAAAGAATAGAAACGAAGAAGCAAAGTTCAGTTTGGCGGCCACATTTCTTTACATCCGCACAAAGCGCATGGGTGATTAGCGACACATTCTTGATTTCGGCACTAAATTGGAAGTTGCGCCGCGGCACAAACTTTTTGAACTGTTTTATAAAAACTGCATTTCATTTGTAATAAATTGTGAGCAGATGAGAATATTAGTTCTGAGGGCAGAACGCATTGCTAAAAATATTATTTCAAATTTTTCTCAAAATCATATTTTTAACTGGTTTATGCTTTCTTCTAAATTTATTTTAAAATTATTCAAAATTTAACAGATTTTTAAAACAAAATTCAATTCATTAAAAAAAGCAGACAAAGCTCTTAATTTTTCAGGAATTTCAATGCGTTATTTCATCCAAGATGCACAGAATAAATAGAAAATTAGCATTGAATACATCATGAAATGTGTCCTTTAATATATGTGTCATTTTATACAAAACAATTAAATACCACCGCCTAATGCAATCGAGTTTTGCAGGAATATGCGGCATCTACTTTTCAAAAAAGGAGAGAAACTGGGAAATTTAAAATAGTTCCAGGGAAAAATCACCAAATCAGCCACAAAATGTTGATTTCAAACTATTATGAATCTTCGAAGAGTGTTAAACAAAATTGTGGTAACAGTCAATCTGTGAATCGGAATGAACGAATTCGCGGAAATAAATAGGCTTAGTTACAGAAAAATTTTTTTCTCATTACGACAACGATGGCATTGACTTCTGCAAGTCTAATGAAAGCAGTATGGTATTCTTCGGAAAAAAAACCTACGCTCAGCCCACCGATCTCAGTTAGACTTCCATGTTAAATACAGCGAAATGGGAACTTCCATTTAACGAAATTGCTCAATTCCACAACAGCACAGAATTTGAGTGGTTTCTCTCAAGAAAATAGACATTTAAAATTAAAAAGTGGAAACCAGTACACAAACTATCATATTAAAATAGAAAATGGACAATACCTACCAATAAGCATTTTCAGAATTTTACCGATTTCTTGTAGCGCGTATATTTTTTTAATAAATAAAAAACATGTTAACGGCTTTCATTTAAAAGGAAAGGGAAATATCGGCGACAAATTTAAAACAATTTTATCGAGAGATGGCAGGGCTCGCCATATGCGAGTTTCCGACATTCGCGCACTTCCTCGATGTATTACTTCTGAGTCGATTTAGTACGGTGGAGCAAGCTTTACTATCATTCTATTATCCTAAGAGAGGAGCTCATCGGCATGTAAAGCACGATTTTCTACAAATAATTGCCCGAACTTCTCGTCGCTGACAATATGAAAATAGTGACCAAAATCTGCATCTCCAAGTGAGATCTTCACACGATTCAACCTGAAAAATAATGAAAAAAGGCAACAGGGATTGATTATTGTTTTTGATGCCAACTCGGTTTTAGGTTATCAAATAATTGAAGAGAAACGGCTTCCCTCGAAAATAATAGAATAATTGAAATATTATGCCAAGTTGACGTTTCGAAGAAATCATAGTCATTAACGTGATATAAATTGTGATCATTTCTACGGATTTTCATAATTTTTGGAAACATTTTGTATGGTATGACCCCAGAATTCTTTTGTCCCATAACAAAAATAACGCTACCATGGATGTCTGTGTTTATATGGGCAAAAATACCGGAGAAAACATTTTTTAAGCAACAAGGATAATTTCGAAAGACGTTTAAAGAAAGTTCTTACTTTTCGAAACAGTTCTTTCGGTATTTCACGAAAATTAACCAAAAATCGCCGATCAATGTTCAAATATATTGTTTCCGAGTGAAAGTCTATTAAAAGTAATATTCGGAAAATAATTTGAATAAAGACGTACTCTTCTTGTTTAAGACACGATTCGCAACAACATGAACCTTCAAGCAGGATGGCGGTCCCGCTCAAAGAGCCAAAACAGTTCAACAATAGTATGGGTCCAATTTCAGGAATTTCATAAGAAATACGTAATGGTTTTGGTCTTAATCCACCTGACTACAGGCTAAAGTTCAAGATCGTAAAATGTCGCAAAATGGGAGATATTGAGCATCCACTAGCTGTGTGAGATTGTCTATGTACTCCGAAGTAGTCCAAAGGTTTCAGAGCTGTCATTTACAGTTCAATAATGCACGCTTAGGAGTAAAATTTGTGAAAAATCGCTTCAACTTCGACAAAATTAGGCGCTTTCACTAAATATCTCTTTTTGCATATCAAATCTTTTTGCATATCGGTGCCGCTTTTAACTAATATACTGTCTGTGAAACAATGAATGCTTCATCTCCAAAATTAGTATCGGGAGAAACTGAAAACAAAAACAATCGCATACCTCTAGATTCTTATTTTCATCTCTTCTACTCCTAACTTTTACTTGACTCAGGAATCATGACGGTGCAATTATAACATTACGTGTTCTTTTTTTACTCGTGATCTTCTTTTTGGAGTTCTTCTTATATTCTTGTGCCTTGTTTTTGCGCCCATTAACACAACACTTAGGGCGTACCTTTCCGGTATCATTTTTTTCAGTATATTTTTTCACGTATAATGCTCATTTGGATTTCAGAAAATACGTTATAACTTTCTTTGAATCGCAAACCAAGTTTGATTCGAAAAACGTGATTTGGGATTCAAAGAAAGTACCACCTTAGACAATCTGTGATTTTAAAGAGTTTTAATATCGCCCCGGTTCTCAGGCTCTTTTCAATTATTACTATTAAAAAGCGGCGGGGAATAATTTATTAGACACACACGGGTAAAAATAAGCACGGAACACAAAGGCTGAACCATTTGAAAAAATTGAAGGAAACTTGAGAAGAGATCAAATACCATTATGAAACAAGTACACAGAAAAGCACTCAGACACACAAAAACTTATAAGTTAACCAAAAATACGAATCATCCGACGATTGTTAGTTAGTTGGTTAGAAGTTGAGAGAGACAATCCCGCGTATCGCGACTGCAAAATAAACTTATTTAAAGCTGATTTGCGAGGAGAGTAATAGGGCGTCGCCGATAAGACGGATTATTATAATTGCCGTCTGCTTAACCTATTCTCCAGTTAAGGTGCGAGTGTTAAGCACTGCAATTGGTGAATCACACGACACACAAAACCAACGTTACACAGCAAAAAAAACAGAATATTTTTGAAATTCGTAAAGCAAGAATACCTAACGGCGCGTCAAAATCGGTTTACAGAGGTTAAAAAGAGCAAAGTTCTATAATTTTTAATTCCTCTAAATTTAATGTATTTTTTTTTGAAAATTTGTACAGAAACTGTTGGAGCCGTACTCTTGTAATACATTAGAGAAATTTTGGATGGACCTTATACTGAAGACTATAAAAACAAGTATGAACTGAAAACACCTCATAAATACGTTTACGAAACTTTGTAAAGCCACACAAGCTGAACCGGTGTTAAAGTAAATCTGGCACGGTCCGCGACGTTTTCGATTTAATGGACAAATAAACAATCATTTAATACATCTCCTGTTTGCATATCGATGTTTAGGTTTGGGCAAAAATTATTTTTGTAATAACTTTAAAAATATTATTAAAGTAATATCTCAAAATGTGGTTTTCTGTTCGAAACTTCAATATTATTTTGAAAAAAGAAAAAAATTAATTAAATTAGCATTTCACATTATTTTAGAGATAAAAAGCTAAGAATTCTCGAGTCATATTGAATTTATCAAGCGGTGGAATACAGAATACAGATGAGTTTTGAGTTATATAGATTTCAACTTTTACTACTTTCGCCACTATACACTTATTTCGCCGCGCCGAGACCTGTTTGTAGAATGGAAAGAACTGGTTAAACAAGATACGCTTCCTCGTTTATATTTCCTGATTCAAATGATACTGTAGCTGCTCAAACCTGAGGGTAATTGACGATTGAATTGGCATTGATTTGATTGTTATTATTATTATTATTGTTCGATGATGCTCCGGGTGCTGGGCAGTTGTAGAGCTTATTTATTTTTCTGACATCCACGTCGGAGAATTTCACACGTTGGCCCATGCGTTCGGAGCCAGACTAAAAACAGAATTATTGGCTTACTTTTGTGATACGTTTCCAAAATTTCCATGAATGAGAACAGTGACATTGTGGTTAGAACCACTTGTTACCTTTCCCTATATCTGACTTTTTAAAAATATTTTTGTATATACATACCAGGAAATTTACCAAAATATAAGCCATATTTTTTATCTACCTGTCTGTATGTCTATCTGTTAGTATCAGAAACAGTCAAAATTGTAATTTGTATATAAGTAGGCACCTTTTTTGGAACTAATGTCTTTTTGCCAGATCCACTGAAGGCATAGGGCCCGTAATGCATAATTGAAGAGTAGTCATACGGCTCATCCAAATGAGAAATTACATTCAAATTGTACTTCTCAAATTGGTCATCAGCTCCGTTCATCACATTCTGCCAGATTACATCGATATAGTTGTCGCGGTCTTGCCTGGAATTTCAAATAGAGCAGTAAACATATAGATGCTTCATACCTGCTCTGCTCGTGGAAAAATCCTACCGCATGCATCAATTCGTGAACAATTGTTCCAACTTGGATACATCCAGAATCCAAAGACACTGGCTGCTTTCCTCCGGTTCTAAAATTGTGCAAAAGAGACACATTATATAACTGTACATCCCTTACTTGCCAACCAAACTGTAGCATCCATCATCAGGATGAATCCAAAGGTAGTCGTGGTGTTTGGATGGATCTCTTGCCACAAACTTGACACACGTTTTTGTGTGGTATTCGTTCATCGCATTCGCAATCACACTTCTTGCATAGGAACCGTACTGTGACGAAAGAGTATACGGGATTTCACCATTTGGCCAGCGTCTAAAAACAAGGAGGGTTAAGCTCAGGTACACGGAAGCGTTTTAAGACGGATCAAAAGTTTTCCACGGACACTTAAGCCCTGTTTTTAAATTTAAAAAAATAAAGAAAACATTTGAGGAAATGACGATCAGATAGTATAAATCAGATAAAACGATTGGAACACGGTATTTCCGAAAGGGAAAATTAGGAAAGACAGATTTTCGCACGCAGAAAGCTTTCGCATTTCCTTAAACGCTATTTCCGTTCGTTTTCTTTCCCAATATAGTTTTGCGATGTTTGAGGTCAGAAAACGGATGGGAAAATCAGTCAATCAGTTTTATAAATGTTATTGTACGGAGCGAGAAAGGATAATGGACACGTTGGTCAGATAGACTCAATTGATATTGATATAGCTGTTCACAAAACGAATTTTTATCATGTTCCAGGTATTTATTGAGATAGAACGTATTACATTGAGACAGTAGAAGACATAATTCCTACTTAAAAATTGTATATTTTGAGCTGATCTCGTAACTGAAGTCTACAATAGTGATTATTATCGAAACCATGTTCAGCAAATAATATTTCCGTGATATGTCTAGGATTTGTTCACCTTCTTCTGTTTTTCTTCGAAAATTACAAGTAATATTTAGTTTTCGGCAAATTTAGTCAGAAACTGATATGTCGAAGGTTCAAAAAGTACGGCGGAGATATCATAAGGCCGGGAGGCGGGCAGAACTAACTAAAATTTTGTTTCAAACCAAATTCACGCGAGCAACTTTATTGACGCGACATATGACACCAGAAAAGCGCCAATGATTTCACGGTTATTTCGTTCTCTACTTTATTCACTCGGAGAATGGTATATGTCGAAAAGTTATTTTTTTAGCGAATCCCTGGTTGTGCAAGTGATTCAGGCAACATGTTCACATTGAAATACGGGATATACAGCGATTCTACTATAAGCGTTCTTAAAACGATGTATTTTTAAATATTTAAACTCACCTGTACATTTGTTTGATTGCATTTCTTCCCAGCTTGTTATTCTCCTCCACAAAAGATTTGGGGCTCTCCAACAGAATATCTCCTTCGCTGTATTTTCCAATAGTTGGATCATCCTTTACCTTGATGCCTAAAGTGTGCAGATCGTATCTTTGATACAAATTACTTTCAAAATCAGCATCGTTCAGCGTTGTCTCCGCTTCAGGAACCGATGCGTCTATAACCTGAAAATAAAGCTGACTGAGAAGAAATTGTGTAAAAATGAACAGACTAAACAAGTTTTGCCTAACAATACAGTTCTATTGCTCGGTCAGGTTTGAACTGTACAAATAAAATATAAAACACCGAGTAGTACGTACTTTTGCGCACCAAAGAATAAGTTTAGAGAAGGTTGAGTGAATGATTATTCAGTTGTGTGTACTTAGGCTCGGTGTCTGGGAAAATAGAGTTCTTCAATTATAGGAAAGTTTCCTAAGCTTCGGGTTTCATAGGCCGATTTAGAGTTAGCAAAGCTTCTCTAAAATTATATTTCTTAATCTGAAAATTGATGAAAATTATGAATCCCACTAAATTTCCAGATAAAGATTTTGCTATTATAAATAAAAATTGTATTTACTAAAGAATAATTTCAGTTAAATTATTAGAAGAAATGTGCTACAATCCGTAAATAGAGATCATCCTCGGAGCATTATTTATACATTTCAAAAAGTAATAAGTATAAATTCGCTTGAAAATGTTGAAAATGTTGAAAACGTTAATCGATTAAAACCTACCTGTTTGATAGCTACCACAGAAGACGTGCAGGTAGGTGTCACCAAAAACGCAGAGAGGAGAAAGAAGAGCATCATTGTCCTTGCAGACCAAATCGTTTCGCTATTTTTTTATGGGAAGATCAGCTTCTCACATCGTCCACTCTTTCCCAGTTTTATACGGTCCTCCTCTTCTTCCTTTTCCTAGTGTTCTCTCGTTCCGCTTCTCTCCGCGTGCCAGTAAGATTAGCCGCTTTTTCCGCACGGAAATACCTAGAAAACAGTTACCTACGTCTTCTTCTTGTGTGCTTACCGGTCACCATTGTTTGGTTTTTCGGAACTTGCAAAAACGAAATGTTTCCCTTTCATTTTTCATTTCACTTCTCAAATACACACTGTGGTGTCCACTTGCGCTGATTCATTTGGGAAAGATCATTGCTCAATAAGAGAAAACTGAATGATGGCGTCGAAAAGAGCAAAAAAGAATACATTTTCTTGAAGAGGGAAATGCATTAGAATTGGTTGGCTTAGGTTTGAGTGTCACTAATCGCAATATTTGAAAACAGGCGAAATCGACGGGAACTAGCTGAAACCGGCCGGGCAAAGCTACATGAGAATACTTTCAAATATTTTTCCTTTTTGATTATTATTTCCTAATAAAACGGCATCTAGAATGCATAAAAACGAAAATAGCAACCCATTTTTCTTAACTTACAAGTTCGTTAGAATCGAAGAATAGAAGAATGAATTGTTTCTGTTTCTCCTACTCCTCATGCCATGTCATTTTGCGTTTCGAAGGAAACGGACAATTAGCCAAATTTTCATTGTTCCCAACGTTCAACTAGTTTTTCGAAAGTGGGAAAGCCGAAAAGAACCACTTAAAATTTAACATTTTATTCACAAAAAACTCAAAAAAACGGCACATCTAGAAATGACATAATTGAAAAATTAGAATAGAACGAGGTCCGAAGAGCAAAAAAAAACAGAAAACAAAACACAAAATTAACAACTGGGGAGGAAACCCGTTGGCATTGAGAATGCGGTGAGACACATGAAAGTGAATTGTTCTAGTACGTATCTCTTCGCGAAATATGGACCGTCGGCGGAAAAATCAATAAATCTGTGAGGCGGTATACTCAATCACTATAATCCACCTTTTAAGGGTACTACTTTTCAAGCATGACCCATATTAGCGCGAACAGATACTAAAAGATTAATATATAAAAAATACAATGAACATGTTGTTCTCAGTTCTTCATAAAGAAAGCTTCAGCTTTCCTCCGTCATTTCTAAAATCGCTTTCAAGAAAAACAATGTACAAAAATATACATACAATACAACAAAAAGTGTTACAAGATAATGGAGCTTTATTCTTATTAGGCAGTCGTTGTGTCACTTTGCATATTAGATGAATCCTTGCTGTCGAACTCGCTGCTAGCTCTCCATGCTTTTCGCGACGGAAGAAACAACTTCTCGGTTCCGTCTATTCCTTCGGAATCCGAAGACATTGTTGGAACTGATGCCGTCACAGATGAAGACTTTTTGGCTTTTCTTGAATCAATGGTATCTCGAATGTATCTGCGACCACGTATTCGTTTTGGCGAACATTCTGGTGTGAGCGAAGGTGTGACTAGTTGTTGGCCCTCGAAATCACGAACGGGAGAACAGCAGGCATCACGTTTACTGAAAAAATAAAATAAATTAATACAATAAACGAGAAGAGTACATATTTAAGCAAGCAATGTTCACTATTCAAAAACAATACATTTATTTACCAGAAATAAAAAATAATAATATTTAAAACTCACAAACCTTGTCATCGGTTCACCAGTCGCTTTGGTGTAATCGGTTCCAGAAAGCCCCGAATCTTTGCCGTCAGAATCCAATTCTGCTCCACCGCGGAACATGACCGTAGGAGCCGAAACTCCAGACACTGATTGTTCTTCCTCTTCTTCTGGAACATGAAGTAGACGAGTGGCGCGTCCAAGGCATCTTTCAAGGTGACGAGATGGCGAAGAATGTCGGTCCTTACCCGCGAAAAAACCGCATGTATGCACCATTGAGTTCTCATCAAGATAGTGATATTCGTACAGGGCGTCATGACTTTTGGTAAACTCGACAACGTGATCAGAGGAATCTACATCGTAAATTTCTACTGGCAACGAGTTTTCAGAGTTATTTGGTGTGAGTTTTCCAGCTCTCTTTAAAAGCTTTCGCCGACGGTCTCTTTCACGAAGAAGGATCATTTCCTTTTTGGCATCCTCGCTCATCTCGATTTCTTTTAGATCATCCTTTTCCATTGAAGTAGACGCGAGAACGGATCCAAAATTGTCGGTTTCAGTGACAGCCACCAGGCAGGAAAAGCTGAATACATTGAATTAATTGGACATCAATACATCAATAGGAGAGCTATTTTTCAAAACTGGAATTAAATTATAAACATAGTAGTCTTTAATGAAGCCTGGTTAATAATTTTCAGGAAATATGATTAAGGTAACTAGGTAAATCAACGCGGCTCAAGCAACAATTTGCTACTTATTCAAACAGAAAATGAACAGAAAAACATTTCCACGTATGAATTGTTAAGCATGAATTTACAGCATATAAGACAAGTTACTCACTTTGTATATCTCGATTTTTGCTTTTCGACTTCGCCTAATATAAAATTGGCCAAGCTTCTGAATTTCAGCATAAACCACCGAGGCGGGCTGACCATATCTAGATACTGGTGAACTCTGCCAAAGAAAGCAATAAGTAATACTAAGTCATCTAAGTCGGATTTCACCAACTTTTTGACGAAGGCTATTGCCATATCAAGAGGGAATTTCGAGATTCCCATCGCAGTGGCGGCGTAGCGCACTAAACGGAATGACATCACATATTGGAAAATGGATTTTTCAGCAGCAACAGCGTCTTCGAATGCTGTAAGAATAAAAGAAAATATTAAATGCGAGTTGTTTTCAAACTTACGTTTCCTCATAATACTTGGAAACATGCTTAGAATGTTGTCATCTTCCAACACCATGTCACTGTCACCACACGTCTCACATTCTGATTCGCCTCGATTACGGAAGCTGGAAAGAATTAAGGTATTCCCACATATTCCTTAACAAAAATAATACCTGTTCAAACCGTTGGTACTTGCTCGTTTTTTCATTCGAGGCACAGCTGAAATAATCTTTTTTGCATCATCATTTTCTGAAAAGCACTCGGACGGAACACGTCCTGAAGGTGCATTGCCATCGACAGTTTGGATTGTGAGACATCGTATGCATGGAGCAATTCCTGAATATGAAGAAATTTGTTAGAGAAACTTTACATACCAGGTTAAAGAAGCTATTATAAGGCTTACCATGTTTTGTGAGGAACCTCAAAGCATCACCAAATCCTTGCAAGCACATTTTCGAAAGATCTTCAGCTGATCTTGGCCATAGGCAGGCCATCAGTCTGAACATGTTCCTAGTAGTGAACCGAATGGAAGTTCCATTGAAATCAAGACCGAGCAGACTTCCACTATCCCAGTCCGGCGGGCAAATGTCAGATTCTCCAGAAAACGGAGATACAGTCACTGTATGCTCATCGTAGATTGGCTGATTATCCGACACTCCCCCATCAATATACTGAACTCCACGAAATTTCGGTGGAGTGATTCCACAGTAAAGTGGGATAAAGCAAGAACACATGATGGCATCGATAAGATCTGCATTGGATTGGTATTCGTCAATGATGACGTTCTTGTGGTCACTCCATCTCGTTAGTGAGATGACTAGACGTCCAGTGCACCTGTAAAGAACAGTTTAGTCCAAAAAGTGGTAAACAAGACATGATCATTGAGAAGTTGAGTACAAAGCTACAAGGTGTTCTACATTCTAACTGGTCTAATGCCAGCTAAGCAGGAGCGAAGCCAGTGTAAACATAACTTTATATGAACTTTGTCACCAAAATATTGCAGAATAGTCAAAAATTCGCACTAAAAATGGGAAGGCAGAATTCCGACTTAAGCGACTTTTAAAAACTGAGCAAAACCATTATGAAACTGAATTTCCTGTTATCATGGTTTTGATATTAGTGAAATAGGTATATTAAATAGGTATATATATATGCTAATGTTTAATTTATTTTTTCTTATAAAAGAAATCAGCTGCCTACATTGTAGCTTTCTTCCTTAATCGAAATGAAAATTCTCGAAATTCCGAACTTACATTTCATAAGCGTTCGCCGGCAATATTACTTCTAGCTCATCCCGAACTATCCCTAGCAGATTAAACTCGGGATGCAATGGCCCAAAAGTCCTCGATCTGGCTTGACTGACAACTTTGAGTATTGTGCTAGTTGCATGCGATATGCACACGTTTGTGATAAGGCCGCAGGCAACGATTGATCCGGCCGATGCGCCAAGAATCTTGTTTTGAAGTAGTTGCGGAGCATATTCTTTGATGGCAGCGGCTACTCCAGCGTGATAAACACAGAGGAATCCACAGCCCGAGAAAGATAAGTTCATTAGATCCGGCCTGCTGTTTACTAGAGTCATTTTCTGAAATAAGAAAGCTTCTGTTTCAGAGAACATTTCAGTATTCTAATACATGCAATTAATGTAAATAGCAAAAAGGGTAATAAGAAAAATCAATTGAAGAATAACGGATTTGATAGTAAGTCCGATAAGCAAATGGAGGCTACAAGAAGTTTGCAAAAACGGAAAAATTTTGGAATCAAAATTAGATAATGAAACCGAATAAGAATGCAAGCAGCATGTGAAAAAAAAAACATATTTTTTCTTCAGAAACGTGGGAAAACTTAGCTATAAAGAAAACCTATCAATAAATATGTTGGAAGGAATTCTAGTTCCACATAAACTTGAAATGATTGATGCCGTATTCGGAAGAGGCGGAGACGCAGGAATGGGGTGATTAGACGATTTTCAAACAGATTGTTTTCAAAACCGAATGAAAAAGGGCAAAGCTATGCTCGTCTATTGGCGGCAATAAAAACATGTCAAACACGTCACCTATACATACCACATGTCGCAAGAATTATTTTGCAGTCTGTTTTCTGATTTATTTTCGCATTATTCTGAATATAATTTATATATAAAAGCTCATAAGTAGCTGGAAAAATCAAAATTTGTACTAATAATCGATTTCCTTAAAAATTGAACATTAGAAGTTTCGCAACCAGCCGTTTCAGAAGCGGCACTAGAGGACTGAAAAAAATTCACATCCCGAATTAATAAACACATTTTTGAACGGATTTAAAGGCTCATAGATTACGGTAGCACTCATTTTTAAAAAATTTTACGGCAGTGGGTGGGAGTTTCTCATGCTTGAGCTGAGCAAGCTCGAATGGGGATAGTAATGACAAAACAAGATCGTCGCCGTTTCATCTAAAAAGTGCCTCTTTGACGCTGTGCTTCCGAAGCTTTTTTCAACTAATTTAACGCGTGGGTAGGTGCCATCAAAACAGAATATAAACGAACAACGGCTGTTTCAATGCCAGCTGACTCCATCTGTCGGAATACACAATCACACCATCGAACGATGCGAAGAAAGACGCGCGAAAAATGGGTAGTCTATATTGATGTGGTAATTGAGCAGAGAACATTCGCCCTTTTGTGAGATCGTCAAATTAGATGCTGGGATGCTGGGAATGCTGGGAATACAGAATGGAGGTCATTTGAACCATCTGTTCAGCGTCAGATGTCGAGAACGCACACAAGAAAGCTAGCCACAATAGCTAGAGAGTAAGCAGACAGGCAAATATGAAGAATGCAAATACGCAAGCGGGGCAGAACAATGAAGCGTACTCATAAAACGAGCAAATGAACGTACGTTCGATAATAAACGGGCGGAGTCATAACGTCTCCAAGGTCATCCCCAGCGGGAAATGAACATATAATATTTTATTATGACTGTAAGAAAGGAGACATTGTGAACAAAGCTGGAATTGTAAATTGTAAAATATAAACAAAACTACACACAAAAATGACTGATTGCAGTGATTCAAGCATTAGAAAGTATACAAGACTAATCGCAAACCAATGAGGGTCAAATCACATATTTAGATGATAAAAGTTGGCACCAGCTTAGACAACAATAGAACAATTATAGGATACTTGCCCTCATTGAATTATCAAATATAAAAATGAACAATTTGGAAGAAGAAAGAGAGAGATACAGAGGAGAAATATGCGATAGGGACCGATAGAATACATAATATTACGCACAAGAGGCGTAGGCCGAAGAGGGTATCTGAACAGACTATGAAAATGGAAGGGGGAATGGGCGAGAGATAGGAGGATGCAAAAGAGACGCAGACAAAGCTGTGGGTCGACAGCAATGATGGGCGTCGGTGTCTGCGTCTCCATGACACCTGACGCTCGCTAACTACCGAAGATAAAGGGTGGGTTGCCTTTTAACACCACGTGACGAGTCACGTTGCCGCCTTATGACGGAGTACTAAAAGATTGAAAGTGGCATTCTTCACCCCTATTAAATAAAAAGAGAAAACTACATAACGAAAAAAAAATCGGATAGAACGAGAATGGGAATAAATACATTGCCTTAGTAACTTATGGCAGAAGTAACAGTTTCTGGCACATTTTTCATAAAATGCGGCAGGAATTTTTCAAGCGAATTAAGCGATTCTTCATCGCCGAACCAATTCTTTTTTCAACATCGGCGCTTGCGTACCTTCGACAGATTAATCTCTTTTATTAATTTTTCCACGCGCTGCTCTGAAAAATTCGAAGACACGCAAGCCACTGATGTCGAATAATAATTATTGTGAGTCAATGTCGATAGGCTTTTGAGTTCGGGAGACTAAGAGACTCAGAAATTGAAGACTTATTAAATTCACTCAATGTCATCGGCAAGACGAAAACAGGTGTTCGGGAACGTTGTGGCCAAGGTCAGGTGTTCGATAAGTAAGATAGAGTGCAATGCAGACTTGTGATCAGAAATAAAAATGAACTGAATGCGAATTCCGGAATACTTAGTACTCAATATATTCAATGATCTCAATAGACCAATAAGACAAAAAAAATCATTGAACAGTTCTCCAAGAACTTTTATAAGGTGCGAATTCGCGTTGCATCTTCTGCTACCCGCTATCTACCAACAAACAGAAGATTGCGTTTCCAATCACTTTTCAAGAAGCAAACATTGAATTTAAACAACAAATTCAATGAAAAACCACGTGTTCTGAATTATCTAAATAACTGTTGAAGCACGTTTAACAAGACATTGGCGATACTGCGTAAAAATTGTAACGCCTTCTATAAAATTTAGTCTCGTTGAACTTTAAACTCCGCCTCTAGAGGAAAAGTACATACAAACAAAGATGAATAGTGTGATATAGACATATAAAAAGGACTGTATGATAAAATTTACGACTCGGCGTATCGAAAGCGGCGTTAGGAGGATAATAAGACAAAGGAAACGTTTCGCTTCTTATCGTTTTTGCCACACTAGGAGCATTACACATTTTATGGGAAACGGCGAGAGCATTCGAAGAAAAAGGATGTTTGGGGAGAGAAGCCAAGAAGGGTCCCACTCATATGATGAGTGACTGTTGTAGCACAATCGATGACAGCATTTGGCAAAGGTGGGATAGAAGAATGGCAGCAAGAGCGGTACGTCGTGCTGTCTGGTCGTCGATAGTCTCCTGACGTGAAGGGTCACGTATTCTAAAAACGAAATTATTCTTTGTTGGGTATGCTGGATTCGTATAGGAGAATGTGGAAATTGCAGAGCATGCAATTGTACTCGTTTTTATGCAAGGGCGTGTTCATGGGAAATCATGCCTATTATCGTAATAAAGGATAGTTTAGGAAAGCATGGAGTTGCATTTTTGAAGGAGAGCTAATAGTAGTCTTTCGATGACGTTCATTCGAGGGTGATTTTTTATTTTTCGAACCTATTTTTAAGTGCGTCCTCGCGTTTACCGGCAAAAATCTATCTTATATACACGAAAACGATCAACAGAAAGCAACTATGAAGTTCAGAGTGAAATTAATCATCGTCTTTAAAATAACTTTTAATGTGTTCAATAGAAACAACTTTCTCCACCGTGATTTTATATTGAAGGGTTGCGTAGTAAATTTTCAGAGAAATTTTGGAGTTATTTCAGAAAATCAACATGGCTAATAGTATTATAATAACACATAACATCTCATGAAATTTTACAGATTGTGAACATTTTTAATGCTTTGATTTCGAAACCGTTTCTGATCAGCCTCTATTACGAGTGGCGTTATAATACCGTCACTGCGGCATGTCAATAAAGTGCGTGGTGTCATTTTTTCCGTGAACTCTTTGTAAGCAATGCAAACCACGGAGAGCAAATGACAAGACAGTGTATCGGAACTGATTTCCCCGTTTGGAGTTATGGAACTATTTTTTGGAAAATGTGACTTTGCTAAGTGTTGTTTATGTTAAGACTCCCACGAAAGACGGAACAAATCGGTCGTCTTTCGTCTCGTCTTCGTCCGTCTTTCAAGCTCGTCCTGCATTCGTCTTACGTCGTCAATTAAAAAACATGTGTATCAACAAAATTGTCTATCTCTGCGTCAGACGAATTCAAGACGAAGACGAGACGGTCTTATTTTGTCTTTACCACTTTTTAGTTTTGCAATTTTACGCGTAGTCGTTAAATACACGAGTGTCTTGCACGAAAAGCAAGAAAAAAAAGCGAAAGCGGAACATTTTTTGTTACTTTGAACATCAATTTGCGTAATTCACTTTGAACGCAGCAGCATAACAGCGACACGTGTCGCTGAAAATATAGATAAGAGGGAGACATGCCTACACACACACACACCGAATAGCCGTATGATACTCATATCAAAACGATAAAAATCACGTTTTCACTTTTGTGGAGGCCGATGGGAGATCAAAATTTGAAGAAAATGGAAGTATCCTAAGAAAAACAGGCAACAATTTGAAAATTGTGAATTTTTTATTTCAACATTTACTGCTAAATAAACATTTAAAGTAAACATTTGAGAATTTGAGAAATTTGGTAAAATCACGTTAAAAATAGAATTTTATTTCCAGCCATTTCCAAAGAATTATAAGATCAAACAGGCAAAAAGCAATTGTCTGCTCACGAAAATTAAAAATTGAAAATTAGACCGGCTAAGTGATAATGAGGTTTGACAGCTTTGATACAAGAGAGTATTATTTTTTTACAGCGCGGGGGTAGAGAACGTAAAGTGCGAGAGAACACCTGTCTTCACTCCATAATTCAAGAAAACGATCGAGACTAATGACTTTATGATCATTATAAATCAAAGAAACGATTTCCCTTTATATTGCAGAGACGATTTTATTGAGGAAATGACGAGGAAACGGCGTGGAACAGGTAGAAATCACAGCTGTTTCACCGGTTCAACTTGCTGAGAGGAGGTTTGAGGAGCACGAAAAAATTTTGGAATTTTGCAAAGCGACAGTTTCTCTTTTTTAGCCCTTTTTATTGTTTTCTTGAAGTTTTAGTTTATTTTCAGAAGTATACATAAAATTAATGTTATATACCTAACGGTGTCTACACTTAATTTATATTTTCAACTTGGCACTCACAGATATTTTTAAAATATTGTTTTCACAAATAAATAATACTATAATAGATAATGTAATAATAGAATATCGTAAAATTTAAAGTACATCTTTACCCTTTGTTATTATAGTAAGTAACACTTGATTCCATGCTTGATCAATCATCAAATCATCAATCAAACTTTAGTTGTTAGCAATTCACCAACTGATCATTTAAAAGACTTACAATGTTTTTCTTCCGGGTGGAGGAATTGTGCTCCGACTGTAGAACAATGTTTGATCGTGTTCATCAGGAGTGCGTCTGAAAATAGGACAATAAAGGTCAGGGTTGGCTTATTTATCAGTCCTTTATATTTTCCGTATATTGTCTCATTGGTATAAACCATTGGGTACATATCCACTGTGCCACATTATTGAAATTTCATATCATCTTTAATATGTAGCTTTAAAAAACCTGACTGTTGCCCTCTAACTACCCTAGAGGGTACTAGAATCTCTCCATTTCGATAACTGACATTGCAGAATCTTCAACTACGAGCGACCGAAAATTAAAGTTAGTATACTTTATAATTTAATTCAAGAAAATGTCCCACATTTTTTCGCAAATCAACAAACAAGAGAACCTTTTATGCAACGGTTACCTAGAGAAACAACAAATAATAATAACGGAAAATCATTTTTAAATCCAGTTTTCAACAGCGGCTTACGAGATTCCTGAAATGCCAAAATTGCATGTCTCAAGTTGGATCGTTTTTTACCAAGTGTTCGTCGATGCACCACACTTTAGCCGAACGACGACTCACACACATATTCGCTTCTCTACACGGGCAAAATCATTTTAAAAAACGATGCCGATTGGTGCACAGACACATGTTAACCGCTAGAGTTTGCAATAAGTACAATACTAGTGTGAAAAGCTATCCAGGAAGAATTTTTCGAGAAGATTCCCCTGTGATAGTCTTAAATTGATATCAGATAAAAACATACGGAGATGCTGTGCCCGATTGTTGTCGGATTCTACATTTTCTAGCATTCAATGCCTCTAGTCCTCGCTCTATCCATGTTTCAAATGATTCGATACCTTCAGCCATCACGTCGATTCTAGTTTGCACACTTTGCAATATCTAAAAAGATTAAATATTTTGATAAAGCCAAGAGACATAACAAATATACCGTAAGCATATTTCTTTCTGAACTTTCTTCTTTTGGGTCAAAAAGATAGTACGCAAGAAGTGGCTGTGGATATGTTGCTAAATCAGCAATGAGGCAGAACAGTTCCGTGTTGAAAGGAAGCTCATTCTCACACAGTGTTTCGATACTTTCCAAAATAGTTTGCAAAAGTTTCGAACGTTCAGAAAAATTGTATATTGAGAATCCATCAGTTACTACACGACTCTTCACGTCTTCCTTTTTTAAGGAATCTTCTTCTACACTTTCTTTGCCTGTGTTCTGATCTCCCAGCTTTAAAGTGTCATATTTTTCCTGGATAAAACCTATTATTTCGCTGGCTGGTAGTTTCTCTCCCTTCACTTCTTGCTTTGACAACAATTGCTTAAAAGTGTCCATGTCATTGACATCTCTCCAGCCGGATAACACAAAACTACTTTTCGGGGCTTCTATATCTTTTTCACTCATATCTGATTCCTCCACTCGAATTGGCACGGCGTCATCTGATTCTGAACCATCCAGACCAGAAATGTGCATATAGTCAATAGTAGATTGAGACATCACTTTTGAAGCTGTCATCTCTTCGCTAATTTCTTCCATATCAATACTTGGAAGAATAAAATCTTTATCTTCTTCTAAATCATCGTCAAGTTCACTCAACGACAGATCTGCACTTTGTTTTGGCTGGCCAAGAGGGCACACTTTATCTGTAAAGTGATAATTTAAGACGCTTTCAATAGAAATGTGACATACTTATATTGAAAACATGCGAAAGATGGGATCCATTGCCATATCTATTAGAATAGGACGTTACTGAAACAGAGGATCGACTGGATGACATGCGAGAGAAAGACTGAAAATGCCCGAGAATTTGCAATCATAGTTTTATAAAGCTTACAACATGGCACGTGGCGTCATCATCGGACTCTGCTGGGAGCACAAAACTTCCAGATACTACTCCGTCGTACTTCCATTTCCATTTTCTACATTGCTCCGCTCTTGCATCCATTATTATTCGTGTAGAGAACATATAGGAGCTTAGTAGAGCGTATGTCGCTGTCTATAAAACTTTAAAAGAATAGTATAAATTTACAGACACCAGAGATTGTAATGGTGGAGGGTTAGGGCTAACACATCTCCCGTTCTCATAGCCAACCGCCCCCAGTAGAATAAAACCATACCTCTTTTAAGCCCAGCATACACACTGGAATGCAATCTAAAAAGGCTTGCGAAAGTTCGCCACCTCGAGAAGCCTTATATACTACTGATAATTGCTTCTTGGTAGCTGAATAATTAGTGAGAAGTGGACGAAACACGAGAGCCAGCATGACGTCTTCACAAGCAAGCTTAATAAATGAGTCAATAAGGGATAATGCAGTTACCGATGTCTGCAAAATAGGGTTTTGGAATCCACAGGTTAGCAATTCTTACCTTGTCCCCTCCTTTGACATATGATATTACTATTTCGTAGAACAATCTTCCATTATCATCTCTTTCCGTTAGAACCATTTGTACAATTGATTTCACTAGCACTGGCTCTACAATTGCTTCTACACACATTTGCAGGTACACCATACTTGCTCCAATATATTCTCTATCGTTTTGCAAGAAAGCAGGTTTTATTACATTCGTTAAAAATCCAGTGTAAAAAAAAGAGGCAATATTTCCAACAACTTCTGTATGTGCCGTCTGGGCTATAGCATTACAGAATAGAAGAGCAGAATGATAGTCCGCTAGAAAGTCTCTGTATCCATCTTCCACCAGCCGTTCTCCTCCGTCTCCTAGTATCCTCCGAGGTAGTTGAGAAAAGCATGCAGATAATCCTGTTGTCAATACTTGACAAAATGAAGTTCTCTCTGTTACATATTCAGCTATACTTTTATCTTCTGCGGACACAGAAAGAATTAATAGAACAGCATCTCTCGCTAATTGGCCAGTATCTCCTGCTGAATAGAGAAAAGGAATTAGCTGTGTGAAGACTACAAACTGATTGGAATGGAAGAAGAAATGAAGAAGTGTCCGATCCTCAACAATCTTTGTACATATTTGATTTAAGAGAAGGACGAACATCTTTTCTGCTTCTGACGTCTTCTTATTCTCCGATTTAGAAAGTTTCCAGTAAATATCGGCTCTTTGAAACCATTCACACAATCGAAACAGTGGATTCAGAATTGGTTTGTGAACCAGCAGACAGTGATTTTGAGAATGGGAATCCGATACTATCATTTCAAATATTCGTATGGTAGCCAACTGGCAAATTGATTTTAATGAATCCGTTAATTGAATTGCCCAATCCAAAAATCGTTCGAGAATTTGTTCCGTGAAGAATTTATCAAGAATAGGGCCAATTGTTGGCTCTGGCTGTGAATTGGCTTCTAACATCAATAGTGTGCACATATTTGTCATATTCTCAAGAAGTGACATCAACTCATCATAGATAACCTTGTGCTCGGGATCGTTGAGCTTTCGTTCAAGTATTCTGCAGACGACATTCCATTTCGTTTCAAATAATCGTTCCCATTCTGTTGGATCCGAAGCATAGGCCGATGACCAGCGTGCTCGAGAAACTGCGGTAGCTGAAATGTTTAATAAGTAGGGTCTCTAATTATTTTCGAAATAATAATTTAACTGCGTAAATTTGCGGATAGAAAAAGAGGTCGCGTCCAAAAATCGAACCCGATCTCCATGCGCATAAGAATCAAGGACACCCACTATGAAAATAGATAAAATACGGGCGGAAAGATATCCGCGATATATTGCAACCACTTCGCTTGTTTTTAAAATAATGGAATTGCCTTTAAAGAATACAAAGATCGTATGGCGTGATATATATATTTTATATATGATATTCGTAGTGCATTCTAACAAACAAATTTTAAGAAAGCACTTACGAGTTCCAGAGTAGAGCTCGTCTCTGACCCAATCACTTGCCAGCTCCTGTGGCCTCAATGGCGATGTGATTTTTTCCAACCATCTTTTCATAGTCTGGACAATAATTAGCAATTTTTTCTTCAAATAAACTCGAAGTATTACTACGGTAGTAGCCAGTTTGACTGAGAAAACTAGAAAACAAAACAAAAAAACAACTTTATTGGGAAAATGTAACAACGATCAGTAAATCAGCTGAAAACGAGAATAAAAACAATGAAAAAATACACGAAGCATTAGATCTGTATGGCACTTTTCAAGACAGTTACATACGCAGGATGATAGTATTTAGAAGTAGGACTCCGCACCATCACAACTGTTTTCGCTTAAAAAAACAATGAATATTTCTCAATTTTTGCGAAACTTACTGTTACAGTAGTTTGAGGCAATGAGAGAAAGGGCTTCCACACAAATGTATCCAATGCCAATGCCGCGTCCAGCAATAACGCTTTGTTCACCGGACACTAGTCTACCAATTATCTCCCTACAATAATTAAAATTATTACACAACAATAGTAGATAGATACCGATCAGCAGAGAATCTATAGCTTGTCGTTTGCTTTTGTGCTTCTTCCTTCCGGATCTCTTGCTTTCGTTCTTCAGTTATAAGCTTTCTTCGCTTCTTTGTTTCACGCTTTTTTCTGTTAACCCTTTTTCGTTTCGTATTTCTGAGAAAAGTTGAAATCAGGATTTGGAATATCATAGCTTTTTAATAAATAAAACTTACTTGTCGTCCAATTTAGTGGTCTCTTCGAACAACCATTTCAAACTGATTGGTTTTTCCGAAGCAGCAGCATCAAGGGATATATACCCTTGATTTTGCTCTAATTGAACCTCTTCTTCCTGAACTTCCATGGGAGCTTCTATATCTTCGTGGAATGTGGCTCTTGGTGTTTGAATAAATACCTTATTTCTGTTCCTGCGAATCGAGTTGAGATCGTCATCAGTGGGCAGACACACCATCCCAAACTTTTTCGGCCTTCCTCTTCCAAAAAACTGCAGTTTTACTGGTATGAGCATTCCCGGTATTTGATAAGTTTCGAAATCCATTCTTCTCTTTAAACTTTCTTCAATTTTCCGCAATCGCTGAAGATCTCGACATACGAATGCTCCGTTTTCAGCTGTATTGCTCCAATCTTTTGTCAACTCATTCCATCTATACTCAAATGGATATTTTACGGAGAGGGCACTCCAATGTTTACACCGTCTGTTGTGAGGTTTTCCTTCATATTTCTCCATCAACTCATTTTTCATAGCAATTGCGGACTCTTTTCCAGCGTCTGATTCAACGTCGTCTAATGGGAAATACAGAGCGTTCGACTCCAAATGAGCAGCGTATTCGTCTCGGAGGCCACTGGCACGAGCACCACGCCTTTGAAGGGAGACCCACAAATCCTTCGCTGAAAAGATGCCGGATTATGGATACACAACTATTGGTACACAATATTTTTGAATTTTTTGAAATAAATTCTGCCTCTTTTATTTCAAAATATATATTACCAAATGGTTCTGAAATGATTATATCAATTCCATCGAGAGCCTTGAACCCTTCGTTTCGGATGATCAGCACTATTGGAATCTTTGCTTCCGTAGACACGACTCCCCCGATCCGCGAAGAGTTTTGCTTCTGGTACTCGCCATCTGCTGTTCTGAACTTTTAAAAAGTAAATAAGAGTAATTTTCTTTAAAAATACACACCGTTGCTTTATCACGTTATCTCTGAAGTGTTTATTCCAGAAATCATTTGTTCTTGGATTCTTACTGTTTATTTTATTCTTTGAATCATCATCTTCTTTTCTTTTTTTGTTGTTTAACACAGTTTTCCTATCCCATGTAGTTCTCGGATCTTCGATCAGCAAGTAAATCACTTCTCCATCACGCATCGATGTGAAAACTGAGTTAGATACTGAGATAAATTTATTGTGTTCCGATTCATAATTTGTATTATTCACCAGTTTGACGGAATCTCGTAATGTTGCGAGACATTTGGGACCGGATAAATGAAACCGACTTATGTTTTCTGCATCAACTGAAACCATCATTTCAGGGTTTTTGTACTGATCTGTTTCTTTATCGTCTAGCTTTTCGAGATTATAAAACCCCACAAGAGATTTGAGAAATTGTGCCTTGCTAGAAGGGTGAATCCAGATATGAACTTCATCACTTTTATCACAAACCAGATTTTGATATCTGGCCGGCCCAATGTATCCATATGGATATTGTCCCGGCACGTAGAGTTGATGGCATTCCTTAATAGATGAAGGAATAAATAAATTTAAAATAAATAGGCAAGCTGAAAAAGGAAAAAAGCGGTCGAGAAGTGCTAGCAGATAAACCTGGCATTGTGAAAACCGGTTCATGTCATTTTGATTACCTCTTCTTCATCTCGTGACGACTGTCCTCGGCACGACTTTTGCGAGAATGGATTGAGTTTTGAGTAGGCATCGGTGCATTGCAGCTAAGGATTTTAAAATTTGCGATATATTTATAGTTTTTATAAAAATAAAAACATTGGGAGAACTCACAGTCACACAAGTATAGTAAGAACGGTCTCGAATGACACAATTTTTGATGGAGTCTCGTAGAACGGATCGGAACCCACGTTGAAAACTTCGGTCAGCAATTTTGAATCCCCATTTTTTAATCATTCGAAATCGTTTGGCGTGCCATACGTGAGTAGATAGCCAAATTCCTTTTGATCTTGTACTTCTGCCAAATTTCTGAATGGAAATCAGGTAAATTTTATACGGTATTCCAGACTAAGTGTTTAAAATCTTTCCACAAATCGAATACTTACGCCTCTTGAATTAGCTGCTTTTCTTCTTGCAAACCGACTAGGACACTTTTTTGCATGTTTCGAAATCAGATGTGCTGAAGCAAACTCTCTCATTGTTCTTGGAAATCGTCGAATATCATAGGCCATAGCTCTTCTATAAAATGAAACATGTATTTATTGGTGCGTTCTTTTTTCAGTAAAACCTTCTCATATGGCGTGGCAATCTCTGGGCAGCAGTTCTTGGTCCTTTCGTGACCTCCCCAGAAACAAGAGCGTCATTGTCAATTGCCTAAATCCGCAGAATTCACGGAAAACCGTACTACGATACAAGTGTTACCTTCAAAAGCTGTGCGATGGAGTTTGTGCGGGTTTCAACAAAATGTTCCACCTCTATGAAACGAGGCTTCTCGACCAACGGTCGGGAAATATCCATCTAAATCGAAACATCGTTCAGATGGGTGAACAAACTTTTCAATAGGCAATGAGATCTATACTCATCGAAAAATATCTTGCTAGAAAATACATTTTCTAAAATATTTATTATGAAATATTAACAAGAAAAGGAAAAACAAAAACAGGTACTAAGCTTCTTCCAGGCGTGTCAAACGCGTACCATGAACGTAACAGATTTCAAGATAGCTTTGGCCATATTGGGAGTTTTTCAACCCATTTTTTCGATAGAACAACGTTACCTGGCCATGAAAGCTAAAATTAGATTCGAAACAACAACTATCTTTATACAACTAAACATCGTATAGCTGGAACGCGACGGACAAAACTCTGGCAGAGCAATAATTTCTAAAAGCAGATCGATAAGATAAGAATAAAAACAATTTAAGCTAAGGATTCTTTTTCTAGCTCAAGCCTTCTTATCTGGAGAGCTCTTCTTTCTTCAAATAGCATTGATTCTTCTTCCAATGGTTTGTCAACCACTTCCTCTACTAAAACTTTTTTCAAATCGATCTCATCGCCAAAAGTATCGTTGAAAATCTTGCGGCCCGTGACTGGATCGACAACGTTTCCGAATTTGAATACAACCCGATCAACTGCATGGGAGACATTAGCTTTTGGTCGAGATGAGCCATCAATCTGTTTGATTAGCACGGTATCCCCAATGTTACCAAGTGACGTCCTCAAATTTGTTATTTAGCGAAAATACAGGAAGGAAGCTTATCACTCCAAACAATCCGCTTGCAAAAAATTTATTTCTGTTTATGCAAAAATTTCTAGCATATTTTATCTGCATAATTCACGAGAGCTCAAATAAGCGTTCGAATTGATGAGTTTTGAATAAGACTTACTTATCTAGAGCCCAAAAGTCAAATGATCTGGCAAAATATTTTTTGAGATAGATATTGAATTCATTCATCTGGCATCGAACCTGTGATTGATGTAATTAAGAGTTCACATTTAAAACAAGAAAAACTAACCTGTGCGCAAGGAATTCGATCGATTCCGATTTGAGTAATATCTGTGATTTTACCCATTAAAATCTGAGTTCCAACGCGAGTCTTCCAGACCGATGTTTTCGGCATCTAAGGTGATTAATGTTACGATATATGAGAAAAATAAAGAAAATAATACGCAACTTCAAAGACTAATTTTAGAAAAAATATAAATGAAAAGTCTTAAATTAAGGAAAGGCGGTGTTTTTAGGAAAAGGAAATAAGCATGATAGCATATTTCATGCAAAATAGCGTGCATTCTAAGTTGGAAATCAGGTGTTTCATTCTTGAGAAAATATTATACAGGTGAAGTTGGCTTCACTAAGCCTAAGGTCGATGAGCGAATGTCGGAAACTCATCAAAGTCAGGTGATATATGGTTTAATGAAAGAAGGAAAATTGAGTTAGAAACAATTTACGAAAATATAACTTTTTGATAATAGAACGTTCAACACCCGACGGACAAAAATCGACGGGAACGTAGAAAAAAACACTGTTCAACTATAAAAATTCAATAAAATAATTTGTTTAACAAAGAAAGTTAGCAAAACATTTTTTTAATGGCTTGAGAGATAGACGAGCCATAGACACTTTTCCGACATTCACACAACGGCCATTTCGATGTATCAATTTTATTTCGGCTTCGTAGCGGGCGAACATTCAATTTCCATAATATTTAGAAGCTTTGTAGAAGCTCAACAGAAACGGTCATGAATTTCCAAAAAGGGATTTCAGAGCATGAAACGAATACTTCTGAAACCATTTTTATTTTGAAATGCTATGCACTAGGAGTATAATCTAAAGTTCTATGACACTTAAAGAAAACTTATCGGTTGTTTTTCGAGTATTTTAGTAGTTTACCTGAGCAGCAGGGCACTGAAACAGCAGGAGAATTAAAACGGTAAATCGTTATGAAGGGTATGTAGGAGGTTATAAATGGTTATGCATGTAAAAATCGATCAGCAAAGCATAAATTCAGAAAATAGACTAGCTACTTTATGAATGCAATAAAAATTTTGAATAATTTTAAAATATCCGCATTCATCCTGCCTCCTTTCTTAGTTTTCATAAAGTGTCGAACCAAAAATTGAATCTGTGTACGCATTTTGACGTCACGATGTTTGCACACAATGTGCAACGTTTACAAAGTTGCTCCACGGAACTCAAAAATTAATTAGACTAGGAAATCCATAGAATTTTATAGTATTCTCGGCGCTTCCCCCGTGTAATAGCTTATTTAGGAATATTTGGGGTGCTTCTTGGCCACGTCTTCATTAAATAATTGTTTCAAATTAATTTTTTTTCGAAGAGAATAAGGACCATAAATTAGTAACTTATGCCCCGATTACAGGCGTTTCGGGTTATCCCTATTCAAAAGCTTAATGATTTTAATATTCTAAGCTCTCATGTTATTAAAAACATCATTTTTCTGATATTTACTGCTCAAGAAATTCAAAAGTCGGACTACCTATCTTCCTTTTTCCAGCCTTTTATAGATGCCTTCCTTCTTAACTTCGTCAAGCATTTTGTGTTTCAGAAAATGACAACAAATCTACAAGAGCAATTTGGAGAGCAACTTCTTCGAGCTGCTCAAGTTGTAGAAGAGCAAATCGACCAGGAAATGAACAAGTGAGATTTAAAAATGGTGAAGAATATCAATGTTTATTGTTCAGACTCGAGAATCTCGAAGAAGACGATCTGGAAGTTATTCGTCGTAAACGAATGGAACAGATGAAAGCTGCTCAGAAGGATAAGATTGAGATGCTTTCAAATGGGCACGGAAAGTACGAAGAAGTGGCCGACGAGAAGGAGTTTTTCGATGCCACCAAAAAAAGTGATAAAGTTGTCTGTCTTTTTTATCTTCCTGGAAACTTCCGATGCAAAATAGTGGATAAACATTTTGATATCCTTGTTAGACGGCACGTTGGCACTAGATTCATTCATGTTAATGCTGAAAAGGTTCACTTCTTAACAACTCGCCTTAATATTCGTGTAATTCCAACCATCGCAATCATCATGGTGAGTTCCTATCTATTTATAGGGTACTGACAAAACTAAATAATATATTGAAAAGAAATGAGTGCAATTGTATTTAAAGTATAAAATAACTTTTTGAAATGTTCTACCACGGTTTGAACTTCACTACCACCTTTATACAATGCAAAAAGTCTGGAACATACTGTTAATTTCTTGGATCAACGATTTTTTTTTCATAGTAATTTAGAAAGAAACATGACAATTTCTTCATTTTTTGTTTAATTCTGCTATTTATTTGAAAATATATTACAAATAGTTTCTGTGTATTTTTGTCACCACCAAATTTCATATCATTTTTTAAATGGATATTTTTCGTTCTTATTTTTATTGTTTACGTAGTGCAATTTTTACGTAGACTACTGCTACTCAGTAACTTCTACCGGTTTTGAAATCGAAGAATGTAGGGCTTAGGAGTTAGGAACCGTTTCGGTGATAGATTGTTATTTCAAACCGTAGTATTCCTTCGGCTGGACCGTTTTTCATTTTGGCACTACTGTTTTGCGGTTCCAAAACGAAAGTACTGACGCTTGGAAACGGGGTAGCAATTTGCTCTCTCCTGATGTTTTCCGCCATTTTATTTGTAGAGATCGCTGAGTATATTTTAACTATATTGCAAAACGATTCAGAAGCAACAAACTGTCGATTACATTCGTGGATTCGATGAATTAGGTGGTAAAGATGAGTTCACAACGGAAACTCTCGAGAATCGGCTGGCACGATCAGGAGTGGTAACTGTTGAAAAAAAGCATACAGTTCCAGCTAAAAAAAAGATTATCCGTTCTGGAGTTGATGAGTACTGCAACGAAGAAGACTGGTGATTGTTTCACAATAAAATCTTTTTTTTAATAAAATTAATTATAATTAGCTCGTTGCTATTCAATATCGCTGATAATTATGTGCTCCTTGATCTCACATAATTTCCCGCTTGTGACTTGACTCATTTTGAATATTTGATCCTTTGCTATTTTTTAAACTCAATAAACGCATGATATAATTTGAAAGTTTGAAAAATCGTTGTTGGTTCAAAAACCGTAATATTTCTCAAATTTTCCAACGGCGACAAGCGTGTTCAAGTTTCTCATTCAGAAATGGGAGACCTTGAAACCCCAACAAAAGGAAAGGTGGACGGTGAGCTCTGCCTTCGGCCGAGCAGTTCCGTTCTCCTAGGAGATCAAATGTTATTGTAAGTCGCATTGGCTTTATTATTCCCTGAATAGATTTTTTTTAATATTTTGAAGTGCATATATTGCTTTGATTTTATAATTCTGAACATCGTTAGGAACTGATCCTATATCCTATTGCCGCAGCAAAAAAAGTTCTGGCAATGTTTTATTTGGTGCGACAAATGAAAATAAATAGGCTTAAAAAGCGAATAGTGTGCACGCATTTCTCGCCCACTATTTTTATTTGTGGTTTTTATAAAACAATTCTCGAGAAATGTAGTTTTTACTTTTTCAGTTAAAAAATTTCCCAACATTTTTTAAACCTACTAACCCAAAGATCTCATTCGTTATTTCTCGACACAAACGTCATGAATCCTATAATAATAACAATTTTAATTCTATTTTCGATCCTCGTTTTTTTAGAAACTAGAATAAAAAAATTCGAGTTTAAAATATTCTTAGCTTAATTAAAAAACAATCTGCTACATCAATATCTAAGAGATCTAGATCTAGCTTCACAGTTGTTTCATTCATTTCCATTTTTCTAAATTTTTCAAAGTTATTTTTTTCAGCTTCACACAAGAATACCAAGGAACAAACTCGTTAAACATGAAGTATGTTGTGGGTTTTGCTGCATGTCAATTCTCTGGACCTATTGGTGATTTAGATGTTTCATTATTAATTGAAATTGTACAATTTCAGCAGTGGCATATTCTCGAGGTCCAAGTTCCTGGTGCATTTGTATAAAAACGATAAGCGGTAGAATTTTAAAAGGAGATATGGTTTTCGCCAATGCTGTTTTCATGGAGTGGACACGCGCTCATTGCCTTTTGGTTCTCAGCAAAACAGGAAGAGCCACAGTGGTTTCATCGCTTGGAGAGAAAATCTCAGAAATCATATTTGATTCGCATATGTCTCAAGTTCATGAGTGTCGTACGTTCGCCACTTCTAGAGGTGACAGTGGTATTGCCGTTATGGATGTAGATGGGCAAGTTTCTGTTGTTAATTCAGTGTCAGAACCGGTCATTTGGAGTATGAAACCTCGTAAGATATCTTCCTATGTTTATGTGGAAAATTCTTACTATGAATATTTGTAGCATACTCTGAACTTCCCACTGCGTGGGCCGCCTTTCAACCTCATTCTCATTTGACGCATATACTTTTAATCTTCGAAGCAGTTTTTTTAATGGGGTGTCAAGGCGAATCCTTAGAAGTGCAGAACCATGCTTCGGGTTGGGTTGATGCGGACACGGTATATGT
This sequence comes from Caenorhabditis inopinata, assembly GCA_003052745.1. Lineage (NCBI taxonomy): Eukaryota > Metazoa > Nematoda > Chromadorea > Rhabditida > Rhabditidae > Caenorhabditis > Caenorhabditis inopinata. The sequence continues at coordinate 10,115,760 of AP018153.1, forward strand.
GAAATGTGTGGTCGATGATGCACGAAGTAGAATTGCACTGATGACTAAAAATGGAAAAATTCAGGTGAGAATTAATAAAAATGGCCTCTCGTGTCAAGTGTAAAATTAATCCTGACTAACAATTTCTATCTTCATCCATAACGTCACCTTCTGTTATCAATATCAACATTTCTTTCCAGATAACTTCTATCGACCTCTCTACGTGTTTCTGCACTTTAGAAATTAAGGATTACGATATTGCCAGCTCTATAAACTTTGGTTGGGTGGGAAATTCAGCAGTTTTCGTTCAAATGCTATCATCGCTCACTGTATTCATCAATGTCAGCGCTCGCAGAAAACCTGGAGATGAAATTCATGTTTATGAGTACGTTTTATTCTTAAGTATATTGAAAATATTTTTTTTTGAAGAAAAATGACCGCAAACGCCAAAATTAGTATAGAAACGGATGGGATAAGGATGTTTGAAAGCACTAGAGTAGAATTCGTTGAGGCAGCCAGTCGAGAAAAAATCGCGGTTTTAAATAGAAACCTAAACGAGGATGGTGCACATTTGTACAAAGCCGCGCAGGAAATGAACCAAGGAACCGGCCACAACTCATTCGCCGCTTCTACAGTGATTCAAGATCTTTATAAAGCAATCGAATGTTGCATCTCGGCAGCATGTGATATGTGGCTACCTGAAGAACAAAAACTTATGTTGAGTGCTGCTCGCTTCGGTATGGCTTATACGAATACCACACCAGATACCACTAAACTTATGAGAGCTATAAAAGAGATTCGAGTTCTGAATGAACTGCGCATGGTGCGTACCGGTATTCCTCTGACTCATCGCCAATTCAAATTAATTGGAGAAACGTGTGTAATCAACAGACTCATTGATATGGGCTCATACAGAGTAGCTATCAAAGTAGCACAATGGCTGTGTGGGGAAACAAGTGAGAATGTAGATCTTGTTCTTCTGGAGTGGGTCAGACGCTCGATTAGCAAAGCTTCAAAGAATAATATGCAAATGGATCTGCCATCACTAGAAGTGTTGGAAGAGAAAATATCGGCAAAACTTCTGCAGTTTCCTCATGTTTCTATTGCGGATGCTGCTCGAAAAGCTCTTGATGCTAAACTTCCCGAATTAGCAAGGCTGTTCATTCGACGGGAAACCGACGATGCCCATCACGTCGCTGTGCTACTTCAATTGAATGATGTTTCGGCTGCACTCCAAAAAGCTGCAGCTTCTCAACGGCCTCAATTGATTCATCAGGTTTGATTATTTTTTGGGTGCCACGTGGAAACCAAGCGATAATTTGAAAGCTGTCTTTAAAAGCGGAGTTAAGTATTATTATTAATACCCGTGTAAAAATGTCAATTTCATTACCATGGGAACAATTTTAAAAAACGCATTTTAATATTTAGAAGCAGCACCCTTCGAATTAATAAAACCAGAAACATGGTTTAGCCTGTAATTGATTGGGAAAACGTTTGTTTTACTTTGTCATGAATTCGTGCATCAGAACATATGAAGGTAAGAAGGTGGTTCTGGAACACTTCTTAATAGTTTGCTGAATTTATCCGAAATACATCGAATTGCAACTCGTGAAATTCGGTTTAGGAAAAAGCGCCCCAGATCGTACTTTCACCTCTTCGATAAGAATTCGCTGAAAGTATTAAATGTGCTTTGCTCTTTTCAATTTTTGAAAATGTAGGTCGTTTGAGAGTCATTCCAAAACCAGACGTATGGCAAGACCGAATGTAGGTGGCGGAATGTGCTCATCCGACTGTTTGGGAAGCGGTCGGTAGCGAAGTAGTCAAGTTTTGCAAAAAAATACATTTATAAATATTTTTCTAAAATGGGCCGAAAATGCGGAAAAAATGGTAGCTAGCAATTCTGATCCTTATTCTTCGAAATATATGATGTCAAGAACGCAAACTAGTTAGCACGTGGCACCCAAAAACATGAGGAGTCGTATAAATGTGCAGGGCACTGTCAAAACGTTTGAAAATCATTTTTGTATTTGATCATCTCATTTTAATTATTAAATTATATATTTTTAACTTGTTTCTGATTTTTATTCATTCTTATATGCATTATTGAATCAGTTTTCTCTAGTTATGGCAAATTCATTCATTTTTCAGGTCGTCCGTCACCTCATGAACAGTGAGAGTCGGTCTAGATACGAGCTTGCCATCAGTCGAATTCCTCTTGCTCAATGTCTTTATCAGGATCTTGTTCGTCAAGAAGGAGAAACGCGAGGGGTTTCTGCTCGAAAAATGCTAGCTTTATTGGAGCAACAAAGCGATTTTGAGCGGCAGATTTTATTCCACTTTGATGTTGCAGAAACTGAGAGAAATGTATATGTCTTGCGAGCAATATTCCAATTTCAAATACTTTCAGCCTGATGAACGTTTGAATGCTCTGCGGAGAGCTAAGGATGCGGCCAAAAGTATGGGTGATAAAGCTATCGAGGACATTCTCAACGACGTCAGTGCATTTGCACCGTTGCAAATTCAACGGGGGCAGGCTGATATGTCTGTGAGAGATACTATCATAGAAATGGCTCACGATACTGCAAAGGTTGCTCAATTGAAGCAACAAGCACGCTTAAGTGACAAACAGTGAGTTTCAGCTTTTCTTCTAATTATGGAATTATATTCAAAACGTATGCTCAGAGTTCTTCTGTGGACGATTGAAGGCTTGGCGAAAAAGGGAAAAATGGAACAATTGTTCGATTTGTCTCAAAAAAGATCTCCAATTGGATATGCTCCTTTTATCAAAGCTTGCGTTCGTTACAAGCGATTAGATGAGATCAAGAAGTATTTCTCAAAAGTCAATGGATATGCAGATCTCGTGGCTGCTCATCTAGCCATGAAGTAAATTAATATGATATTAATTTTCCACTATTTTCAACATTCGCATTTTCTTGCGTTAAAAAAAATTTCAGGAATTTCGTGGAAGCTGCTAAGCTGGCCTATGATCGTAGAGATCGCGAAATGTTGCACTCTGTTCTCATGAAATCATATGAAGATGCAACTCAATGTCCCAGGGTTGCCCAACTGCTTAGATCGTTGGATTAAAACAGGTCTTTTCATTTAAATATTCTTATAAATGTCTAACTCAATGCGACACGGTTGGCCAACTGTGATTAAAACTAGTCTTATCATGTAAATATTTATTTTTGAATCAAATGTCATACATTGCCAATATATTTAAAGTTCCCGTTGAGTTTTTTATTTTTATAAATGTTTGTAAATTCTATGTACCTTTCCATTTTCCTCGTGAATTTCAGCTTTCTCGGTTACATCTCCCGATTTCTGTTTCAGAAGAATTTTCCATCGGTTAAATTTTATTAACTCCTGCCTTTTTCTCCCATTAATTTCAGACCACTCAAAATGTCAGCGTCCAAAGTGTGGTCTTGCACTGAAACAATGCTCAATGGTGGTATTAAATTATTCATGTATTCATCTAAAAAAACAAAATTGAAAGTGCTCATTGGAGAAGTTCCTGGTCCCATGGTACATGGTGCCATCTCCTTTGTGACTGAAGCGGATTCAGATGACGGCCTCCCTCACACATTAGAACACCTCGTTTTCATGGGAAGCAAAAAATATCCATTCAAAGGGGTTTTGGATGTGATTGCCAACCGTTGTTTGGCTGATGGAACAAATGCGTGGACTGATAGTGATCATACTGCTTATACCCTTAGCACAGTAAGAATAATAAAGCTATCGATTTTAGAAATTGATCTTTTTTCAGGTCGGATTGAGCGGTTTTCTTAAAGTTCTTCCAGTTTACATTAATCATCTTCTTACACCAATGCTGACTCCTTCTCAATTTGCAACTGAGGTTCATCATGTAACTGGAGAAGGGAATAACGCAGGAGTTGTGTATTCGGAAATGCAGGATCATGAATCCGAAATGGAATGTATCATGGATCGAAAAATGAAAGAAATCAACTACCCGCCTTTCAATCCATATGCTGTGGATACTGGGGGTCGTTTGAAGAACCTACGTGAATCGTGCACGTTGGAGAAAGTTCGAAATTATCACAAAAAATTCTATCATCTTTCAAATATGTTTGTCACAGTATGTGGAATGGTTAACCATGAACAAGTTCTTGAGGTTATGAACAATGTGGAAAGTGAGCACCTATCCACTGTCCCGGATCACTTTCCAAAACCGTTCTCATTTTCGCCGTCGGAAATCAAGGAAGCCAGCGTTCATAGAGTAGAATGCCCAATAGATGATGCTTCGAGAGGAGCTGTTGAAGTGGCCTGGTTTGCCCATCATCCAACAGATTTCGAAGCCCATTCATCTCTCCATGTTCTATTCGATTACCTGTCGAACACATCGGTATCGCCACTTCAAAAAGATTTTATTCTTCTCGAAGCCCCACTTGCCAGTTCCGCTTCTTTCCATATTTCTGAAGGAAATAGGTGTGATTTGCGTCTAACATTTACTGGAGTTCCGGTTGAAAAGCTTGGTGATGTTGCTCCAAAGTTTTTTGATAAAACTGTTCGTGAACACCTGGAGGAAGCCTTTTGGGATATGGAACGCATGGGATATCTGATCGACCAGAGCATTCTCAATGAACATGTAAAGCTAGAGACAAATACTTCAATGGATATCATTTCACATGTCATCGGGCACCAGTTATTTGATAATGAAGATGTGGAGCTTTTAAAAAAAAGAACCAATGAAATCGACATCCTGAAAAAGCTAAAAGCGGAATCATCTTCCTACTGGGTTGCACTAGTTAAAAAGTACTTCACTTCTCCTAGCACTACTGTAATTGGCATTCCAAGTGCGGATCTAGTTGATAAGGTACATTTTTCAAGCGGAGAAGCCCGATTTTAACTTTTTATCGAATACCACATCGGTTTTGACACTGAATTAACAACAGAAACTTGCCCATCTATATTAACTTACCGTTTACAGGTTGCTCAAGAAGAGGAGGAGAGAGTCGCTGCTCAATGTAAAAAGCTGGGAAAAGAAGGTCTTAAAGAAGCTAAAAAGCAACTGGAGACTGCTATCAAAGAAAATTCAGCCAATCGTCCTAGTTCCGAACTTCTGGATCAGCTTATCGTTAAGGAACTCGAAGAATTTGATCGATTCCCAGTCCAATCACTGACCTTGGATTCGCCGTCGCTCACTATTCAGCAGTCTTCATTTCTTTCGCAGTTCCCATTCCATGCCAATCTTCACAATTGCCCAACAAAATTCGTTGAAATCTTCATTCTTATGGATTCTTCTAACCTTTCGATTGAAGACCGTACTCTTCTGTATCTTTACACTGGCTTGATTTTTGAATCGCCAGCTATGATTGATGGAGTTCTCACATCAGCGGAAGATGTCGCGAAGCTATTTACCAAGGATCTTATTGACCACTCGATTGAAGCTGGTGTTTCCGGATATTACGACCGCTTTGTGAATCTTCGCATCAAAGTAGGAGCTGACAAGTACCCATTGATTGCCAAATGGGCTCAGATTTTTACCCAAGGAATTGTCTTTGACGCCTCTAGAATTCAAATGTGCGCTCAAAAATTGGCAGGAGAAGCCAGGGATAGAAAGAGAGACGGATGCACTGTCGCTTCTACAGCAATTGCTTCGCTGGTTTATGAAAAAAGTATAAAATAATGATTTGTTTTAAATATGAACTTTCTAATTTTCAGATACAAACTGCCTTCTATTCGATGAACTTGTCCTCGAAAAAATCCATGAAAAGATTTCAAAAGAAGCTGTAAAAAACCCTGGTGCAGTAATTGAAAGGCTCGAAAAAGTTCGCAGTGCTCTATTTTCAAATGGTATAAATGTTCATTTCATTGCTGATGCCGATAGAATTGAACAAAAATTGATGAGTGCAGATCAGTGGTCATGGGTAAAAGCTGATTCAAGATTGGGGCCTGGAAAGAAGTTCTCTGCAGAAGCTGGAGAAAACGTATCTCCTCGGCTGGGTGAAGAGCTTCTCGTTGCAGTTGGTGGATCAGAGTCTTCATTCATTTACCAAACAACTTACTTGGACGCTAATTGGAATTCTGATATTCTTATTCCAACTATGGTCTTTGGACAGTATCTCTCCCAGTGCGAGGGACCATTGTGGCGCGCTATTCGTGGAGATGGGCTTGCTTATGGAGCCAATGTTTTTGTAAAACCTGATCGGAAGCAAATCACTTTAAGTCTCTATAGATGTGCACAGCCAGCGTTGGCTTACGAGAGAACTCGGGATATTATTGTAAGAGAATGTATTTTTCAAGTTTTTGAAACTAATCAGAGTTTCAGCGTAAGATCGTAAAGAGTGGCAATATCTCCCAAGCCGAATTCGAAGGAGCCAAGAGATCAATGGTATTCGAGATGGTGAAAAGAGAAGGAACTGTGAGCGGTGCTGCAAAAATTAGCATTCTCAACAATTTCCGCCAGACACCACATCCTTATAACACGTATGTTTTGACTAGTTAATTTTTATTATTCCTCAGCTATCTTGACGATATTCAGCGAGCTTTGTCGTCGAATCTGGAATCTGACCTCCGATGAAATGGTAAAAATTGGGGGGCCACCGATGAATCGACTTTTCGATGAAAAATGCTACGTTCGTTCGATAGCTGTAACACCATCAAAGCTCAATGAAATAAAGAAGGCGTTCCCAGAGATCACTAAAATCAAGATCGCTGACCTGCAATACGCCTGCTAACCATTACATTTTAGATGTTTTTTCCTTTTGTTGCTTCTGGTTTACACGGTCTCCTCTAGGCACAAGTTGCTGAAAACGCGAGTTCATTGAATATGCGGCCGATCCCTGTTTTTTCGTCTAAAGTAAATGCAAAAATAACGTTTAGAACATTTATGTTTCTTATATTGAGAAGATAAGAAGCATATTTTCAGAATTTTTACAAATTCCCTGAAAAGCATCTTTTTATTTTTCTTGATTATTTGAGTTACATCGCTTTCCGAAACTAGTGAAAATCGGCTCGGAAGAGGCAAAGTCGTATTACTATCATTCCTTAATGTTTTCGCTTACACATGAGCTAGGGAAACGCATCTTTTTTAAAGACCATTTTCCCGGGTTTCTGTCGCGAAGCGATTCATAATGCATTAGTCCAATTATCCCGACCCAATAAATCGTAACTCGATCAACTCTGCATCGGCACGAGCTAACGCAGCGCAAACCGCTGAATTCCTGAAAATATGTTTTCAAATAGCAAGTTATGTTCCTGGGGCCGTGGTTTACTTCAGACTTTTTGGTTAAATGTTAGTTTTTTTTCTATGTTAATAAATTTATTAATTTTTTTATATTGTGGTTGAACTTAGTTCCATGGTCGATCTCTTCTTTCGCTCACGCTGACGCTGTGAGAGCTCTCAGAGCTCAAGTCCTCACATTCGTTTGAGATAGTGCTCCAAGAGATAATGAGTTGAGCCGAAAATGAGAATCACTGTAATCTGTGAGCCTGTCAATCAGTTCAAATTTTTGAAGAAGCCGTCTCGTGATCGGACCGGATCACAAACAAATACGCTCAGAGGAAGAATGTGGTGAGCCATAGAAGATCGCGATATGGAATCTGTTTAAATGGCGGAGATGAATGTGCATAAAAGGAGTTCAACGAACGAAAAATTTTAATTTTCTTCAAACTTTGAATCAAGGGAAAAATATTGAATCAGGATGCAATAAAGTTTATTTAGAATAGCTCATTTCCTGGAATCTCAAACTTTCCAGCAAACTCTTCAACACGACGGGCCAAATCTTCAATTTCTTTCTTGAAATCCTCATTGGTTTCGGTAAAGGCCTTGAAGTCTTTTATTGTCTTTCCGGCAGCATTATTGTACTTCTTGGCGAGTTGGACACATGAAAAAAATATTTTTATTTTTTTATAATAGTCAGCACGTTATTATCGGAAACATTCGTTTTGAATTTTGTAATTTGAAAGTCACCTCTTGACAAATCCGATACCACTAAAAAATTCCCCCGTTTTCTGAAATTTGGCGCTAAACTTGCTTGTGATTCTAATATATTAAAAACAGATTCTGTTTGTGCAGAAATGTGTGAGAATCCTCACCAGAGCGGACTTCCTGTATGACTATTATCGCCTTAAAAAAGTTCCGACATTTTTTCGAGCCCGCGGAAATCGGGATTTGAATTTAGAGGCTCCGCCCATATATCGCGCATAGCAAATGCGCTGCAACGATAATGAATGGGCGGAGCCTCTACATTCAAATCCCGACTCGAAAAAATGTCGGAACTTTTTTACGGCGATAATAATTTATTCCAAATCTTATATCAAATCAAATCCAAATTCCAAATCCAAATTTACAAGAGATACACGGACATCCAGATTGCTATATGAGCAAAATTTTGATTGTTTATATCGTTGTTAATACAGTTTTGAAAAATTTTTAAATGTAGTTCTACCGTATCCCAGGTACCCAGCGACCTCTTCAAGATATGTGTGCGAAGCGCTCGAGTGGCCATGATTCCATCCCGCATGTGAAAGTAGGACGCCCACGTTCTTTTGAGTTATTCAAAAAAAAGTACTGGAGAGACAGAGAGACACACAGACAGAACTATTCGTTTAGTAATAAGTAGATTTCTTTTTATAATTCAAAAAAACTTGTAGATCATTCGCAAGCATGATATTCGCTGGTAAATGTTGAACATTGGCTTAATTTTCTGGATTTGTGACTTCGTTACTTTTCGGGAAACGGAAAAACAGTAATTGGTCAGTAGCTTAGCGTACTGAGCCTCTTAAAAAAAACAAAAATTATTGGTAGGAGAGACTGAATTAAAAGAGTGAACGAATTTCACAATCTGCCTGACAATATTATAAATAGACGAAAACAAAAAGTCGTCTTTCACCTCGGTTTTCATCTCGTTTTTAGTCTTGTCTTCGTTCGTCTTGTATTCGTCTTAGGAAATAAAAAAATTGTGTACTGAGTACACAATGTATTTTACTTCAGCAGCACAATGTCTATCTCTGCGTCAGATGAATTCAAGACGAAGACGAGACGAGACGGTTTTATTTCGTCATTCGTGGAAGTCTTAATTAGAAATGATATTCTGTTCTTTACCGAAACATTTGAAGGGGACCGGGAGACTAAACATTTATTCCTTCACGCGCGGAAAAAAAGTTGCTTCTTTCTCGTAATTTCATTCTGCTATAACGACTTGGACAACCTGGAAATCAGGAAACTGTTTTTAGTTTATTCTTTTCCTTTAGTGAATATTAAGGTAATAGTGGGAAGGAAGTGGAAAACCCTTTTTTCCGGGTGTGCATAGGTCCATAAACCCAATATGTAGAAAACTACTCTGAATCTTATTCTTACAATTAGGTGCATGACAATATTCATTATCAGGTCCCGCAAAAATAAGCTACTACCATTTAATTTTACACTGTATTCGGATTTTTATGTACAGAACTATTAAACAAATTCCAATTTTTCTTTGACTTTTCAAGGTAACTTCTGTGACATTTTCTACATTTTCTACTTCCTTACTTTCTATTTACTACATTTTTGCTTACTTTCTACTTACTTACTAAATTCTACTTAGTTGCTAAGTCAGCGATACAAATTCAGTGCCAAATTTCAAAAAACAACACAAAACCAAGGGAAGTGAAATCCTGAATACGTCATACTAACCTTCATGGATGAAATCTCCCACTTTTTCGAAATCTTGCTCTTTGAATCCACGGGAAGTGAGAGCAGGGGTTCCAAGACGAATACCACCCGGTCTCAAAGCTGAAACATCCCCTGGGCACGTGTTCTTGTTACAAGCAATATGAGCAAGATCAAGAACATGCTCGGCACGCGCTCCTTCAATTCCGATTGGGCGCAAGTCGACGAGCAGCAAATGGTTGTCGGTTCCTCCGGTAGCAAGAGCGTATCCGTGATTCTTCAGTCGTTCTGCCAGGACCTTGGCATTTTTCAGAATTTGTTCTCCGTACTGTACAAAATCCTTTGAAAGACATTGCCTCAAAGCAACGGCAATCCCAGCGATGGTGTGGTTGTGTGGCCCACCTTGTAATCCAGGAAATACTGCTGAGTTTATTTTCTCTTCTAAATCGTACAGTGTTTCAATTCCCTTAGCATTCACTGATCTGACTCCTTTTCTGTAGAAAATAAGAGCTCCACGAGGCCCCCTTAGTGACTTATGAGTTGTGGTAGTTACAACATCGGAATATTCGAAAGGAGATGGGATAAGTCCAGCAGCGACAAGCCCAGAAATATGAGCCATATCGGACATCAAATACGCTCCAGCTTTGTTGGCAATTTTACGGAAACGTTCATAGTCCAAGTGACGGGCATAACATGAAACTCCAGCGATTATTGCTTTTGGACGGAAGAGCATAGCGTTTTCCTCGAGCTTATCATAGTCGATCAAACCAGATTTTGGATCAACTTTGTAAGGCATGGACTGAAAGAATTCAGAGGTGGCAGACACTTTGCGAGCTGGGGTGAAAAATCTGAAATAAAGTAATCGACTGTAAATTAAGTAAATGTTATCTAGATCTCGTAGTACTCTTACCCGTGAGTCAAATGTCCTCCATCAGGAAGGTCTAGTCCCATGATACGGCCATTAGCTCCTACAATGGCCGTGTAGACAGCAAAGTTAGCTGGTGATCCGGACAAGGATTGCACGTTGACTCCCCATTTGGCTGGGTTCAGACCAAACACTTCCAATGCTCTCTTCTGACAAAGTAGTTCCATCTCATCGATGAACTTGTTTCCACCGTAGTAACGAGCTCCAGGATAACCCTCACTATACTTGTTGCACATTGATGAGCCAAGAGCATCCATGACAGCTTTGCTGGTGAAGTTCTCTGAGGCGATAAGCTCGAGTCCACGGCGTTGGCGGCCCTTCTCCTGCAAGCAGATTAGAAATTTTAAGAGATGCTTTCTAAAAAAAATAATTACGTTTTTCATAATGTTGAAAACATCTGGATCCACTTTTTCGACATGATCCCGTAGAATATTTTCGTTATTATTGTATTCGAAACGTGGAACCGGAACCAAAGGAGTGTGCACCTCACGGTAGACCATTTTAAACTGAAGAAAACAAATTAAAATAAACGTATGAATGCAAATAGATCTTTGACACAAAAAGTGGATGAGTGAAGAAATGGGGAAGTGCGCCGGGAACACGTATAAGCTTGAAATGTGGGATGAATTAAAAAGGAACTGGATTGCGAGGATTCGATGTTATCAGAACCGGGAAGCTATTTTATCAGGATTGTATAGATCATAAAACGATATCCAAAGGGTTTCTTGAATCGTGGACAGAAAACAGAAAACTGTTTTTCGATAATACATAGAAACTTGAAAAAAACATAGCTGAAAAGCAACTATTCGTTGGCCTATTTTAATATTTTAGCAGAATCCACGGGGCAAAAAGCTTTCAGAACATTTCAGTTTAGGCTTTCAAAAGTGCGACATTTAAAATAAAAATATTATTTTGCACAGGGACATAACCGAAAGAGGGAAACAATAATAAAGCGAACACGTCACTTCCGCAAGCCCCGGGAATTAATAATAAAGCAGCGACATACTTTGATATGGTTTTCGCAAAAAGTATTTCCGCAGCGTCTTTTATCAGTATTAGTTTTTTGAAAATTGTGTGAAAAACAGCGGAACTACAGTTACTGTGAAAAATGATAAACCATTTGTATCTATTCAAAGCATGCGTACGAATGGAAGGAATGAATGAATAAATTCTTACGAATTCAAAACAATCCCCACACGAATTATACCAAAGAAGTAACGAAAAACTGTTTCACTTCTCATCGATCCAAAATTTGAATTAATTTTTAAACAAAGTAATGGGTGTGAAAAGCATGTATCAGTTGTTATCAAAAAGCAAGTGGCGTCTATGGGTCAACGATAGTCGACGATAGTCAGATAGCTAGACACGACGAGGCTACATGACAGAGATAACCGAGTGATAAAAAGAATACGACAAAACTTTTATGTTGAAGATCACTTTTTGATCAGGAACAAAAAATGCCCCTTTGTTCTTCAAAAAAGCGCAGTGAGGATTTAAAAATCAAAAAAGTATAAAAATAGTTTGGCGCCCAAGAGGTCTTTTTATCCTACGCGAAAATGCACACAAACCTGTGAGCTGGCTCCAGCCAATAAGCATGCATGTCTGCTAACTGTTCTTCCTAGCATAACGTTCCTGAAAATATCAAAAATTATTCGAAGCTCTTGAAATTTGGGAACCACTCTGGTAAACTGATTTCAGGTCTTATCGAAGTTTTCAAAAGTTGATCATACGCCGAATCTGACCATGGCCCGCTATGTGTGTCATATCTATTTAAATAGGTAAAGCTCGCAATTAATTTCGCTGAAAAATTCGTAATTGCTATTTTCTCTAGAAAATTTAAAAATATTCTCAGGCTCTAGCTTATGTGTAATTTTTTAAAGAAATACATTTCAACCGCAAATACATATTCTATGCAAAAAGTATACTCTACCGAATAAACAGCGCGAATCCGGGCAATTCTGAATTGACATTGTTCTTCCGAATTGACATTTATTATTTTGAACTTCTTATTAGATGCGCACATTTAATATTAGATAAGCCTTTTCCTAATTGCACGCGCTAATATGCCGTTATTTCTGTATTCTTCTAGTTATATTCCATAATTCTAATTAGATGCATATGAATCTTAATTTGATTTGAATATTGTCATTAGACATACATATTTTTTAAATTTTTATCTTAATCAAACATTAAAAGCACATTTTGAGCAAATTTCGCGGTATCTCGCAGACGCAAAAATCTCGCGGGCGCAGCAATTTGGGAGAAACAAGAGTTCAGTAGAAAATTATCTTTGAAAAAAGTGAGCCTATTTATAGAGCAAGTTCTTGAAAAACCCCTTAGTATGACGGAACGTTTTCCGTAGATATGAAAAATAGGCCTAAAATTTGTTTAAAAAGTTTAAATATTTGAATTCGTTATTTTCAATGTATTAAAAACATTAATTTTAACTTCATAATTGCGAAAAATCTTCTCGGGTGAGGTAGAATTATTTTATCAGCCCACCTTGGCAATTTTTCAAAAAATATACAACAAAATTAATTTTTTTTCCTACAGAACTATAATAAACGTTTTTTGCTTTCATGAATCATTAAAGGCAGTTTTTGAAACGTTGCCGAGTCTCCAAGGTGTCATTTAATGAACAAATATTTCGAAAATTCGACATTTTTTCAAATTTTAAGATTTTATAGTGTCGCATAAATTATGGGAGACCCGCTTAGAAACAAATGAGACAATAATAATTTCCTTTGATGATAAAATCTACGTCAGCTCTCCGTAAATCGACCACGAGGATAGTGGATAGAGGTTTTTACGCGGCAAAAAAAAGTATGAGAGGCCACAAAGAAGTTCAGTCCTCGTTTTTGACTGCAATGAAAAAAATTGCCAGATTCAACAAGTCCTCGCACAGTAAAATGCAAATGGAAAAACAAATACAATTTATCTAAAACAAACGAAATACTTGTACATACGATGAAGATGCATGAAAAGTGGAATAGCCAATAAAAAATATCAGAAATTAAGCGAACTCAATTGCTGTTCGTAAAATTCGTAGTCCCGAAAGAATGCATGCAGCACCTAGGAATTTGAAAATAAGGTAATTTAGTTCAAATTTGCCTGAAATCCCATACTGAATTTTGTTTTTGTTATTTTCCCGGTGTTAAACTGCAGCCTCCCGCCGGACTATACAGTATAACTTTAAATACACTTCTCTTACAATGAATCCGGAGTTAAATATTCGAGACCAGGATCCATTTGTGCGACGACGCTTTACATCTGGCGAAACTTCAGAACAAAAAAAGTGCTTCAATTTAAGGCGGGATATCCACTCTTTATTGCATGAAACTTGCTTCCAATTCCAGATACGGCAAGCTATCGAAGCAAATTTTTAAAAAGTTTTTTTTTTAATTTCACTAGTCGGAAACTGATAGCGATGAAGCGTACCTTAAGACAACCTTTTTTATCAAACGGTTTTTTATTACCTTACGAGAAACTAGTTTTCTGGCTCCATTTCTCTATTCTTCCTTTCGGCTATAGCATTATATTTGGATTTCGAGGACATAGTAATTCACATATCTGAAAAAATAATTATTTAAGCAATTTTGAATGTATTTTAATATGCAAATAAAATAAAAATACTAAAAAAACAGAAACTACGCAAAAAGGAAGACAGAATTTCGAAAAACAAAAAATTCTGCATTTCTATGCTATATGTTATTTACGTTCGGTACGCAGACAAGTCGAGCTGCGGAGAGAATTACAATCCAGAATACAAGAAAAACACTTAAAAGATAAATGAAAATATTTTTTTACAGTTCTGGATCAGGTGGTCTAACAATGTTCTGTTTAAAAAGCACCTGGGAAATAGGCTCCACCTTTTGCAAGAGTACCGCGCACTTTGTTTGTTGATCTTTTATTCGAATTTCCCTTAATCGGAGGAGCGGATTTTCTCAAATCTCGATGAGCCTTTTGCACTTGAAAGCGTGGGGTTTTCAGCTGAATAGTTGTTGGCTAAATTATAAAGTTAACGATCCTAATCGAAATACTAATAAAACGTCTAAAGCGTGACGATAAGATTTGATAATTTTCTGATAGAACCCGTAGAGTTTCTAATTTTAATTACAGACCACGGCATGTTTTAATTCGACCGGAAGATAGAAGATTAGAAGAGGAGAATCTAGAGTAACTAAATTTTGATAATTAGAATCCCCTATTTCATTATTAGAATCCGCTTTTCTTAACAGAACAAATGCGACATGCCAAAGGAGTCTCTTGATTCAAGGTCTGCTAATGCAAACGCGCTCCATCGCATAATTGATGTGGTCAAGAATTTCAAATGTATTGAAATTTTCAAATTTCAGAAATTTTTTAAATGTGAGAACACTTATAAGGCGTTAAAAGGTGAGAGACGCAGGCCTAGTAAAAGACGTCAACCTAGAACTGCGCCAATTAAGAATCCCCAGTATGGTTATGATTTTGAAACCATGAACCTGTGATGTGACGCACCGGGTTGCTTGATTGATCTTACAATGAACTTGAAATTATCAAACCTTTTAAGGAAAATTTTGAATATTTCAAGGACATTTTTAAATTTTATAATGTCTCAAAATGTCATTGAAAGACTTCGATAAAATCTGAAACTAACCATACTTTTGCAAAAGAAGACGTTTATCGATTAAACCGGCAATCGTTATCAGTCTTATCAGTTCTTCTGCTGTGCTGCAAAAGACAAAAAGTCAAAAAGCAACTTGCTGATTAGATTAATTTTTAAAGTTTTAACAGAATCTCGGAATGCGCCGGGAAACACCGGAATTTCTCCGCAATGAAGACTGAATTAGACTTCAATGTAGTACTATATTTTAAAAACTTATGTGAAGGGTCAATGAGCTAAATACATACAACCAAATTTTTATCATAATGCTTTATAAGGATTTCTTGTTCACTTGTTGGAGTATGTGACGAATCGCCCAACAAACATCTCAACAAAATTCCAGATTTATATTCATACTCGCTCACCGTCGCTTCACAATTTGGCGTTGAAAATTGGATTCTTAGTTATGTTGCCAAAAAACGAGAAAATTCCAGCTGAGCAGAAATCAGACTGTTCCCCAGTTTTCCAACAGGAAAACTCGATTTCTCCGTCACACATTTTCAGCAATAGATAGACAAGGAGACACGACGGTAATACAGAGAATCGGCAGAAGCATACGAAGGAAGAACAGCTTTCTGCAAGAAAAGAGCCCAGTTTTGCTTTTTTTGCTTCCTGGGCTTAACGGGAACCATGTACAGCCCTTCACTTCGGTCAGCCTGCCGATTCCAGATGAAGTTTTCTCTCGAATTTGGCAAATGTGAAGACTTCCTAAAACGAGCTCCTAATCTTTCAATTAAATACTTTACTTTAATGATCTCCAAGATGTTTGGCGAAGAAGAGACCAAAAGAGAACAAAAAATAAAAACGATAAAATGACAAAGCAGCATTACAAATCTCAAGTCTTGAGATCGCCATAAAATTACCAATGGATTCATCTCGAGATACAGGTGCAATGCGCTTCAAAAGTACCAGATGAAAGTTCGCGGCCACACCGTTGTTCTAGAACTTTCTGAAAGATTCTGGAATGTTTTAGATACATTGGAAAACAATGTCTATTAAAGTTGTAGTTTTGTACTTATGAATCTGATTTTTGACATGTGATATTCGGACATCCCAATTGATATATCAGCAAAATGTTTACTGTTTTTATCGTTGTTAAGCCAGTTTTGTAGATTTTGGGTGTATAGTTCTATAGTATCCCAAGAAGCCAGAAACCTCCTAAAGATATGGTTGCGAAGCACTCGAGTGGCTACGACTCCATTCCGCAAATCAAAGTAGGAGACACACGTTCATTTGAGTTATTCATGGACAAACAGACGGAACTATTCGCTTAATAATAAGTAGATAGAGCCCCTCCTGAAGCAAAAATAATGAAAAAAGCTGGCCTTTATATCCATTTTCGGCAACAAGAGTAATAATACAAAAACTCGCAATGCATTTGACGCGATCGATTTTTGAAATATCTGATCAAGTGCCGAACATCGGATCCGAATAAAATTTTTCCCTACGGGTTTTTAGCGTTTCGAGGAAAACATGGTGCAGCTTTCACAGAAAAGCTCTACGCTATAATACTTCAAATTGTTGCTGGTACAGGGTTGGGCGCAATTACCCGGGATGAAGTTTCGCGTCATAGCGCAAGACACTGACGCATTTTCGGCGCTTACATTTTTCAAAAATGTGTTTATTTATATGTTTTCAACTATTTTGCTGAGTTTTAGATCACTTGCTCAAGTTTCAGCTAAATGGTGCGAGCTAGCAATCACCGTACCTCCATTGTGACTCTTTTCAAGCTAGGCTTACCAAGGATAAAGATCGCAAAAAAAGGCCACTGTCATCACCTCCGAACGTGTGAAGGCCGTGAGGGAGAGGATCAGACGAAATGCCCACAGAAGCATCAGCAGATCAGCCATCTGCTCCACTGGCAAAGTCCCTCTGGTTTCCATTGATCAGGGAGTGAAAAAATGCAGAGCAAGGTCAATGCTCGCCCTCACCGAAATTTGGAGTCTCTCAAGAAACTCTAGTCAAGGAATGGAACGAATTGACCAGCGTGTCACCATCATGGCCTATCCACGACGTCTTCGGGATGTCATCGACGCAAATGGAGGTCGAGTGGAACAACAGTAGTTGATATTTGTTGCTTATATATCTGATAAACATTTTATTAAATCTCGTTGTATTCTGAATTCTGGACTTTGAAATAGATGACGTCAAGCCATCCCGGGTAATTGCGCCCAACCCTGTAATACAGGGTGCTTCAAAAGGATAGCGCCACCTAGATTTTAGCTGTTCTGCATTTTCTGTGCGAAAGGCGGGGCCCGCTCGAGATTTGCTCCTATCTCTCCTCATATTTTATATTAATAAAGATCTGTCTATTCTTCTCCGCGACGTAACAACTGGCGATCGGGAATTTCTACTTCTGCTGCTGTTTCTCAAAAATGGACAACGCAATTGCCGCAATGCTCAAAGCTCAAATGGAAGGACAACAACGTCTTCTCGAAGCCATCATGGCCCTCACCAGTTGTTACCTCGTGGAGATAGACAGGTCTTTATTAATATAAAATAGGAGGGGAGATAGGAGCAAATCTCGGAATGGGAAACAGGGAGAAGTGGGCCTATTTATAGGGTGCTGATAACGATCAGTGACGTGTAACAAGGTCACGTATTTCACGTGAGCGTGAAATAACGTGGAATGGAAAACTTATGGGGGTGAACCCAACACATTTTGAAGCGCAACGTATTACCAGCAACGATTTGAAGTATTATAGCTTAGAGCTTTTCTGTGAAAGCTTCGCCACTTTTCCTCAAAACGCTAACAACCCGTAGGTACTGGTGAAAAATTTTGGTGAGTAGTGAGTAGTATAGAAAAATTGGTAAATTGTTTAGAGATGCACAAAAGATATTGTGGTTGGGAGGAGGGGGAGGGGCACTCGTTTTTCACGATTTCGGAAAATTATTAATTTTTGTTGTTTTTAAAGAGTTTTATAAGAGATGAAGGAAAAATGAAGCTAGAGTGCTATAAAATAGAAATGCAAAGTTGGGTTTTTGAACGGTACGTTCTTCGAAAACAGTTATTTTCCGCACGGAACGCAAAATTGCAGAAATAACAATTTCCCCAAAAAGTTCTCTGGGATGTCGCATTTCTAAAAAAATGTGGCGCTATCTTAGCGGGAGGGGGAGGGTCAATGATTTTTAGTCATTTTTGGAGGACTTTTTGAAGATTTTTTTCTGAAAATGTTATTAGATATACTTGAATAACACTGGAAATTTTTAGAACAATTTTATTGGGTAGAAAGCAAAAATACGCACAAAAGAGAAAATGATTAGGTGACTGGATGTTTCTTGGCGATTTCGGCGTATAACTCGTAAAATTTCGCTTCATAATGATATTTGAAATGCCACAGCGCCTCAAAGTAATGTTTATCCCATAAATACCCATTGAGGCCACACTTTGGCTTTTCGCTTCAAGTGCATCCACAGCGATTCAATTCTCTGGGTATGGTGACCAGTGACGGTGTTGATAAAGTTGGAAGAATGATTCACTGACTGATGGTGGAAACCCAATGCTTGCAAACCATTGTAACCTGCCCAACAATCCGTTATTATTGTAGTTCCCGAACAACAACAAACAATTGTCCAAAAAAATTTTCAAACATTGCTCATCGTGGAATCGCAGTTTTCGCGCCACGAGTAAGCGCCACGCGTGAAAAAAACCACTCACAAATATTTTAACAATAACAACAAACATTTTAAGAAAAAAATTGCAAAATCCTCCAAAAATGACTAAAAATCATTGACCCCCCCCCAACTAAGATAGCGCCAAAAATGTTACTTGTTGTTGTTCTTATTGCTCGTAAAAATTGCTAAAAATGCAAACAATGCAATTCTGAGAAAAAAAAACTAAAAATATCGCCGAAATTGGCGAAAAACGAGTGGTCTCTTCGTTTCTCTTTGTGTTTAAACTTATAGCTAATCTCCTCACTCTTTTCAAATTCATTCTCTTTCTAGCTTTGTTCAAGTAAAATATGTTTTTCTATTTCTTTATTCGCTTGTTCTTCCTAACGCATCACCCTCCTCGTTGGCGATGACATGATCCTTCACAACCATGTGATTATTAAACTCTGTTAATCAGTTTTTACACGTTCTGTTATATTTTCAACTTCAAAGTCTCTCATCACTATAAACCATCTTCCTCATCCAACATCGACAACATTCATTTTTCTCGAACTTTGTTGTTTTACTTACTTTTTTCCTTGAAACAAGTAATATAAATGGTGTATTTTTTATATATAATACATATTATCCATCCGCGAGGACGTGATCTTTCGTTTAAAGGCACTGTTTGGGTCTCGTTAGGGGATAGCGCGTTTTAACGCGCTAATTTAAAAATTGTAAGAAAGCGCACACACTGCGTTTGTGATTTCTTTTCGAAAATTGAAGCGAATATTGGAATTTTTTCTATATTTTGCTTCGAAAATCATGTTTTTTTAATTAATTTTTATTGTCAATTTTCTTAAACTGTTTATTAAACTGAATAAATCACAAACGCAGTGTGTGCGCTTTCTTACAATTTTTAAATTAGCGCGTTAAAACGCGCCCCTAACGAGACCCAAACAGCGCCTTTAAACGAAAAATCACGTCCACGCGGATGGATAATATTTCCCTATTAGTTTTTTTTTCAATTTCCTTTTGCTTTCATATTCGTCGTTGTCGCATTCACGGTACAAAAACATGAAATATTCAATCTTTACTATTCAGTAGTTTAAATACTTTAATCAATTTAATGGTAAATCATCTAGTAAACGCTAATTAAAAACCACAAAATTAATATAGTTCCGTTCCGAAGTTTATCGGAAGTAACTATTAGAAACATCAAGTTTCCGGTTTCCCGTATAAATATCTTGCATACAATTAAATTCGGAAGATTAGTTAGCAAGCTCCATTCGAAGTGCAATATATTTGAAAGCTCGAAACAACGAATACAATCTCATATTTTAATACATTTTAGAAATATCAAAACGTGTTTACATAGATATTTTTAATTAAATTGAGGTGCAATTTGAGGGTTTATTATTGATCGGATATCGATTGGTCCGAATGATCCTGAGAGTTCCGATAAAGTAGCAAGAGCTTCAGAAAGTGAGGTAGGTAGTTCACCCGTTTGTTCTTCAGTGTGTTCTTGATTTTTCATAACTCTGATTTGACGTTTTCGCGCCGCATCTTGTGCTTTTCTTATGGCCTTCTGTTCTTCAGTTTCTGACTTCAGGTATTGGCGACGTCTTTCAGCATCGCGAGCTCTCCTTATGGCAGCTTCCTCAGGAGTTTCTTTTAATAACGCTTCACGGCGCCTTTGCGCATTTTTAGCTCTACGAATAAGAGTTTCTTCAGGAGTCTCATTCTTAAGACTTCTGCGTCTTCTTTCGGCATCTTTAGCTTTTCGTTCTTCCGTTTTTTCAAAGGTTTCCCTTTGCAGATACAGGCGCCTGTGTTCTGCGGCTTTTGCTCTTCGGATATTAGCTTGCTCTTCAGTTTCATTGGCACGTTCCAACCGTTTTCTTTCAGCCTGTTTTTTTAGTCTTTGTTTATACTCTTCTTCAGTTTCTGTTGAGTATTTTTTGCGCTTGTAATTCGAAGCTCTATCAAGACGAGTGCGAGTTTCTTCTGGGGTCTCCCGGGCTCTTCTGAGACGCTTTCTCTCAGCATCCTTCGACCTACGCCCAACTCTTTCGCTGGATAGTTCCGGACTCTGTGATGAGCTCAAATCATACACTGGCAACCTGCAAAATCGTGAAATTCAAGAGCATATAATTGGCTTTATTAGCTGAGAAATATAACAGCGCTGTTTACCTAGCCGGTCCGCAGGGAGAGCATTGATCAAGCCAAGAACCAAGATGGACGTAATCCGCAGAGTCAGTCTGCGGTCGCGATGAGCTTTTTTCTGTTTTGCAGGCTCCCTCGAAGCAATTTCAGAATTTCGCTGCCATAATACTTTTTTTTTCGCCAAAAAACCTTTCTTTGACCAAAAGAAATAAGTATAATACATATAATACGTTTAAAATATGTTTTTTAATCTATTATGGAGAACGATTAAATTCAAGAAAAAGCGAAACATTTTTGGCAAGTAACATGACAATTTTTGAAAAGAAAATAGCATTGTCGGAAGATTTAAATTTTTAATGTCATGTAGATTAGAGCAACACTGGAATTTGTGTTTAGAAATTTAAAAATCCCTATTTCATTTTCATGTAAATTTCAGTAAATGTGTAAAACTTCTTCTGGCGACGATGTCCATGGATTTATAACAG
This sequence comes from Caenorhabditis inopinata, assembly GCA_003052745.1. Lineage (NCBI taxonomy): Eukaryota > Metazoa > Nematoda > Chromadorea > Rhabditida > Rhabditidae > Caenorhabditis > Caenorhabditis inopinata. The sequence goes on from AP018153.1 coordinate 10,137,164, forward strand.
TAAAATGAAATTATATCAATTTAAGATATATCACTTGAGTCTAAATCTGATTTCAGTAAAGCGGCTCACTCTAAGCTGTTGATGCTGAAAGAAATTAATTTAGGGCTTACAACTCTTACAATTCATCGCAAGTTATCAGGTTTTCAATGGGATTCCAGTGAAAAATGCTTCTATTATAGATAATGCAAGTACGAAAAATAATATATTTATCGATAACTCTTGACTTCTTCAATTGATCAGAAAGATCCTCACCAAAACTAGCAATTTTCATAAAAAATCACGAATTTTTCGAGAAAATCTGAAAACAGAGGAGAGGCGTAGAAGCACTGCGGCCGCGAACAGGCGCAGCATGTTCGCTCCATCTCGATTGAAGATCGGAGATGCCGAACACTATGATGTGTACTCCACAGAAACGGGCGAAAAGTTTCGAATGGGGGGGAGGGTAAGGGGCGGAGTATGAAGTTGCGGGCCTTTGCTTTGTGTATGCAAGCTTCTGAGCACTACACAGACGCGGAGCAAGATCTATGCTTCGCCTGTTTTACGGTTTCTCTGTACCTAATTTCGCATGCCACCCCCGTTTCTGTTAGGCCCTATAATATATGTAGGATGTTCCATTATCAAAAAAAAATCCATGTCACTTAACGGTTCTCAAAGAGGATATGAGATGAATGATTTAAATATGAAATCTGAATAATTTAAAATATTTTCCCCTATTTGTTTATTCGAAAGTAAGCTGCCTGTGACAATAATTCGCTGCCAGAAAAAGTTGAAAATATGCGCGAATATTGCCTAATTAATATCTCATAAAGAAGCTTATACTTCAGAAAAATTTAGTTTAAAACAGTTATTTAACAAAACGCATCTAGATTAACAGCCACTGAACCACATCGCAGGACTTTAAAAAGTTTGGCGTTATCTTAGTTGGGGCGGGGGCAATGATTTTTAGCAGAGTTGGGCTGAATTCCGGATTCCGCATTCCGGATTCCGCCGTTTTTTTCATTCCGTTTTCCGGATTCCGGATTCCGTGAAAAAATATTTTTTCCGTTTTCCGGATTCCGGATTCCGTGAAAAAATTTTTTTTCCGTATTTCGGATTCCGGATTCCGTGATATGGCTTTTTTATTCCGTTTTAATTCTTTATTCTCAATTGTTGTAAAATGTATACTTTTTTGAACTCCCGCAAAAATTTTTGCGAACAGAGCGCACTTACATCATATTTTATTATAAATATTCCCTTATTAATGGTTAAAATTCCGCATTCCGCAATCCGCATTCCGGATTCCGCCGTTTTTTTCAATCCGTTTTCCGGATTTCGGATTCCGTGAAAAAATATATTTTCCGTATTCCGGATTCCGGATTCCGAGTTCCCAAAATCCTATTCCGCCCAACTCTGATTTTTAGTCATTTTTGGAGGTTTTTGCCTTTTTTTTCTGAAAATGTTTGTTGTTATTGTTAAAATATTTGTAAGTTGTTTTTTTCACGCGTGACGCTTACTCTTGGCACGAAAACTACGATTTCACATTTTTTCAAGCATTTTTGCAATTTTTTTTCGCTTATTAGTTAATCATTAATTAGTTAATCGTAGATATGAATAGGACCGCAGCTGATGCACTTCTCGACTTGACGTCGTTTACAGTTTTTAATGGATGGCCCGGTGTCGCGAGAATGTCGTCTGAAGACTTTGCAAGCATTGGGTTTCGACCATCAGACAGTGAATCATTCTTTCAAATATCACGATGAAGCGAAATTTTACGAGTTATGGGCCGGAATCGCCAAGAAATATCCAGTCACCTAGTCATTGTATTTTTTGTGCGTATTTTTGTTATCTGCCAATAAAATTGTTTTAAAAATTGCTAGTGTTATTCGAGTATGTTTAATAACATTTTCAGTAAAAAATCCAAAAAAACCTCAAAAAACTACTAAAAACCATTGACCCTCCCCAACTAAGATAGCGCCAAAAGTTTTTCATATTCATAATAAGAAAAAGAAATCCGAGCGCATCCCATTAGCAGCCATCGATCCCTTGGCTTGTTTTCAATTGTCGCGAAACTCTGTTAATTTCACACGGAGAGAATAAATTTCGCTCGCGTTTGAATTTTCCTCGAATAATTGAAAGAAAAAAAAACTATTTTTTCGGGGCATATTTTGAAATGCTCGATTTTATGCGAATTTTTAAAATTTGGGACGAATTTTTCGCTGATTGGCTACTTCAAGACTCGCTAATGAAGTGATTCGAAGCGGCGATTCGAGGATAATTTCTCATTGAAAAAATGTGAATTCGAAATTAAAAATAAAATCGTGCATTTAACTTTCCCGTGAGATATTTTCACTCACTGAAAAAATATTTTCACTGAAGTGACATTTAGCTTACCCCGTTTTGTTCATTGTGGCGAAGAAGCTTTGAATCGCATTGACATCGGCAATAGACAGATTGGGAACCTCTACAATCACAACTTCTTGTTTTCACATCCACAGAATTTTCGGTATATTCCTCGTCAGACTCACCATTACTTGCATTGTCATTTTCTTCGCGTTCCTGATCGTCCTTCGTTGCTTCTTTAACCCTCCTATGTATTCTGACTAGGTTGTCTTCATGCAGATGCAGAACTTCTGTGTCCTGCTTCCCTTCTAAATTCCACTGCTCCTCATTCGTTTCTGTTTGAACGTTATGATAGCCTTCAGCTTCTTTTTCCATGTGGGTCTGACCGTTTATCATTTTACTAAAAAAAATTGTTTCGGTGGCAAGTATTAATATGAGATAACGTTTTCAAGCATTTTAAGATTAAATTTAAACCGAACGATGTAAAGTAAAATTATTTTCTTTTCAGTTAATTAAAGGAATTTTTAAATAATTAAAGAAAGGAAAAACGAAAATCGATACGCTCTGTGTGTCGGTGTGTCCTGCTGTGGCTGCGCGTCTGTGTGTCTGTGTGTCTGCGTACAAACACCCAGATGGCTAGTCTGGTCCTCTGCGTCTCACACATTTCCACAGTCTCATCTCATCCCCCAGTTGATTGACTAGGTTTAGAAAGAAATTACAAAAAAACTGTGCAGGAAATATGATTTATGAAAAATAAATAAAGTTCTGAACAGCGGCAAGATCGCCCGACAGACAGATACCAAAGCAATACAGACACACAGAATAAAAATTAAATAGAATCGGCTGTCAATCTGTGGGAATGTGTGTTTGTCTGTGAGTGTTTCTGCGTGTCTGCATGTCGCTCTATCTGTGTGTCTGTGAATGTATGAGTACAAGCGTCTATTTGTCTGTGAGTTTGTTTGTTTGTCTGAATGCCTCTATTATCGCTGCTGTGAGCGTGAGTGTGTCTGTTTGTCTATGAGAAGGCATTGCTGTGCCTGCACTAATTTATCTGGAGATCTCTAAATGTGGAAATTAATTAAATTAGTTTCAGCACTATCTTTTTGGCTTTTATTACTTTAATGCTAATTTTTTTGAAAAATAATTTTTAATTATGTTTTTAGCCTGTTTAAAATAGTCTCAGAAACAAATCGCCCACAAAAAATGCGAACTTAAAAGCTTTTTCTCTCAGCTTTCCGTATAAGATCGAATTCGCCGGGGTTTAACCTCATAGTGACTTTCCGTATGCTATCGCGAACAATCAAAGGCGAAAAAATACAATGTATTAAACGGAAAAGCGAGTTTTCTCTATTTCATGTATATATTTTTAAATAAGCTTCAAAATTTCGAAAATGCAGGAAAAAAATACTTTTAGCATGAGAGTTCTATAGACTATTCAAAACAGAATTCTATTTATTTTCCAGTCATTCTAAAACACCCTGTCAATGCACTTCAGCGAAACGTTTTTTGCATTTTTTTACCGGCGCAGTTCTCAGATCTCAGCATCTCAGCAGGCAAGATGGATTCACGATTTCCAAGAATCACATGTGTTATCAATGCAAGAAAAAAGCTCCACCCACTACTGCAACTTTGTGCGCATCTATTAGCAAAGCTAGGGCACGCGTAATTGTAATTTTCGAATTTCACACTGAGTTTTCCGATTTTTTCTCAAATGCTGTCAGTATTGCGCTATTATTCTTGTATTAAATTAGGCAAGTGTAATTCTTAAAATATTTCCAATTAAAAGATTCAAAATTTTTCAATTATATCGTTTTTCCGCGAAGCAAACCGTTATGGTATAATATTAATATATGTTTATCATTTAATGCAAAAATTAATTTATTCGGCATTTTCAGAATTGATGGTTATAAGAAGTAAAATGCCAATGAACCAGTTAACAGATTTGTAAAAAAATGTGGAGCCATTCTACTAAAATGCGAGATTCCCACGCACGGGGATGCTTGGCGCACAGCCGGGAAAAGCGTATCGGACAAGAAAAAGGGTAGGAATTCTTCAAACACGCTGCATGCAATCGCAAGAAACAAAAATTGGTGATCTTTTTTTATTAAATATAAGAAAACACGGATTTGTTAGTGGAAGAATTTAATTTCAAAAGGAAGACTAAACTATTACTTTGGATTTAATAAAAACATGAAAAATAATCGATTAAAAAATATGAAGAAAGTGCAGAAAATTCGAATTTTAAAGAGAAAAACTTTTTTTTTGGTAATGAGTCTATGTTATTATAACAATATTTTTAAAAATTCGAACGATATTAGTAACAGCTTCGACGGAAGAAATCACTCGGGAAGCCAATCAACCTAGGAATATGACATTTTTAATAGTTATACGGAACGAACCTCTTCCCATCAAATTTGGATCACAATTCTCATTTTGTGACTTTCTTGCTACAAGAATCTGCTAGAAGAGTCTACTGCAAAATTTCGCTTAATATTCGATTTTTTTTTGTTTGGAGAAATTCAATTTTAAAATGATTTACAATATATTTTTCGCATTTAGCCGTAATCATATCGTTGGCCGCTTTGTCAAGCACACAACGTTTGCTGTCTCTCGAATTGTTCCTTCTTTCTGCTGGAGCCGGAGAATGTATAAGAGAAATTTTGCGAAGAAAATTGAAGTTTTATATGGGAATTTCTTCCAATAAGCATACCACGTTTTGCCTGTAATAAGAAAGATTTAGAATTTGTGAACATTTTTCTCTATGTCGAATTGGGTCATAAAGGTAGTCAACTTCCACCTCATCTGTTACCCTTCTTTCCCTGGATTCAATGTAATCACTGATAAACTGTGTGAGTAAGAAGTTTAGCTCACAATGGATTTACAGGGTGGGGAATAAATATAGTACCGCGTTCAATACGGTGTAATAACTTCAAATCGAAAGATTTTTTTTCTGAAAATCAACCAAAATGTTTATTAAAAAAACAAAAATTATAGCATTAGCACTTTTCGAATCTTTCTCTTTTTGCTTTGATGACTGCCTGAAGTCTCTTCGGATAAGAGCCGACGACGGCACGGAGGTAGACAACGTCTAAACTTTCCTATGCAGCTGTCAGAGCGATCGTCAGGGCTCTCAAATTCGGGTAATTTTACGTGGATACTTGTTGAGTCCCCATAAAGCAAAATACATTGAATTGAGGTCTGGGCTCGAAGCCGGCCATTGATCCTTACATATCTGTGGATATGACGTCCCTAGACCACCATACTTCCAAACACCAGAACAGTACCTTTTCCCCAAAAAGGTATCCCAGGAATGTCATGGAAACGGATGCAGCAAAACCTCATTTATAAAATGCATGTATTGTGAGGAACATTTTTGTTTCCAACACTTTGTACTTGTTCACCATAGATGCTGTTGATTTCCTGTTTTCGGTCTTCTTTTTTGTAATAATAAATATAGATAGTAAAAGAATTTTCTAATTGAGAGAAATAGGGTTTAAAATTCTTCCAACATCAAAGAAAAAAAAGAAAACTGACAATGACGGAATCGAACCCCAAACGTGTGATTCCTATTCATCCCCACTATCCACTCGGCCACTGTTCACACGTAAACCGCAGTTTGTGAATGGTAAGCAATCAGTTGGCCAATAATTGCTAAGTCGGGAACAATCAGATGTTGAATAAATAGGACAACTGATTGCTGATCATTCGCCAACGAATTGTCGACTATTCGGTAATTGCACTCTTGGGTGTCTGTTTAGTAATTATTCAGCAATTGTTCAGTTGTCATTCACCAATTTGTTTTTCCCCAACCATTCAGCAACTGTTCCGTTGTTGCTTCTATGTATTGACTTTTCAAAAAAAAATAAAACATGTATTAAGAGATCAAAAGTAATGACAACGTCAACAATAAATTGTAAGAATAAAAAAGAGGATCAGTCAACGATAAGTTCTTCGTTTTCATCGTCTTCTTCTGGAAAATTGTGCTTGGTTGGCGATTGAGAATCTCTCTCGTTGCCAATGATAGGCAAATCACGTTGGAAGTGCGGATCGCTGAAAAATATACTTTTTCAAGATTGCACTTTTGGGGAAAAAAACTAACGAAGATAGTTTCGCGGAGAACTCTGTAAGCTTGCGTTCGATTTCTGCAGGGGCTTTGTGACGCTCACGGTTGCTGCAATGATAGAATTTCAATTTGATGTCCACTACTGTAAGTGACATACATCAGATTTCGAACCGTGCTCTTGAGAGATGCCGACAGAGCCGGAAGTGACCACTTCGAATCATCGATTGCGAACCCGGCCTTGGTTGATACCTTCTCGTTCGGCCTAGCCAGTTGTAACCTCAAATTTGGGTAATTAAACCATTTATGATATTTATAAGATAAAAAGGTGATGGATATAAGGAAACAAAGAAAATTCCGACACAAGAAAATTTAGAATAACAAAGAAAATTACGAAACATAAGAAAAATTAGAATAGAAAAATTAACAATAGAAAAAGCAATTTCCCCATACTATACGAAGAGATGCGTGGGAATAAAAACAACAGTACTTTCATTGCGGGGCGAGATCTAACAACCAAACGGGTGAGTGTGCCTTTAAAAATTTAACAATTTTTTAAAACGATTTGGCAATCGCTTTTTTCTGACGATTTTGAGCCAACTGACCAACTATTCAACAATCATTCACAAATTCGAGGTGTGTTGAACAACGTTTCGACAATTATTTGACAATTCTTATGCAATTTGGTCGATTATTGAAAAGTTGCGGAACGATTGAGGAACGATTGCTCAAAAATTCGCGAACCATTCTCCAATTTTTGATAATTCCGCGACTGTTGGACAGCTGTTTGCAAATTCGGGCGTTATTCAGCAACTTTTGAGCGATTATTCGCAAATATGCCTTTTTTTCAGCAACTGTTCGCAAACTGCGGTTTACGTGTGTTGCTCGCTTTTTCCACCGTGGAGATGGTATAGAGGAAATGAATTACAATGAATTACGCTGTAATTTGAGGAGAGCAAAAAACAGCATATTTTCAGATGGAATTTTCTCGACTTCTAGAAATTTGTGCAGAAAACCGAATACACCACGAGAAAGCCCGTATTCGAAACTATAAATGAGCAAATTTAGAAAAAATTCTGAGATGATACCTAAACATGGCTCCCTTGTTAGTGATAACGTGATCAAGGGGAAATTGGCTTTGCAGCACTGCTGAGTGAGTTTTGCGGTGTGAGCCGACGTTCCGTCCGGCTGGTATGTCCAATCACCACCCACGAAGTGGGATTTGGACCACGGCAACACCTCAGCCTCAAGAATCTTCTAGATATAGTATTCGCTGTTGGAGCCAAAGTCAACGCTGACTACCGTCGTAGACTCTTACCCGAAGAGACTTCAGGCAGTCATCAAGGCGAAAGAAGGAAGATTGGAAAACTGTTAATGCTATAATTTTTGTTGTTTTGTAATAAACATTTTGGTTGATTTTCAGAAAAAAATCTTTTGATTTGAAATTATTACATCGTTTTGAATGCGGCGCTATACTCATTACCCACCAGTGTGTCGTGTCGACTTTGGAATTGATCGATTGAATCGAATTAGATCGACAATTTTTGAATCGATTGAATCGATTCAACTTGATTCGAATCGCGATTGAATAAAAATCGAATCGATTCGATTTGAATTTGAATCGATTCAGTTTGATTCGATTCGATAAAATCGAATCAACACAAATAGTGCAAATGCCCTCTACCGAACAATGTCTTTGGCGGCGGCTTAAAATCGTATTTTTAACTGTTTTTTAGTGAAAACGAAAACAAAACGTGAAAAATCGTAGAAAAGTGTAAAAAACTCATAATTGCTTTAAAAAACGCAATCTGAATAAAAGCGAAAAAAAAATACGATTTCAAACCGCCGCCGAAGGCATTGGTCGTTAGAGTGCATTTGCACTATTTTTGTTGATTCCATTTTATCAAATCGAATCGAACTGAATCGATTCAAAATCGAATCGAATCGAATTGAATCGATTCACTTCGAATCGAGAATCGAATTGAATCGAATCGATTCAAGTTCGGTTCGATTTGATTCAAAATCGAATTGAATCGAATTGAATCGATTCACTTCGAATCGAGAATCGAATCGATTCAAGTCGATTCATTCGCGAAATCGAATCGATTCAAATCGATTTGCCCGTTCAACAAATCGAATCAAAATTGATCGATTGTTGAATCGACACGAGACACTATTACCCACCCAGCAGTAACGAAGAGCAATGATAACGAAACAGAAAAATCTGGGCAGTCACCCGATGTTTCTGCCGTAAAAACATATTTTCCGTCATATTTCCATGAGGAAACGTTAATGGATACGCACACAGATTTATTAAAATCCAACAGAAACATAATAGGTAGATTGTGTAGATTAGAAATATCTAAAGAGCAGTGGTTAGAACAGTAATTAGAACTCGTATGCAATATAATAATTTCTAGGCTGAACACGGTTTCATGAACCTGCAGATTTGCGAAATCAGTAAAAATCTCGATTTATTTGGCGTTGATTTTATTTAGTTATGACTTCAGAGAAGGACACTAAAATAGAGAAAATGCAGCTACGATTCGAGGACTGCAACATAAACACGCTCTATTCAGTGCCCCATGAGTGAGCAGTTAAAACAATGAAAATTTAGGAATCGTCAAAGAAAAAGGAGCAGTCTATAGTGGATAACAAATAGGAACAAAGGTAGAACACACGAATAGAAAATTCCACGTTCATCTACATTCCTTCGTATTTGGGACCACCTCCCCCTTCTGGGGTAACCCAATTAATGTTTTGATGGGGATCCTTGATATCACATGTTTTGCAGTGAATACAATTTTGAGCGTTGATCTGAAGGCGTTTTTTCGATTCATCAGTTTCAGAAGATACATATTCGTAGACTCCTGGAAAAAAAAACTTATGTTTAATATAAATAGATCAACGAATGTTTTTTATTTATTTTTATCGTTATTTCTACCATTTTCGTTTCTAAAAAATTTACACAAATATAATACAAAAGAAAGTGTCCTTGAGATTAATTATAGAAGCCAGTGGTGATCACATAGTCGTCTATTTCTTTTAATCAGATGACACTGACTTATTTTCCTCTATTGTCCCTATCAATGTTGGCCCGTACCGAAACCCTTTTTCTCAGCATATACTAAGCAAAGAGATCGCCAGATGACGAACACACTCAGATAAATGAAATTGGACTAAAGTAAAGCTGTGAAAAAATTTTCTCGAATAATAAAAACAGTTTCTCAGCTGCTCACAGCAAATTCGAAAACATTTCTACGAAATTCTTTAGGGTAGACATATTTTTAATATTTCAGGTCAGATTTCAGATGTAGGACTCTGAGACCATTATCGCTCTTTGTGACTGTAGTACTTTGTTCTTTTTCGTGTTCACTCAAAGTATGAACTTGAAACAGGATCTTCCCAGTTCAATTCACACCCAATGATCAAGAAATCGTATTGAAAATGAGAAATAAAAAACAGTGCTCAGATTTCTAATAGCAATTTCAAAATTCAGACACAAAATATTCTAAGTTAAAATGTCAGACGAAAACGTTCACCGGAAGGAATAAAACAAAGATTTGAGAAGGAAACTGATAATAAATGTTATGTTTCGTTGAGCGTCTAGCGTGGGAGAGGCGGTTGAAGAATATAGTTTATTAAAGAAGTGAAGAGACAATAATAGAAGTGACTAAAACAGTAGAATTACACGGTTATATACTGGTAGAGAGAGAGAGAGAGAGTATGAGACACAGACATAGAAGATCCAAGAGTTGGCACGACACGTGTTACGTGATCACGTAACACGCGCGTAGATCAAAACATCGTAACACCTCCCCGCTAAGATGTGAAACATATGATATTAAAATAAATTAGCGATATGATTTCTTGGTGGGGTCCATGTTCAGCTTAGTTGGTTGCTTTCGGATTCGGGTTGATTGTCTTGTTGCAATTGCACGAGGTGAAATTTTACGAGTTGGAGTCACGATGGTCCCGGTGGTGTCCCTCGTATGTGGGGTTGGTAAAAACGGCGGTGGTGAATTTGGTGGCGGCGACGTAGTTGTAGCAGTAGGAAGTGGCATGTCGAAGACATCACAAAGAAGTTCAATTTGCTTCGATTCATCGCGGATTTTCAATTGGTTAGCATGACGTCTCCACAGTTCATTGTTGCATTTGACTAAGTACATGACCTCTCCCAAACGGCGAATAATGATACCTGGTATCCATGAGTGTTTTGTTCGGTAGTCCTTGACAAAGACAGCATCGTTGATGTTGAAATCCCGTTGTTTGGCACCATGATGACGATTAAACTGTGATTCCATTTTCTCGTTCCGTTGCGAGGAAGACGGCGGCATTGATGGAAGAATCAAATCGAGTGAATTTCGAATTTTCCGACCAAGGAATCTTTCTGCAGGTGTCATTTGATTTGGTGCATTTGATGAAGGTGTCGTCCGATAAGCTAGAAGAAACGTTTGCAGGGCATCCGATGACGTTTCCTCTCCTCTCAATTTCAAAATTCCTCTTTTGAACGTATCGACGAATCTTTCAGCTTGGCCATTGCTTTGTGGGTGGTACGGCGGTGAGCGTAAGTGATTTATACCTCGAGCTGTGCAAAAATCATTGAAGTTTGATGAGGTAAATTGCGTTCCATTATCTGTGACCAAAGTCCTTGGGTTTCCAAACTGAGCAAAAATTTTGGTGAACAACTTGATCGTTGCGCTCGCAGAGATGCTTGGAGTTGGGACGATTTCTGGCCATTTGGAGTACGCATCTACGACAACCAGGTAGTACATTCCGTCAATTGGGCCGGCATAATCAGCGTGAATTCGACTCCATGGTTCGGTTTCTGTTCTCCATGAGTGAAGTTCTTCTTTAATCGGATTTTTTGCGGCGTTTGCACAGTTTTGGCAATTCTTAACGATCCTCTCGATATCGTCGTCGATTGAGGGCCAATAGCAGTAACTTCGTGCCAGTCCTTTCATTCGATTAATACCTGGGTGTGCGGTGTGCAGCATTTTTAGAATTCGGCTTCGGAGTTTTGTTGGAATGACGATGCGGTGAGCCGACATCAAGCAATTGTTGACGATGCTCAGTGATTCGCGGCGATTGAAGAAAGCAAACATTGGTGAGTTCCTATCGAGTTTTGGCCATTTCCCTGATTTCACATAATCCAATATTTTTTTCAGAATTTCATCGCTCTCGGTTGTCGCTCGAATAATGTCGCAGTTTATTGGCAAATTTCTGGCTTTTTCGTTGAATTCTGCGACGACGTCGGCATCGACTGTGGCGATTACCTTGTCTTCGATTTCCAATTTTTCGCTTTGGTGAGAGATCAGTCTGGAGAGTGCATCAGCTTGCCCGAAATCTTTTGTGTTGATGTACTCAATTTGGAAGTTGTAGTTCAGTAGTGTCGTGGCCCACCGTTGAAGACGATTTGCGGAGTAGACTGGTATTCCTTTCTTGTTACCGAATATTGCCAGAAGTGGTTGGTGATCCGTTCGGAGGGTGAATTTTCGGCCATGAATAAAACGGTGGAACTTTTGAACAGCAAAAATCAAACCAAGACCTTCCTTCTCGATTTGACTGTAGTTCTTCTGGGTTGTTGTCAAGGACCGACTCACGTGGTAGATAGTTTTCTCGGTTCCATCTGACATCCGATGCGACAAAACAGCTCCAATACCATCATTCGATGCATCTGCGGCAACAATTATTGGCAACTTTGGATTGAAGTGTGTGAGCAGTAGATCGGATTTCAGCACATTTTTGATGGATTCGAACGATTTTTGGCAGTCTGCTGTCCAGTTGTATGAGACATCCTTTTTGGTCAATGCGTCCAACGGTGCTCGAAGTTTGTGTAAGTTTTTAACAAAAGTACCATAAAATTGAACCATTCCCAGAAATGATTTCAGCTTGGTGATATCCGACGGCGGAGGCATATTGTCAATGGCGGCGACTTTTGCAGGGTCCGGTCGACGTCCTTGAGCATTGATGATGAATCCCAAATAGTGTACTTCATTCATGAGGAATGTGCATTTCTCGATTTTGACGCGGAGACCAAACTCGTTGAGACGTTGGAAGATTTTGTTGACACGGCCATGATGTTCTTCAATTGTTCTTCCTGTGATGATGATGTCATCCAAATAAGCGGCGGTTCCCGGTAAACCAGAGATCAGTGAGTCCATGATTTGTTGGAAGATTGCTGGTGCCACTTTGACTCCGAACGGCAGACGGTTGTACTGATAGAGTCCTTGGTGTGTGTTGATTGTCAGCAACTTACGGGAATTTTCATCGGTTTCGATTTGCAAGTATGCTTCCGCGAGATCGATTTGAGAAAAGTACTGTCCTCCATTCAAGATTGTGAAGATGTCGTCGGCAGTGGGCAATGGGTGTTGGTGCTGGTCGAGGTTGTCATTGAGGCCAGTGGAGTAATCAGCACACAATCGGAGAGTTCCATTTTTCTTGTTGACGACCACAATTGGTGCAGCCCATTCGGAATGATCCACAGGTGTAATGACTCCTTCCGCGACAAGGCGATTGATCTCGGCTGTGACTCGAGGAAGAGCAGCATACGGCACTGGACGAGCTTTTCGGAAGATTGGATGGGCATTTGGCTTGAGCTGAAGACGAGCCTTGGAGTTGATGCAACGTCCCAATCCTTTTTTGAAAACATCCGGATAATCTCTAAGCAAATTTGAGGTGATTTGGCTTCTGATAGATTCTAATTCTGATGATTTGACAACATTAATTTGGCCACTTAGAGCTTTATATAATACTCTATTTTCAGAAATCCAGTCCATACCTAACAATGTGGCAGTGTCGGTGACGTAGCAAATTCCAGATGCTGGTTGATCGTCGAGAATGAACTGGCAATTGAAGGCTCCATGAACTTTAATTGGCTTGTTGTTGGCAGAACGGAGGCTGCCATGGACACCATGAAGAGTCGGTTTGTTCAACTTGATCCAGTCCTGGCGATTCATCAGAGTGACGTCCGCGCCAGTATCCAATTGCATACGAATCGGTTGACCATTGACAGTGACAATCCGGAACACTCGTTTCGACTGTTGTGGTGTTGTGGTTTGGTTGATGACGACGGTGTTGGCCTTTTTGAACTTCAATGAGGATTTGTGTGACTTACAAGCTTTCGCGATATGACCTATCTTTTGACACTTTTGACAAATAGCATCCTTGAAACGGCAATCTCGTGCCCAGTGGTTTTCGTGACATCGCGGACAAGGAGATGGTGGTGAAGGCTTGGCTGGCTTACTCGGCTTTCTCGATTGTACGGCACAAATGTCCTTCTGGGAGCTGATCTGGTTGGTGGGCAATTTGGAGTCGCTGCGGGATCCAATTAATTTTTTCAAGTCACATACCATATCCATCAATGAAATGTTCGGGTCCGCTTCCAGTGTACGCAACGCTCTGGTCCTCAAATCGTCATATTCGGGAGCTCGTAGTCCGCAGATAAACGTCAAACATTGTACTTGCTCATCGTCCATCGATTTCCATTCTGAGTGGTTGAAGCGGCGTTTGATTTGTCCCATGAACTCATCCAATCCATCTCCGTGGTACTCGGAGTTGATGAACTCAAATCGACGACGGAATACTGAAGATTCGTCTCCGAAATGGTTTTTCAGCGTTCTTATGACTTCTTCGAATTCCAGGTCGGCTGGCTTCTTCGGTAGAATGATGTCGGAGAAAAGGGCGTAGCAGTGTGCGTCCAATTTCAGCAAAACGAGTCGTCTTTTTGCTGCATCATCCAACTGTCCTCCTTCTTGATCTATAATTTCCTCATACCTTCTATACCAGGAGTCGAAGGTGCAATGATTCTCCCTGTCGTAGACGAACATCGGCAGGCGCGAAGACAACGAATCGATTATTGGAATGGTGGGCATTGCTGCGTGAACGGTGGAAGATGGAGACGGTTGGCCAGTTGGGATGAGCTGTGTGACCATTTTCATCATTTGCTCCATCATTTCTCTGTTAGCCTGCATCTGCATTTGCATCAGTTGTTGTAGTTGCTCGGCATCCATTGTTCTTGAGTTCTGCTTGGACTTGATCGCCAGTTGTTATGTTTCGTTGAGCGTCTAGCGTGGGAGAGGCGGTTGAAGAATATAGTTTATTAAAGAAGTGAAGAGACAATAATAGAAGTGACTAAAACAGTAGAATTACACGGTTATATACTGGTAGAGAGAGAGAGAGAGTATGAGACACAGACATAGAAGATCCAAGAGTTGGCACGACACGTGTTACGTGATCACGTAACACGCGCGTAGATCAAAACATCGTAACAATAAAAATGAGGTTCAGTTGTTAGCTAAAACATCCCAAAGGAAGATAAAGTTTCAAAAAAAGTTAAAAGTTTGATCGCAGTGAGAATCGGAAATAGAGAAATTCAATGTTTTAAAATATTTATAGACGTAAAATATAAAATTATTAAGTTTACTAATGTATTACCAGGCGAATTCCAGTCGAAGAAGCCGGCGTGAGCCGCCGAACTAATACTGACAGTTATAGAAAAAACTACAGAATATTCAAAAAGCTATTATATTAAACCGAAAAAACTCACCAGCAGGACAGAATCTAGCCTCTGGTCCTCCATAAACGGCCAAATTTACATCAAGGGGTACCTGGTCATTTTTCAATGTCAAATGAGCAGGCTGATCTTCAGAATGATTTGTACCAGTGAGGGAGACAGATGTGAGAAGATCGAATGTTAACTTTCCATCTGGCTTCGGATAGTTGATTTCCTTTGCATCTTTGGCTGGAACAAGTTTTTCGTTATCCTTCTTTCCATGCCCGAGTGTCCATGGTTCGAATCCTCGCCCGAGAACGTAGAAAATACCGGAATAAATGAGCCCTCCGATGTATCCCAAAGAAGTGTTGAATGAAGGACGAATGTTTCTAGTTGCACGGAGTTCTTTCATTACATATGTGTCTCGTATATTCTTATCATAACTGGCAGGGTCAATAGTCTGAACATCATCTCCTTTCTGTTGAAGTTCTTCAAAGATAGATTCGGCGGCCACGATTCCGCTCTTCATTGCATTATGTGTTCCCTTAAGTTTGGCGACATTCAAGAACCCAGCTGAGCATCCGACGATACATCCTCCTGGGAAGTGGAGCTTTGGAATACTTTGAAATCCTCCCTCGTTAAGAGCACGTGCACCGTATCCAATTCGTTTTCCGCCTTCCAGTTGTTTAGAAATAGATGGATGTGTTTTGTACTTTTGAAATTCTTTGTATGGATTCATGTTTGGATTAGTATAGTCAAGAGCAACAACGAATCCCACGGATACTAGTGGTTGACCTTGATCTTCGATGTGGTAAAGAAACGATCCACCGTACTGATTCCTATTCTAAAATTTAAATACTTATAAAATGGATTATGGATTCTGATTTTATTGAAAAATTTAGATATTCAAATTTTAGATACTCTTACCAAAGGCCATCCCATTGTGTGCTCAATATAACCAGGTCGATGTTTTGCTGGATCGATTTCCCACAGTTCTTTCAGTCCAATTCCGTAAGTCATTGCATGTGATCGAAGATTAAATTTATCAAGAACTTGTTTGCTCAAATGGCCCCTACATCCTTCAGCGAAAATTGTACATTTCGCATGAAACTCCATTCCACGAGCAAACCCATCTTTCGGTGCGCCATCCTTTCCTATTCCAATATCCCCAGTGGCGATTCCTTTCACACTTCCATCTTCATTGTACAGCACTTCAGAAGCGGCAATCTCGGGCCAAACTTCTACTCCCGCTGATTCCGCTTGCTCACCGAGCCACTGAACAACCTTTCCTAGACGGACAATATAGTTTCCATGATTGGCAAGAGGTATTCCTGGGAATACTGGAATGGGTATCCGACCAGTTTCAGTGAGAATCGCAATAGATTCAGCGGTGACTTTTTGATGAACTGGAGCTCCAAGTTCTTTCCAGTTAGGAATCAGCTCGTCGAGAGCTCGTGTCTCAATGACGGCCCCAGAGAGAGTATGTCCTCCAATAACAGAAGCTTTTTCGACAACACAGACGCGGAGTTCTGTAATAAGGTGGTTTAGGGAATGAAAAAAGTTTGCCAACTCATGGGAATAGCAGAGGGAATATATTTATACAATTATCAACTAAATTTTAATTGCCGGCGGGTTGTTTATAACTTTGTTTTATTTCAATATTTTAAGTAGCTCATCTTCGCAAATTACAGATGGATGTTTTAAGAAAATGGTTCGGTAAACAATATGTTCGATCGAGTAGAAAAGAAAAAATGAGAGGAGCCTTTATACGGTTTTTTAACAAAAAAATAATATCTGAATACTAACCTTTCTCTGCTTTCTCCGCTAACTGCCTCAGTCTTATTGCTGCAGAAAGGCCCGAAGGACCTCCTCCAACAATAACTACATCGTAGACATCACTTTCTCTCGCCATGTCAACATCTTTCCATCGCGGATCAGTTGCTCTATCTTTGACAGTGTAGTGAGTTGTTGTCCATTGTCCATTAACAACGTTACGAAGTTGTGATGAGACGCGGAATAATGTAACTCCGCTTATTCTCATTCTGAAAATTTATAATGGAATTAAATACGTCAACACAAAATTATAGATTCAAACATGATATAGAAGAAATCTTAGGCATGGCAATGATACATTAACGTGCACTGAAAAATATGAAAAAAGAAAAAAGTTTTTTTGAGCCAGACATCTTTGCAGACGCCATGTGAAAACATGCCGATTGGCCGTATCGGATAGCGACAGGTAGGCTATCAGAATGATCGGCAGGCCGAAACACAGAATATATCAAAGCGTTGTCAAGAATTTCTTAAAATGTTATTTTTCAGATAAAATAAATGAAGTCCTATAGTCTGAAAATATTCGCTTGAAATAGTGTAAATACGGTAACGATTGATGAACGGTTGGTGATTAGACTAACAGTTGATGATAGGCAATCAGGCGTCGTTTACTTTCAGCTAATTTACGAATTCATAAATTTTCTTTGCAAATCGGATTTGCTTTGATTTTCTGATTCACTAGATTAATAATTTAGAACTATAGAGAGGTGTTGTTTGCATGTATTTCGTTTTTATTAAAGCAAAGTGATAGAATATACTGTTCAACGAATAAGTATTTAAGATAAGTTAAAACTGGTCGTGTTTTTTTTTAGAATTTGCCTAAAGCAACACTTCTATGTATATAGCACAATCAGATTCAGTGCAATGCATATTAGTTCATCTACATTATAACACGCAATATTAGCTAAAATTTGAAATTATCAAACCGGGCCGATTTTTTCCAGATTTTGACTAAAGGATTGTAAACGTTGTCTTAATAATGCCCGTAATAACCTCCGTATTTAGCTTTTTATTTAGCCGAAATTTAGATTATTCGGTAAAAATAGTGTTTTCGTTACTTTTCATTGTGAAAAGTATCTCAAAATGAAAAAAAAAGTTTCTAAATTAGTAAAAGCGAAATAAAATGAAAAATAATGGCAAACTCAAAATAAGAAATTTTTTACAAATTCTGGAAATAACGTAGCTTTGCGCATTTTGCATGAAATGAACTGAAAATGTAAATATTGAGTAGTTTTCGACCCGGCTAATAACTATGTTTAAAAATGTTTTTTTTTATAATTAATGTAATATAACTGAAAGTCATTTATGAATTAAAAAAAATCTACTGATGTCGCGATGTTCCAAAAATAAAGAGTGTATTTACGTGTTGAGAAAATGAGATAAGGGGAGTAATAGAAGGGACAAAGTACAACGAACACTGGTGGCCTACGAGAAGGTAGGTAGACTACATTCTAGAGATAGAGAAACAAATACACAAATGAACAGCGGTCATCCGTATACATGCATCTTTTAGGAAAACGAACGTGATTTACGTCATTTTCCAATAATAAAACATTTTTGGATAGCACTTCTGGATTGTAAAAGGAAAGTAGACTACAAAGGTTATTCTGACGTCATGTATAGATATTTACGTTCAAGGTAATTTCTTAGAGAACAGATTTCTGCGGAATTCGCATAGTTTATGTTTTAACGCGAAGAAAACAGATAGAGTGGCGTTCAAATTTTTATTATTTGCTTGGCTTGGCTGAAGATAAATTCAGGGTAATGTATGAAAAAGGGATGTTATCCATTAAATAGGGCGCATGGTAATCCTTGCCGCAAAATATTTAATTTTTAGGTGAAATAATTTTGAAAAATTGAGACTTAGAATGTTTTAGAAGTTTGCAATTTTATATTATTCTTTTGAAACCTTGTAATACTACTGTCGTCTATTCCGTCCAATTTACGATCAGAAATGCGTCAACCATACCGCGTTGGCGTACTTTTTTACCTTCCTGTATTTCTCTCGTCTAGTGAGTTTAAATATCATTAAAAAATTTTTAAATGAGTTTTCGAGCATTTATGAAGAAGGTAATAGAAAATAAATATTTAAAAATTAAAGTGGCCTCGCAAGTTTTATTTAAAAATGCTCTCTAGAACCTTTTTTTTCCCAAAACCATAATTGATTGCACACATACATTTCTGCTACATAACATAGTGTTTTTGAATGGTCTGCTTGAATCTTTACATTTTTATTGCGTCTGATTTCATAATATTTATTGGACGGGTTTTAGGAACATATTCGAAATGATGTACTTCGGTAAAGGACAGGCAGTCTAATCAGATAAGAACATTTCCGAAATGCGTTCTTCATTTTGTCTCACACTCCAGTACATTTTTCTCAATATTCGTCCTTTTCCATATGATTATTAAAAAATAAAATTTAGCCGCAATACATAGAGTATTAATGGCATTAGCTTTCTTCACCAAGACATACCATGATGCAGATTAGTGGGTGGAATTGCTAATCATAAATGCAAAAGAATAATCAAGGCAACGCTCCCAATAAACATCACTCGGCAATTCAAAAAGTAAAAATAATAACTGATAATTTAACCATTTTTTTAAAGAGTTCCATTTTGGAAAATAATGAATCATAAATTTAGTTTATTATGAAAAACTGAGTTATGTAAAACTTTACCGCAAAGTTTGAACTGGATATCCCAGAATTCAAATTATGTTGTAATATTTTTACAGTTCGTAGTATCACTTAGCAATTATACGAAGAAATGTTCAAAAACTTCAAAATTAACTCTAGTCGACATATTCGTAATCGGATAGAACCACGAAGCCAGATTAAAAGACGGAAATAACGATTTTTCGAATGACCCGTTCCTCAAAATTTTCAATGATTTTTTCCTTTCCTCTAGTGTCATGATCACAACTGTCGATGCTCGTTCGGTCTCGTAGTTCCAGCTTACTGTAGAGACCAGACTCCTTAGCGGAACGCGGAAAGAACTTCACAACTGTTAGTTCTTTCAATTCATTTTCCTTCGTGAATAAAGGAAAGAAAAGAAAAAAACTTTTTTTGCGGGCATGAATAGGTCTATTGTAGCGCGTCTATAAATAGAAAAGGAAGGAATGAGATGATAATTCAAGTTTCACATTTTTTACATTTTAGTTTGGCGCTATGTTTCTGCTAGATGCTGCTTGTTTCATGTTTCGCAGGCAGCCTGATATTAGAACTCATTGAATTTTGAATCACAACCTAATGGTCTTAAAATGATCTCCCTTACTGTGGCAATCATTTAAAATGTAAAGTGAGGAAAAATAAAAAATAAAACGTGATAAACCACCTATATTTCTTTCTCTCTTTTTTCTCGGCTTTCATTTTGGCCACATTGTTTCAGAACAGTATTAATTGTGCAATTTCTTAACATTTTTAAATAAATAAAAAATCATAGGATGTTCCGGCAAGCGTGCTGACAATGTATTGTGATAAAATTGCTAACAAATTGTCTACAAAAATTTATCGACAAGCCACTTGACTTCATTTTAAGAAGGGGCACTTGAAATTTTCGGGATCTTGATGCACGGTTTCAAAGAAAAGTCTGAAATGGAAGTATAAGGTTTGTTTTGCATTCACATTTGTTACTTAGAGAAAACAATTCGCAGCGAAAAATATTGGTCATAGCTTTTTAAATTGACGGGTGATCGAGGTACTAATGCATGCTTCGAAAAAATCAGTGTACAGGCCAATCTCAATGTCAAGAATTTGCGGGACGTCAGAAATATTCGAATCAGCTTGACGCTGTTGAATTAAAATCGACTATGCTTCGAAATCCGGAATATTACTACACAAAACGGCAAGTTCCCGTGCATAAAAACAAAGAGTGTTGCTTAAAAACGGAAAATAATTTTTTTCAAATTAAATTAAAACAAATTGTTTAACATAACGGAAAACATGCCTTTTTCACTTTTAAAATAAAAAGAATTTTCTTTATGAGAACACACTTTACGCCTGAGGAGTTAGTAAGCAACCACAAATTTAGAAGGCAAATTATTAAAAAAAAAACAATATTTCCCAATATTGCTACTCTAAGGCTATATTTAGCAAGTGTCTTAAAGTTTGTAATTCGTTCTGTAAGTTCATCACTAAAGCGCGGTAATTTGCTCGATAATATATTTAATTCCTTTATTTCGGCCAATTCTAAACTTTAACGACGCATTCTTCGCAGCTTGGCTGCTGATAAACTCGCTGATGCATTAGTCGGCGGTACGGATACAATTTCTCAATATAAGTGGAATCGGAGTAGATAACAACATTTAATTCTGTATTCGCCACGAGAGTTCACTTTTAACCCGCATGCATCAAAAAAAAGTATTTAATCCGAAAATTTAGCCGGGGTAAAGAGAAGCAAACCCATTTTGTTCAATCGCAATTCAAAAATATAAATATAAGGATGTGCGTTTTACCAATCAGTACCTTCAAATTCTTTGATGGGAAATAAAGTTATTCTTTGATATTTTATGAAACTGATTAGAGGTTTAAAACCTGATAGCAACGATTCGATCATTGAGAGATCAAAATTGTATGAATACCACACAGCCATCGTGAAAAGGAAAAATACATACATTTTAGGAAACTATTGAAAGAAAATGCCTCTCAGTACAGAATTATATGGCCAACAAGAAATGGAATTTTAAACAAATCATTCAGACGGTTCCTCGGCTTGCTCAACGCCTTCATGAATAGGAGGTTTTCGATTCCACCAATTTGTAAATTTCGCTTTCACTCGACTGCTTGTTTCGCCTAGAAATTACGAATTGATTGATTAAGTGATTAAAGAATAAAATGATAAAAATTACCGATACTGTTTCCTAAATTCTTGCCAGCAGTGTTCACGGTTCCAATTACTTTCGACGCTCCTTCAACTCCATTCACAGCATGCTCTAATCGTAAATATACGTCGTAAACGCCCAGTTGCTCAGAAAACATGTGCCTAAAATTAATTTATTCCTTTCAGTTCTGTTTTTGAAATTTGAAAATACCCGGGTGGTATAGACGTCAGATCTTCATGCTTGGTCGCCATCCAGATCTTGTGATTTTTAGTTCGCCGCCATTCGTTTACAAAAGGAACACCAAAGTGGGGGATCGCTGCTTGTAAATCAGATCGTGATGTGGCAACAAGACCGAGAAGGTAATTTTTCATCTGAACACGAATCCATTCGTCTGATCCATCGAAATCAGCTTTTGATGCTTTGACTTGCTCTTCCACTTTTTTCAACACAAAGTCAGCAAACCGGAGGTCAGCAGTTGTCAGAGCGACTACTCGTTCCAGGGCAGAATCATTGGCAAACTCGATGTGACTATGGACCAAGGCGCCGTCATCCTCAATCTGAAATCGCAAACCACTATAAACTCACGTTTCCCTTTATTGCAATCATGCAACTATTTATTAAACTTAACTTGACAATAACATCAAATAAGTCTTTTTTCATGGCAAACAGTGCATTCGTCGCTCCAAATATGCAACTTCGAGTTTTTGAAACCAAATCTATTGACTGAATCGAAAGATACGGATCAAAAGAGGATCCCTGTGTGAACAGACTAATTGGAAAACCACAAGAATCTTTTTCTTTCAATGGGTCATTACGATAATATTGTACGCCAACATCTTCCTCAATCACTATTTCTGATTTGTCATCATTATTAGTTGAAGGTTCGTGGATTTGGTCATTCGTGTTCACTGCAATGGCGGCGTAGAATAATCCTTCTTCTAACAGTTCTGAAAACTTCCTTTTGAAACATTTTTAATAAAGGATTTTACTTGGGAACATGGAAACAATAGCCAGCATAGTCTCTCCTAATCGTAATCCGGTGGGTGCAATAAACAAAACTTTTCTTTCTAACAGAAACAACTTGAATAGGAGTAGTGCTCGGTGTCGAAACCGTATAAAAAGTTCCTGAATTGATATTTCTGAAACTGATCTGAAACTATTATAAAAATTAAAAAGTGAGCAATTCGTACCATGATAAGCTAAATTAGAAAAATATTCTCCAGTAAGGTTTTCATCGAACACGTCACAGAGATTTGCGTACATCTGGGCGAGCACATCAACCTTTGAAAAGTCCTTTTGCTCAAAATAAGCTTGTGTGATAACTTCTAATTTGGCTTTCAACGGACCAAAAAGTGGTATTCGCGATAAAACACACACTGCTTTCTGGACGCTTGTTCGTGTGATATCATCAGATTTATAGATTAGTTCCTAGTAAATAATAATGGTAGAATTGCATTACTATCACATGAAACTAACTTTGGCATCGATTTGTCTATAACAAGATATTCCAAATATACATTTCCCGGGTTCTTCTCTTGATGGGAGCAGAAAAAATATCGTGTCCTTTTGACTGTTATGAACCCCGTCTGGCAATGCCAAGGATGGTAGGAGATGCCACTCTTCCGGAAGGCCAGATTCACCAGGGCCGTCTAATTTTGGGTGAGAATATTCAACCTGAAAACATTTCCGTTATCATTTTTGTCATTGCTCTTTATCTGGAAAATACTTACAACGTCTTATTAAAATAACCGATTGCTTACAATAAAGTTTCATTAATCAGATTC
Source organism: Caenorhabditis inopinata (assembly GCA_003052745.1). NCBI lineage: Eukaryota > Metazoa > Nematoda > Chromadorea > Rhabditida > Rhabditidae > Caenorhabditis > Caenorhabditis inopinata. The sequence continues at coordinate 10,160,475 of AP018153.1, forward strand.
TACATTAAAAAATGATCCAGTTGGAACATTTCCTCTAAAATCAATTTTGAAACTCACTACCCTCAAAACCAAAGTTAAATCAAAGAGTCAATTTGATATAAAGCAAAACGCCCACAAAATCTGCTATAGCATTTCGTGATTTTTTTTATTCTCAGCGTCTCTCTGTGTCTAACTAACGATCCAACCCTAATGAAGTTTCGGTCGCTTCGTGATTTTACAAGCATTTCACACTTTTCACAATTCCTTCGCGGAAAAAGGAGTTTCGAAGGAAGAAATCAAGAACATTTTTCGAATGAACAGAAAGGAAAATTGGAAAACTTTTTGATAAAATATAAGCTAAGCACTTTTCAAAATTTCCCGAAAATCAGCTTTATTCGCTTCTTAAGGTGTTGAAAATCTTTGTCATTTAGATCGATAGGTTACTCGGTGTATCTTTAAATAAATAAATAAGCAGAATTCATCCGAACACGAATATAGAGAAGATAAGATCACGAGTCATTAATTGGAAATTCTAATTGAATTGGTTTGCTTAAAAATATATCAAGCAGCCGGAGATGTGGGTAAAAGAAAAAAGTTCTTCAACCCTTAACCAAGTAAAGAACCAAATTTCGAATGAGATATTTTGGATTTTTTTAAATTGCTGTGTCAATCATTTTATAAGACTTTTATTTAATTCATTATCAAAAAATAATTGAACAAAATTGGATACTTGCCAAATTTTTGGTATTATCGGATCGCGAGTACGTGGTTTGTCGTATAGAGGCGAAGTTTGGGTCTCGTTAGGGGATAGCGCGTTTTAACGCGCCAATTTAAAAATTGTAAGGAAGCGCACACACTGCGTTTGTGATTTCTTTTCGAAAATTGAAGCGAATATAGGAATTTTTTCTATTTATATTTTGCTTCGAAAATCATGTTTTTTTAAATTAATTTTTATTGTCAAATTTCGCTTCAATTTTCGAAAAGAAATCACATACGCAGTGTGTGCGCTTCCTTACAATTTTTGAATTGGCGCGTTAAAACGCGCTATCCCCTAACGAGACCCAAACCCCGCCTCTATACGACAAACCACGTACTAGCGATCCGATAATATCTCCCTCTTTTCTGCGACAGTGCGAAATTTCATGGCCTCACATTTCTTCAGGACATGAAAAATAATCCCTAACAAATTAGTTTGCAGTGACTGCTTCGTCTGCACCAAAATAACGGAATTACTGTAATGGCAGATGAACAACCAGTGTGGACACGGCCGACATGTTTAATGCAAGAGCGCTCCACCGCCGTGGATTCAAGGCACGTGTTCTCGGGATGCAGTGAGACGGGCATGTATGCATGGGATAATGTACTCGTTATCACAGGTAAAACGTTATCCCCGAAGAATTTCTCAATAGTTACAAAGCAGCTGCGAATTACTGAAGGTACGCCAATCAGTGAAATATTTCTGAACTCAGATACCTTTGGGTGATTCTCGTGAACGCCACTGACGGGGGAATCAGTGAACAGTTAATAAAGGATCGCTCATTATAGAAAAAAACCGACGATTCCAAAACGAATTTTTTTAGTGTTCTTCTGTAGAATGTATTAAAAAGGAGCACTCAAAAGTGAGTCAAAACTTTATCGCCTTGTAATGTATCTACATTTTTTTCATTAAGCTCACTCACCTTTAAAGTGTGGATCTACGGGGACATTTGCAGTTTTTTGTCGTTGGTTTTATCTATTTTTAAGGATGTTTTTCCAAAAATGTTTTAATACTTTTGTGATAATTTCTTTTCGTATTATTCCCAATTTACCAATAAATGATTTTAGGTTAGATATGTGAATCTGGGACTCAGGCCTACAAGACTGATGAAGATGACGAAGCAAAAGCCGTGTCAAAATAAAAAAAATATAGCGGTAAGCGCTAATTGTTTGTCCGGAGAATAATGTGCATGACCTTTCACTTCTCCTGTGTTTAGTGTGCATCTTCTAGATTGACGAGATCTTAAATAAGGAGACGAATGCAAAAATCACCGTTTCATATTTTTTTTAGTTTTTACGTAATTATTTTATTCATGGATCGCTCAAAACAATAAACTATACATATGCAAAAGAGAATCGCAGTGCAGAAAAATGAAAAAATGTCTTGGAACATAAAATTACTATATTCCTTTTTTCGCTATTTAATGTTCCTTTTCTCGTTCTCTAAATCGGCACCATAATCGCTGCTATTCATTTTTACTGTACCGCTTTGCGACCTTTATTATTACCTCACATCCCCGCTTATGATGGAAACTGACGACGACCACATTCAGAATCGGATGCATACCCTTCGCTGAAACTCATTCTATTCCTCTTCAAATTGTCATGCTTCCAGATATGTCAACATGGAATTTCAGCCAGTATAATAAAGATAGTATTTTATGAAGTGAAATTGCAGAACAATAATGTCAAATTTTATGATTTCACTTAAAAATCGAAGGTTTGAACGCTGATATAGTTTGTAATGGAAAAAGATGGAGGAAAAAGACCGCCAGGCATGAACCAGTCATTATCTAGTTGGGTACTAACTCGCACACACAGACATCGTATACACCACAACAAATGGATAGATCAGGTATCGAAAGATCAACGAAAAATTTACAGAATAATAAGGCATTTTTCAGAAGGGTGAGGGAATATTAAAACGAGAAAGATTAAAGACCAAAAAAAGATACAGGGGATACACGAGATCCATTTAACGTAAAGGAACACAGTTGAGCTTCCTTTTTTACAGGGCTCGAAATGAGAAAATATGATGAGATTTGTATTAATTCTGATTCGATGAGAGAAAGGACGAAAGAAACGAAGAAATGAGAAAAAAAGAAAGAGAAGATTGAGGAGTCACGAAAGAAGGTAAGGGAGGAATTATCAAGGATACTCGTGAAGGTAAAATGGAAATGAAATGAGCAGGAAGGAAAAGATGCTACAAAAATGGGTGGGGATTAGGTATTTACAAGCCATGGATTCTTTGCAATTGTCTCAGCTGATCGGTCTCCGTAATCGTAGAGGAGTTCTTCACCTTGAGCAATCTGCCGTTTTGCTACGAGTATCAAATGATGCGTACCATCGATTTCGACTACCTGAAAATTTGAATTTTACAAAAATTCAATACGCATCGGAATAGCCATTTTAATTTCTAAATGTAATAAAATGAAACAAGGATATAGAAAACATTAAAACCTTAGTTTTGAGATTCGGCCTCAGCACAGAGTGATTTATCAACCTTCCTTTCCATGGTGACTCCGTCGTAGCATCGATACACCATTTTTTGTTGTTGTGCTCGAAAAAGTACATGTAAGACCCGATTTTCTCGTCATTGGAGTACTGCTCCTCAATTACTTTTGCTTCTGAGTACTCCATCATCACACCTAAAAACATTGTTCTCTTTAATTGTCAATAGATACGCATGTATACCAACCTCTATATTCTACCACAAAATCGCCTTTCTCAAAATTGACTTTTGTTCTTATGCCTCTTCCTTTTACAACATCTTTGTATACTTCAAGAAGGCGTTCATTGGTACCCTTTAGTACCATGTCGCGAAGGACATGTTTAGCTTCTTCGTGAATCTGTTTACTCGTCTTTCGGTTACTTCGCCGGACATGAAAGAACTCAGTGATTTTGTGATTCGAGACATCTTTCACTGTAACTCGTCTGAAAGAAAACAATGCATTTGCTGTCGAAATAACTTTCGTCGAAATAACAGACTTAACTAACCTGCTTCTCGTATTTTTAGAAGGAGCCATTCTACCCGAATGTGATGCCACTGATGGATTTTCAGTGTTTTCAACGTCACTCGATGGTGATGACGCTGCGGATCGGTCTTTTCGCATTTTACTTGTTGCCAGCTTCTTCGTGGCAACTTTCATCGTTCACCGTTCCGCTTAAAAGAAAATTAATTTTTAAAGAAAATGAAGGTCATGTGAGCGTAACAGAAGTGGGTTCACACATGGTTTAAGGAACTTAATTTACTCTTGAATTTTTAGGAATCATGGAATCATACTGATAGATGAAAAAATGGTTTTTGCTATTCCTCTTTATAGCTACGGAACAGCTAAGCAAAAAGCCTATTTTACGGGTTTGTCAATAATAAATGAAATAGAGGAAAGGGAAAAATTGGATATACCACTCCATTCAAATGGTGAGCATTCATTTGGTTCTGGCGGGGAGTGCGACGGAGCGTTCTTGCATACGGGATCGTTTACTAGGAAGATCTGGATTTGTGGATTATATTGAACGGAGATAGGAGGAAAGAATTTGGAGTATTTTGGGGCTCCATCAATGATGCCGACATTTTTTATCAGGGTGGCACTAAGCCAATCCTAATCGGGGCCCAAAATGTTCTAATTCGACAAGAAAAACTTCTAAAATAATTTAAAATGTAATTAGACCCGTTTTATATTCCCAAATTTCCCAATTAGAAGAGAACTTCTAAATAAACTTCTCATAATCCGGAATTCTAATTAGATTAAAAACGATTTGTGAGAGGGAAACCCCGGGGTGTCAGACAGGGTTCTGCGAAGCCCGATAACAGTGGTTTGAATTATAAAATAACTTTTTTTCAAGACTTTCGTTGTTTGCAGACTATTTTAGAAATAACAAAAATTTCCGAAAAAAACTGTTTTTCCCTGGAAAATAAGACTAGCGGAAACGGAAACAAAAATCTTTTTTGTTAACATTTTTTGAAGCTAGAATTTTAAAATTTCGAAAGAGGTTTTAAAGATTTTGACCTAACCCTCCATCCCCAGTGCACTGATACAGTCAAATAATATTTAAATTGGGTCTACATTTAAAAAGTTTAAGACCAATTGTAAAATAAGATCTATCAGGTTTACTCGTATAAGACCATAATAATTACAAATTAGAAAAAATAAAATTTTATAAGTAGATTTAATCACGGTGCGAGGAAATACAGTTTTTGAAGCTTTAATAATAACCCAGACCTTTATAATAATTTTCTAAATTTTTCATTTTTACATGTTCACGACTTAAGATATGATAATTTTGTTTTACTTAATTTGGATAAGTGAAACATTGTTACACGTAACTTAGAATGTTCTCTCCTCGCATTTTTAATAACAATAAATTCTCATTATCGTCACAAGGATGCTAGATTCGGAGTATTTGCTACTTTCGAATCAAAAAGACGAATTATAAAGAATGAGGGGGTATAAGCAAAAATAAATCAATGGTGAAGATATCGGCTGTGTCGCATAAAAAGTGCAGCTTGTTATCCGCGATTACAGCAGTGTGGGAGCCGCTGGATCAAGATACATTGAATAAGAAAAAACATTAAATCGGTGTAACCGATACTTGTGTAATCGCATGGCGGTTTAAATGAAAATTTTATCAGCGTTTAGGTATCATTGTCGCATAGAACTTTAAAAAATACTTTTTTAATGAGATAAATATAAATAGTGTGTTTTTTGAAAGGAATCCGGACTATCATAAAGAACATCAACTAAATATGTATATTCAAAAATAGGTTCAAGTCCCTTAGATATACATATGATTTTAAATGTTTATTATTTAAAAATAATAAGTCATTACTTTCATAGAAAAATAAATTATATTTTGAAGATCAGATCAGAAAGATCGAAAGATATCAAAAATTATTATAAGATTCTGCTGAAGGTATTTCAAGATTTTATTACATTTTTACTGCTGTTGATTGGGGATAGTAGGCAAAATCTTCACAATTTTGAACTTTTTCGGTTATTTTACTCATCGTATCGGGCCATGTTACAAACATGAAATTTTCTAATTAAAGAAGAAACGATTTGCCTGAGATTTTTCTAGGAATTCTCCGTCATTATTAAGGTGGCGCCAATACGCATGAAATGAAGCGCGTTCCGCCTGGCGCTATTTTATTGCCGACGACTGCTAATCGATTAGCCTTAAATGGTTAATTAGAATTAGATTGGCAGTATGAAGAGTGGTACTGTTTAATTTTCAAAAAGTTAACAGGTATAAATCGAAACGTTCGTTATGGATAGGAGTGATACGAAGGCAAACAAAAAGAGCGCGGCACCGTCCGTTCGCTTTTGGCTGTTTTGTCAGTTCAATCGTCTACGGAATTTTTTGTTTTAGGAGAGAGCCAACATGGTGGCACGTAAGATCAGGATTCGTTGAAAGGAAGGATCATGTGAAGCAAGGGTATATGCAGGCTTACCATTAAGAACACGCAGGAAGAAAAGTAAAACGGCGGAATATTGAAAACCAGAGAGAAATGAAGAGAACGGCTGGTTATACGATGAAACAGCAAACAGGAATGCACTGCGGTCTAGAAAGCGCATTGAAGAGTCGCAGAGACATAAACGTTTTCCTTGAACACGCCAGTGGGTCCCCTTGCGCTTTTCTGGTTCCCATGCCTTTTTCGATTTTTGCACGTTTCTGGCTCGGTTCATGTACGGAAAAAACTCTGATTTTATTCACATTTACAGAATTAAACTATTCATTATTGACGAAATTTCAATATCTATCGTGATAGGCGTAACTTTTAACGATATATAACCGTTTCAACTTACTAAAATCTTCTGGTATTGTCAAAAAAAAGAGAGAAAAATTGTGTGCCATATTCTTCTGCAAAAGAAGTCAACCACTGTGTTTCAGTGATTATCGATAAAAACACAACACATTGATACATTTCTTTATCCTGAAATAATTTTAAAGTTTTAGTTGTTTATTTTCCGTCCAACTCTCGCATATCTCATTTAGTCCAATTCTAAGAATATTTATGATTTTTATCCGATAAGTTATAAATCTAAAACGGCTCTATTAAATTTGATACTTTTCTGACCAGAACCGTAAAATCTTTAATTATATCCTTGGTTCATAATCCTGACCCGAAATGTTGTATTTTGCTGAATAACATTTCATAAATAAGTCGGAATCATCACAAGATCTCATTAGGCCAGTTTCCGATTTCCAAATTCTCTAATCAGAAAAGGAACTTCTAAATAAAATATATTAGCTCATCGGAAATCACAGAAATCCCTTGTAGAATATGACATTTTAATTAGACCAGAAACGATTTTTGAGAACGCACAATCTGGATTATAACACGTTAAACGTTAGTTGAAAAATTCAGAATAAAGCTCTTTAATCAATTAATGGCACGTAAATAGGCTGAAATTTCAGAAAATATAAGGTCAAATCAGTTATTTAATAAAGCGTGGTAGAATTCAGTCACAATAAAACTGCAGTCGTTGGTTGAAAAATCAGAAAAAAATTCGATATTTTTCTGTTGTAAGAGTAATGTTACTATTCTTTTGAAGACTCAAATCACTAAATTTTCGAATGCGTCTTCAAAAAATACCGCGCATAAAAGTAAAAAAACAAGTTTCGTTTGTTTTTGAAAAGGCTTCACTCAATATCACAATTTTACTTCAATTGTTCAGCTGCAGCTCGTGGGATAATAAATAGTGGCGTTTCTGGCGTTTCCAAAATGCTGAAAACCGATGCTGAGGATAATTATATTGAAAATATGCAGATGTTAATCACGAAATATAGAACGGGTTCGAAATTTTTTACAATAATATGGATATTTCTAACCTATTCGTTTCGATATCCGTTTTAGCTTTTTGATAATTTTTCTTGTGATCTTTTTTATTTCTAGATGCCCCCTAAACGAAAATCAAATGGAAAAACGCCTACAAAAAAAGGATCGAAGAAATCGCGAAAAGATTCGAGCTCGGAACATGAGGCATCAGAAGGTGAAGAAACCCCAGAATTCGATAAGTCATCTCTACAAAGATGCGTGAAATTCGACTTTGAAGAATTGATGAACGATCCCGCATTTAATCATCCCATTTTTGTAAAAACTATGGAGCCCGAAGATTTAACTGTAGATAATTTTGAGAAATATGGGCTCGATTATCCTATTCACTTCAGATGCGATCCGAAACGATTAGGAATGACGTGAGTTTAATTGTTCAAAAAGTAAGCAATGCGTTTACATATTCAGATTGCCACCTTCCACATTCACGGTCAACGATGTTCTTGATTTAGTCGGTGGCAATCGGATGATAGAAGTGGTGCAAGTACAAGATCAAGGAAGTGTGAAAATGTCCCTTCAAGAATTTGTTGACTTTTATAAGTAAGTTATATTCAAGAGTTGTTTCATTTTGTAAACTCAAGAAGCATATAAATATGAGTTTTCAGCACGCCAAAGGAGAAAAGAGAAACTCTTTACAACGTACTCTCTTTGGAATTCTCACTGACCCCTCTTGAAGACGTCGTCAAATCTCCGACTCTAGTTCGAGATATCGACTGGGTAGGCAACAAATGGCCTGACGCACTACGCCAAAGATGGATATCATTTAACGGACGCGACAAAAAGTTTTACAATCCTCATCACACCTTCCCAAAAGTTCAAAACTACTGCCTGATGAGTGTGGCTAATTGTTACACGGATTTTCACATAGATTTCAGTGGAACGTCTGTTTGGTATCACGTTTTGAAAGGAAAGAAAGTGTTTTGGTTGATTCCACCGACGGAAACCAATTTCTTCATTTACCAAGAGTTTATTAAAACAGTTAATGACAACGCTTTTTTTGGAAAGTCTGTCGAAAAATGTCACGTGGCAGTGTTAGAACCAGGTGATACAATGCTAATTCCAAGCGGATGGATTCACGCTGTTTATACTCCTGATGATAGTCTAGTTTTTGGAGGAAATTTCCTGCACTCACAGTCTTGCAAAACACAGCTTAGAGTGTATCAAGTGGAAAACAAGTTGAATGTAAGTATTTCAGATAAAGCTAACTGATTTCTCCCAATCACGAAATAAAAATTTATTGTACACGCTCCTGAGAGAGAAGGCTTTGAAAATTATATAACATATTAATGAATCTTTGGATATTATTTTCATGGAGTTTCATAACCTAGGTCATATAAAATTCGGCGCTATGTTAGTTGGGGGGGGTCAATGGTTTTTAGACATTTTTGGAGGTTTTTGCAAATTTTTTTTCTGAAAATGTCCATTGTTATTGTTAAAATATTTGTAAGTTGTTCTTTTTCACGCGTGGCGCTTACTCTTGGCACGAAAACTACGATTCAATTTTTTTTCACGCGTTTCGCGATGCGATTCAACGACGATGAGCAATTCTTGCAATTTTTTTTCGCATATTAGTTAAACATAACTTAGCTAATCATAGATAAGAATAGGACCGCTGCTGATGCACTTCTCTACTTGAAGTCGTTTACAGTTTGCAATGGATAACCCGGTGTCGCGAGATTGTCGTCTGAAGACTGCAAATCCTCCAAAAATGACTAAAAACCATTGACCCTCCAACTAAGATAGCGCCTAAAATTCAAAGCTTTAGTGGTATAACTTACCACATATAACTATTCTTGAGTTTTAATGTCAATCTTAATGGAATTCCAGCAAAGTGTGGGGCTTTAAGGAATAATATTGCTCGGGACGTTGAATGCATGAATTTACTTATGATGCATGAAGTTTTATAAGAAACTCTTGCAGCAAATACTGTATGAAATTTTTTGTTTACATCGATTTGGAACACTGATAGATGCCATTGTATCGCCACTTGATGTAACACAAAGTATCGCGCCAGAGACGCTTAGAAAAATGCGACCCTAGCATTTGAAGCTGACGCGAAGCCAAGTAATTTAGAATACAGCATGAAATGAAATCCCCCTGATTGTTCTCTCTCTCTAGTTGTGTTGCTACCTCAATATTATTGCCCCGAAATGAAGCTTTCAAAAAATAGATTTGCTTAAAAGTCTGTATTCTATTTAAAAGTGCATTATTCTTAATTTTTGTATACGACGCACGTCCTAATTTTATGCCGGCTTTTAAAAGTAATGAGTTCACATACGACCTTCGAGTCCATATTTCCTTCTGAACCGAGTTTACCCTTTCTTTTCCATATTATTTTATTTTTTTTAAAGAATTATTCTTGCATTTTTCAAATTCAGGAGATAATTTAAGTAAACAACGAACGAAGTAATAGGGAAAATGACAAAATAAGTAACACAAATGTTCTAGAGTGTGAAAAATATAAGATAAAGTGAACTATTAGTTATTTCTATTGAATTAAGTACCTGATTGATCCACCTTGAATATTAACCGCTTAGGAAAGATTTATGCTCTTGATCATTGTGTCCAAAAACGTGCTGAATTTGCTTCCACTCGTTTTTAATGGATTTTTTTGAGTTCCTCTGCACTTACTATGTACTCTGCTTGAAGTTCCAGTCACGGCAGTACGTTTTCCTTTGAAATTGAAATCTGGAAAGCATGATTGTCAATCCATTAACCCGATCTTCTTGAAAGTGAGCCCGGCACGTGTGGCCACGTTGGTGTGAATTCGTGTGTTGTCTTGTTGGCAGTTGTGAATTCCTCTGCAGTTTGAAAAGTGCCATTAGAGCCCTTATCTTCAATAGAATTTGTGTGGCTCTTTTGTTAGATCACTCCTGTATTAACGTGCCATCGATATTCAGTCTTTTCACTGGGAAAAACTATCCTTTAATTATGTGTATATCACCATAATCCATGTTTAACTGCTGAGCTTTTACTTGACCCGAAAGACTTATTCCTTGGCCTATTTTGTGAAGTAATCTTGTATCAAAAATTCCAAATTATAGCGCGAAAGAAACCATTGTAAACTATTAAAAAAAAGGAGAGATTGGATGTAAAGAACAGAAAACATTGTTGGGAGGCTTGAAAAAACTAGAAAGGCAATGAAAATATAAAATCAGTCTTGAAGAAAAAATGAAATTGAACTCGTTTGTTGGCAGTGAACACTTTACTTTTAAGTGGTGCCGTTATATCATGACGCGCCCTATTTTTAAACTCTTATTACTACGACAAACTTTTTTCTTTTGTCTTCTAGAATCTTGGATTGTTTTACTTTCTAGATTACCCGGAAGTTCCGCTTACCGTATAACGAGGAGCTTCTGTTCTATGTGATCGCTGACTATGTCAAGCAGTGGACAGGACGTGAATATGTACGACCTCTTCGTATCGAAGATGCTAAATTAGACTACGTTGGAGAAAAATGGAAGGCCGCGGGCGGCCATCTTCGTAAAATTGAATATTCTGACTATGAAACTGGTGTTGAGCTGACAAACGACATGGTGAAGGAAGACGAGGATGTTGCGAAGGATGGTAAGTGAAGGAGGATTGATTAGATTTCAAAGCAGTCTCTGTGAATTTAGAAGTGAAAGTGATTGCTATGCACGCTGAGAACTCCATATTCGGACATCCAATGGTCAGCAAATCGTCGTTTGCTTATGACACTGGTCTAGAAGAAGAAGCAGAAGACGATGTTAAATTCCAAGAAACAAAAGGTAAACATAACGCATCGAGAGGAACTACAATGAAATATACTGTTGCGTAGATTTTGGCTTATTAATTCAGATGATGACTGCACTATTTAATTTTTTTGCAGAAGAAATGGATGCCCGGCGTGATGCTGAAATCGATGAGCTAGCGAACACGAATTCCTTAATATTCTACAAGAATTCAGTAAATATACCTTAATGTGGATAGTTGCCCGAATACCTTCATCTTTTCAGAAGCATGACTTCATTCGAAACAAGTGCGTACCGGATCACAAATTGCCTATCGGCCATGAGCCACCAATCTATTTCAACGACGATGAAGTCTCTAAGATATCCCCACGTCTTCTTGAAGAACTCGAAGCGCTTGGAATGTATATTCGTCGAAAGGCGCGTGTGGAGGTAGCTGAAGGGATATGCCAGCCTGCATCTCTCATTAATGCGTTCAATACAGTTTTAAGGAAAAGGCGTGCAGAATTAGTAAGTTAACCAATAAGACAGAAAAAAGTCGATAGTGAGAAGAAAAAGACTGTTGAAACGCCTGCGTCTCCTATTGTCTCTCTTTCTCGCAACTCTCTTTCCCTCTTGGCCTCCAACTGTCGCAATACTTTTCAGAGTGGTGTTGGCATATAGTAAAATATGTGATCTGCGTTATTCTCTGTTTTATGAACCCTTTTAATGCTCAGATATGTATTCAAAAATTTGCATCAGGAATGTGCTTTGTTTTACCTGAGCAGAATTCTTTATGCGGAACAATCTAACAATGAAACAAAATCACTATTCGCAAATAAACATTTTTTTAATTATTTAACAAGAATTTGATTTCTGTAGAAACTTTCGAAAAATCCCTCTCTGGCATACCTAGATTTTAATCTACTCAGTTTTTGTGATAGTATATCGACCCTGCCCGTCGTGGTCAATAAATGTTTTAACTAAAAAGATTCCCCCATGCGATGCGATTTTTCTCTTGATTTTGGCGAAATGCCATATAATTATTTAAAATATTTTCATTAAAAATGCACTTTTTGTGGAGACCATGATTTCTCCTTTAAAGTAAGGGCAAAAATTTTTCATAATATACCAAAATCATTTCTTCAATTACAAAGTATTTCTAATAATGGCTACAAAATATTCTATTGAAAACGATGTTTTCTCTAAAAGAAAAATGTTTAAAGAATGTCACCTAAATTTACAGACTATTGTGAAAAATACTTTCTTAGCTGGCCTATCGCAAGTTTCATTGTTCTAAGTAATTTCAATGGACTAACATTTATCACATGAAGCAAGACCATGTTTACATCTTTCAGAATGTTTCAGAATTCAGAATGTGGTATTTTCTATTCAGTTACTAAAATCCACTAATCTCTTTCATAAATTGATTTTTAAAAAACTACGGGAAGACTAAAAATCAAATGTACTCGTAAATTTCTTTCCTATGTACAAAGACCCTTTCCTCCAATTTTTAAACTATTCAATAGCTGTGTTTACCTGTTTCAGCGGAACTAGAGTCAAACCACCAATCGCAGAAACACCGGCACTGTTCCATCTTCAAGTCTATCCCCTCTCACTTTCTTATCTCTCACAACTATTCATTAATATTGAACAAAACTGATGTCATGACTTTTAAAAAAAGTACAATAATGTTATTATTCTTGGAAAATCTTTTACCTTTTTATTCTTAACTTCAAAAATTATACGCATGTCCTTTATTCATAAAAAAATATGATCGCCACATAATATTATTTTTATGTTGATAATAAAATGCTTCCAGTTCTTTAATGGGTATTTTTCTATTTTTCAGTCTTATTTGGTTCCGTTCTTAAGTTTTTGAACTTCTCGCTATCGTTACTCTGTCTGAATAATTATAGTATTTTTGTTTCATTCTCATAATTTTAATTTTCAGGAAGGAAAGCCATTCGAGTTCATACAAGCAATGCCCCGAAGATATGTAAGTAGTTTGTATTGTTTCAAATAACGCATTTAACGAGCTGTGCTTCCCCTAACAACTATTTTTGAATAATTGAGCTCAAAAACTGTTTTTAGACGAGATCTACCATTGAAACCGGAGAATACGACTTCCAGCCAGTTGAAGGAGTTGCACCGGAAGATTCACCTAGAAGAAGTTCTCGATTCAAAGTTGAAGACTTCCCAGATGAGCTGCTCGAACCCGAAGAGCCTGTGAGATCTCCGATAATTCTTCCACAACAACCATCCTCAGGACCACTTGAGTATATACCACCGCCAAGAATTATAAAAGAGGATAAAAATGGTTTTGAGGAAGAGTATGACGAAGATTATGATGAGAACGGAATACACTTCGAAGAACCTGAAGAGGACGAAGACGATGATGATGAAGACGAATATGAAGTAGAGGAATACACTCCAACACCCGTCACTAGACGTTCTAGCTCTAGAAAAACTACTGGAAATGCGAAACTAGTAGATGGAGAAACTCCAGTAAAACCTACTAAAGATGGTGACGTGAAGCATACCAAGGAGGAAAAAGAATCGAGAAAAAAACTGGTTAAAAAGAAAGAAAAGCAGACAAGGGAACAGAAAAAGAAAGAACTAGAGCGGAGAAAGTTGGATAGCCAACTTGACGCCGAGCTCAGAGCTGCTCATGGTGGAGGATCCGCTAAGTTAAAAAAGAAAAAGCCGGCATATGTTGGAGGACTCCCTACTGCTCCAATTCAGAACGATCCTGTGGTTTCCAATCCATACAATTATGATCCGAGGATGGAGATGATGAAACTTGGTACAGGCCAGCTGAAATCAGCATATCGAAAAACTAAAAATGTGAGTTTTCATTCAGGATTTCTCAAAAAGGTACCATAAATTTCAAACTCCTGCTGTTTTTCCTGCAATTTCAACTAAAACATTCCAGCCTTGAGCATCTACAGGGTGGCTGCCAAATAGTGTTACGCAACTTTTAGTGGATTCTGGCGCATGAACTCAAGTCGCTACCGTATCAAGTTTATTTTTTATTAATTATTACATATTTATTACTATGTTTTTCAATTTTCTGGTAGCTACTTTCATTTTTAAGGTAATTACGGCTGCTTATCCCCATCGTGGTTCTATTATTAAACTGATGCAGCAGGGTATGTCGAATTGGGAGATCGCTAAGCGGTTGAACATCAACCAAATGCTAGTTCATCGGACTGTTACTCGCTTCCACCGTCTTCGTACACCTGATGACCATCCAAGATCGGGTCGTCCTGTCACTTTGACGACGCCAAAAGCGTTCGGGAAACAATCCGAAGAAATCCGGAGCGAAGCATGAAGAAGCTTGCTAAAGACTTCGAAAAGTGCCGGTATTCTATGGGAATTATTGTCAAAGAGAAGCTGAAGATGACTCCGTATCGTATGCAAAATAGCGCATTCCTGAACGAGAAAATCAAAGCTCTCCGAATGCAAAAAGCACGAAAGCTTCTTCAAGGCACGCGCTCAGGCACACTGTTCACAGACGAGAAATTTTTCATCGTCGAAGCTAATAAGAATGGCCAAAACCATCGGGTTATTGCAAAAGACTTTCAAACTGCCTGTAAGGACGGAAAAATTCTCAATAAGGCATCTCATCCGTCTTCAGTCATGGTTTTTGGTGGAATTTGCTCCGATGGCAATACCCCGCTGATTTTTGTTGATTTGGGAGCCAAGGTGAACCAAACCTACTACAGAGAAAACATTTTAGAGGCTGCAGTTCTTCCGTGGTCCAAATCGCATTTCGGAAACCGATCCTGGTGCTTCCAACAAGACGGCGCACCGGCTCATCGCGCCAAGGCCACTCAGCAGTGGTGCAAAAACAATTTTTCTGAGTTCATCTCCTCGTCAGAATGGCCAGCGTCGTCACTCGACCCGAATCCTATGAACTACGCCGTTTGGGGATATTTGACCCAGAAGGTTTCCACCAAAAACTACGCTAGTTTGAACGCTCTGAAGGTCGCACTTGTAAAAGCCTGAGACGATATGGATGCCGACTACCTGCGTGCCGTGGTGGACGCTTACCCGAAGAGATTGAGAGCGGTGGTGAAGGCCAAAAGAGGGCGATTTGAAAACTATCGTTAAAACTTGTTTTTGTATCATTTCAATAAACTTTTGTCTAATTGTGGTGAAAATTGAACTTGTTTGAAGACATTTATAACGTTTCAAGCGTGTAGCGCTATTTGGCAGCCACCCTGTAATATTATATTATCTGAATCAATCTTTCTAAATTAGCTTTTATCTCATTCCAGAATGTCGAACTTCATATCGAGAAAAACTTATACAAGCTCGAACCGAAACGAGATAGTCATGATGGAAGCGAGAGCCGTGAACTTAGTATCGATCCTGAACATAACTTCACATCGTTTGATGATATAAACGAAGCTTGTAATGATAATCAAAATGATGAAGAATACGCAGATCACAAGCCACCTGCAAAACGAGCCAAATGTGAGTGTTACTATTCGATTATATACTGTCTATTTTCCAAACCTTCAGATGAGCATATCAGTGTCGATACATTTGAGATTCCGTCATCGTTAAAGAGAAAGGAGCTTCGGCAGAACGCCTATACTTCATCTTCTATTGCAAGTCCGTCTTCATCTCAACCAAAACAGCAACACTCGTCTCCGGCTACGTACTCTTCATCGAGTGAATCGTTGTCATACAAGAACAAATCATCAGAACGACGTAGTATTGAGGCTTCCTCTGCGATGAAAAAAGGAGTATATATGCCAGCAATGTCCCGTCAAGATAAAATGATAGCGGAAGCAGCATCTGCTTCTTCATCACGTCATTCGTCAATCTCTTCAGAACGGCGTCCAAGTTTCATACCGGATTTTAATTCATCTCGTAACTCCTCGGTTGATACTCCGCTCTATAATGCAACTGCACCGGTACCTATAAAAGTAAGCTTAACACAACATACTTATTGCTGTTGTTGGTCTCCCATCTTCTTGTACCGAAAAAAATTTTAGAGATTTCTGTTCTCGGTGGATACATCCGATAGTTTTGTGGAAATTTACCCACACACGCAAGTTCGTTCTTTTCATTAATTTCGAGCGAGCTAAATAAGTTTACCACATTTTTTCGAATACCTTAGTTTAAAAACATGTTCAGAAGAATTGAAAATGAACAAAAACGCATGTTTTTTTTGAAAGCAGCTCCATCAAACATGATAGGAAAATGTTATTCTCATTCATTTAAAAAGTGAAAACCAGAAATTCGGGTAATTATATCTTTTTTGTTTTTTCAAAATAGAAGTATGCAATTGAACAAATTTAAAAATTGTTCAAACCTATTATCATTACTCCTATTATATTGCGTTTTCCGTTTTAAAACTGTTAGAATTTATTATTTACAAAAACATGTCTTGTGAGAAGCATGTTACGCCAACCAAGTAAGCTGCCAACACATGAACGCTCTAGAATATCTGTATTCACCAGTGCAGAATGTGCTGTGGTTAGAGAAATTGCCAATCGCCAATCCGACTTCACGCCTATGCGTCTCTAGAAGTCGTTCAAAGTTCTGAAATTCACCAAAAAAGGTGTCAAACTAATTCAACCATCCTCCAAATGAGGTAGAAAAATAACGATATCATCAATAGAACGGCAATATCAATATGTTGAGTAGGAAGCTGTAGCTGAAAAAACTGTTTTTCTTCAGGCTTCCTGGTTACCAGACACTTCCACTGTCAGTCATAGTTCAGTTGAGGAGGACTCTCCAATTGATGTCGTTAATGATTCAATGTCTCCGATTGATGTTCTTAATTCACCGAATTTCTCAGCTGCTATTACACCACCACCTGTTTCTCTCGAAGAGTTAAACAACAAAGAGCTTTCGAATGGTCGTAAGAGTCACCTACATCACCATAGCAATCACAACGATGACGGGTTAGTCTTTAAGTTTGCAATACTACCAAAGATTAGAGTTTCAGAAAGCGTCTAAGAATACCGTCCAAAGAAGCTGTTGCCGAACTGAAAGCTCTAGTTGGTCGTCTTAATACCGTCAATGATTCGTGATTATTGTTATTTGCGCCAGAATAGGAGATAACACTCCTTCCACAACTGTTTTTCTTAATTTCTTCTTCCAAAATTTTTGTTCTTCTTTAGCTACCTCCCAGTATTCTTTTTCTGTAATTAAAGGATGTTCAGAGGGATTTCAGCCTGAATTCTGTGCGGACATTGGCTCCAATGTATTGGAATACGCGAATTGTTTTTTGAAATCCCATTTTGACATGTTTTATAGCTATCATATGTAGTTTGGCACGAATGAGCTACTTATTATCACAACGTTTATTTTAAATTACATAACCGTTTCCCTTTTAAGCTCAATGAAGCAATATTTTGTTCTTCTCATTCCATCTGTTTATATTTGTCCTGTTTTCTCTAATATACATGATAATTAAAACGCCTTTACAGTATGATCTGATAATTCTTCACTGAAAAATCATTTACTTGTATCTCCACCGTTCTGTTCGTTCCAAAGCAGTTGTTCCTTTTATCATTAAATCGCTTTTATCAAGAGATTTACTTGCTTGATAAAAACCATTAGCAGAGAGAAATACAATAAAATAGAAATGGCTAGAAATGCGTCATTGAAAGAAGTGTTCAGAAAATCGGTGAATCACGCCTACCAATATATTAAATACCGACAAAAACGAAAATAACTGGGTGAACATTTTTGAGGTTCGAACCTGCCAAATGACGACTGAAGATAGTGTTTCCCTAGACGAAAGGTACGGTATTACTACGAAGTTCTGAAATTCTAGTTGAAAAGTATCAATTTCATTGAAACGTTTTTGTTTCCCCCGAAATTTAATATACGAAAGCCAATTAAAAAATTCTGGTCCATCATAATGCATTTTAGAAGTGAAGCGGCAGTTGTTGTCCTTGGAGATGTCGGCAGAAGTCCTCGAATTGGTTATCATGCGAAAATGCTGGCTGATGAAGGATTCCTCGTTAAAATTATCGGATTCTATGATTCAGTTCCAGGAGAGCATATAATGAATCATCCTAGGATAAAGTACGACATGTTCTTGTCCATTATAAACGAATAGGCGTAATTTCAGAATTGTTGGAATTCCAGCTCCTCCAGATTTTATGGACTCATTTCCTGCCTTTGTTCAATTGCCTCTTAAACTGTTCTGGAACTTTATCACTCTCTTTCTGGCACTCGCTTTCAAAACTAGTGCTTTCAATTTGAGGGTAATTTTGATGCAAAATCCACCTGCTTTGCCTACAATGATAGTTTGCTATATGGTAAGCTGTTCATTTATGAAGTTATGCTTCCTCGATCTTTTTAGTTCTCCTTAATAAAATGCTCAAAATTCACAATTGATTGGCACAATTACATGTTTTCGATTTTGCAAAATAAGTATGGACTGACAGAGCAACAAGTCTTTGGAAAGGAGAAGAAATCGAAAAAAGCACAGTGAGTTCACAAAAAAAATCGAAAACAAGTAAAATTGAATCTTTTCGTTTGGTTCTTGCGGCGTCGCGAAACTGGCGTGTACTGATTAAATATTGCTCAAGGTTTTTTGTGTAAGAACCGCAACGTGTTGGAAAAATTAATATTCCGAGAAAACTAGAATCGTCACGACCAAATATGTAGTTATATATGTAGTTTCTAGAGTCTTTTTCTGTGGTCTGCTTATATTTTCCGAAAAATATAGAGCCGTTTCCTTGCTAAAATCGAGTTGCAGAATTGCGGCACATTTTTGTTTTTCCGAATAATGACTCTTAAAAATCAATAGTATTCTCATATCGTAAAACTCGTCATATCTGTTTAAACCCGAATTTAAATCGTTGCCAGAGCAAGTAGCCGATATTTTCCAAGATTTCAGTTCAGTTGAACAAATGTTTAATTATTTATATTTCGAGGCCCTGAAATTAACTTGAAGAAACAGTGTTTTCAAAATTGTTTTTACGATATCAAAAAAAAACATAAATAGTTACTTAAAAATAACACCTATCAGAGGATTTGAGCTGATTTTTCTTGTCGCACTGCACAATGTGTCCCATATCGTAAGCTAATAAACGCTATTCTGTCGAACGACGGACAGCAATATTTAAGATTTGCCAGCTGTTGTTTCTGAATATTTTCATTTAAAGTGTGTTCCGAGGAGCTAGGAACAGTTCTTTAAGTATGAATCTTAATAATTGTTATTTATTTATTATCTCAAAAAAGAAACAAATAGCTTATAGAAAGTTGTAGAACCGTGGAGAAAAGAGGAGTTGGACGAGAAAAAATAAGTGAAATTATATGTCTGAAAGAGTTAGGGAATCGAGAGAACATAGCTCCTACGCGCGTCGCAAAGGCTTTTGGACAAGTTTTACTCGTATTGATTTACACAAACGGTTTCATATCGATATGTTGGAATGCAAGAGACATTCAAATCTAGTTTCATTTATTTTTTTTTGTAAATATGGGGGACGAGTGACAAGGGAGCACATAGGACGATAGAAACCAAAAATGATACTCTTTGGTTATAATCTTATGCATGGTGCCTAGAACCAGAAGAATACGCTTGTGAAAAGCGTATTCTTCTTTTCAGATTGAACAGCTGGAGACAATCACTGTATGAGGTGAAGGGGATGTAACAACGTTGGAGAACGCGCCTTGTGAATAACCGAAGTGGGGACATGAGTTTATTGGCGAGCAAGGAATGCATTTGATTGGTCAAAAAGTTTGCGGAGATATTGTCTGACAAGGCGAACATACACGAAAGTAAAATAGGAGACTTTTAGAGTGTAAATCTAGTAGAATCTGGCTAGAAAAACTAGTGGGAAGCTATTAGAAAAACCAGTTGAAATTTTGTGGTATATGAGATCTGATTAATGTGTTTTGTGGGTTTCGGTTAGCGTAGTATTAACGTTTTTAGCATTTAGTGCGTTTCCGGAGTGCATTACAGCAATTTTGTTTTCTGATAAATTTAGTCTCCAGATTTTGCAGTTGTTGACGAATATTTCAATACGTTGCTGAGCATCATTTGGGTTAGAGCCATGGACGCTCTGCGGGAATTGCTCTAGCAGGTCATTTATGTAGACTAAGAAGAGGAAGGGTCCCATAGCCGTCCCTTATGTAACGTGTGTTGTGACTCCTGTATTTGACAGTAAACTGATTTCGGCCATTCACAAAGCCGAACTGGTGACGGGAAGATTTTGGAGAGAATCGCTACTCTTCAAGAACTAAGCCTACTTACTTATTTAGATACTCAGTCGATCCGTCAATCGCTTGTGTGGGCGCGGATCACAGCTAACCATGTCTTGCAATCTTGGGCGATGGTAGTCCGTGAAGTAGTCAGTTGATTTCCTCGATATATTGAGACTTCCTTTCGTAGTGAGCCGGACGACCTCCCATGAGATGGTCCGAGAACAAAGTGCTCAAATAGACGAGAAAGTGCGTGCGTGAGACTGATGGGATCGGATTGACACCCTTTCATGTGAGTCGGGACTACGACAGATCTTTTCCAAATTGTGTGGTAATGAGCGCTTCAAAAAAAATAGCCGATAAAGGAATTGTGACAGCGTCGGAGCATTTTTTCATTATAAAAAGTTTATCTAGTCAGTAGAAAAACCAACTTTAGAGGGTAAGAAGAGAATGTGCTTATGAATATTGTAAGGAAAGAAATTCCAGATCGGAAATAGTGGTGAGGGGTTTCCTATAGGGAATGCTGGGAACGAATGGGATGGCTAGTAAAAGCGCTTTTAAAATTTGTGATTAAAACATCTAACACTGATAAAGATAAACACATTTGACACTTCGGGGTTATTAAGTTGAGCGAAAAGTCTTAATAATTTTTTGAACATTTTATCTTTGAAAAATATTAATGGAAAAAAGTAAAACAATTCATTTAATCTTCCATCTATTAATGAATGAATAAAACTGGTTCATAGATGGGAACTCATGACGCTTCCTCTTTAATTCTTACTCAAATCTCCCATTGATCGATTGTGTTTTCCTCTGAATATCTTTTTTTTAGTTTATTCCAAATGATTAACATAAACTAACTTTAGAAAAACCGGAAGCAATTGCAAGCCTCATTATATTTTAATCCGCACGTTAAAAACAAACAAAAAATAATCCCAATGAAACATACACTGCGTCTTTGCGTTTAGGCTCGGTCCAGAGTTTCCTCCAAATTGTTCTCAACAATTCCGGGAATCCCCCTTGTATATGCGATTTTAAAAAGTGAATTTAATGAGACTTACAAAATTGTTTAGTTTCTTCTGCGTTTGCAAAAACAAATGGCAGTCATATTGCTGCATGTGCTAATTTGTCGTCCGAAGATTAGTGAGCATTTTTTCGGTCAGCCAGGGTTTCAGTGGTATTTTCGATGTAACAGTGAAAATCGAGAAGCACGAGGTTGTAACCGAATTGGCATTGTCACAATTTATAAAGGGAATACTTCATCAAAATTGAGGATGAATTCTTAGAATTCAAAAAACGAAGGCCAAATCTGCACTTATTCTTTAGTCTTGTCTCTGTTACTCTTTCTTTTTCCAATTTATTATTACCTAAAATTTAAAAATAGTGCATCTTCCGAAACCCGATGAAAACTGGGAATCGATGTCGAATGCTGAAAACGAAAACGAGGACAAGTGAACCGTGGCTTAATTTTAATTTTAACTGCACAATATGTACCCAGTTTTGCCGTTCAACCCCTTCCAATGTTGCTTTCATGCTTCGTTTCTTGAAGCAATAAGAAAAAAAGTTTGTAGATGCTCTCGTAAATCTTCACTTTGAAAGCGCATAGACTTTATTAAGATATTCCGACGCTCGCTCATTTTTACTGCAAGCAATTTTTGTTTTTTTGCACTCATGAATAGAAAAAAACATGACTATTTGTTTTATTTTTTTGTTGCTTTGTTTTATACAATGAATATGCCCACATGGGGATTTTGTTGATTTGCTTATTGGCTCCGACAACGGATGTGTTCTTAACCCAACCAAAAATCTCATCCGGTTAGAGTTGACAACACACCACTAACTTTAAAATTCTCGATACCATGCTAATTTTAAACCAGACGGTTAACGCCGCCACTCGGCAGCAGGGTTCTAGAACTTTCTGGAACATTCTGGAATGTTTCGGAAACTTTGAAAAACAATGTCTATTAAAGTTTTAGTTTTGCACATATGAAGCTGATTTTTGAAAAAGAGGTCCTGGACAGACAGACGGAAACACAGACGGAACTGTTCGCTTAATAATAATTAGATGCTAGGGTCGCATTTTTCGATGTGTTGCGCAACCAGCCGCAAAACTCGTTAATGCATTAAGCGTTGGCACCGAGTCAATTTCTCAGTGTGTGAAATTGAAGTGAATAAGAACATTTCCTACTGTATTCATAGCAATTTTTTTAAACTGCATGCATAGAAAATAAAATGATGCATGCAAAGTTCTTAAAAATTCGCCGTGCTTCCCCTCCCCCTTCGTAAAATCGTAAAAATTTAGTATTAAAATACTTGCGTGCATGCATAGAACATTCCTCAGTTTTATTAACTTTGACATGGCTGAAACGAAAAAAAAATTTGCGATCGCGCTCACGATTTTTTTTCTGATTTGGTTGTAATATCTCATTTTCAATATTCCGATAGTCCAACGGTTTTTAAATTGGCTGGGTGGGTGGCATATATCCTAACATCGTAGAGGTTTTTATTAAAATTCTCCTGAAATAAGTTCACACGGAATTCTGAAACCAGAAATGAAAACTACACAAATTATTTCGAGCTTAACATTTGTTTTTAACAAATTATTAAATTGGTTTATTAAATTATTAAATTGGGGGTGGGCTCTCTCCTCTCTGCCTCTCTGATACCTCTCTCTGATATGATTCACAATTCTGGCGAACAAACTTAAGTTAAACATAGTAACTTGATTTTCGATTATTTAGATTGCGAATACTGAATAGAAAACTACCAGCGCGAATTTCGCGAATTGAATATGTTATTCGGCGCAGATATCTTGATTCCATCTTTTGTTCTGGTTCTGGGGAGTGCAACGTATAACATTCGAGAAGATAGGGTTATCCAGAAGAAGATCAATTCTTTTGACCTTGGGACTTGTTAATGGTAATGGCAAAGACAAGTTGAACAGGAAATTGAAGGCTTTGAAGAATGAATTCTCTACAGAATGGGATTCCTTTGTGTAAAGCCAGCTTGATAAATGATAACAAAACTGTCTGTCCCTTCATTGGTCCACCGGCAAATGCACACTTGATTATATTTGTTCTCATTGCTTCCGCAGGGCGGGCTTCGCGGCACGAGCAACTTTTGACATCGATGCTTCGAAGTGCTGTTATGATTTCTCAAATCTTAAGCTTGTGCAGATGAGGCTTTAAAATAAAGCATTTAAACAAAGTTTTAAAAAAAATTTTACGGTTTTAAAATTTAAAAAAATAAAAAAAGTAATGATTAAAAAAAGGTTTGATTCGATACCAGCCGGAGTGCTCTACTCTGCGATACTCTGCTGCCTTACAGTGGTAAGCGCCGTTCTTTCTATGCAAAATGGGACTTTTCGAGAAAACAGCCCAAAATGAAAAATGAAGCAGAAAACCAGTATTCATCCTTTCGAATAAAAACGCTCCTAACTCATGAGCACTTCACTATCTTTTTTCGAATTTCCACAATTTTAAATCATGAGAAACGCGTTGCGGTCACTAGGTGTAAATCTCTCCATTATGTTTTGCAATACTGGTTAAAACGCATTCCTTGATTCAGAATCGTTCGATGTGTCTCAATTCTAGAAGGTCTTTGTGGCAAACTGGCTCACTATAACTTATGTGTCACTGATGCAATGCGACGAGATTTAATGGATCGTTGGGGTATTCGAGCAACCACATTTTATGATAGACCGCCGACGTGGAAGTTCAAGTGAGTGGGGTAACTCGGCATGTATGTGTGCTGTGCTCTAGGTGTTCTTGTTCTTGGTCGTCTTTGTAAAAATATTATGTATAATCAGAATTGTCAAAATTCTTATCGACTGGTTTTCAGAAACACAACAATAGAGCAGATTCACGATCTGTATCTCCGATTGTCGCTAACGGACACAGTTGTACGGGGAACCGAAGTAGAATCAACTGTTTTGACCCACCGAACTCCTACAGGATCCATTGAACTTCTATCGAACAGACCCATCGTTTTGCTCTCTTCCACATCATGGACCCCTGATGAACAGTTTGATATACTTTTGGATGCTCTCGTCTCTTACGATAAATTCAAGGCTTTAGAACCTGGTCTTCCGAAGGTTTTGATGATTATAACTGGAAAAGGTCCATTAAAGGCTCAATACCTAGAAGAGATTTGTAATAAGAAATTAAAGAACGTGGATGTATTCACGCCATGGTTAGAAGCAAGTGACTATCCGACGATCCTTGCATCTGCGGACCTAGGGATATCAATGCACGCTAGTACTTCCGGATTGGACCTTCCTATGAAAGTTGTAGACATGTTTGGAGCCAAAGTGCCGGCATTAGCGTTGAAATTTCCGTGCATTCATGAGTTGGTAGAGGAGCACGTGAACGGATATCTTTTTACTGTGCCGGAAGAATTGAGTAATCGGATTAGGGACTTGTCCCGTGGATTCCCGGATAACTGCACTGAATTAAATAGACTTAAGAAGAATACGAAGGAAAAACAGTTCGAGTCATGGGAAGTGATGTGGCATCAGATTGCAGCCCCGAGTGCTGATTTTAAGTTGCCCGATAATGGATTCTCCAAACTTCGGGCTACCATCCAATTCTCTTTCATTGTAATTATTGCTATTATGCCTATTCATTTATTCATGGGTACATTTTCATCACTTTTTTGATGGACGGACCACTGAGTCCTCCCGCAATCATCGACCTCCTTCCTTTATTTTTGTGGAGTTACATTTGTTAGCTCTAAACGTGTTTTTAAAAGTTGGGTGTAATTTATTTTATATTTATGTTTAAAAACAATAGCCATGAAAAGTTTTACAAGTTTCGAAAGGAATGAAGATTGAAATGATGTGAGGATCAGAGAAGGACTTTACAGGACAATACGCTCGTGAGATTCTAGACTCCAATTAGCTCGTCGATGCATCTGCGGTTTAGATATCGGCTAAGTATTATATTCTACTAAAACCAACCCTGTGATGTCTCCTCCATGACGTCATCATCCATTTCTGTGCAATTTGACGTGGATCCAGTTTGGGCTTCATTTTTGCGTGCCAGTGCTTTCTGTTGGCGGATGATTTTCCATTTGTCGTTGATTGATTTACACTAGAATAATTCAGAATGTTTTTCTATGTAGAAAGACTTAAAAGTAAAACGATGCTCATAAGATTTCCAATTTTTTGAGTACTCGTACAACGTACATGACTATGAATGGACGTATATTCCAGATCTCGAAGTCCTTTGACAACATCGTCGGCCGAGATGGTCTTCCGCTTTTGATCGCGAGCCGCCTGAGCTGACATGTCTGATAAATTTATTAGAAAGACTGCCGCAGCACGGGCAATAACATCCCTGGCATCTTTTGATGCGGAGAGATTGTCTTCCTTCATAAGCCGTGTAACAATTGCAGCAGGCATCATCATCTGAGCAACTCGCGCATCTACTTCATCCACCTCGCGAGAAGACATCTGGATCGATAAAGCATTCACCTCCGGATGTGATGTTCGGAGATAATTCATACAATTTCGTGATTTCTACGATTGAAGATAAAATAACGTAAAACTACTTTCTTTATCTTTTTTTTTTACTTTCTGTGAGCGAACTCAATGTAGAGACAAGAGGAATATTATGAGTTTTTTTTTCAAACCAATGTAAAAAGTTCTTATGATTTGTGGGTGACTAAAGAATCAGGGAAACATCATTGGGCTAAATAAATAGAATGCGATGTAAAAATTGAGTTGGGGAGGGTTTAGGAGTAGCGCGCATTATGTACCTTAGAACGCATAGCTGTAAGGTACACGTTGGATCAAGCCACAACATAAAGATCATTGAATAGTGATTACAGGAAAGAGAAATTTATCCGGATTTGAAGAGTAGGATAGCGACTTGACCGAGGTAAAAGTAGATGAAGTGCTTGGTCTCGTGAGTCACATAGCTTCCGAAATTTCTTCCGACGATGCAGTGCCAGGTTGGGTTATACTTCTTGTCGAACTCCTTTTTGATATAGGCGGCGATATCTTTCTCGATATTGTACCTGAAAATCAGAAGTTATCATGATTCGTTGCAAACAAGGATCATTTCCTGAGATATCAGATGGCCGCTATTCTCCTCCCTCAAGTTCAAAATTTCTTTTGCTGCCGTCCACTTTAGTTTAAATCAAGACGCCTGGAGGCCGACGAGCCGTTCTAACACATTTCTTTACACTTTTATCTCACTAAGAGACCAAGTGTTGTCCATGGCAATCGAACTTTTCAAGCATTTCAAATGCGAGATCACCGCTTCTATCATCATTATAAAAATTCAGAGAAAATAGCTCACTTCTCAAGGGCTTGGGTGGCGCAGTCGATGGCGTCCTGTTGCATATCATCGGACATGTCGGCGTTTTTGATTACAGCCTTGCGGTCGACCATTGTGAAACGATTTAACTGAAAAACTTAACAAAATAATACAAACGGAATGGCGCAAGGCAATTATAATAACGCTGCTGAATGAAAAGATAACAAGACAAAAGGTAATGCAATTTTTATGGGTGAAATCATTTCTACAGAAGGAACGTTAGAAAGCATCATAGGAAAGAGAACATCGTAGAAAGTAACAACGTTCCTACCTTATTTCTATGAAACTTCTTTCCAGAGAGCGCGCAAACTATAGGAATGTTTTATTTTTAAAAAAGGGAATAAAGATAAGACATATTACTTTAAGAACACTGGCCATCAGGAAATTTGTAATATATGTTGCAATTTACGCAGCTCGGAGCACCCGCACTCGAAAAGTGAGTATTTGCGCAACATGAAAACTTTTGATGAGCTTGAAGAATAAGTATCTTGAACATAAAAAAACTGATAAAACGATTGAATAAGAAGTTATGCGTCACAGAAGGCTTTTAAGTCTTGCATGCAAACAATTTCGCCGTTTCGATAATAGTACACAACAGATTGACCGCGTTTATCAACAACAGAATTAGCAAAGGAAAAGAAGAAAGATATCGAAAGTGGGAGATGGGTGGGAGGAGAAGGTGAGCCAAAGATAACAGTTTCGAAGAGTGGAAGGAGGGACGGATAGTGGGACGGGTGGCAATGGGAAAGGAAGAGCGAGCGAAGACTAGAGGGAAAGGCGGGGCGCGTCGCTCACTCCACAGCCGCGTCGAATGCGACGCTCTCCTTGAAAGTGTGTGACTCGGCTGTCGGGCGGCCGATGTTGTGCGCGCGCACTCAAATGCAAACAGGCGTGTGCCCGCGTATTTCAAAATCTTTAGGGATGCTGGTGGGGCGCGAGAAGAAGAAAAAAAAAGAAAAAGTGAAGGGCGTTGGAAGAAATTGTGTGGTTGCTGTGCGGGACAAGTATTCACGTGTTTATGAGCTCCGACTCCTACAATAGCCAAGACATGCCCGTTAAACAGAGTTCATATAAAACTAACAGGCGCGTCGAAAAGTAAGTTTTCGCTTCCTGAATACAGTGCAGCAATGGACTATAAGTACGAATTGTTAACAAACATTGTGACGTGTCTAAAGTAGTTTCAAAATACAAATGTCGCAATTTTTAACGCTTCCGTCTTTTATAAAACCTAAATTTTAAGTTAAGCTGAAGAACAGTCGCAAAACATGACACAACCACTATAAATTCCAAACTAAGTTCAGACGCTGTTTCCCCACTTTGTACGTATTATTAGAGAAGAAACAACGCTTTTATTTGTTGCTTTGTAATTTCCGAATACAGGAATGCGAATTCCATAACTCCAAATAGACCTTTAAGCACATAAAACCTTAATCTTCCTATTTATATCAGTAACTAATTTGTATAAGCGTGGATTCCAAAGTGACTATCAAATTCGAGAATTTACGGATTACATTGAATCGTGAAGCTTTAAATGGAATCCGGGATTTCTAATCAAACACCGAATCTTTCTGGTTAAATTCGCGTATTTTCTAAAAAAAAAAAGGACGATTATGATTAAAATAGAAATCGTTTGAATACATTCATGATACACGTAATTAAACTAGGAAAATGTAAACAATTTTTTAAAAATAGGAAAAGCAAAACAATAAACAATTTACATAACAAAATAACAAAATAAGTCAGATTTAGAACCGTTTCCAGACCATTGCGAAATTTCAGTTCCGGCAGAGTAGATGTTATTCGGTATGCTGCTGGTAAATCGGAGAATCAGAAAAAATTGAAATATATTAAGTTCTTCTAGTTATGTTGCACTGGAAATAATAAAATATAATTCACAGGATTACCAGATTTGCATGCTGCAAAGAACATTTTCACTTGAACTAAGATAGCATTTTTACATTTTGAAATATTTGTTGCTTATTGAAAGGCTTTGTCTTATATCTAATCTCATAAACTTACCATGGAATTTGTCACTTTATTTGATAAAATAGTTCATAGCATAAAAATAGCATAGTTCTGTTAGTAGAACTATTAGCAATAGAAGACCCCTTTGAAAACGAAGTCTAAAGTAAGGAGCCCAATTTTACATTGGGTGTCTGTGTGTGTGGAGCTCTGTTAAGCCGTAAGCTTAGAGATTAACACAAAACAAAAAATAACAAATAAAAATTGATGCTATACAAAGCTTATAGACCGTTTTGATAATTATGGTAATGACAACAAAAAATGCATATTAAATGCAGTCCGAGATCATAATGACTACAAAACAGCTATCGAAAATGGAAATGGGAATTAACAGGATAAAGAAGATATAGAAAATATCAAATAAAGTAATCGAGCACTGAAAGCGCAGTGGAACAAGGAGACGCGACATAAATAATAGTGTTAAAAGCAAGAGGCTTTATAAAATATTACAGACAATATAGATCCTGTTAGTAGCATTGTAGGAGCCCACAATTTAAATTATTTTAAAAAAGTATTTTCTCAACTTCAAAAATGCATCGCATGATTTGAAGCTTCTGAATTGGGAAAGGATCCGCACGTTTCTTTCAATTCAAACTAAACTTTTTCTAAACTTTAAAAAATATTTTAAACTTTTTGAACTTTTAATTTTTAAACGCGTTTCTTTTAATCGAAAGAAGTCGAATAAACTGGACACTAAAAATACTAAAATGAATACGTTAAAAATATTCAAGCCCTGGTATTCACAAAACATTTGATGTCGACATCAACTCGTTAAAGAAAAAAATATTTTCAATTTTTTTTCGAAAAATTGAATAAAATTACTAAATCAGAACATCACATTTTGAAACAGCACAGTATAAACAACAGTAACAGTATAAACATCCCTGAACTTTATGAAATGTATAAATAATTTTACCAAACTTTATGCTATTGAGAAAACAAAATGTTTAGCACACCTCCATGTTAAAATTATATATTATAATTTTATCTGAAAATGTTTTAAGATGGAAAGAACTGCGAAATGATGAAACTAGGTGTTCATGAAGACCACGAATAGTATAAAATCACGTTTTTATTGAACAAATTAGATATAAAAATGCTAATAAGAAATTTAATACAGAAAATGGGTTTTCCAATTTTTAGTTTAGCTTGTATCAGCTTGCTGACAAACTTTGAGAATAATTGAAAAATTAATGCTATTGCGCCCTAAGGTTAATTTGCAGCCTTTTTTTAAATATTGGCGTGTTCTGGCTGTAATGCCCTCTGTGTAAATACCTGCACAGTGCACCAAATTGCGGAATATGCTCCGTGTTTCGGCCTAGATTTTCGGCCGAGTTTTGCGCGAATCGTCAAAATCTTCATATGCTTAAAAATCAATTTTCCAAACACCCGAAACAATTTGCAGGATGTTTTCTCGCTCATTACATCCACTACGAGCGGTAGCCATAAGTCAACCAGCAATCTCAAGTCGCCACTCGCACACAATCTGGTACCCTGATGCAAAATTTGAGCGGCAATTCAAGGTTTCCTTCATTTAAACTACGAATTTTGTAAATTTCAATTTCAGACAGGCGGCACTCTCGGAAAGCTATGGATGTCGGAGCGAGTAACCGATTTTGACAAGAAAATCGGTCTCGACAAGTTGGAGAAGCTTGCCTACGCCAGTCCGGTGCTTAGCGATAATTACGAAGGAAAGAAAAGGTAAAAATATGCATTTATTATTGTTATTACGTTTACTTTATAGAGAAAAGATCTTGGAAAATATGATTCTTAACTTTGGACCACAACATCCGGCTGCCCATGGAGTTCTCCGCCTCGTGCTCAAGCTTGAAGGAGAAGTCATCATCAAAGCTATGCCTCACATCGGACTTCTTCATCGTGCTACTGAAAAATTAATTGAACACAAGACTTACACGCAGGTGCGCTAAGAATGAGAGATATCTTGTCCGGGAACAAATGTTCTTAATGTTTTACGTTTTCCAGGCTCTTCCTTATTTCGATCGCCTTGACTATGTGTCAATGATGTGTAACGAGCAGGCTTTTGCTTTAGCTACCGAAAAATTGCTGGGCATCGACATCCCACCAAGAGCAAAATATATCAGAAGTGAAATACGACCAAAAAATTCACAGTACTAATTTTGTGCTTTCAGCCCTTTTCGCAGAGCTCACTCGTATCCAGAATCACGTTATGGGAATAACAACTCATGCCCTTGATGTTGGAGCAATGACACCGTTCTTCTGGATGTTTGAAGAGCGAGAAAAGCTCTTTGAGTTCTCGGAAAGAGTTTCTGGCGCAAGAATGCATGTAAATTATGTGCGTCCTGGCGGGGTCGCTTGGGATCTACCAATTGGATTGATGGATGACATTTATGATTGGGCGGTGAAGTTCCCAGCTCGTATTGATGAATTGGAAGACATGCTAACAGAAAATCGCATTTGGAAGGCAAGAACTATTGATATTGGTAGGTCTGGCTCGTGAAGTATGATTATAGTACTACCTTAGCGTGGACTACTTTTATGAAATAAGGTAATTAATATGGAAGTGCCACACTTTATTTTAAGACAAAAAGATTTGTAAAAGCAACTATCGTGCGATAGATAAAGAAGGAATATAAATAATCTAGAATAAGTTGTTTTACAGCGTAATGATAAATTAGAAGACATTCGTTTTATTTCCAGGCCTTGTTTCTGCTGCCGACGCCCTCAACTGGGGTTTCACCGGTGTGATGATTCGTGGAAGTGGAATCAAACAAGATGTTCGAAAAACCCATTCATATGATGCATATGCTGATATGGAATTTGATGTGCCCATTGGAACTAAAGGAGATTGCTACGATCGGTAAACTACATTTTATTGCTAATTGTTCATTAACCCACTTTAGGTATCTATGCCGAATGGAGGAGATGCGGCAATCGCTTAACATTGTGCTCCAATGCATGAACAAAATGCCGAAAGGAGAAATCAAAGTCGACGATCACAAAGTTGTTCCGCCGAAGCGGGCCGAAATGAAAGAAAATATGGAATCCTTAATCCATCACTTTAAGTTCTTCACAGAAGGATTCCAAGTACCACCTGGTGCAACATACGTTCCAATCGAGGCTCCAAAAGGAGAATTTGGGGTGTATTTGGTTGCCGATGGAACAGGAAAGCCATATCGGTGAGTGACTCACCAAAACAAAACAAAATTGGATGACGTGTTAACACATTTACATTCATTTTATTTACATTCAAACTATTCACTAAAATAGAAATAATCCTTCAAATCTTTTTAGGGACCATTACTGTTTTACATCCGCATAAGCTAATAAAAATTGTACAATACTATCATATAATAAAAAATGGTTTAAGCTGCTACATTCGAGCGCCAGGATTTCCCCATCTCGCCGCCATCCACGATATATGCTACATGTCACTCATTGCTGACGTAGTTGCAGTGATCGGAACCATGGATATCGTTTTTGGAGAAGTTGATCGATAGTTCGTTTTTTTGTAGTTTTGATCTTTAAGATAAATTAATTATAACCCGGTTGAACAATCGTTTCCCTTTTTTTCGAATAAATTACTGTTTATTCATTAAAAATTAAGCTATTTGGTTTGTTTTCGTCCCTTTTCTCCGTACGTCAATTTCGAATAATTAATGTGACGGGACGGGACGTTGCTTGCATGATTTAACTATTGATCTATACGGTTTTAAAAAACACTTCGATTGCTTACCTTGAGAAATTCTCTTCCTACCAACGCTTAATGGATGAATTCATTTTATTGCAGCCCCGCAGGAAAAAAAACTTCCGTATAATTTAAAATTAATACGCCCAAAAAAAGGTATCAATGTGCCCGATGAGAAAAAAAACCCCATCACTCTGATAGAGCTCAGCCCTCTGATACGATATTTTGATAAAACGTTTGGAGTCTTATCTATCTCTATCCGACTGATATGGTCACTCAAATTTTCACATATACAGTACTGGCCAAAAAGGTATTCGCAAACAGTTTTTCGAGCATAACTTTTCTAAAACTTCCCGGATCGATTTGATATTTTAAGACAATATTTAAAACGGTAAAAGAAATTGATTCAACAACAAAAATAGTCAAATTTTCGAAAATTTGAAAAAATATCGAAAAATTTATGAAATTGGCGAAAAACCGAAAAATGGAACTTTGAATTTTGAGATCTAGGAAAGACCGGTAAATGAAAAATAACAATAAAACATGATTAAAATAGTTTTATTACTTTGTTGGGTAGCCTTTGGCGTCGATGACCGCCTGACATCTTCTTGGCATCGAGTCGAGAAGGGTGTCGATCACAAACATCGGGATGACATACCAGACAGACTGGAGTTAATCGAATTTCTGATTGGCATTCGATGCACGGACCCCTCTGAGTTGTCTCTCGACATGCTCCCAGAGGTGTTCGATCGGATTCAAGTCAGGAGATTGACTGGGCAAGTCCAGAAGATCCACGTGGCGGCGTCGAAACCAGTCCTTGATGTTATTCGATGTGTGCTTCGGGTCGTTATCCTGTTGGAAAACGAACACCCGGCCCACATTAGACCGTACCCAGGGTCGCATTGTGTTCTCCAAGATTTTTTCATACTCAAATCGATCCATGATGCCCGTGATTCTTCACAAGGGGCCTATTGAAATCCGAGAGAAACGTAGCGAAGCATGGGCCAGAGCTCATTTCCACTGGGGACGCCACCATTGGGCTAATCACGCGTTCAGCGACGAATCCAAGTACAATCTGTTTGGTACTGACGGTATCAAATGGATTCGCCGTCCGTTTGGATGTCGGTTCGATCCCAGCTACGAGCTCCAAACCGTCAAGTTCGGTGATGGTTTGGGGCTGTTTCTCTGGGACTTCAATCGGCCCCTTGAGAAGAATTACGGGCATCATGGGTCGATTTGTGTAAGAAGAAATCTTGGAAAACACAATGAGACCCTGGGCACGGTCTAATGTGGGCCGGGCGTTCATTTTCCAACAGGATAACGACCCGAAGCACACATCGAAGATTATCAAGGACGGGTTCCGACGCCGCCACGTGGATCTTATGGACTTGCAGAGTCAATCTCCTGACTTGAATCCGATCGAACACATCTGGGAGCATGTCGAGAGACAACTCAGACGGGTCCGTGCATCGAATGCCAATCAGAAATTCGATCAAATCCAATCTGTCTGGTAAGCCATCCCGATGTCTGTGATCGACACCCTTCTCGACTCGATGCCAAGAAGATGTCAGGCGGTCATTGACGCCAAAGGCTACCCAACAAAGTAATAAAACTATTTTAATCATGTTTTATTGTTATTTTTCATTTACCGGTCTTTCCTAGATCTCAAAAGTCAAAGTTTCGTTTTTCGGTTTTTCGCCATTTTCATAAATTTTTCGATATTTTTTCAAATTTTCGAAAATTTTTTTATTCTTGTTGTTGAATCAATTTCTTTTCCCGTTTTAAATATTGTCTTAAAATATCAAATCTATCCGGGAAGTTTCAGAAAAGTTATGCTCGAAAAACTGTTTGCGAATACCTTTTTGGCCAGTACTGTACTTTTTTTCTTCGAAAGTCAAAAGTCACGGGGTTTGCGGGAAAAATAATAAACAATGTGTGTAATGAATTACCTCACAACAGCTTTTTTAAATGTTAGACTTGACGCATGCTTTATATGCTCAAAAATAGAATGTGCAGATAATAGAACGTTGGAATCCGTTTGTCGTTTCGAAGAGGTTCTTCCAAGCGAGTCGAGCATCTGTGCCGCGTTCACTTCTTCGCTGACGCCTTGTACCCTTTTCCCAGGTTCCTGAGAAGTCAATATCACAAAAAATTTACGAACTGTAGAAGTCTGCTTATATTTATATTAACTCATCTTACAGAAATGAGCGGAATCCGTTTTAAACGAATTCGCCTAGCCAAATGCCGAAAAAGGGTAATGCGGCAGTATTTTAGTCTTTTTCAACATTTTTATACTTCCGTGCGCTTCACAAGGCCGCTAATGTAGCTTTACATATACCTGAATCTTCCGTTCACTTTTTAAAGTTATATATGAGAGCTGTTAAAGGATATACAGTATCGGCCAAAAAGGTATTCGCAAACAGTTTTTCGAGCATAACTTTTCTGAAACTTCCCGGATCGTTTTGATATTTTGAGACAAAATTTAAAACGGTAAAAGAAATTGATTCAACAACAAGAATAATCAAATTTTCAAAAATTTGAAAAAATATCGAAAAATTTATGAAAATGGCAAAAAACTGTAAAATGGAACTTTGACTTTTGAGATCTAGGAAAGACCGGTAAATGAAAAACTACAATAAAACATGACTAAAATAGTTTTAATACTTCGTTGGGTAGCCTTTGGCGTCGATGACCGCCTGACATCTTCTTGGCATCGAGTCGAGAAGGGTGTCGATAACAGACAGGGGGATGGCCTTCCAGACAGATTGGAGTTGATCGAATTTCTGATTGGCATTCGATGTACGGACCCCTCTAAGTTGTCTCTCGACATGCTCCCAGATGTGTTCGATCGGATTCAAGTCAAGAGAATGATTGGGAAAGTCCAGAAGATCCACGTGGCGGCGTCGGAACCAGTCCTTGATGTGCTTCGAGGTGTGTTTCGGGTCGTTATTCTGCTGAAAAACGAACGCCCGGCCCACATTAAACCGTGCCCAGGGTCTCATTGTGTTTTAAAAGATGTCTTCTTACACAAATCAATCCATGATGCCTGTAATTCTTCTCAGGAGGCTGATTGAAGTCCCCGAGAAACGTAGCGTAGCATGGGCCAGAGCTCATCTTCACTGGGGACGCCAGGATTGGGCTAATCACGTGTTCGGTGACGAATCCAAGTATAATCTGTTTGGTACTGACGGTATCAAATGGATTCGCCGTCCGGTTGAATGTCGGTTCAATCCCAGCTACCAGCTCCAAACCGAGGTGGTTTGGAGCTGTTTCTCGACTCGATGCCAAGAAGATGTCAGGCGGTCATCGACGCCAAAGGCTACCCAACGAAGTATTAAAACTGTTTTCATCATGTTTTATTGTAGTTTTTCATTTACCGGTGATTCCTAGATCTCAAAAGTCAAAGTTCGATTTTTCGGTTTTTCGCCATTTTCATAAATTTTTCGATATTTTTTCAAATTTTTGAAAATTTGATTATTCTTGTTGTTGAATCAACTTCTTATACCGTTTTAAATTTTGTCTCAAAATATCAAAACGATCCGGGAAGTTTCAGAAAAGTTATGCTCGAAAAACTGTTTGCGAATACCTTTTTGGCCGATACTGTATATTTTACATTCACGTGATCCCATTAGACGTTAGAACTGAGAGTGATAAACTTTAAAGAAAATTTGACTATAATATATTTTTTTAATGGAGATTAACCCAACTAGGCTTATTTTCGGTTTCTTTAAAAAATCAGGGCACCTGCTTCAGAAAATATCTCCAATTGATCAAATCTAAGCCTAACTAAGTGAACTCTCTCTGAGAAAGCCGGAGGTCTAGGCGTGACTGCATTGTTTCGTTTTTCCAACGTCAATAAAAGTTATTCGCACATTCCGAATTGCTCTCGATTCTTGTCTTAAACTTTTTTGTCTTTAAAAAATTGGTGATTTGTCGAACTTCCAGGCTTCAGAATGATCTTGAAAAGTTGGCGTGAATATGAAAATTATAACAATCTGATAATTAGAATGCTATAAGAAATCGAAAAAAGTTTAGTTTGTTTGAAAAAGTCCGAAATTCATATACAGTATCGTGCAAAATTATACGAACCAGGGAATTTACTCAAAAAAAATGTTTTTTTGAAAAAAATTAAAAAATTGAAAAAATGGATATTTTGATTTTTGATATTCATGGGAAGAAAAAACAAAAATGACAAGTAAAAATTGGGGGAAATGATACGAAATGATTAAATTAACTTAATACTTGGTCGCCATGCCTTTGGCTTTGATAACCGCCTCACATCTTCTTGGCATCGAGTCAATCAAGTTCATCAGGGTCTGAAGTGGGATTTTGGTCCATTCTTCCTTGAATTTCTCAAATTTTTCGGTACAATTTTTTGCTTTTCTGGCTTTCAAACGTCTGCCAAGGACCTCCCAGAGATGCTCAATGGAATTCAGGTCAATGGGATTCGGATTGGATTGGCCAGGTTGATTTGACGCTGTGAGAACCGATCCTTGAAAAAGAGGGAAGAGTGTTTAGGATCGCTGTCTTGTTGGAACAACCAACCACGACCTATCTGAGACCTTCCATATGGCAACATTTCCTTCTCTAAAATGTCCTTGTACATGTACCCTGTACTTGTGCTTCGTACTTGTCCTTATACTTGGCGTGGAAGCAGCCCCAACCATGACCACCACCGTTCTTAACAGTCGGAACCTGGTACTTGGGATCGTACCGTTTGTTAACTGGACGTCGTACATGAGTGATTCCTTCTAGCCAATCATCAAATACTTCGATTCGTCGCTTTACAGTACCTTATTCCACTGCGGAGGTGTCCAGGACAGATGATCCTTCTCCCACTTCAATCGAGCCAGACGGTTCTTCTCAGAAATCATTTTTTTTTCACTGGGCGCCTTCCGAAGAGTCCAGAATTACGCAAACGTCTTTTGACAGTGTCGTTGGACACCTGTAAGCCATATCGATTGAAATGTTTTGAGAAATGTCCAAAAAACTAACCTCGACTTCAATTTGGCAATTAAGTTCCGAGTTGATATCCGTACTTGTCAGCCGCGGATTTTTCTTGCACATCCTGACGATGATTCTGTCGGTTCCTGGTAATGTTTTCGAACGTCTTCCAGTACCTTTCGATCGGTTTCGAGTGTTCAAAGTTGCCCAGATAACCGATTTAGAAGTATTGAACTGCTTCGCGAGGGTGGGCATGTCCAGACCCATGTGACGACCACGGATGATAGCCATTTGCTGAGATTCTGATAAATTAGGTAAGCCACGTGGCCTACCTATTCTACATAACAATATTCATGCATAAAAAAACGATAATACTTGGAAAAAAAAGGAAAAAACCAAGAAATCGGATTTTACCGATTTTCGAAAAATTCAAAAATAAGTTCGAAACTGTTACTGCTTACCGTAATTTATTATTCAAACTCATTTTTTAAGCGTTTTTCTCAATTCCTGAAACTTTGGGCTCGATCGGATCATCCGAAGTCGAGTTTCGGTAAAAATCACCCCGGTTCGTATAATTTTGCACGGAACTGTATATATACTACTCCATCATTAGTTCATCAAAATCCCTACAAAAATTCACAAAAACATATTTCATCCATATCGCGAACTATCAGGTAACCCTAACATACGAAACTGATTTTTGGAGGACACAGACATTGGGATGCATTCTATTCCTTCTCTAAATTGCTCTCGCTGCGTGAATGACCCCAACGCAACTGTTTCTGATGAACATTCTGATAAACTTGTTAAAGAAGAACACAGTAATGACATTTTCGACAAGGATCAAACGCATTTATTCCAAGAGATCAACTGCTGGAGGTTGATTGGCCATGTACGTCAAAGACTCCGTAAAAAACAAGATGGAAGATGGAGGATTGTGTATTTGACCGAGCTTGAAAAGACTTCTGTTGACCGGAAAAATCTGAGCTTTTGAAAAATGTGATGGAGAAAACTTCACTCCAGTTAAGCACTGACATCAATGAGGTCGGAGATATTTTAGTAGACGTCATCAGAAAGTTCACCGGAAAATTAAACAAAGAATATACAGTAAGAGTACAAGATAAAAACATTGGCTTCACTTGATTTTTGCTGAAAAGCAAACATCTGCTTGACATACCTCAGTGGGACGGTAACTATTGCGTGCATTATTTGGAGCAAAGCAGACTTTGTTTTCGCCATTCGAGTTGTGGATCCAAAGTCAATAAATCAATCAGTGGTAATATTAGAAAACAATTTTATAATTCACAACATTTGACTTATTCACTATTTTTTCAGATAACATTTGAGATGAAGTTCTCAAAAAACTTAGTTCGAAATTCCTCTGATTTCGATCTCTCAGAAGCATTCTATTATGTAGATCTCGACAATTCGGAGCTGATAGCTAAGGATCCATAGTATGTTCTCAGTGATAGACATTTTTGCTTTTTGAGTTATTTATATTTATTTTAACACGAAAATTCTGTTAAATTCAGCTCGATTAACTTGTTTAATTTAGTTATATTTCTCTAATCGTTCGCAATTTCTGTGGAAAACCGGAAGATACTGTTGCACGCAATATTTGGATCAGTGAAGAACTGAAGTTTCTGGTGCACACATTCCCCGTCAGCATATTCTACAGAGGAAATGTGGGTCATAATTATCAGAAGGAAGTACGGCTGAATAAAAAGCAGATGAACAACATTGAAAGTATGAGCGCAATGAGTGCAAAGAGCAACCTCGCCCAAATGCACATTCATGAAAAAGAAGAAGAATCAACGTCCTGTAAATCGGCTACTGAAAAAAGGGTAGTAGGAAGCGTTTATGACACCATTGGCGTAAGACCTTCTTTATTTGCAAACTGCTTAGCTTTCTTAGATTTTCAGGATAAAGTGACGTTCCTTGTCGATAAGAAGATCTCAGACATAGATTTTCTGAACAGCTGTGACAGTAAAACACTACTGCCCTGTTTTAAACGTTCATAAACCAAAGATGCTGGTTTTGA
Organism: Caenorhabditis inopinata; assembly: GCA_003052745.1. Taxonomy (NCBI): domain Eukaryota; kingdom Metazoa; phylum Nematoda; class Chromadorea; order Rhabditida; family Rhabditidae; genus Caenorhabditis; species Caenorhabditis inopinata. The sequence goes on from AP018153.1 coordinate 10,199,914, forward strand.
ATATAAAATTTTATTGTTAAGTTTGCGATTGTTGTGAGGTTTGCCATTTTGTCATGCCATACGGCAAATCGGATATCCTCTTTCGTTTAAAAAATTCCCGTTTTTTTCCGTATTCAAATTATATTCATTTATTCGTATTAAAATTTGAGAATTTCTTATTTCGTTTAACGTGCCTTCTTCATTCGAATCAGTAGAGCAACGAATCCAATTAAGTAGAATGCCAAGCTGACAACGACAAGGCCGACAATGTCTACTGGAACTGCCCAATGCTTAAATGAGAAGTAGTTAAGCACAGAGTCTCTCTTGTCCTCGTTCCAGTCAGCTTCCGGATGAAATTGATCGATTTTGGACCACTGGTTGACCACTAAGCCTTCAAAGGCGAATCTGGAGCAGAGAAGTCTGCTATAATATGAAAGCGAAGACGCTGTACCTGTACATACTAATCCACTGCAACCAACGAATTCCAGATGGAAATTGGTCAACGTTGCCGTAGAAACCTCCAAACAGACGAAACAAGACGAGCAGGGGACTGGCCATCACAGATGTCATCTGAAATTTGAAAAATGTGGGGATAAATGCCGAAATCTATAAGAAGATATACTCCTCCATACAAATGCAGGGTCAGTAATGTAAAGATACAATAATTTGAGGAAGTATATAATACACTTTCACATATATGAAAAATTGTTAGACTTGAAAAGTCAGTTTTTTGCATACTTGAACGGTAGGAAAAATGCAAGACATTGCAATTCCGAATGCTGAAGCTGCTTGACTTGCGAGCAAACTGATTACTGTAGCTATTACAATCTGAAAATCTTACGTCAGAAAACATTAGCAACGAAAAAATAACCTGCAAAAGAGAAGTGTTCAGCCCAATCATCCAGTATACAATGAAAAGCATAATGAGTCCATCAGTCGAGAAAAGGGGGACCAAAGATACGCATCGAGCTATGTAATATCTGGAGATTAACATTGAAAGACCGGGATTCAATGAATTTTGAACATACGTCCAAAGACTGTAGAGTCCATCGTGGTACTCACGAGCCACCAAGGAGAATTCGTTGTTCAAGAACATCATGATGGCTGGAAAAAATTATTTTTTTTATTTCTACTCAGCAATAACTCAACCATACGACGTAGAGTAAATGTATTCCCCAACGATAAAAAACAAGGCTCCGTTGATGTTGTGAATTCCACGTTCCGTGTACCTCGTCTGAAAGTTAATAGTGTACTTGACTTGAAAAGCCAAATCAAGATGTACTGACTCGAAGATAGAGAAGTCCAATAAACAATCCGAATAGGATTTTTTGAACAATTTTTGCCATTGTGAGTTGCGGCGCGCGCCACACATCAAGACAACATCTGAAAATAATGATGAGGAAATTTCAAAAAAAAAATACCAAAACTTTCTACCTAATTAGAAGCGCATGAATCTGAGTGAAGATGACGGCCGTGTGCATTGCAGGCGGGGCCGTTTGTTCAGAAGTATCAGCAAGTTCCTTCATCACTTTTTTCCGATGCTCACTGCGTTCATAATGGTCAAGAATCTTCTGAATTCGTTCATTTGACTGCTTTTCTTGGCTTGGTTGTATTGCCAATTTGTAAATAATCCATTCGCTGGGATTGTACTCATCAGGAACTCGATGCCCGCAACGTTCAAAAAAAGAAATTGACTCTTGAGGAGTTCCTTGGAAAGCTGTTCGGCCATCGGCTGAAAATGTTTAAATGCGGAACGGATAGCTTTCTAGCCAACAATAAATTATACAAAATCTGTAACAGAAAAGCTTCGAATTCTGAAATTGTTTATAATACAAAATCTACAAAATACGTTATACAATTTATATATTTATATATTCCATCCGCGAGGACGTGATTTTTCGCTTAAAGGCGCTGTTTGGGTCTTGTTAGGGGATAGCGCGTTTTAACGCGCCAATTTAAAAATTGTAAGAAAGCGCACACACTGCGTTTGTGATTTCTTTTCGAAAATTGAAGCGAATATTGGTGTTAATTAAAAAAAACATGATTTTCGAAGCAAAATATAGAAAACATTCCAAACAGCGCCTTTAAACGAAAAATCACGTACTCGCGGATGGATTATATATATATATATATAAACCTATAAAAAACCTATAAACCTATATAATAAGTTTTTTCAGTGAAAGCGCATAACTTTTAAATTGTGCAAATTAGTTAGCAAAATTTGAAAGCTGCTGGAAGAAGCTGAAAACAACAAAAATGTAGTTTTAGGTGCGAATATTTACAGCTAATGTTTCCGAAGCATATTCACTTGGACTAACTCATTTGCACATCTTAATGTGAGGAATTTTTCACAGAACCGCTATCTTTGAATGTGTATTTCTTCTCATCACTCTTTGTCTGCTGCAGAATGATAAATGAGGTGTTAGTTGATGAAAAGTTCAAATTTTTGCTTTTTTTTCTTATGTTTAAAAAATGACGCTCACATATGAAACGGGTAACTACGTGTTCCCTCGCTTCGCTGAAATATTATTGGAGCAGTTGTGTAAAGAAGGCGTAAAAGAATTTACGAGAATAAAGCCCTATGGAAGATGTCGTTCTCACCTAAATAGATGACTTTATGAAACATTTGATACAACTGTGAAGACGGTTGATGTATAGTACAGATGATAGTTCTTCCAGTCTTTGCAATGTTTTTTAATATCTGAATGACACTTTCAGCCATAAACGAATCTAATCCAGTTGTCGGCTCGTCGGCAAAAAGAAGCGATGGGTTGGAGAGCATTTCGCATGCGAAGGTGAGCCGCCTGGCTTCTCCTCCGGATATTCCCTTCTCTTCTCCGATTACTCCAATTTTCGAATCTTTACATTTCAGAAGATTCAATTGATTTAGCACGTCGGCTACTCGCTCCTCCCTTAATTTGGAAGATCCATCGATTCGAAGTTTTGCCTGGACCATCAAATATTCATTGACAGTTAGTGTTCCTACAAATAGTTCTTCTTGTTGGGCGAATCCAGAAATTAAGGAAATTTTGTCGCCCATCTGAAAATAGAAAATTAAAAAAAACTGTTTCATGAGCCCAGCGGAACGGATCTTTCAGGTAGCCTACGGGCCTCTTTTCAATTCGTTTTTCAAATTCATTCGTTTCATTCGAAGAAACTCGCAAATTGGTGATTTCGTTGTTTTATGAGCGCTATCTTAGTTGGGGGGGGGTCCAATGGTTTTTCGGCTTTTTTTGATTATTTTTGTTTCTGAAAAGCACCACGCTTATTCAAATGTAACTTATCCTTATTGGTCATGATCCAATTAAAACAAACAATTGTACAAAAAAAAATTAGAAAAACCTCCAAAAAAGCCGACAAACCATTGACATTGCCTAGATGCAATCTGCAATTTGAGAGTTTCTTCGAGAAATGGTATGGAAATTATCGAATGTTAAGACAGGTCCCTCTTTACTATTTCTGGTCTGCTTACCTCGTGCCCATTAACTGTAATGGTACCTTCCGTATTTAATCCCTTCAGGTTTCTGCACATAAGCATATTCAACAAAGTCGTCTTTCCAGCTCCACTGGCTCCCATCAGTGCAAGAAGCTCTCCAGGTTTCGCCACTCCATTCACATTTTTCAATAATTCTCGTTGCTCTTTTACTGTTTTTACTCTGAAAATTATGAAGCTCTTTTCTGAAATGCTACAGAATCCAAGAATTATCGGAAACGGTTGCTAATTATTTGTAAATGTTACGATATGTTTTTCCAGTGTAAAGACACAGGAACAATGTCGCATAAAGTGCTGTAGCCGGGCGAGAGCGCAGTACTTTCAACGTCCTCTGAGATTTTTTCATAAGTGATGATTGACTGCGACATTCTTGATAAGGAAATGATTCGGCGATCAGAAAATGATGAATATCAGTTTTGATTCTAGATTAGAGGTTCACGAAACATAGTTGAATCTGTTAACGTTTTAATCAACCGAAATATCTAGAGGAAAACCGGAACGACACGGAACGGTGAATATCTTTTCAAATTGAAAAAATCCTTCTAAAAAGTCAAAAATTGGTATTTAGCAGACTAGCAGGCGTTACAGATTTTACGTTGATTTTGGTCATGTTATCGATTTTTTATTTTCTAGCTGTATCTCTTGATACATTACAGAAAGAAACATGCGCTACGTTAGTTTTCGGGAAGGCTTCCACTAAAGACGAAATAAGACCGTTTCGTCTTGTCTTCGTCATCTTCTAGAATTCGTTTGACACAGAGATAGACATTGTGTTGGTAAACATGTATATTAATTTACAATGTAAGATGAACGAAAACGAGACAAAAGAATTCCACGAAACACGACCGACTTGTTTCGTCTTTCGTGGAAGCCTTAGTTTTCGGTGTTTTCTCAGGAATGAGGGACCGTTTTGATTGTTTGAATTACGGTTGACGATAAGAAACACTTCATGCGTCTTAGTTTACGCGCAATTACAAATTTTCATATACAGGGTGCGCCAAAAGTATGGTAACACATTCAAAGTGATGTAACTTTCGCAAAACGACCCGTATCAACATGAAAATTTAACAATAGTTTATTGAATACTTTCTAATAATGATATTATCAAAGTTGCTCGATGCGGTTGCCTTTGTTCCTCACAACATCCATGAGTCTCTTCGGGAATGCTTCTACCGTGGCACGGAGGTATCCTGGTGATAGTTTGGCCCATTCCACTTCCAAACGTCACTTCAACGACTCCAAATTGCGATGAGGACGTGCTTGGACTCTCGATTGAAGAATTCCCCATACCGAATAGTCGAACGGATTGAGATTTGGGGATGAGGCTGGCCATTCAAAACTGTTATGAAACGCGGAAAATTGGCTGAACACCAGGCCTGGATGATCTTTGCTTTGTGAGCCGGAGCAGAATCCTGTTGAAATGTCCAAACCTGGTTTCCAAAATGGGATTTTGTCCATAGAAGCACATGCTTCTTCAAAATTTCCTCCAAATATTATTTTTTGTTGATTTTCACTCCAGGATCCACAAAGATGAGCGGCATCTTCCATAAGAGGTAATGGCTCCAAAAACCATTACTTGCTGTGGATGGGAACCTCTGTTGATGGCTCTACCGTGTAGAGCGTGCTCTACTCTATAATTCTGGGGTTTTAATTCGGCTTCGATAGTGAACAATTTTTCGTCAGTGAACAGCATCCTCAAATGTTCATTTTGGCGCGTGCCAGCAAAGAGAGCTTTGCACTTCTTCATCCGGGCCATCTTGTTCCTTTCCGATAGAATCGCAGCTTTTCGAACACGATATGGGGTCATCCCGAGCTCTCTTTTTACAATTCTTCTGATAGAAGAATGACTGATTCTGAGCTCTGTGCTCAACTTTCGCATGCTTTGGTGGGGATTTCGACGTAGACGTTCGCGGACCGTCTTGATCCTATCCGGAGTGACAGAGCTTCTTGGTCTTCCACTTCTTGGACGGTCCTTGAGTGTGTTCAACTCTTCAAAACGTTTAATGGTTCTCCAAGCCGTTGTGCGTGAGATTCCAAAAGCTTTTCCAATGCTACTTGGGCCCATTCCCCTCTTGGCTATTTGGACGATGGTACCTCGATGGACAGAAACAGCCACCATACTTGTGAAAAAAAACATAGAGACTTGAAAATATGGAAATATAGTAATAAAGACATGCTGAAAATAATGAAAATAAATTCAGTGCACGAGAAGTGCGCCCGCGCCCACCAGCTTGCACGAAACATGTGTTACCATACTTTTGGCGCACCCTGTAATCATATTTCGGCGCTATCTTAGTTGGGGGGTTAATTGTTTTTAGTCATTTTTGAAGGTTTTTGCAAATTTTTCTTTCCGAAAATGTTTGTTGCTATTGTTAAAATATTTGTAGGTTGTTTTTTTTCACACGTGACGCTTACTCTTGGCACGAAAACTACGATTCCACTTTTTTTCAAGCATGGCGCGATTCAACGATGAGCAATTTTATTTGAATTTCTTTTGGTTTTTTTTTGGTTTTTTTTTCGCTTATCAGTTAATCATAACTTAGTTAATCATAGATATGAATAGTACCGCATCTGTTGCACTTCTCGACTTGAAGTCGTTTACAGTTTTCAATGGATGGCCCGGTGTCGCGAGAATGTCGTCTGAAGACATTGCAAGCATTGAGTTGCTTAAAAAAAATTTTTTTTTTGCAAGCATTGGGTTTCGACCATCCGACAGTGAATAATTCTTTCAAATATCATGATGAAGCGAAATTTTTACGAGATATGCGCCGGAATCGCCAAGAAATATCCAGTCACCTAGTCATTTTCTTTTTTGTGCGTATTTTTGTTGTCTACCAATAAAATTGTTATAAAAATTGCTAGTGTTATTCGAGTATGTCTTCAGAAAAAAATCCAAAAAAACCTCCAAAAATGACTAAAAACCATTGACCCCCCAAACTAAGATAGCGCCAATTTTAAAATAATTTTGCGTAGAAAACTGAAAAATAAAAATCTCACTCTGACGATGCTAGAAACAGTTATTTGTGGCATCAATATCAGTGCCAAGAAGAAAGAAGAAGCTGCACAGATCAACCTGTCACTGTCTTCAATGATTTTGAAGCGAAACAAGGTATGAATATGATTTAAACTTTAAAGCGCTGTTCTAATTCTAAACGCTTTTTTAGCTCGTTGTCGGAAAATTCCCTCGAAGACCTCGAAAAACGAACCATGTCACCGTTCAGAACAACTTGAGAGGAAAATGAAGACTTGTTAGTGTTGGTGAAGTAGCTCTCATTGTAGAGGATGCTGCAATCTCCGGTCAGCTGAACGCCGTTTGACCGAAACTTCTTAATTTGACCAAGCACGAAGGACGTCCAGGCAAAAAAAGCGAAGAATTCATGTTTAGTGCTCAGAAGCGCTTGTTTGTTGAGGACGTTCCGAGTGGAAGCTAGTTCTTTTGTTCTATTTTTGTATGTGATGGGCAAAATTTGTCGATTAGTAGTAACCGGGTAAGCGCTAACTATTCAGCTTCTCGGTTAACGGAATAATTCTTCCAGTGCGTAATAGATCTACCAATGATCCGAAGATAGCACAACTGCATGTTGGGAACTTTAAACTTCATATCGCTCAGATACCGGATACATGACCGCACTCCACAGTCGACTATTGCAGGACTTTTAAGCAGTACGTCGCGTCAGTTCCAGACTGCTATTGATAAGTATTTTTTTCAAATTTCTGATTTCTGTTTCTTTTAAGTTTTCTGTAAACTTCTGTCATTGATTTTCCAAGAAACTCAGTTTTTTCTTAAATTTTGAAATCGCTTGGAAAATGTAATGCATGAGGTGCTCATAATTATCAATCATTCTTCACAACGTTTTATCGAAAATACAATCTGACACAAAATTCCGTGGACAAGTTTATTTTACTTATTAAAAATATTTACATTTTATAAAAAGTTTACTTTAACAGCACAAATGAACTTAAATGTACCGAAGAATTCAACCAAATCGATTCAAATTTTTTAAAAAATTCTTTCCCTAAAAATATTTTCGCTAATCCAAAAAAATGTCTTAAAAAATTAATAATTAAGCTATTTTTTAATGCTTCCACGAAAAACGAAGACAAAAATTCGTCTTCGTTCGTCTTTCAGTTCGCCTTGCATTCGTCTTACGCAATAAAAAAGTTGTAAACACATTGCGTCAGAAGAATTCAAAAATTTTATAACTTTTCCTTGCTCTGATATCTATCTGATGGTTTTAAACTGTAGTATTATACTTCTGTGGAGCATGCTGCATGAAATTTATTGCAGATTTTTTTCCCATTTTCATTGCTTGTCGCAGAGAAATTGAAGATATAGAACTTGCCCTACACCAGACCCAAGTGCTCCAGACATTCGTTTCTAGACAGAAAAAAGATTCACCCTCCTCAGCCCGCCTGTATCAATGTCTGTCCCCTCCGAGCATCAATACTATTTTCCAGAAATATCTTTTATTCGTAAACAGCCCCAAATTAGCGCAAAAATGCCCATTTCCCACTAATCTTATCTCTGTTGGTCGTCATATGTCAGTACATAATGGGAACGTCTTCAGAAACGTCTCTGCCGTCGTCGATAGTGCTCTGTATGCACAAGAAACGAGGAGTCGTGCTGTGAAGGTGCTCCGCGGAGCGCGAGTATAACCACACGCTCTCGCGACATTCGAGAGCGCACTTAGTATGCGGGAAACACCTTCTTTGATGGCTCGTTGTTCACCTGCGGGATGCATGAGGTAGTGTGAAAAGCGAGAAGCGCACACATTCAAGGAGTACTGTAGATGATTGATAATGAGGGTAAAAGGAGGGAGAAGGAAGGGATTAATAGGGTGTCTTTTGGAGGAGGTGCACACTGGAATTTGCGCTCCAGATGGCAACGGATGATTATAACTCTTCCTCTTCTTTTTTTGCCTGATGATCGATGGCTTTTCTGAAGGAATAATTATGATGACGTGGCAAACCGTTGCAGGCTGGAGACAAAAAAATTGTAGAAAAGGGAACTGAGAAAGAAATAAATATCTCTGAAAAGTTTCTTCTGAATTTTGTATTGGGGAATTTAACGATGCAATTTTGAAGTCATAAATTATTTTGGGAAACCGTCAAATGCTTTTCAGTGAACTTTCGAAAATGAACTCGGAAAAAAGTAGGCTTCTTGCTGTTCTGTTTCTGGAATATCTAGACTCATTGAGGCGGGTGTGGGGAAAAAAAAGCAAACTGAATCGCGCTATATTGTTCACCTCTTCGAGGTTGTCTGATCACGCAACATCAATTACGTCTTGTTTTTATGCATAGGAGAACGGGAAAATGGCAGGAAAAGAAGCTTACAGTTGGCGGGTGAGCGCCCCCCCCCCCCCACCTCCGACCCCATTTGTAGCTTTCCGTATTCTCACTATTTTATCTTGGATAAAAACACAAATTGCAGATCTCGTTCTGTTTTATGAAATTGTCTTTGCAATGTATGCAAAGTTTAAAGCAGACAGACCTGGCCGGGATTGTGTGGCCAGCTAGACGGTCCAGCTTGATCAAGAAATTGATTTTTAAAAGTACGACGATTTGCCAGCATGATCTAGTGGAAATTGAAAAAAGATGAGTTAGTACGGGCCTTGATGAGGCTCGGGCGCTTGAGAAATGAACATGCCTATTCGAATAGTATTTCTTTTATGGGGTTATTCATGAAAAGCACAATTGCATTTTATGCAAGAAAAAGCATTTTTTTCATTAAAATGCTTTTCGTGCTTTTCATGAATAACCCCATTACATTTTTGGTGCGGTTTCTTGTTCAGTCCTAGCAAAAGATGACGGGAAACGCCATGTTTTAAACCTTTTTCTTTCATGCTTATTGATTGCTTCTTTGCGAGACCCAATTGCATGATTCTGTGTGCGCCTTTAACCTCTATGTGAAACGGTTTCGTTTCTCAAGCTTCGTAATTTTGAGTTTTTAAAATGTTTTAATAGATTTTCAGAGAATTTTTCAGTTTTTTGAACCGCACCTATTACCTAATCTCAACGCGTTTCCGGAGCGCGCGCTACCGTAGTTCTGACAAAAATTGGGGAATCGAAAAACACATTTCGTTTTAAAACTCGAGATTCCCGTAAATCTATACCCTGTTTAAAGGCTCGCAGAATTATGCACGTGGATCTCGCGAAGGTCCAATCAATAACCATGGGCGAAGCGCTGGCAAATAACAGAATATACATTTTGTTAAAAAATTGTATTTTTTTCAGAGAAAAATGAATTAAAACAATCAAAAATCAAACTTTAATAGACTCAGAAAGATCCTCGTTAAATGCCGGATTTATAAAAAAAAGACGGAAAAGAAAAGTTTGAAATCTGTAATTCCTAGAATACCAGAAGAAAACGGCAATGCAAATATTCAATGAATCAGAGATGAACGGCTGAAATGGAATGACTAAAAAAAAGTATCACTTGAAATCTTTCAATATTTTTTCTTTAAAAAATTCATTTTCGATGAAAGAGTTTCAGTGACACCTTTCCAGAAATACTCAGTTTTTGCTCAATCTAAAATTGCTTAAGAAGGCTTCAAAAGCACGTCTGAAATACATAGAAGATGTGCAACATTTCAGCATAAAATTAAAGAGAAATCCGGGTGTTTTCCACCACACCACATCGACAGCAATGGAATAGGACTGAGCAACGGCTAATGTGCGATGTAAACAGATCTGCCCTTCCCAGGAGATGGAATCTAGAATGGAACGCAACTTTTTGACACCTGTTTCGATTCTTCTGGGATGGTTCACGACTAATGGAGGCAACCGGCCGTGGACGGTTATGAACTCGCGCCAGAATTAACGGATCGAATTCAAAGAAAATGATGACGATTCCGAGTGCTTAGCATTCTCCACTGCTCGATGAGCTCAACTTTGGAAATTGGAAGCGCAAGCTTTTAATAAAGCTTAGAAGCGAAATGAAGGCGAGCAACATCAATTGCTGAAACATGATTCAGTGATCCTTGGATGTGTCGACTTCTGAGATTCTCCACTTTCTTATGGTTGAAAGCACTCTGTTTATTCTGAAAGCAAAACAACAAAGGCTGCTGAAATGCAGAATTCTCTGATATTCTCATAATGCTCCGAGAACACGAGCACAAGGCAATAAGGGCAAATACAGTAACGACCAATGAGCCATCGGCTGTTTTCAACTGGAGAACACAAACATTGGGTGCGTGCTCTTAGCCACGCATTGGCTTGAATTCCGGGCTGACCACGGGTAGTTTGGGCAGGCCAATAATGAACGTCAGTGTTTGGAAAAGCTTGAAGGCCACGGGGAGTTATGTGAAGTGATGAAATGGAGGGCGGGTGATCCGGAAAAACCTGCCCAGAATCTGTAACGGCTTCCGTCCGGAATGTTGCCAGTTCATTCAATTTGAATTTGAGAGAGAGAGAAAAAGAGAAGAGCACTGTTTTTTTACAATGTCGGTAAATTATAAAAATGTTATATTCTCTACGCAAAGTTGAATTTTTGATGGACAATTTATTGCTTTCATTTGGGCGAAATTTCCTCCGTATTCGTCCGTCTTTCTCATCCTTGGTCTTGAGTTCGTCTGGCGTAGTGTGTGGACAACTTCCTTATTGCGTAAGACGAACTTTGTCTTTGGTTGAAGCCTTAGGGTACTTCCTTTGAAATCGAATATTTTTCGCCATCAAAGCGCGTAAAATTGCAGAACTGACATTATACCCGACGAAAATAAGTTCTGTCGTCGGATACTTCATTTCTAGACCACTTTACGCTTTCTTTTTCAAATTGAATTGGATTCATACACCCCTTTCTACTATCATAAAACGGACCGAGATTTACTGCTTTTGGCTTGCTTTTCGTTCTTCCTCACCCATGTACAACATTGATTTTTCGACATATGTCTTCTAGTGCGAACAGTAATTGACAGTCTAGCGAGCTGCGTAACTCGCACTTGTTGGTCAATCAGAGCATTGCGCCATCCGTACGCAACGTGTTCCGCGTAATTTTATGATAGGTTTGAGTCATTTTAGTGCGGTAAATCTGCAATTTTGGCCAGTGATACAACGATGTTTGCTTATTTTTGATAAGTTGTTAAACACATATTGCATTGCAACATTCGCCATTCATTTAGAGCTCTCATCTCCTCCCACCACAATGGTTTCGCACTTCCAATTCTCCTCATTTTTGGGTGACCCTTCTTGTTTTCCGTATAGGAGGACTGTAGGGCTCACCTGTACAGTCTGCTCTCCTGTGTTCCAGATCATGCAGATAGCGTATCTCTTGTAGAGAGTTCCCAGCAGAATGCCTGGGTTCTCTTCCATTTCCGTAGTATTTCCTCAACTTGACAAGGGGGCGGGGCGAGGTCACCCGCAGGTCCCTCTCGTTGCGTCACACCTGACTCTTCTCTTGGTCGGCGACTGGTCGGTTACGTAACCTGCTCTTCATTTTTGCTCCTAGCAAAGTTTTATTTTTGACGTAGCTCCTCTTCCGTTTCAGACAAAATTGCTTCTGGCAAGGCCATATCCATAATTGCTCATTTTCAGACTTGCAACTTTCGCGGAAGCACCGAAATGAGCATCATGTCTGGAAATCCATACCCACCGATGGGATTCGATCCAACGTGGCAGATTCAGAACGCCTACCATGCAGCTTTGTGAGTTTTACTAAAAGATGCTTACTTACAAGGCTTAGACTTAGGCTTCCTTTCCATTGTTAGGCTTAGGCAAGGATCCTTCGAACCGAAACTCTAGAACTCGGGCACTAGGTTAAAATACCGATCATTTTCAAGGTGACTATATCAAAATAACTCGGAAAAAAAAACCCAATATAAATGTGCACAATTTTGGCGGAAACGTCATAAACAGAGGGAGAGAACGTCACCTGAGTTCTCACTGTACACTGCGGTGTATTCCGTGCGAGCAGATGCCCGCAGATTGTCCAGATAGCAGGCCTGTCAGTTTCAGGGCAATCCGTTCGTGTGTGCACTGCATCGCCACTGTTTTCAGGTCACACACTTTCAATTTTGCTGCGCGTTCACACTATAGAATCGGGAAATGGCCGGGTCGTTTTTGCAATTTTCTGGTTATGCCGACCCCATCTTAAAGTCCTGTTGCGGTAGATTGGGCACTTCATGAGAAACGCGGCTACTGTTGTAAAGGAAGGCTTAGGACCAGACCATGCGCAAATCCTTCATTTATTCGCTTTGGATGCTACGATCTTTCTGCGGGGGGGGGGAGAGGAGATGCAATAAATTAGGTGTGAGGTGCAGGCTGCCACGTGGCTCTCTGGCGGAATGCCGCGTCATCAACCCTGTATTTAATAGGATAGACAGATGGCTCAGACTCTCAGGTTACAGGAAATTTGGGAATACGGTAGGCAGGCCAGATACGAGACACACACACATATCTTATCGGTAGCCAAAGCGCTGAAACAGCCGTTGCTCTCGGTGGGTAGAGGAGGGGGGAGAGCACTCGAACTGTGTATTGGTGGGAAGCACCACAGTGAGTGTCAAATACGCGGCGTTCACAATGAATCGTACATCATGATTGTTGTATTTTCCGCACAATCCGCCTATGAAATACACACGGAACGCGGAATTCCGTTTCACGGGAAACAAGCTCAAGTGTTCCCCGAGTAATTTGCTCGTTATTTGAAATTAATTTCAGTTTTCCTTCATTATTTGTTATTAAATGTTTTTCTTTAAAAAAAATCACTATAATCCCTGTAATGCCGCGTTCAAAGATGATTTTCAGGAGGAATTTCCTGGAAAAACGCTGTCCAAAGCTGCCAATTTTTTCCAGATTTTCCGGAAACTGTCGCAACGAGTGTTACACTCTACTCACGAAAAGTTGTCGAGATCTTCAACGATTTCTCCGTCAGAATCCATCATTTGAGGAAAAATATTCAGAAAAAAACAGCCGAAAAATAACCAAAAAAGTTTTAAAAAACTTGAAAAAATTGAGTTAAAAAAAGCCGTAAATCGTGCGACGGTCGGTGGTCTCGAAGGGAAGAGGCAAACTACGGTATCACTCGTTGCGACAGTTTCCGGAAGATCTGGAAAAAAAATGGCAGCTTTGGAGAGCGTTTTTCCAGGAAATTTCTCCTGGAAATCAACTTTGAATGCGGCATAAGGATTGTGAATCTTGCTTTTTATTGCACGAATTTTCCATGATTCCAGAATGTTCAGCTTATTAGTGAGCAGCCAACGAATGATTCATAAAGGAAATGGAAACTAAGGCCTCCACGAAAAACGAAATAAGATCGTCTCGTCTCGTCTTCGTCATCGTCTTGAATTCGTCTGACGCAGAGATAGACATTGTGTTGGTACACATGTATTTTAATTGACGACGTAAGACGACCGACTTGTTTCGTCATTCGTGGAAGCCTTAATGGAAACGTCGATATTACTAATTTCTGTAATAATGATTGATGAAATCACATAAAAAACGCAACATATAATTTCGAATTTCTTATTTTTTATCCAAAATAAAGTATTTTCAGTCAGAAATGCTCAACGGCGCCTTAAATGGAAATAAATTAGTCCGACATTTGAAATCTAGAATCTAGATCTAGAACTGAAAAGTAAAAACGGCTGAAATTTAAAAGAAGCTATATTAAAGCGATAGATTGCTCAATTTACCCGTTTTTGGCTTCAAAAACAACACGAAAACGATGGAAAAACCGTTCCATTCATTCACAAAGATTTCTCCATAGACTATTCTGAAGGGCACGCCGGGCTGAAATTTTCAGAAGATTCATGCCAAGTTAGGAATCGGATCATTCGTCTTTGATTCTAATCCAGAATCTTCTGTATCGTGTCACCTTTTTCCACGAAGATTCACATAGCTCAAAGCGCTCCAGATGCCATATCGTTGAAGAGACTCTATTCTGTGAAGATGGCTGCCAAGTGCTCACAACACCGCATGCTGGCATGTTCTGTCCTTCTGGAGTCTTCTTTCCTAACCGACCGCCGATATAATACCGAGTCAATCCGATTTTCTTTTTGTCAATTCTTCTCATCGAAATAAGAGACCTCTTCATTTTGATGGCCATCTTCGGAGACTTCGGAGGCTGCGATAAGGATTTCTACAGATTCTATTAGGGGCGGTATGGACGATTCGTGAGTCGTAATAGACAAAATTCATCTTCTTCCCCGGCCTATCAGGTTCTGAGCAGCCAGCCTGCGTCAACCGTGGTATTACATCATAGACGGAGCGTGCTTCCGGGTGGTCTCAGCAGTTTGAAGATCGAGCTGGCGCCATTTCCCTAGAACAGGAAAATAATGAACGAAAAAGCACTTGCAGTAGGCGAAACATGACGCCAAACTTGTGTCCGGGCAATTAATTTTAAGCCGTGCAGTACGCACCAGTCTTCTACAGTTTCTGGCAAAATACTTCCGTTGCTCAACTGTAGAAATGCGTATAGGGTGCCTTCAATGCATCAACGTTTAGCAAGAACTTGTTCGAAGCTGTTAGCTATACAAATGGAGGATTAGGTGTGAATACTTCCAGCAAATGCTTCCGGAATAGTGCCGTCTACCGTATCTCACTGCACGGGCGGTACTGCTCATTGTTCGTGGAGCAACGACCAGCCACAAAAATAGGAAGATGGTCTGCAATTTCGCATTTGACACTCAATTGACCATGTGTCTTTTAATTTACTCAAAGCTGTCTGGTTGCCGCACTGCTGTCGTACCTTCGACGCGGCTTTTTCACTCTTTTGGAGGACATTCCAGGTTTTCAAGAGACTTGAGGCTTCACTTCTTGCTACCACTAACGTCACTCCGGTTTTATCATATCCGCGAATAATTTTTCAAAATGAGAGCAGAAAAAGTGGAAAATAAAAAAAGAAAGTTATCTCAAATTTTAATGAACTTTTATAATTTTGCAAAAATTTTAATAAAAATTCTATACGTGCAATTTTTCAATTTTTATTAACATCTGGGAGGTAAATGCAAGTGGGAACGGGTTGGGGCTCGAGGAAGAGATTGGCTCCGTACATGGACCTCGAAGCGAATTCGTAAGGGGTCAAACGTGGCCATTCTGGGTACAACAGGGTGCGCACGTACAAGAACCGGGTCGATGCGGGGAGCGCAATTTGCAACCATTTGTCAGCTATATTTTTGTTTTTAAAAGAGCTATCAACTTGCTCGGCGCCGAGCCATTTGCGTGCCAGGCGTCTGGAAGGCGAGACGTTTCGCACCAGCTGTGGTTCCACATTTGCATGATAAACAATGGCTTTTTAGGGGGGTCTGTGCGCACAGAATTTGAGCAAAATGCAGTTAATTTCTGTGGCTACGCGGTGATGTTCAGCTTTTCAAGCTTTCCCACTGCAAGGGCGCTTCTCTTGGAAGGCCATTACAGCTGCTAAAAGATAAACCTAAATGAAACTTTCTATTCGTTAAAATACAATGATTTGAAAAAGAACCGCAGAGAGCAGTAGTTATTAGCTATAAAAATGGCAGCATTCTGACTTTGAGAACACGTCTCCGCCGGTTACTGTTGCTCCCGGTGGGGTCGCCTGCATCACATGGTAAACACGATGTATTGCAATTCTAGCAGAAGGGTATGGATTCCCGTGCAGTTTTGTGGGCAATTTGACATTTTCAAAAGCACAAGCTTTTGGCACTGCTCTCTGGCACTGGTTTCCCCAACCCCTTCTTATCGGGTGGTTCCTGCCAGATGACTGAGCTGTTAAGATAAAGGCGAAGACGAAATAAGGCCGTCTCGACCTTGCCTTGGATTCGTCTGACGCAGAGATAGATATTACAACTTTTTTATTGCGTAAGACGAATGCAAGACGAGACGAAAGACGACTTTTTGTTTTCGTCTTTCGTGGATATTGAAGAATATCGATTAGGACGAGCATCACAATCTTGGTGCTCTCCTAATCGATATTCTTCAATATCAGCTTATTCTGTCAAATTTGTTTAGTATGATTCGCCTCTTCAACAACCCGTTTCAGTCATTTCTCCTGGGGGCTGCTCTTTCAAAAAAGTGAGCGTGAACAGTTTTGTACGGCACCTTGCCGGTTTTTGCACTAAGTTGACGGACTCAATGGCAACTTGCAGTTTTGCCGATTGCTAGGAGGCAATCTGCCGTATATGTACATGCCAAAATTTCTTTGAGGTAGATGTGTGAGCATGTGCACGTGCAGATTTATCGAGATGAGCTGCAGGAATATATGTCGATGATCCACCTTTTCCACCTAGAGGCGAATTCTACTGTAACACAAATGATCGTGTTTGAGCAAAGATTGCCTACTAGATGCCCCCAATGAGCACGGAGTACCTCTTACTTGAGATGCAGTCCGAACCGTGCTGATCACGGGTGGATTTATCGGTTTCTTCAAAGTCCGAAGCTAGAAAAAGGTTGCAAATTGTAAATCCCGGCGAGCTCTATGAATTTATGTAAAAACCAGCATATTCCGATTTACGAAACATCAACTACGGCTAGTAAAGTGACCGCTCTAGGAACATCAGCCCGGGTGTTTAAGGACTCTTTTCTCGATGCCCATTTGGCCTATTGCTGTAATTCAAGTTGTTTGTTGTGAAACTCTTTGAGATCTACAGTTTCATCTTCATTTTGAAGAGTTTGGAAAGGTGGCCCGGCATCTGAAGACTTGCTTTCAGACGTTTGACAAACCTGACAAGCTCTAATGATAGCAGAGCAGCTTAAGCAACTAATAAAAATCAAATCGCTGAATTATTTCTTTTTTCAGTGGCGTCTATGGACCTCAATACGACTTCAATCGTTCTCCAAACACTTCTGGAACATCCGATGAATCAATGAGGGAGCAGAAAATCGATCCGAAGAGATCTCCAAAGTAAGCTTGATAAGTGTTGCGTTAATCGCACGTTGAAGATGTCCTTGAAGAAAGGAATCTTGAGGGGGGGGGAGGGAGTGGGTGTTTTTTTTTCAGATTCTATACAACGACGCCATCCACAACATCAACTTCATTATCGTCGGTGTCTAACTACACTTGAAGATTATGGCAGTGATGGGAAGGAGGACGACTTCTCACATATTCATATTATCATCAATAATCACTGATCTTCCGATCCGGCGCAGTTTCACGCAAAGGATTAATCTAGAATTTCAGATTTTAAATCATATTTCGTTCAGGTATCTTGAGAAGCGGCAAAAGAACAATGAGGCAGCCAAGAAGTCCAGAAAGAACCGAAAGGAACGGGAGGAGAACCATCGAAAAGAAAACGAATATCTGAAACAGCAAATGCACGATCTGCAGAAGGAAATAACCGAAGGGATGAGAAGAGAGCAAATATACCAAGAGCAGATTCAACAAATGAGCAAGACAATTGGCGATATGTCTTTGGTAAGGATGGCCAGGGCCAGCGAAACTCTGAAAGACGTGCTCTATGAGAGTCCACGACAGTGCACTTCTGGAATCTGAGACCTGTAGCCAGCCGACGGAAAAGAATCGTTTCAGGAGCGGGATACCTACAAACGCGAGAATGATTCATTGAAGATGGAGCTGCGAAAATACGTGCAGAACCTGCAACAACAACCACTACGAGACATCTCCAATGACCACAATCAGTTTGAATACAAGCATCTCTAATTTCATTCGTTTCTCACTTCATCCATTATTCTTTTGTGCATAGCATTTTTTTGTGTACTAACATCCTGTTTCGTAGCTATCGGTTGTGGTTTGAGCGTCGTGGAATTCATTTTTTTTTGAGCACAATTAAAAATTAGGGACCATTCGGAAAATGATGAAACGGTCTCAATTGGTGAAGACCTTCTGATTCTTGATGAGGGGCATTTGTAAATCTATCTTTTGTGAGAGACAGACAGGCAAGGGGGGGGGGGGGGAGAGAGAGAGAGAGAGATGTTTTTCCATTTTCTTCAATGTAAAAATTTCTGATTGAATAACCACTTCAAACAATGAAAATGTTGTTGTTCTATTATAATAAATCTTCTAATATTCTATTATAATAAAAAACGGGATATCATACTGTACTTTGTGTATTATGTTTCTTCTTATTTCAGGAAATGACAGGTGTCAAAATGTTATGTTTTTATATTGCAACGCATTCTTGAGAATGGGGGTCTCGAGGACATTTGCCAAAATGTTTTGGTACTTCTTTGCAATCAAGGTCTCCCTGTTCTAGGCCATCGAAAAAGAGAAGAGAGAGAGAGAGAGAGATGGAAAGGAAGCGGAAAGCTGCTACAAATCACTTTTCCAAAATCAGTATTTCATTCAATCGACGTCGAGTGAGAACTGAAAAAAAAACGCGATTTCAGAATTTCGCGAAATAATTCTACTTGTAAACTGCAACACGATAAACTATAGACTACGTAAGTTACAAACTACAAACTATAAACTACAACGCGACAAACTATAGACTACTTAAGAGATAATCTCTGACAAGGGAACCTCGAATAGAAATCCTCCTAACTTTTTTTTTAAATTTGACCACAGGTACTTTCGACTACGGGAAATTCAGTACACATAGTGGCTATCTGCGCAAACTTCTGGAAATCGAGATATTTCGATCTGAATCTGAAATTTTTAAAAAAAGTTAGGAGGATTTCTATTCGAGGTTCCCTTGTGAGAGATTCGAGCACCAGTAGTCACAGTTTGCAAAAATTGTTGAAGAACGATCTGAAGTTTGATGTGAGGGTACCCTAGGATACACTCATCCCATATATCCTCAAATTACCCGAATCCGTAAAACACTTTTTTTAACGATTTTCATTTTTTTCCACTATGTACTGTGGAAGAGCCCAGTTTTTCTAGTTTCCTGAAAACTTTTGTACTAATGTCCGTCGAGATTCATTAAAATCATGAAAGAACATGTCAATATTCATCAGATTATCATAGAAAGACATTCGGAATTCAGTGTGTAAAATACTTTTTTCAACGATTTTCATTTTTTTCCACTATGTACTGTGGAAGAGCCCAGTTTTTTAGCAAAGGGAGGAATAACTCGAACTGGACAAACCTTCAATCAAGAAATACATCTTTCGCTTGTCGTACCGCTTCAAAATATTTGTCGCACTCTGTCAAGAATGATTCATCCTTGATGAATCTGATGATACCAGCGCCTTCATGTTCTTCATCCGGAATGACGTAGATTTCATCGTCTGGTGCCAAATACCGTCGGTGACGATGGATGTGCGAATTTTGTTTTTTCTCCGCTTCTCTCGAGAAAAATCCGGCGATTTGTCTGAAGTCCTTCCTCTCGTCGACAGTGAATATATGTGTTCCATCTTGATTCTTTTCGGTAATAATTCGTTTTTCAACGAACTTTGGATCCAGTCGCTTTTTTGTTAGACCTTCTTCAAAACAAGCAAGTAGGAACTTTTTTTTAACTTTTATGAGGTCCGAATGGCTTTCTTACTTGCTTCCGTGGGAGTGCCCAACCTGATTTCAAAGCTTCTTGTTCCGTCGATTCTTTCAGTTCGTCCAAAGCGTCTGTGATGGCTGAACATGTTCTGGAATTCTGGATTTTCTCAATGTTCTTAGCGAACATTTTGAACGCCCCATCGCGAAGCGTAAATCTCTCAGGTGATATTTTATGTTTCCCTCTGAGGAGGTGCTTCTCTAAGTTCTGGTGGGTTATGAACTCTGCCGAGCAGCCAACTTCTGGACATGAGTATAGTTTTCCTATTTCTTCCGTCATCTTCGCATTTTCTCCGTCATCAGTTTCTGGAGAAGTATTGTCTTCTTCTTTCACACACTTCGAAGATTCTGTGTTTTTTATCATGGACTTGCATTCGGAAAGATACCAAAACATTGTTTGCTTTCCAGCAACAACATTATTTGTCTCAGTTTCGATT